>CM055817.1:49420207-49553617 GCA_029582265.1 Zoroaster sp. YZ-2022
GAAAAAAACAAAAATATGGTATGTGGAAGTTCCAATCACATCTCCCTCCCAGCATATATTCACAATGGATATGAACGGTAAAATAATCCCAGTTCAGCCGGGCGGTAACGTTTCCCCAAACGAGATTACAGTGAAAGCAGCAGCGTTGTAGCTGTATGTGGTGAAAATAAATAAATACAATGAATCAACCCGACCTCATTTTTCGATTTGAAACGACTATCACGACTTTATTGTTTCTTACATGGTCTTATTAACAAATAATAATAATACATACTAAAAAAAAAATTAAAAAAATTAAAAAGAATTTCCAAAAGTACAAAAAAATTAAATACCAAAAAAAAAAAAATATATATATATATATAATATACAAAAACAAAATAATAGTAAAAATACAAAAATTATTTTACATTTCATTAGCCAGTAATTGTTTATGTTTATGTTTATGTTTATACAATTTAGTATAGCGCTCAATACTGCAGTTGAAAAGCATTCACTGGCGCTTTACAAAAAAAGAATAGAAATACAAATTATACAAATATACAAATACACACAAGCATATGAAACATAATACTCAAGAAAATGCTCGTGCAAACAGGAAGGTTTTTAGTTTTGATTTGAAGCATTCAAGCGTATCGCAGTTCTTCACATTGTTCGGCAGATCGTTCCAAAATTTGGGCCCAGCGACACTGAAAGATCTGTCACGGAATGTGGCATTTCTCGTGAACGGAACATGTAATACACAGTCACTGGCAGAACGTGTAGAATAATGGCTTCACGTAGCCGAATTAAATTCGCAAGATATGGGGTGCCAGGTGGTGAAGACACTTGTACACGAGAACGACCAATTTGTACTCAGCGCGGACATGTATGGGAAGAATGTGCAATTTCTTGAGAGCGTCTGTGGAACTTGAGAACTTCGATCTGCCAAGGATAATTTTAGCAGTTTGGTTCTGTATGCGTTGTAGTGGCTATAATGATGATTTAGCAAATTAATGAAAAGTGAATTAGCATAATCCATGTGAGAAAATATAAGGCTATTAGCTATTTTGAGAGATGAGGTTATGTCCAGATATTTGCGTAATTTTTTGAGGTTGTGCATTCCATATGCAGCAACACGAGCTTTAGAAGATATATGTTTTTTTAGAGTGAGGTGTTGGTCTAGTTGAACCCGAGTAGTTTAATAGTATCTGGATCGGCGTACTGAGCATTCATCAATGATGATTTCATCAAGATGACATTTTGGTAACAATGCTTTGCTTCCGATACTATGAGTTCGGACTTAGAATCGTTCATTTTAAGCCGATTTTGACACATCCATTGTTTAATATCATACATTGTAGATGACAATGATGATGTCATACTATGCTCGGAATGATTGTCACCGGGATTATATGGCCCATAAACACAGTGATCATCAGCATATCCTATCAGTTGAAGGTTGTCATCAATAGCTGTTTCTATCGTACTAGCATAACAAGAAAAATATATGGGTCCATTGATACTACCCTGTGGTACCGAAAAATCCAATGCTATAGGATGCGAGTAACTGTTCTTAATACACACGGCGAAGGTTCGACCAGTTAAATATGACCTCGTCCACTCTAACGCGTCTCCACATACACCGAACCTGGACTCCAGAATTCTGAGTAGTAGATCGTGGTTGACCGTGTCAAAAGCCGCACTTAAATCAATCCCGATGAGGGGTGTTAGGCGTTTGGATTCAAAGTTGTGAAGGAGGTCGTTGAATAATTTGACGAGAAAAGTTTCTGTACTATGTTGTGCTCGGTATGCGCTTTGGTACTCTGGGAGGAGGTTGTTGTCATTGAGATGTTGGTTGAAACTAATCATGGATGCTTTTTCTGTCAATTTGGACAAGTGACTCGGGCAAAATGTTGTGAAATTGTTTAAGCATATCTCTTTCTTAGAAATCTTTATTGAAATCTTTTAAATGAATATTTGAATGTATTTGTAGAATTTACATATACCCTAGTCTCTTGTCAACAATTACAATCTGTTGAATTCTGCGGACATTGAAATGTCCTTGGCGAAGCATCCGTCAATCGATGTGTTTTCGATCCCTCGTTTGTTCTCTGATTCACGTGAGTGTACATACGAGGAAAGTGACTGATGAAAAAACAAAACATAAGTAGTCTGCAGAATTTAATTAAGCTGTCTTTGTGGACAATGGATTTGAATTGTTTAGAATTTACTAAATTTATATAATTAAAGTCATTAAATATTCCATGCTCAAGCGATGTTGGTCACTAAAATTAAACATATCATTTTTATGAGAAACCATTATAAAATAATTATGAATTTATGACGTTATGTCATACATTCATTTCAGTTTTATAGAACCACTCTTTAATCCTTATTTTGATTACCAAACTAAAACAGCAATTCAAAATTGAAATATATTTTCCAGGTAAACTCACTTTGAGCAAGGAATATCAATCTTTGAGAACAATCGTTGTAATTAAAAGAAAATTGCCTGTACATAACGCATTGATGTTATTAATTAGCTGTCAGAGGCCATCCACAATTTCAGACATTTTCAAAGGAGAATAATGGACGTGTTTGGCAATTTTTATCTTGAAAATGCTGAGTACTCAAATGTCGAAAATGTTGGATAGCCTCAATTAAATTAATACTGTTGAAAAACCTGGTTCGAATCAAGTGCAATAAACTGAGTGATAGGAACCGAATACAAATGTTTTCTTTCATTTCTGAGTTTGTGTCTTATAAACTTGACCACGTGACTTGACAGATGGGGACAAACGGCGACAGGAGGTTTACAAAGACTATATATAACTAAAGGGACACTGTTTAAAACAAAACTTTTCATTTCTAGTATTAAGTCAATAATTTAGTGGACCAGAATAAATGTTCACTAAATTTCGACTTGATGCTGAATAGGGAGAGGGGTGGGGTGGGAAGAGCTGGAGGTGGGTGGCGAGGAATGGGGAGGGGTGGGAAGAAAGGGGAAGGGGAGGAAGGGGAGTTAGATGGGTAGAGTCCGGAGGAGGAAGGAGGGGAGACTTGGGTAGGGAGAGAGGGATCAAATGGCAAGTTACCAAATAAATATCAAGGGGCATCCTACGTCCCAGCTACTCATTTTGGGGGTATTTATTTCCCCTTGATATTTATCGGATTACACGGCATTTCCTCCACTTCCTCTCTCCCCGCCCACCCCTTTCCTCCTCTCCGTCTCCTCACAAAAAGAGGGCGTTGTTTAGATCGGTGAACTCTTGTAGTTATACAAGATTTACCCATTCTGAAAAGCGCCTCCCTATGTCTCTACACCTCAAAATGTACAATAGGGTTACAACGTGTTTCCACAGGGTCTGATCATTCGATCCTTCGTGCCCCAATTTGGAAAACCAGTGTTGAACCAGTGTTGGATTCCGGCGACGATCTCTTGGGGAGTAGGGGTGGGGGGTGGGGTTGGTGAGCATAATAGTAGCTTTTCCCTTTACTCTAGCTACATGGTATACACAGTAACTTCCTAACTCCTTCCCCGTCCTAGGCAGAGACGATCAGATCCAGGGAGACGACTGTGCCCATTGTTGTAGATTTTGTTTATCCTAATCGTCAACATTCCAATGACCACCCCTAAACGGATCTCCCTGTCCTAACCCTCCCCCATGACCCAACCAATCTCCCCCTGAATAAAACAAATCAGTTGGGTTTGAAATATTAAATAATAAATTTGGATTTAAAAAAATTATTATAATGAAATTCTGAGAAATTAGAAATAATTTTGGACAATTTGAAGGAAATTTCTGAAAATGTTTATTAATTTATTTTTAAAATATCAGTTTTGAAAGATTTTGCATATTTTGGAGATTTTGGATTTAATAACTGAGGAAAAATCATTCACCAAGGCTACATGACCAATTTGGTTTGAAAAGTAGGGAGACCCAGATCTTCTTTAAAAGTGATGGTTGGAAGTGCCCCCCCACCACGGTGCGGATTTGTCACTTTGAATGCCTGCTATAAACATTACAAATGCTACCAGATCCAGTACAATAGGCTGAGCCACGTCGGTGAGGGCGCCAATTATTACATTATTGCTTTACCCCCAATGGGACCATTATTGGCCATTGTGTATTGTTTGTTCCTCGCACACGTTCACTATAGTCACGTTCCCTATCTACAGACGGTATCGTTATGATTGGAAACATCACAATGTGAGGAACCTGTCTACTGGTTCAGTTGTACATGTGCCTCATTCTGATTCTCATAGACTTGTGTACAGGAAAGCAAAGATGGCCACGGTATAATACTTAAATACCTACTGCACCTATATGATGGAAAGATTAGGTTTACAACGGATATGGATGTGTAAGAAATAGTAATACTTTTTGCATTTTCCAAGATGTTTTTGCTAATTGATGATTGAAAGGGTTCAAATAAGTCTTGCTATAGATGCAACACGAATCCCACGTCAGAAAAGTGGCCTGCTGCTGCTGGTTGCGACTAAATCTATCAGTTAGAACAATTATGTTTCTTTTGTTTAATACTGTGGGCAATATGATCCATTATAATGTTAACGTTTTTGTAACCATGGTTAGGGATAAGCCCCATCTTATCAGTCATTCTGACATCTAGTCCTTTAATTAAATAACTGTCTGAAAATATTACAGATCAACAACTTTGGTTTAAACTTATGATGCGTCTGCTGACAGTTGTATAGAGAAAGTTCGGTCATATAAACACTTAATTTAATTTTGCTTACGGAAAGCACTGAGTATACAGTACACAGTATACCGACACACGTCGGTGTAGGGCAAAATTAAATCAATTGTTTATCTCCCGATGCAAGAATTTCACCAACCTATATATATATATATATATCGCGGAACCCGCTGCTAAATGGGATTCTAGCCGGCCAATTGTCATTGGGCAAGCTCGGTGGTCGAGAGGTTAAGACGTCTGCACTAGTAAGCAGGAGGTCGTGGGTTCGAATCCCGCCCGAGTCGCCTGTAGTTTTTCCACAGACATTCGGAAAGCACTGAGTATACAGTGCTATACACACATCAGTGTAGGGCAAAATTAAATCAATTGTTTATCTCCCGACGTAAGAATTTCACCAACCTACATAATACACTAATAGCCATATCAAGTCCAGTTAAACTGACACTGCACAAATACAACTACATACGTGTGATGGATGTTGCTTTATTTTCAATTGTTTGTATTTCATTTGTATAATTGCTTATGTTTGAAAGCTATATACAGAGCACACACAGCCCAGACTGTTTGGCGTCAGTGAAACCCATTTTGATAGGATCACTTCTGCCTTTATGTAAGAGCGCCCTCTTGAGTTCAGATGTCATTTAAAGGGATGAAGTATAACATGTACATATCTTTTTGTCCTCATGTTCTATGTACCACGTGTCTTTCTTCATGAATTCATCCCGTTATTTTTTTAAATTATGATCTTGTAAATTAATTGTAAACATCAAATCGTCGCTTTTTTTCATAATGACGAACCGAGAAAAATGCGTTACGAGTAACTTCTTCTTTTGGGAAATAAAGGTTATGATTTTATTGGTCAATTGTGTGCTCAGTTATTAAAATAAGTCAGGTGATGACGTTAGAGCCTTTTATAAGGCTCGTTGTCAAAATGCGGCACACACGCAGGACTTTAAAGTGGCTTACGTCCAGCATGTTTTAAGTCGGACACATTTTCGCCGATAGTTTCTTGGTTTTGTTAATAATAAGTACCTGGTTGGTACTTTGCTGTGTTTACTTTGTTTAAAATGTTGATTTTTCTATGTATAACGATGTCTTGGAACTTATTCGTCACTATGTAAAAATCAAATGCCGTATGTGGTCGCCTATTCGTCACTTCAACGCACGCACTGCGTATATGCCTATACTTTCTTATGCATTACTTTGTAAAAAAGAAGCGACGCTGGCGCTTATTCGCCACCCATGTACGTACTCTGTAAGGCTGATATTACCAATAAGTATCGACAAACGAATGCACTTCTTTAACGAAATTATGTAAAGACCTTAGATCCATGGTTTTTCTTTTGTGTTACATTGCTAAACAAACTAAAAACTTGATGTTTTCTACAGAGTACGCTGCTCAGTCTATCCGTGGTTATAGCTGGTACCAGCCGTCCGCGCACAGTGAAGGGAAACAAATCTGTTATGCAAGATGACCCCATAGGGATAAGCAGATTCTTCTTCGTTACTTTTTTTAAAAATCGAAAGATTAGGCCTTAGTGACTTTCTTAACTCACAACAACAAAAATCACGGAAAAACTCACTGAAATTTACCAAGGCCGCGTTAGAATTGATTGCCCATTAACGAAAGCGAAAATAACGAACTTCTACAAAATCCTTTACGCATCGATGATTGTTAATTTGAATGCATCAATCACGAAAAGATGTGAAACATTAAATTTCGGTATGACATAGTTGAAGTCATGAATGCCGAAAAACGAAATAGAACTAACTAAATGCAGTTTGATATGAACGAAATAATAATTGTTTTGAAATCAATTAAATTAAATTAAACGCAATAGTATATAAAAAAGAAACCCTGGATTGATTAGATCACTAAAACGGCTTGAATTTGAATGTTCTTGAACGAAAATTAACAAAAAGGTTTTGACATTGGACGGGAACACCTACACTGTAAAAACATTCTGTATTTTTACACAGATTGTTTTGTCTGTTTTTTTCCTTTTACATTTCTTTTTGATGTAAATAAACCTGTATCTGTCAATATTACTGTATTTTCACATATTTTTGTCATTTTACCCATACTTTCATAATTTAACCATAGAATTTGTAAAAATACAGTCGAATTATGCAATTTTTTTTTTTTACGGCAGTTGTGTAGTAAATGTGCATGTGTTTTTGGCTTTCTACAGCAAAATATTAACAACAGGTCTGTAATTATATTTTACAAAATAACGGTTAAATAAAATAACAGGCAAAGTGCTGGCAACTCTGTTGACAGCACTTTTCTGTCAATTTACAAATATTTTTTTTAGAGTGTATATTATCCCGAGACAAAATACGATGTCTCCGACAGGTATATCAAGACTCAATTGAAGACTCTGCTAGTGTTATCACTGATTATGTCAAGTTCTGTGAGGACCTAATCGTTCCAGAAAAAGTTATAAAGATTTACCCTAACAATAAGCCATGGTTAACAAAAGACTTACGAGAACTCGTCAAAAGAAAGCAGATGGCACACATTAATAATAATCTTCAAGAAAAACGTCAACTGCGGAAAGAAATCAAACATCTCGTCAATCAATGCAAAAAACAATATGGGAGTAAAATCGAACGTAAATTTGAAAATGGCGATCTAAAGAGTGCATGGAATGGACTAAAAGACATCACAGGTTTTGGAGTACGTAATAAGTTTAAGGTGCCCTCCAGCGATTTAAAACAGTTCGTCAACGACCTCAATGAATTTTATTGTCGTTTTGAAAATAGAAACACTTGTCATGACCCAGCTTACACCCAACTCTGTATAGACCTAACCTCCCAAGGAAGTATACACGATAACATTGTTCTCACAACCTCCCAAATCGAAAAGGCTTTTAAATCTATTAAGACAAACAAAGCTGTTGGTCCAGACGGGATATCTGGTAAAACTTTGAAAGCATGTTACAAAGAGCTCGCAGGAATATTTCAGCGGTTATTTCAATGGTCTTTGGACACTCACATAGTTCCGCAGCTATGGAAATCTTCTATAATCCCTAAAACAACCAAGCCAGCTATTCTCAACGACTACAGACCTGTTGCCCTCACACCCATTGTGATGAAATGTTTTGAAAGAATCATCAGAGATTTCCTGCTTGATGAAACACATGAAGCAGGAGACCCCTTTCAGTTTGCGTACCGTGCTCACCGTGGTGTGGATGATGCAATAATAACATTGTTACATAACATTTACAGTCATCTTGACACCTGTAAGACTTATGCCCGTTCATTATTTATTGATTTCTCTTCTGCATTTAACACCATTAGACCACAGACTCTATTACACAAATTACAGAATTTGAATGTCAACCCACACCTTTCCCTCTGGATTAATGACTTTCACTTCAACGATCACAGAGGGTCAGAGTAAGTGGTGTTAGCTCCGACGTTACACATTTGAGTACTGGAGTTCCCCAAGGTTGTGTTTTATCGCCCCTTTTGTTTTCCTTGTTTACAAGTGACTTTAAAGTGCAAAATGACTCATGTATTCTGATTAAATACGCTGACGATACCGTCCTGACAGGATTGATAGCTAACAATAATGAACTGGATTATAGAAACAACATTGATCTGTTTGTTAATTGCGTTGAAAATCACTTAATAATTAATGTACAAAAAACTAAAGAAATTGTTTTTAATTTTCAAAAGAACAAACAAACTATGCAACCTGTTAAACTTAACGATGTGTCCGTTGAAGTAGTAAATGAATACAAGTACCTTGGTACTGTGGTTGATAGTCAACTAAACTGGAATTCTAACACCACAAAAGTTTACAAAAAAGCCAATCAACGGTTACACTTTGTAAGGAAACTTAAATGTTTTAATGTAAATAGCCGGGTTTTAAAACTGTTTTACCAGAGTACAATTCAATCATTGCTTACTTTCTGCGCTATCAGTTGGTTTAATTCTCTCACTGTTATCAATCGTAAGAAACTAGAACGCATTGTGAAACATGCTGGCAGGATTATAGGTGACGATACCGAAGGTCTTCATAAGTTGGTTCAAACTAGTCTCATGAATAAGTTCAATTGTGTTTTGTCTGACAATACACATCCTCTTAACCCGCTGATTGCTATAAATAAATCGGGTAGAATTCGTCAATTAAACCTTAAAACAAACAGGTTTAAAAATTCTTTTTTACCTAATGCCATATACAATTTTAACTGTAAATTTAGTAGATAATGGTTTGTGTGCCTTGTAGCCACTTGGCTTTTGGTTGCCTAGTGCACCTAGGTCTGTTTTATGGGGGGGGGGGGGCATGTAGCTAATGTGTTGTTTTTATTGTACTTGTGTTTTCCTTCGGGGGGGGGGCATGTAGCGCATGGGTTTTTAAATTTGTTATTGTACTTTTGTTTTTCCTTCGCCATTTACCATTTATCATTGTTTCTGTATTTTTGTATACTTTGTATATCTGGCTCCTGAAATTTGTATAATTTGCCTATTCCATTTAGTTTAGTCGGGTTGATAAAATCTTTTTATTAAGTTTTGTAAATTTAGAAAACATTTTTGTTTTCTGTTTTTATTACTATTGTGCAATGTGTGTATTTTATTGATATTTTAAAGAAATGTTTACTGCTGTACAAAGGATAACAAATTTCATGTGTCACATGATGAATAAAATGAATTGAATTGAATTGAATTGAATATAGCCCGCCCTCTATCGTCGTTATTGTTTCATCAGTTAGGGGTGGATTCAGCGTGGGAGAAAGAACGCACGTAATAGCGTATAAATCTACTCGTATGACGATGAAAATGATGAATTGCACTCTTTGTACATCAATTTATCATAAGTTATTTGTTTGCCCCCTTGTTTGGCAGTGTAACCCCGCCCCTTTATTGACACCCTGGATCCACCCCTGTATTACATTATCGTTTTACACCAATGGAATAATAATTACCCATTGTGTATTGTTTGTTCCTCACACGCGTCTACCATGGTCACGTTCCCTATCTACGGGCAGTAGAGATATCGTTATGATTGAAGACATCACATTGTAAGGAACCTGTCTACTGGTTCAGTTGTACATGTGCCTCATTCTGATTCTCATAGACTTGTGTACAGGAAACCAAAGATGGCTGCGGTTTATTAATTAAAGGTATATTATACCTATAGGATTGAAGGATTCGGTTGACAAGAGACATAGTCCTTAAAATAATCAAGCTGGCGACCATACTTAACCCCAATGTCAATAACCTTAGTTTTAGGAACAGAGACCTGACACATACATATATAAATCTTGCGGTGTTTTACCGATCTAATTTAACAATGTCTGATCACCTCACAGGCCTTGAATTTCGTCCTCGTAGGAGCATAGGTAGGAGTAGACAGTTTCCCTCAAAGAACTTTTCCATTACAAAATCAAAATGGATAGTATGAGGATAGTATAGTTGACATCGACCTCGTGTAAGTAAACTAGACATGCAAGGTCAATTTGCCATGACTTTATTGTTTTTAATTTAAAGCAATCATTGGTTGCCAGGAAGTCGTCTTATCCATGCTTTAATAGATCCTCATCACATTGAGGCCATTATTTGTCTGGTAACCTGACAGCTAATCATAAATCACCATGAGTTTGCAAGGCACCACACTATTTAAGACAAGAGCCTCATTTTGATTCCAATAGAGAAGTGCATTAGTAAACCAAAATTGACCATTCTTGAATGAAGTTCTATTTGTCTATGATATGGACTTTCAGGTAGTGTTTTGTAACAAGTATCTGTTCTGTATTTTTCACTTAGTTTTATTTTTATGTAAATGAAATTTTATTTGTTGTTATCCTAAATCCCTCTCCTCTCTGCCCGAGGTCTGACCTGGGGATTTTCTGTAATTTCTTAAGATGGGTTAGGATTTTGAAAGTTCTAATCCCCACCTTTTGACGTGCCTCATGTGGGAACAGATGGGATTATCTTTGATTTAGACATCAGGGCCAATATTATATGAAATTGACCGTAGATTGCACATGGTTGGGGACAATAAATGCTAGGTGTGTAATAACTCATTCTTCACCTCAGCAGCTATGTGTCAAATTGGCCTCAATTTTGTTTGTTTTGTTTGTCTCATACAGCTGTCTAAACATGGAGTACATGCGATTATTATTTTAAGTTGACATATTGTGGGTGTGGTCACAAATACAGGGCGTTATCTTTTTACTGTTGAGTCAATTAAGGATCCAGTGAAATTGCTTGGTAATGCGTGTCATACAAGGACCAATCTCAAGTGTTTATCATTTCATAATGGAAATTACTTTCATATTAATAAAGCCACTGTAGACACTTTTAGACAGGTGGCCACTGTAGACAGGTGGCCACTGTAGACAGGTGACCACTGTAGACAGGTGGCCATTGTAGACAGGTGGCCATTGTAGACATGTTTCAATGTCTTTATTCATTTCACAAGGACTGTTATACTGTCCACATTGGACAGTCCTGTGGCCGTGTTGGATAGGTGGTCACTTGAAAACAATCACTGAAAACATAACATTTCCTTGTACTGTTTTATAATACAGTGTATTCTGTTTTCTCATGTGTTATTCATTGATGACTTCATGTACAGTATCCAATACTTCAAACTATTACTATGAAGTCGCCATCATTTGCTATATGTTGGTGTATATGTCGGAATATTTTCAAAGAACTGGTCAGTAGAAACATTTGCTAAGGGTGCTTTTAAAAATGGAGTACAACTTTTGAAGACGCCCCAACCTAAACTAGTATTTTCAACATTTTTCAACTCTTACAATGCTGTCTCTATTCGCACCGTGCATGAGCTGTTGAGGGCACATGTTGTTAGACCACTGTGGGCGAAAGGGCAGCGATAGTGTGTTGTGTTTGGTGTATTTTGCAGTTGATGTGCGTACGCACGGAATATCTCCAGCGATCATTGGCTGACAGAAGTATACACGCGCACTTAGTACCATAACAAACGCACATAAAGTGTACGCACAACGCTCACACGACGCAAAAGTGGCTATCATCAAGACACTGGGTGCAAATTCACCACTAGAGGGCTACGATGTGCACTGAGCGGATAGACTAAGCCGTCAACCAATGTTTTCAGCCATTACTGCAGTGGTACCACACTACACGCACGCGTCACACGCATTATTAAAATACGTGGTACACTAGCGTTAAATAGAGTGAACTGATTGGTTGAAGAAGCACTGGACTAATAATAATAATAATAATGTGTGGACTTATATAGCGCACGTATCCACCAACTAAGTGGTGCTCAAGGCGCATTATATCATTACCCCTGCTCATAAGGCTCATAAATCATTCCTGAAACCATCTCAGCTCCCTGGGGAGTATACAGCTCAATTGCTGCCATTACAGCGCATATAGGGGTAATCAACCAACTCTGCCCTCACAGGTACCCATTTAACCCCTGGGTGGAGTGACGCAATTATGCTTAAGTGTCTTGCTCAAGGACACAAGTGTCACGGCCGGGATTCGAACCCACATTCTGCTGCTAACACCAGAACTTGAGTCCGGTAAGCTAGACCGCTCGGCCACGACTGCATAGAAAACAAACGCTTGACTCAGAATGTACATGGAGGTATACCACCGCATATATGGCGGCACCCAGTGAACTGGTCGACGTATTAGTCTATATTCTGAACAGCAGGTTTTTCAATCACCATTAATGCCTTCCCCTTCACACTTGTCCTGTGAAAATAATGATATGAAACGGCCCCTAAGCAGACTGGTTTACTGCTTGAATTTTCTTCAGATTTCATGTTTTGTTTGTATTTGTTCAACCTGTTATCCTTTTCCCTATACATGTACACCAACACAAAGCAAAACATTTGTAAATTATATTAGTTTTAAATGTGCAACTCTTTGTTCTTGAAATAAACCTTTGAAATAGATCTTTGTAATGAGAAACATGAAACTTTAAAAAAGTAAACATTTTTTGTTTTTTAAGGGCTGATGTTAATTATCTTACAATTCTTTGGAATGTGATTTTCTGAAGCTTAAAATGGTCCCAAGTTTTGATTAATGATTTTTATTTCTTACAGGTGCTTAGCATAAAATAACTGGATTGTATGAATGTATTTTCAAAAAAAAACAAAACAACAACAATAACAACAACAACAAAATGATGTAATTTACAGATGTCTGAAATTGCGTTAAAAAACAGGGCAGTGTGGAATTAACAGTAATGCAAGTCATTGTAAGGGACTTGGGACAAGGCACATAGAAATCTTGGAAGGTCAACAAATGTAATCATTAGGTATGGAATAGCCATGACAAATGTTTCCATCCATAGAAAAAGTTTACAAAAGGTTGTTTAATTCCTGGAAAAGTTATAAAAGCTGATTTCAATGCTTGGAAAGTTATACATCTTATTTTCGTGTTTGTAAAGTCATAACAAAGTGTTCATATGTCAATACAAAAAGTACTGTCATTTAGAATTAACTAAATTGTCCTTATAAAATATTCACAACATAACATGAACATTTTAACCTATTAACTATGAGTTATCATATTTAGTCTGGAGAGGTCATGGAATTTTTGCCCAGAAATGTTAATGAATTAGCAGGTGGATACATGATCCTTGTTTATACCCAATTAGTCTTGATACTGCCTAGTGTATATGTGATTTGACCATCCCATGACTCTGTCTATTATTGATCATTTACACACTGCTTTGTAGAGTCTAATTCATTGCTGTAGTATGACATCAAAGATATCTACAGCAGGGAATAGTTGTAGATATTTGGGTTATTTTAACAATCGCAACAAGATCTGAAATGGCTGTTATATTCCCTGATTGTCATTTGTGGAAAGGTTTCCCCACAGGATTACACATATTTCCTGCTTTAGATATCACTGACACAACAGGTTTGTACAAAACGTACAGAGGTTTCTTGAAAGAGTATCTGACACACTACAGCAATGGATTTACTGCCAATTTCATAGAATTACTACACAGGAAATTTTGCTTACCGAACACATTCTGTAAGTAACATGAAACTGGATACCAGCCAAATGGAATATGCATCCTGTTTCACTTTGGCTGGGTACCATGAAATCAAACTAAGCAATTATTTCTACTAAGCAGCTATTTCAGCCATCAACTCTATGAAATTTGTTGTATTTAAGGAGATCTTTATTTTAAAAAGAGTTGTTTGTTTGAGGTGGAGGGTGTTGATGTGAAAAGATAGAAGTTAAAGTGGGTCACACCAGTCATGATTGAAGGTACAGTGTAATACTTCTATAGACCTTTTTTCACACTGCGGCCATCTTGGTCATATCTCCTGCATACACAAGGACATACAGTTCTGATTTTCATTTCATCAAATGGTGCCAGACTATTTTCCTTCCAGCCTCGGTTTGGTTACATTGATTTGAATGGAAGAAAAACAAGATGGCTGCACTATGCTAAAGGTCTATAACAAACATCATGAGGTCCACACAAAATGTTTACTACAGTCTGCAGACTAGAGGTGTCTGATGTCTAAAGGTCTATAACAAACATCATGGGGTCCACACAAAATGTTTACTACAGTCTGCAGACTAGAGGTGTCTGATGTCTAAAGGTCTATAACAAACATCATGGGGTTTACACAAAATGTTTACTACAGTCTGCAGACTAGAGGTGTCTGATGTCTAAAGGTCTATAACAAACATCATGGGGTCCACACAAAATGTTTACTACAGTCTGCAGACTAGAGGTGTCTGATGTCTAAAGGTCTATAACAAACATCATGGGGTCCACACAAAATGTTTACTACAGTCTGCAGACTAGAGGTGTCTGATGTCTAAAGGTCTATAACAAACATCATGAGGTCCACAGAAAATGTTTACTACAGTCTGCAGACTAGAGGTGTCTGATGTCTAAAGGTCTATAACAAACATCATGAGTTCCACAGAAAATGTTTACTACAGTCTGCAGACTAGAGGTGTCTGATGTCTAAAGGTCTATAACAAACATCATGAGGTCCACACAAAATATTTACTACAGTCTGCAGCAATTTCAACAGTCACTTTCAGCTCACAAATTGAAAGCATTTTTCATTAAATGAGTGATTAGAATCAAAATGGTTTGTCTTCTGTTTGAAAACTTGACAAGACCTCGGACTTGCGTTTCTTTTGCTGTCCTCGGACTTGCGTTTCTTTTGCTGTTCAGTATATTACTGCCTTGATCATACAAATACATGTAGACGAACTCGAGTACATAAAGACATATGAAGATGTGACAGCTCTAATGAAATATCAAGAGTTGTGAATCAAAGACTTTCTATGTCTCAAAACTTGAGTTATTGTTCCTAAAATAACCGCACACTATTCTGTTATGGTAATCTCCAAAAACAAAATGTAAGGAACATTTGATGGTGTTTTTAAAACTTTAGGCGTGCCATCCTTAAAGTCAGGATTTTGTTATATTAAATACTGAAGCAGTATGCTTAAGTCACCTTATATTTCTTATTGGAAGAAATTTTCAGGTACTTTTTATTTTATTTTGTTTAAGATTTTTTTTTTTCCGGTGGAGGGGGGGGGCTGGAAGCGGGTGGAAGGAAGGGGTTGGAGTGGGTTGCGTCTAAGGGAACTAAAATTTGATTCAAAGCTGTTTGGTTATAACTTGTTTTTTATGGAAGAGTTATATTTGGTGGGAAATGGTTTGGAAAAAAGAATTGAATGAAAAGAGCCCAAGAAATATGAGATAAATGAAAACATAGCAATAACCAAATAACCATTCCAAGCACAGTAATTTGTGGAGGCCAATTTCATAGCGCTACTTACCGGTAAGTAGATATTTTATGCTAACAAAAGCAGAAATCATCTACAAGATATAAGCATATTTCATCAGTTAACAGGAAATTTAGGCACTGTGTGTGTGCGCACCTTCATACCTTCACTGTGTACGTGTATTGGATCACTCACTTGCTAGCAACAATCATCAGGCAAAGTTAGTGTGCCTTTTTCTGTACTTTACAGTCAGTAGTGCTATGAAATTACAAATGTAAATACATCGAGTAAGCAAAAAATTAGCTGCTTATTACCATACAGTTAAACCTCTTATAGTGGACACATGGTAAACATGCCACCTGCTCAGTGTGGCCAGTCTATGGTATCCTCAAATGCTAAATCCTATGAAAACCTGCCCATGAGGCCACATGTTCTTAGCCTGGCCATTGTACACAGGTTGAATTATAAAATAAATAACCTCATAAGGCATTGATTGGGACTTCAATTTCACATATTCCATTGCTATTATATGATGTGGTGTTACAACATTGTTGATTATGGAAGTCAAAGGTCAGGTATATAGAAACATGCTATCCTGTTATCACATTAACAGTCTTGGGGGTCATTGGCAACCGTACTACCCTGATTGGGAGATACTTGTACCCTGATTGGGAGATACTTGTACCCTGATTGGTAGATACTTGTACCCTGATTAGGACCCTATTCTCCCAATTGGGATAGTACTGCATCTCAATCAGGAAACATTTAACTAATGTTCATATGGTCATCGTAACCATACTACCCTGATTAGGATCCTGTTCTCCCAATGAAGATATTACTCGACCCCACCAGGATAGCCCACCATGGTAAGGCTTGGCAGCCCTATTTTAGCAGGCGTAGCTGTCATCCAAGGGTTTCTCATTGGTCCCTTATTGTATCCTGATTGGGTAAACATTGTATAGGGTTTCAATCAGGATAAGTATATATCTCAATCAGGTTAGTATATATCTCAATCAGGATAGTATAGTTGACATCAACCTTGTTAGCCCTGTTATAGTACCATCATGCCGAGTCCTGAAAAATGATTAAATATTTGTAAGTCTTGGAAATATAACACCGATATCATACTGTTATGACTGCATTATTTGTCTGGTGTTGGTTTACCCTGTAAATCTAGCCTACTAAAGGGAACTACAGAATGTTTCCCCTTTTAAATGCAAGGTTGTTATGGAAAGGTATTTGCTTGTTATTAACATTGGATGATTTCTTGATGGGTATTGATAACTTGGATTGTTGGTTGACTCTTGTCATGGTAAATGGACAATGATTGACAATGTTGAACCAAAAAAGTCACAAGGGATATGATACTGTGTTTATTGTCTTCATTCTACAGTCTTGTGTGTCCAGCTCAACACATTTTGTTATTGTATGATGGCAATTGTACACAATGAATTATTCATTAACAGCGCAGTTCGTCAATGGCGTCACAAACACTGTAGCGTGCAGCAGCCTTTATAACGTTCACTAAATTAGTCCAAAAATTGGTTTCAGACAAACATATTTTTAGCAAATTAGACTAATAGCATTCAAAGCTATTAAATTTTTTTTTTTTACAAAGTAAAAAAAAAACATTTTGAACAAGTATGAAAAGTTCCATTGCCATCCTATGAAAAGAAAGGATAGTTGCGGCTGCAATTGATCCATCGCCAATTGTAAACGATTTCCAATCACGTGTGTGTAATAATCAATCTGATTGGATGTCGTGTATGAATGTCAATTGTAAATTTGTTATATACTTGTGATGTGCGATATTGATCGTGACTAGTACAATATCAAGGCTGACCGCACTGAATTTAAAATCTCATAATATATTATTTACAATCAATCCGCAGGGGAAACGCTAATAGTAAGCCATTAGCTAAATGGCGTTTCCTTTTAATAGTGACTCTTGTAATCCATACCAGTAGGAGTTTGCAATGGACCGGAACTGACAGGTTGAAACTTCTTATTTCCAGCTAGCACAACATATTCATCTCTTAACCCTGTGGTGAATTGTCCATTGGACATAATCAAATTGTCATGTTTATTTTGAACCCGCAACACCTGCCTCATTGCTACGATAATACGTTATATGAACAATTTAGCCATTTTCAATGAAAGAAAAAGAAATAGCAACTAATAATTTACACCACCTTTTGAAAATATTTGAGAAATATAAATAGATATTTAATTAATCAATTAATATAAAACTTTCAAATTTTCTTCTTAAATTTAATTAATGGCTTAATCATTATTGTGCAAGTATAATTCTGCTTACGTACACAAATGCATATAACTTATAAAGAAGATAGAGCGAGAGGTATGATCTTACCACTAGATCTATTCTCTTCATAACTTATATGCGTCATACGCGCGCGTATTGAAAGCACGCACACTTGTTTTCAACTTGTGGCTCCAAGGCAATAATAATTCAATGTGTTATTACAAAGACTGAACTGTTTTCCATGATTTCAAAACGATTGCATCGCTGACATGGTAGCCATTGGTGTATTTCTATTGTTTTACAAAACATACATCACGTCCAAGTATAACACTTAAATATTTCTTCTAGAATTCTATAAAGAAAAAGTGGGCAGTACATTTGTGTACGTAGACAGAAAAATAACGAGAAAATAAACAAATTAAAAATCCTACATATATCAATTGGGAATGTCAGTCTGGGCATCTAGTGGTTCCGGGGGATCGGGAGAGGTCCATATTCGTGTAAGGGTACTAGGTTAGCTAGGGTTCCTACTTATACCATCCCTCTCGTCGTCACTAGAAATCACCGCCACTTTTAAACCTTACTCCCTCATCAGACACCACGTAAAGGCACAAATGCATTTGCTTATGGCTTCATGAAAACTAATACTAAGTATCATTGGCAGATCGGGTGAACCAGGGGGAAGATTGGCGGATAAAGGAGGCAGGCAAAGAGGACAAGTGTCCATTCATCACCTTGCAATATATTTACCCTATACTTTATAAACGTGGACCTCTTTTAGGCAGTTTCACCCCTTTTTTGCTGTATGATATCTCATTTTCATTTTAGCTACCCTGGATCCATCCCTGCTTGTAAAAAGTACATGTACTGTTTGGACTGTTATAGATAATATTAGTCTGTCATCAAAAACAAATTTATTGATTTCATAATCTCTCGGTGACAAATGATTTATATGAATATTTGGTAGTTTTATTGTCATTTTGTGTGAGATAATAACCGTTACAAGCACAACATTACCGAATAAAAACCGCTTAAAATTTAATAGTCTGTTCTCAGTAAGAGTTGAAACCTCTCATAAAAATTGACAAGCCGACTGCGTGTGTTTCCACTTAATTAATGAGCCAGTTCAAAGGCCAAGGCCTTGACTTTTAATTTAGTAATTGAATGTTATTGTGAAATTCAAATTCAACACGCGATTGCAATGGCAAACCATTGACGGGTCGAGAAGGGGGCGGGGTCAAGGGGGGCAGTTTATAATCATCATAATATGTAATTTAACGACTTTTTAAAATGCGTGACGAGTGTCTATTTTCAAAATTGTGAATGGGGGAACCTGGAGGCACAGACCTCGGCTGAGGGGCAGGCATGTGTCCCCGTCCCCCGTCCCCCGTGCCCCCGGTACGCCACCGAGTTTAGAAGTCAATGTAATGCGATAAGTTCAAAGAAAGAAAACTGACCATAAATCTTAGCTTTAAGTTCCAAAACACAAACCCAAAACAAATATTTCCTCAGATAGGTGAAACTTGGGAAACTTTGGAGTGCTTCCTGAAGACGTATTTTCTGCGTTAATTCTTATTTTGTTGGTGCATTGTATTGAAATAACATGTACAACGGTTGTTTTATGTTGCTGTTTAGCTTTAGTTATTGTAAAAACATGGGATCTTTTGAGGCTTGGTCTGGTAGCAATCATCAAAAAGTCGTAACAGTGTTTTATTGGACGAGGCTTAGCATTTATTTGTTTACAGCAAAAATTGCTTAAAAACGGGTACGAAGCTACCGTTTCACCAAGTCTATATCATGTCTGGAGAGTCTGCAGAATTCTAGTACTGTGTAGCAGTGATTATGACTGGAGAATACTTATGTTTACAGCATCATGGTTATTGATACCAATTTTACTCGGTACAATAAGTACTCATTCAGTGTACTTAACAATCTATAATGTCTGGAAAGTCTGGAGAATTCTAGTACTGTGTAGTAGTGATTATGACTGGAGAATACTTATGTTTACAGCATCATGGTTATTGATACCAATTTTACTCAGTACAATAAGTACTCATTCAGTGTACTTGGCAATCTATAATGTCTGGATAGTCTGCAGAATTCTAGTACTGTGTAGCAGTGATTATGACTGGTGTAACCCTGTAGTAGTAAGACTCATTTGACATAAGGATGGCATGCCTAAAAGTAAAAAAAATACTCTGAAATATTACTGTCTTGATCATACAAATATATGTAGACGTACTCGAGTACATAAAGACATATGAAGATGTGACAGCTGTAATGAAATATCAAGAGTTGTGTATCAAAGACATTATATGTCTCAAAACTTGAGTTATCGTTCCTAAAATAACCGCACATTATTCTGTTTTGGTAATCTCCAAGAAGAAAATGAAAGGAACATTTTATGGTGTTTTTAAAACTTTAGGCGTGCCATCCTTAAAGTCAGGATTTTGTTATTATATTAAATACTGAAGCAGTATGCTTAAGTCACCTTATTTTTCTTATTGGAAGAAATTTTCAGGTACTTTTTGTTATTTTGTTTTGAAATTTTATTCTATTTTTTTTCCGGTTGGGGTGGGGGTGTGAGGATGGGGTTGGAGAGTGTTGCGTCTAAGGGAACTAAAATTTGATTCAAAGCTGTTTGGTTATAACTTGTTTTTCACGGAAGAGTTGTATTTGGTGGGAAATGGTTTGGAAAAAAGAAATGAATGAAAAGAACCCAAGAAATATGAGATAAATGAAAACATAGCAATAACCAAATAACCATTCCAAGCACAGTAATTTGTGGAGGCCAATTTCATAGCGCTACTTACTGGTAAGTAGATATTTTATGCTAACAAAAGCAGAAATCATCTACTAGATATAAGCATATTTCATCAGTTAACAGGAAATTTAGGCACTGTGTGTGTGCACCTTCATACCTTCACTGTGTACGTGTATTGGATCACTCACTTGCTAGCAACAATCATCAGGCAAAGTTAGTGTCTTTTTTCTGTACTATACAGTCAGTAGTGCTATGGAATTACAAATGCAAAAACATCGAGTAAGCAAAATATTAGCTGCTTATTACCTTACAGTTAAACCTCTTATAGTGGACACATTGTAAACATGCCACCTGCTCAGTGTGGCCAGTCTATGGTATCCTCAAATACCAAATCCTATGAAAACCTGCCCATGGGGCTACATGTTCTTAGCCTGGCCACTGTACACAGGTTGAATTATAAAACAAATAACCTTATAAGGCATTGATTGGGACTTAAATTTCACATATTCCATTGCTATTATATGATGTGGTGTTACAAACATTGTTGATTATGGAAGTCAAAGGTCAGGTATATAGAAACATGCTACCCTGTAATCACATTAACAGTCTCAGGGGTCATTGGCAACCGTACTACCCTGATTGGGAGATACTTGTACCCTGATTGGGAGATACTTGTACCCTGATTGGGAGATACTTATACCCTGATTGGGAGATACTTGTACCCTGATTGGGAGATACTTGTACCTTGATTGGGAGATACTTGTACCCTGATTAGGACCCTATTCTCCCAATCAGGATAGGACTGCACCTCAATCAGGAAGCCTTTGACTAATGTTCATGTGGTCATCGGTAACCATACTACCCTGATTAGGATCCTGTTCTCCCAATGAAGATATTACTGGAACCCACCAGGATAGCCCACCAAGATAAGGCTTGGCAGCCCTATTTAGCAGGCCTAGCTGTCATCCAAGGGTTTCTCAATTGGTCCCTTATTGTATCCTGATTGGGAAAACATTGTATAGGGTTTCAATCAGATTAAGTATATATCTCAATCAGGGTAGTATATATCTCAATCAGGATAGTATAGTTGACATCAACCTTGTTAGCCCTGTTATAGTACCATCATGCTGAGTCCTGAAAAATGATAAAATATTTGTAGGCCTAAGTCTTGGAAATATCCACTGTTATGACTGCATTATTTGTCTGGTGTTGGTCTACCCTGTAAATCTACTCTACTGAAGGGGAACTACAGAATGTTTCCCTTTTTAAATACAAGGTTGTTATGGAAAGGTATTTGCTTATGTTATTAACATTGGATGATTTCTTGATGGGTATTGATAACTTGGATTGTTGATTGACTCTTGTCATGGTAAATGAGCAATGATTGACAATGTTGAACCAATAAAAGTCACAAGGGATATGATACTGTGTTTATTGCTTTCATTGTAGTCTTGTGTGTCCAGCTCAACACGTTTTGTTTTGTAGGATGGCAATTGGACACAATGAATTATTCATTAATAGCGCAGGTCGTCAATGACGTCACAAACACTGTAGCGTGCAGCTGCCTTTATAACGTTCACTAAATTAGTCCAGAAAATGGTTTCAGACAAACATATTTTTATATAGCATTTAAAGCTATTAAAAAGGTTTAGTTTCCACAAAGTAACAAATCATTTTGAACAAGTATAAAAAGTTCCATTGCCATCCTATGAAAAGAAAGGATAGTTGGGGCTGCAATTGATCCATCGCCAATTGTAAACGATTGCCAATCACGTGTGTGTTATAATCAATCTGATTGGATGTCGTGTATGAATGTCAATTGTAAATTTGTTATATACTTGTGATGTGCGATATTGATCGTGACTAGTACAATATCAAGGCTGACCGCACTTAATTTAAAATCTAATAATATATTATTTACAATCCATCCGCAGGGGAAACGCTAATAGTAAGCCATTAGCTAAATGGCTTTTCCATTTAATAGTGACTCTTGTAATCCATACCAGTAGACCGGAACTGATAGGTTGAAACTTCATATTTTCAGCTAGCACAACATATTCATCTCTTAACCCTGTAGTGAATTGTCCATTGGACATAATCAAATTGTCATGTTTATTTTGAACCCGCAACACCTGCCTCATTGCTACGATAATACGTTACATGAACAATTTCAATGAAAGAAAAAGAAATAACAACTAACAATTTACACCACCTTTTGAAAATATTTGAGAAATATAAATAGATATTTAATTAATCAAATATAAAACTTAAACATTTTCTTCTTAAATTTCTCAAAATTTCATTGATGACTTAATAATTATTGTGCAAGTATAATTCTGCCTACGTACACAAATGCATATAACTTATGAAGAAGACAGAGCGAGAGGTATGATCTTACCACTGGATCTATCCTCTTCATGACTTATATGCGTCATACGCGTACGTATTGAAAGCACGCACACTTGTTTTTAACCTGGACTCCAAGGCAATAATAATTCAATGTGTTATTTACAAAGACTGAACTGTTTTCTATGATTTCAAAACGATTGTATCACTGACATGGAAGCCATTGGTGTATTTCTATTATTTTACAAAACATACATCACGTCCAAGTATAACACTTAACGATTTCTTCTAAAATTCTATAAAGAAAAAGTGGGCAGTACATTTGTGTACGTAGGCAGAAAAACAACGAGAAAATAAACAAATTAAAAATCCTACATACATCAATTGGGAATGTCAGTCTGGGCATCTAGTGGTTCCGGGGGATTGGGAGAGGTCCAGAGTCGTGTAAGAGTACTAGGTTAGCTAGGGGTCCTACTTATACCATCCCTCAAGTCGTCTCTAGAAATCACCACCACTTTTAAACCTTACCCCCTCATCAGACACCACGTAAAGGTACAAATGCATTTGCTTATGGCTTCATGAAAACTAATACTAAGTATCATTGGCAGATAAAGGAAACCAGGGGGGAGATTAGCGGATAAAGGAGGCAGGCAAAGAGTACAAGTGTCCATTCATCACCTTGCAATAAATTTACCTTATACTTTATAAACGTGGACCCCTTTTAGGCAGTTTCACCCCTTTTTGCTGGACGATGTCTCATTTTCATTTCAGCTACCCTGGATCCATCCCTGCTTATAAAAGGTGTCTGTACTGTTTGGACTTTAACATTAGTCTGTCATTAAAAATAAATTTATTAATTTCATATCTCTCGGTGACAAATGATTTATATTAATATTCGGTAGTTTTATTGTTATTTTGTGTGAGATATTAACCGTTACAAGCACAACAATACCGAACAAAAACCGCTTAAAATTCAATAGTCTGTTCTCAGTAAGAGCTGAAACATCACATATGTTATTTACAAGCCGACTGCGTGTGTTTCCACTTAATGAGCCAGTTCAAGTCCAAAGACCTTGACTTTTAATTTAGTAATTGAATGCTATTGAAATTCAGCACAGACCTCGGCTGGGGGAGCAGGTCGTGCAGTCTCATGAGACGAAACCTGCCATAAGCCTTATAGCATACTGCACCTCACGAGTCATGCTATTTTTTTAATTAATTAATTTATTTTATTATTATTTTTTTTTTTAAATATATAAAAAAAAGGCTGTTTAAGAACTCTTATATTGCCTGCTATAACCTTCTCCTAACCCTTATTATTTTCTTTAATAACCCTTTTTAATAATTTCTATTTTTTTTGTTTTGTTCTATATTTATTTGACATTAATCCACTTTTACATAGATCCACAAAACAATATATTATCATTTTCATCATAATTTATTATTTTTTTTAATTAAACCTTAGAACACACACCCCGTTATACCCTTCTTAATCAGATTTTACAACTTATAATAATAAATCATACAACACATCCAACATTAAATATTCGTATCCACAACCCACTATATGTTTTGTATAATTTTTCTTCCTTTCGTGCCGAGTTTGACAAAGTCTGAATCTTTATAATTAGTCGTCAATCTCATTCTACGCACTTCTTGGAATAGTTTTTAATCCACGGTGATAGAATTAACGTTTTTGCATATCGTGAGATATGTTTAGGGCTAAATAAACCTTATGTTTATTTATAATCAAAACCAAACCAAAACCAAAACCAACAACAACCACCAACAACAACAACACCAACAACAACACCACCAACAACAACAACAACAACAACACCAACACCAACAACACCAACACCAACAACACCAACAACAACAACACCAACAACAACAACAACAACAACAACAACACCAACAACACCAACACCAACACCAACAACACCAACACCAACAACAACACCAACAACACCAACACCAACACCAACATCAACAACAACAACACCAACAACAACAACACCAACACCAACAACACCATCAACAACAACACCAACAACAACAACACCGATAACAACAACACCAACAACAACACCAACAACAACAACACCAACAACACCAACAACACCAACAACAGCAACAACACCAACAACAACACCAACAACACCAACAACACCAACACCAACAACAACACCAACAACAACAACACCAACAACAACAACAACACCAACACCACCACCAACAACAACAACAACAACAACAACAACAACACCAACAACAACAACAACAACAACAACAACAACAACACCAACACCAACACCACCAACAACACCAACACCAACACCAACACCAACGCCAACGCCAACACCAACACCAACACCAACGCCAACGCCAACGCCAACGCCAACGCCAACGCCAACGCCAACAACAACAAATTAAAAATCCTACATATTTCAATTTGGAATGTCAGTCTGGGCATCTAGGGATTCCGGGGATCGGGAGAGGTCCAGTGTCGTGTAGGGGTACTAGGTTAGCTAGGGGTCCTACTTATACCATCCCTCTCGTTGTCTCTAGAAACCACCGCCACTTTTAAACCTTACCCCCTCATCAAACACCACGTAAAGGCACAAATGCATTTGCTTATGGCTTCATGAAAATTAATACTAAGTATCATTGGCAGATAGGGGGAAGCCAGGGAGAAGATTAGCGGATAAAGGAGGCAGGCAAAGAGGACAAGTGTCCATTCATCACCTTGCAATAAATTTACCCTATACTTTATATACGTGGACCTCTTTTAGGCAGTTTCACCCCTTTTTGCTCATTTTCATTTCATCTACCCTGGATCCATCCCTGCTTATAAAAGGTGTCGGTACTGTTTGGACTGTTATAGATAACATTAGCCTGTCATCAGAAAACTTTATTAATTTCATATCTCTAGTTGACAAATTATTTATATTAATATTCGGTAGTTTTATTGTCATTTTGCGTGAGATAATACTCGTTACAAGCACAACAATACCGAACAAAAACCGTTTAAAATTCAATAGTCTGTTCTCAGTATTTACAAGCTGACTTCGGGTGTTTCCACTTAATGAGCCAGTTCAAGTCCAAAGTCCTTGACTTTTAATTTAGTATTTAAATGTTATTGAAATTCAGTAATTGAATGTTATTGAAATTCAAATTCAACACGCGACTGCAATTGCGTCTCAAACCATTGACGGATCGGGAAGGGGACACGTCAATGGGGCAGTTTATAATCATCATAATATGTAATTTAACGACTTTTTAAAATGCGTGACGAGTGTCTATTTTCAAAATTTTGAATGAAGGCACCTGGGGGAACAGACCTCGGCTGGGGGGCAGGCACGTGGCCCCAGCCCCCGTTCCCCCCGTGCCCCCGGTGCGCCACTGAGTTTAGATGTCAATGTAGTGCGATAAACTCAAAGAAAACTGACCCTAAATCTTAGCTTTAAGTTCCAAAACACAAACCCGAAACAAATATTTCCTAAGAGAGGTGAAACTTGGGAAACTTTGGAGTTTGCTTCCTAAAGACGTATTTTCTGCGGTAATTCATATTTTGTTGGTGCATTGTATTGACGTAACATGTACAACGGTTGTTTTATGTTGCTGTTTAGCTTTAATTATTGTACTGCGTGTAATAACACGGCATCGTTTGAGGCTTGGTCTGGTAGCAATCATCAAATAGTCGTAACAGTGTTTTATTGGACGAGGCTTAGCATTTTTTTTTTTACAGCAACAATTGCTTAAAAATGAGTACTAAGCTACCGTTTCACCAAGTCTATATCATATTTCTTTGGAATTTTCGTATATTTTCGTAACAAGAAAACATATGAATTAGTCCCTCCAGATGGTACCGAAAAATTAGCTGGCTCATGAACAAATATCCACACATCGTGGATATTTAAAGGGACAATATGATCCGAACAGAATTTCAACATGGCTTGGAATAGGTGTCCTAGTTTAAGATGAACACTCCGATTCCATGCCCTGTTGATCGTGACGATATTGTCCCTACCACCGTAAAAAATAAATAACATAATATATAAATAAATTTTATACAAGTTTTATACAATATTTGAAACTAATTATAATTAAAAATAAAATTTACAAATTAAACAAATTCTCACAAGTCCGCTCCTCCAGCATCCCCCCGGAAATATTTGTTCCCCAGTGATCCGCCCGTTGATCGATTTTGTCCCTCAAGATACACAGTGTCCTCGCTAAAGAAGGGCTGTATACCCTCGTTGACCCCCCTAACTCCAATATTATGCCAACTTAATTAATGCTGTAGTCAGGTATTGTCACCTGCCTCTCTTAGGCCAAAACAAGTCTCTGGTTTCTGGTCTCTGTGCGCGTCGTTATTTAGGTGTTTGGGTTGGTGCCCAAACACCTCTTGATATTGTTCGGTTTTTTTTTTTTAGGTGTTCGGGTATCTGCCCGAAACACCTCTTGTTTTTGTTCGGTTTTTTTTTTTTTTTTTTAGGTGTTCGACCGCGCAGCGCGAACACCTATTGTTTTTGTACTGTTTTTGAGGTGTTCGAGCGCGCAGCGCGAACACCTATTGTTTTTGTACTGGTTTTTTTAGGTGTTCGAGCGCGCAGCGCGAACACCTATTGTTTTTGTACTGTTTTTTTTCTTCTTCTCAGTGGCGCTTGTCCGGCAACAAAGGCATCCTTGCTAAGTATATACAGCCTTCAAACTTAACACATAAACAAAACATAACAAGCTGACGAAACCTTTCGCTGTGACGTCATGATTATGTCATCAGGGGTCGAATTACGCTAAATCAAAGTTTTTTAAATCAAATTTAAAACGTTTCAGTTACGTTGCATGAAAGAATCAAATATCGTATAGCGCCGGAAGGCGCAATATGAGGCGCTACACTATGTTTGGTTACAATTGAGCTACATGTACAATCGATATATGGTATTTCGTTCGGTTGAACTGGGTGAATTAGAACGAAATGAAGTTCTCAATTAGGCAAATCACTCCGCTATGCGGATGAAGAAATGTGTGATAGGGTAGTATTTAAGGCTGTGCTTGGTAAGCAAGAGCCATCTGTGCACCGACGGGCTGACATCAATTTTAATGTGACTGTCGTTATGATTAAGCGATTATTACCAATAACATAATAAATAAAATGAAAATACTTCAGGAAGGAAAACGAAGTTCACCAATTATTCACAGAATCCGTCCAAGCCGGAAAGGAAATGCCAATAAATTAAATGACTTCATCCTTACAGTTGTTCTGTTCTGTTCTATTCGTGGGGTTTTCCAGAGAAATTTCTCGCAAAAGAGTTTTGATCTCTGGTTTTTCACTCCGCGGATGTTCAGACTAAATGTGTGAAACCGTTAATCACCAGAATGATATTATTACTGGGTTATAATTCAATTGTACAAACGTATATAACTATAACAAACACCTGTGGAGTAAGTTTATATGTTTATTATTACAAGATGATGAAGAAGAAATAAAGGGGTCAAAACCTGCATTGCCCGCCGGTGGACAAACCCAAAGTTGTAAATTTGGTGTGATGTGTATAGGTTATTGAGAACGACGCAGTTTGCGTGCCCATGGCCCAGACGTCATTTTTTAGACTCGTTGGAGTTTTGACCCAAAAAATAGTCGTGAAGGGTAGGTAAATTCCTTCCTCCTTGGTATCTTGAAGTTAGTTTTTAAGAGAATTTCCTGTATTTATCTTAATGTTTTTATACAACTTACAAGAAAAGCCATTTTTTAAGCGTCGGTTGGCTGGCCATTCGTCGTTGCATTGTGCCTGTTTAACTAACGAGTAACGTTAGTTGCGTGATCATACTTTGGACAGTAAACAACTCGCCCCTTTTCTAACAAAATATGAACAGATGTCACCAAAATGTATTTAGAATATAAATAAGGATAGGAAAATTCAGTTGTTAAGGTTATGGCAATTTTTCAGTAGAAACTTTATGCCATATTTTGTAATTTTTGTTTTCTCCAAAAATCTTCAGTTTGTGCACAAATTAAATAAGTAGCCTAGTGTAGTAGTGATTGTTTACTGCACTTTTCCTTAATTTGTTACCCTTCTCAGATACAAATCAACTTACATAGACAATTATTTCACAGGAAAAATGCACAATATTCATGACACAATACATGTACTTGTTGTAGGTCCTGCTCCCTGAGGCCTCTCTCAGACATCTCTCACAATCACATGAAACTATATGAGTATATGAGACTCAGCAATTTCCTTAAATACCTTTCTCTTTTGATGTGAGTTTCGTGCGAGAACATTTCTTTAATTTATTACACATTGTCAAGAATAATTGTGTGCAATGTTGAAAACAAACCAATGCCCTTTTCAATTTCAATGGTCCAGCTACTCCAAAAGTATACACTATTTTCCCCATTCACATAAATTAGAACTTATCTGAATTTTCAAATACTTTATTCTTGGTCCATGTACTTATAAAACATTCCTATTATTTTTTACAGAATGTTCACTGTGAAATATTATTTTCACATAAATTAGAACTTCTCTGATATTTCTCTGCAATGATAGACCAAAGAATTTAACAAAATAAATAAAAACAAGTGTTGGTTCATCACCAGTGGCAGTACATGCCATCACCAAGAACTTGGGGGAGGGGGCAGACATTTTATTCTAAAATTACCGATTCCAATGACAACCCCTGAATGTCATTCTGAACTGTCACTAAATCGTACATACAGAGCGTACATTTATTATAAATGCAGATTGATTCTGTTTTCTTACATGTGTAATACCATGTACACTCATTTCTAGATTGGTCACAAGTAGGTTAAACAGGTCAACAAAGTGGTTTCAATTGTGGGGGAGGGAAGTGTGTAACCACAAAAGTCAAGTTATGAAACCCAACAGACAGTTAAAATAAATATGTATTTCATTGCTTTATTAGCAATTTACAAGCATCCATATAACTCTTTGATTATTTCAATGTCTAACAATTTATGTACAAAATGGCATCTGATCTTTACAGACATTTTGCCAATCATGTGTACAACCTTGAAAAGTTAAAAATCAATGTATAATTTGTTTTCAAATTTTATAAATATTTATTTAATTATATGCAGTATAGGTGAAAACAAAGACAGTTTATAAGCATGTCACAATAAGGAGATGCTTGATTACAGTGTCACTATCATTGTCAATTTATTATTATATTTTTGTTATAAACTTAACCTGAAAGTGAAGTATATTATAAATAAAGATTAAATTTATTTTTGTACAAGACTTAATACCAAGAGATAAATACCAATGTTGGCTTCATTTAAATCTAAAATTGAAAGGTTTTTCCATAAACAAAGTGAAAATGGCAACCAATTATCACATTTGATCCAGTGGATATATATTCTGTTTTCTTGTCAACAAAGGATCATGGTTGGGTTCATTTACACTGAAGTCATTTCACTTGTTACATGTGTAAGACCATGTACACTCATTTCTAGATTGGTTACAAGTAGGTTAAACAGGTCAACAAAGTGGTTTCAATTGATTGTGGGGGAGGGAAGTGTGTAACCACAAAAGTCAAGTCATGAAACCCAACAGACAGTTAAAATAAATATGTATTTCATTGCTTTATTAGCAATTTACAAGCATCCATACAACTCTTTGATTATTTCAATGTCTAACAATTTATGTACAAAATGGCATCTGATCTTTAGGTTGTAATTCTGTAGTATGGATGCAGCTACAGACATTTTGCCAATCATGTGTACAACCTTGAAAATGTAGAAATCAATGTAGAATTTGTTTTCAAATTTTATACATTATTTTATAATTATTTGCAGTATAGGTGAAAACAAAGACAGTTTAACATGTCACAATAAGGAGATGCTTGATTACAGTGTCACTATCATTGTCAATTTATCACTATATATTTGTTATAAACTTAACCCGAAAGTGACTTCACCGAGCAATGAGATTGCTCGGAGATTGCCCTGTGTGGCATTTCATGCAATCCAGTGGCAATGAGTAGACTGGCTTTCTACTTTGAGGCAATCTCCAATCACATTGCGTATCAGTGATCACGTGACATTTTATCACAAGCAAAACATTTTCAGCGGCGGCCATTTAATTCTCGTTTACATGAAAAAAATACTGAAGAATTTTGCCGTTCTTTTAACTCCAAAGCAAAATACAAGAAAATAAAATGGGTTACCGAGAAAGAGGAAAATATAATTGCATTATTAAGAGGTAAGTAGACATTATTTAGAGGTTTATTGGCCTAGAATGTGCGTTTGTAAAGTAGGCCTATCGTAGACATAATTATTGCATGCACAATCCAATGGAGGTTCGTGACGGACGAAACTGTTGTACTGCATCTATTTCGTAAAAACTATATTGAGTCTACTCTTTCCCTGTTTTTGCAGTGTACCTACATGATTTTAAGTTTGCATTTTAACTAAGAATAATGACTGAGCATGGATAGATGCTATATTGTCCAGAAAAAAAGTTTAAAAACTGTGCCATGCAGTCAAAGTCAAAAGAGCATCGTTGGAAAATACTTCATTGTGTAACTGACTTACATACATTACATGTACAGTACATGTATGCAAATCCATGTAAATATGTTCGTGTGTTGTTGTCTCTTCTGCAATTCTGCATGTTCTTCGTGTCAGCGAAATATATCCCTAACTCAACCTAAAGAGATGCTTTTACTTGATTAGTCTGCTAGTTGTAGCCACAAAATTGTCATAGGAGCACCTGCTTTTTCTGAGCTAGGTTACATTTGTTGTTTTGTTATTATTAAGCATAAAAAGTATGTCCCTCTATGCTTTAAAGAAAGGTCAGGTCGTATAACATTAAAAAAAATGAAGAGCCTGCATAAAAAAAAGAAAACTAATAAATGAAGAAAAAGCTGCAGAGGGATGAGTTAATATGAGTTTTAATTGGAAAATAAACATGCAGGTGTGTTGGTGGACAAAATGTGTACACCAAAATTCAGGATGGAAAATGCAAATGGGGTGGGGGTGATGAAGGTTTTTGCAATTATAGAGGGCATAGGAGTAATACATGTTGGCCTTTCCCCATTCAGAATTTATTTTTTCACAGAATCATTTGAACATTTCTTTATATTTTGTATTTTAGCTCTCCAGTATGCTGAGTAATTGGAATTAGATGCAATGGCTGGCATCAGTGAGAATCAGTTCGACAGCCTAGAAAGCATCTAAAACATAAGCCCCAAGGTAACCAATAAATCTGTGGTACAATTATTGTAAATGTGTGTGTGTGTGTGTGTGTGGGTGTGTGTGTGGGTGTGTGAACGTACACACCATTCGTTGTGGGGTCCAAAACACAATAGAACAATTGGACCCCACAAGGTAACTATAGAAAATCTTGTACCCCACAGGAGAATTATAAGGAAAAGGGATAATAGAACGAACAAAGGAATACCCCACAAATCAATGTGCGTGAGGGTGAACGTACACACCATTCGTTGTGGGGTCCAAAACACAATAGAACAATTGGACCCCACAAGGTAACTATAGAAAATCTTGTACCCCACAGGAGAATTATAAGGAAAAGGGATAATAGAACGAACAAAGGAATACCCCACAAATCAATGTGCGTGAGGGTGTGTGTGTGTGTGTGTGTGTGTGAACGTACACACCATTCGTTGTGGGGTCCAAAACACAATAGAACAATTGGACCCCACAAGGTAACTATAGAAAATCTTGTACCCCACAGGAGAATTATAAGGAAAATGGATAATAGAACGAACAAAGGAATACCCCACAAATCAATGTGCGTGAGGGTGTGTGTGTGTGTGTGTGAACGTACACACCATTCGTTGTGGGGTCCAAAACACAATAGAACAATTGGACCCCACAAGGTAACTATAGAAAATCTTGTACCCCACAGGAGAATTATAAGGAAAAGGGATAATAGAACGAACAAAGGAATACCCCACAAATCAATGTGCGTGAGGGTGTGTGCACAGGGGTAGCATACACTATGTGGACTTCGGAAGAAAGGATGTCCACATAGTGTAGGAACTCTGTGCACTGTGTGGACTTACACACGTCCACACAGTGTTTTTGGACTTTGGAAAAGTACGAATATCTCTGAAATTAGTGATTTGTCTAGGCAGGTTCGTTGACTTAAATCGAAGGATATTATTAAAAGGGAAAAATAGAACGAAAACCGCTCAAAAAACACTCTTCTGTGTGAAATGGGAACGATTTTAAGAAATTACTGTGCTTAAGTACATGAGAACAAAGGAATGTCCACATAGTGATAGCAACAACGGTCTGTGTGTGCGTGTGTGTGTGTGTGTGTGCACTGGCATGTGTACGGGTTGACATCCGGTGGAGTACGAGTTGGTAGAAGTACAAGTTAATTTAGCTACACTATAGTGTCTGTAGTTCCTCATAATACTAGTAGTGCTTATGTCTTGTGTGGTGATGGCTGCATTGCAGTTTACTTTATATTGGCACTTAATTTTCTCACTAAAGTAGACCAGAAACAAATATCAGCACCTTTATTGAGATAATGAAACAGTCACATCATGGAGGAAGGAAGACGTCACATGTAACTTTCTATTCCATTGTAATAATAATAATAATTATTAATTTATATTGCGCAGATTCCATAAAAAATGTTCAAATGCGCATTACAATAAGCAAAGTAAAACTTAATAGGTAAAACTAATTAGACACCAGCCACTAAAAAACAGAACAAACAATTACATTAAAAACCAAGTGCCACCTTCATAAAAATTCAATCACAACACAAAATAACCCAAAAGGGAGTCTTAAAATGCAGTCTTAAAAAGAAATGTTTTAAGTTTACTCTTAAAAATGGCAAGTGACTGAGCTGTCTGAATTTCAAGTGGCAATTGATTCCACAAGTGGGGTGCCGCTGAAGAAAATGCCCTGTCCCCAGTTGTTTTCTGCATTTTTCCTTTTGGATAACTTAATTGCACCTTTGTGTTTGACCGTAATGAATAGTGAGAATGGGTTTTAATACTTAACAAATCAGTGATATACCTAGGTGCTAAATTATGAAGAGCCTTAAATGTCAATAGTAATATTTTAAACTGAATACGAAAATAAATAGGTAACCAATGCAGCTGACGAAGTATTGGTGTAATGTGGCTCCGTCGTGACGCACCATACACAATTCTGGCTGCCGTATTTTGAACTCTTTGTAATTTGATTAATTGTGAATCTGGGAGACCCATAAATAAACTATTGCAATAGTCAAGGCGACTAGTTATAAATGCGTGAATTAAGATAACTAGAGCATCCCTAGAAAGATATTTACTAATTTTTCTGATGTTATGAATATGATAAAATGATGCAGAACATGTACTAGTAATGTGCTTATCCATGCATAACCTTGAATCGAACCAGGACCCCAAATTACGCACATGCATTGATGATGAAATGGTAGCATCTCCCACTCTTATATTTGATATAGTAAGTTTAGATAATTGCTGTTGAGTACCAATAACAAGAAATTCTGTTTTTGCATCATTTATCATGAGTTTATCCTGCAACATCCATTGCCGTATGTCATGGATACAGTTCTCCATGGCAGTCACAGCTTGCTTCTGATTGAACATACTACAAGGCTTAAACGATAAATATAATTGGGTATCATCAGCATAGCAGTGAATATTTGGAAGATGATGCTCAACTATGTCAAACAACTTAGATGAATATATAATGAACAGCAATGGTCCCAAACATGATCCCTGCGGGACTCCACACTTAAGATCAAACCTATCAGACAGGGTCCCTTGCATTGAAACACGTTGTTTTCTCCCAGTTAAATATGAGCCAAACCAATCTAGTGCTTTACCCAAAATCCCCACCTTAGACTGAAGCCGATTCAATAAAATCGTATAATCAACAGTGTCAAAGGCAGCACTAAGATCCAAAAGTACTAACAAAGTAACATGTTGAGAATTCATTTTCATCAAAATATCATTTTTCACTTTTAACAGGGCTGTCTCTCTACTGTGATTTTTTCTATAGGCTGATTGTAACTGAGGATACAATGAATTGACAGTCATGTGTTTATGAACTTGTTCAAATACTGCCCTTTCAGTTAGCTTGGATATATACTGGAGATTACTGATTGGACGATAATTCTTAAAAACAGCTGGATCTAAATTTTCTTTTTTAAGTAATGGAAAAATGAGGGCTTCCTTCCAATCGGTTGGAAATTCACCCAACTCTAAAGATAAATTAATGATCCTAGTGAGAACAGGCAATAAATTGTCCAAACAACCTAAAACAAGCTGAGTAGGCATAGGGTCTAATGGACATGACTTCTTAGAACCTTTAGTAATGAGAGTTTTAACATCATGCTCAGTGAGTGGAGAAAAGCACTCAAGCAGAACAGTTGGCCTAATCTCCTCAGCTTCACATAATTCACCATTTTCAGCAGCAGGGAGTAGGTTATCAATTTTCGAATGAATATCGGTTATCTTCTGAATGAAGAAGCTACCCATGTCATTTACTAAATTTTGATTAGTAATTGAATCAGGCAGCACTGTTTTAGTGTGTGGTTTTAACAATTTGTTCACAGCGTTAAACAATTTCTTTGAATTACAACTATTCTCACTTATCAAATTAGTATAAAAGTTTTGACGTGCTTTACTCATGAGGTAATTGGTGTGATTTTTCTGTGTCTTATAGTTCATTAAATCCATTTCACTACCAGTATACCTCCATGTCCTCTCTAACTTCCTACGTAATTTTTTGGAAGCTTTGATTTCAGCACTAAACCAAGGTATGAGAGGTCTGACAGTAACAGTTTTAGTTTGAAGCGGGGCATGGCGATTTAACACATCTGCAAGAGTTTTGTTATAACAACGAGCAAGTTCATCCAAGTTTACAGGTGAATTTAAACAAAGATTTGTATTAGCCACATCATTCTTAAAAGACTCAATATCAATCGATTTGATTTTCCTAAATGTAACATGTTCAACAGGCAGTGTGGGTTTAGCCCTTTTCAAGTTACAAAGAACAGAAAAATGGTCTGAGAACAAATAATCAGTGGTGGGTAAACCGTCCAATAAATCGTCGCACTGACGCGTGATGATCAGATCTAATATATGACCTCTCTCGTGTGTTGGTTGATTGACATGTTGATGAAGTCCCATCGATTCAAGAATTTCCAACAGACGCAATGCATCATGGTTTTCGGCAACATCCATGTGAATATTAAAGTCTCCAGTAACAAGAAGTGGTTCTGGTGATAACACAATTGATTCTAAATAAGTAGTGAATTCGGTTAAAAATAAACTGGTAGTGATCGGATGATTAGAAGAATACGGTGGCCTGTAAATTATTACAAGCCTAAATGCATAGTTCCCGTGCTTGATAATCCATTCAGAATGTTCAAATGATCTAAGTTGTTCAGAATCAGTAACTTCATTGATGCGCATGTTGTCCCTTAGAAGTACAGCTGTACCACCTCCAATACGCCCAATACGTGGGTGATCCTGAAGCTGAAAACCAGGTGGAGTGATTGTAAAACCTAACTTAAAGGCATTGTTCTGAAGGGATCATTTTTCTAAAGTTGCATAATTTTTCTGAAGTTACATCAATCCATCATCCTGATAATAACATGAGGGCATTCTAAGTTATGTGTGTTTTGTTAGCATTACCCATTATTCTTCGTCCCTCTTTGAAAACATTTAATATTGTTTTTACATGATTCGTTTATATTTCAGATCAACGGTATCCATTTGTGCTACTGCTACAAGGTGTGTCAGAGTCTGTGTAACTTTGTGATCCAATGGCCAGCATTTGAAGTTTATCCATTCATCAAAGGAGTTAATGTATGATTCAAATTATTTTATATGGACTTATCTGTGGCAGTCTTTACCCTCAAGAGAATTGCTTTTTTAGGACCTCAAGACATATCTAGGTCTTTCTAGGAATTTCTTTAACATGTTAGAACAAAAATAGTACTGAGGAATTCTTATTATATTTTTGACTGGACCCAAACATCCTCACAAATGTAGTTATTAAGCAATATCTGTTGGTGATCTAGTAAAATGTATATTGCCGACAGTGAATCCCTGGCAGTTGGGCCATATAAACATAGTAAACATACCCCCAATCTTCATTGCATGGGTGTGTCAGCCTTGGAATACCTTTTGCCAGATCACCCAATTAAAGTTCCTATTTATTTGTATGCTCGCATTGGGATAGTACTGACCATCAATCCCATAAACACAATTGGTTAAACAGACAGTATCGTCACGATCAGAGCAGACTTTCTACAAACAGGGCATGGAATTGGTGTCCTAGTTTAAGACGAACATAGTGACTGAAAATTACTGACTCATATATGCAGCAGCAACGCGAATATGACCTTATCATGTGAGTATTATTTTCAGTCACTGAGTTAAACTAGAACTTGAACTCTGATTCCATGCCCTGTTGATCGTGAAGATATTGCCACCTTTAAACAATAACATTAAAATGACTATTTATGAAAATGTATTTTCAACAGTTAATGACAAATAAATACATATACATGTAACAATCAGAAGATCATTTCAGTATTGTTTGTTTCTTTTTATTTTACAGTTATCCTTCAAATTACATTGTGTTGTCTCTTCCCTATAAGTATTGTTTTAAAAAACTGAACCAAACATTTAAATATTATAACATTACACATTTTTCCCCCCGAGGTGAGGTGTGTGCAGGTCTTGTACAATACAAGATCCACCGCGCATATTTTGCGCGGTGGATCTTCTGATGTCTTGTTTATTTGATAACTTTGTGGATGTGCGCTACCCGCTATACGACAACGCGCTTTCTTTTTGCAAACATGCCGGTCTAAAGAAGTTTGTCAGTAAACGATCTTATAAGTAGGGAGAAATAAATCGTTGATAATTTCTTTTTCGCGATTTCTGAAGTAATCCCGCGACCCATCAAAAATCAAAAAGTATAGAAGACTACTGAAGTGGTTACGTACCTATTCTCATCTCTAAATGCCCGGATAACTGAGGCTACCGTGAAGCGGCTCAAATTCGGCTGGACTCGCTGCCCAGCCTCAGTCATTGTTAGGCCATGATTGAGTACATGGTCAACCAAAGTTGCGCGGATTTCATTACAAATATTGGCTCGCCTTTCCCTTCCTCGTCCTCTTCCTCCTCCTCCTCCTCCTCCTCCTCTTACTCTCACTCTTCCTCTTCATCTCTGTTCTCCATGCTGCTCCATTTTCCCCCAACACTGTAGAGGTCACCTGAGGCCTCTTTTATTCTCTGACACATGATTGAAGTGTTTTGCCAATTGAGTTTGAACAGGTGAGAAGTGATTGAGACCAATTGGTAATTAGGGTGTGGCATTTGGAAGGCCGGTGTTTTCCAGGTGAACAAAGTGTGCTAAATGATGCGATTTGTGCTTAGACTTTAGCAAAAGAGTGTAAACCATGGAATTGTGCTTAGAGTTATGCAAAAATGTGAATTAGAATTGCTATTTGAGTGCAGCCAATGGAATTGTGCTTAGAGTTTAGCAGTCTGGAGTTTTGTTGTTGTTACATGAGCTTCAAGTTTTCAGAATTGTGTGCATAGTTGCATTTTGTGTGTGTAAACAATTGAGAAAAACTGTAAGAGCGCCAAATTTCAACAACGTGGTATTTGTAGTCTAGTGACTTGACTCGCCTACTTATACCATCCCTCTCGTCGTCTCTAGAAATCACCTCCAGTTTTAATCCTTACCTCCTCATCAGACACCACGTAAAGACACAAATGCATTTGCTTGTGGCTTCATGGAAATGAATAATACAGATCATTGGCAGATCGGGATGGGGCAGAGGGGAGATTAGCGGGTAAAGGAGGCAGGCAAAGAGGTCCATTCATTACCTTGTCCATTCATCACCTTGCTATAAATTTACTCTACACTTTATATATGTGGACCTCTTTTAGGCAGTTTCACCCCTATTTGCTGTGTCTGTACTGTTTGGACTGTTATAGATAACATTAGCCTGTCATCACAAAACTTCAAATTTATTAATTTCATATATCTAGTTGACAAATGATTTATATTAATGTTCTGCAGTTTTATTGTCATTTTGTGAGAAATTATAACCGTTAAAAGCACAACAATACCGAACAAAAGCCACTTAAAATTCAATAGTCTGTTCTCAATAAGAGCTGAAACCTCTCATATATTATGTCCAAGCCGACTGCGGGGGTTTCCACTTAATGAGCCAGTTCAAGTCCAAAGGCCTTAACTTTTAATTTAGTAATAAATTCAAATTCAACACGCGATTGCAATGGCGTCTCAAACCATTAACGGATCGACAAGGGGGAGTGGTCAAGGGGGCATAATATGTAATTTAACGACTTTTTAAAATGCATGACAAGTGTCTATTTTCAAAATTTTGAATGGTGGCAGCTGGGGGCACAGACCTTGGATGGGGGCAGGCACGTGCCCCGTTCACCCCTCCCCCCGTTCCCCCCGTGCCCCCGGTACGCCACTGAGTTTAGCTGTCAATGTAATGCGCTAAACTCAAAGAAAACTGACCCTAAATCTTAGCTTTAAGTTTCAAAACACAAAACCAAAACAAATATTTCCTACGAGAGGTGAAACTTTGCAGTTTGCTTCCCAGATATGTATTTTCTGCGGTAATTCTTATTTCGTTGGTGCATTTTATTGACATAACATGTACAACGGTTGTTTTATGTTGATGTTTAGCTTTAATTATTGTACTGCGTGTAATAAGATGGGATGTTTTGAGGCTACCTCTGGTAGCAATCCTCAAACAGTCGTAACAGTGTTTTATTGTATGAGGCTTAGCGTTTCAATTTTGCTTAAAAACGAGTACAAAGCTACCGTTTCAGCAAGTCTGTCATATTTGTTTGGAATTTTCCCATTTTTCCGTAAAAAGAAAACATATAAATGGATTAGTCCCTCCAGATGGTACCGAAGTATTACCTGGATAATGGACTAATAATATCCACACACCTTGCATATTTACCTGGATAATGGACTAATAATATCCACACACCTTGCATATTTACCTGGATAATGGACTAATAATATCCACACACCTTGCATATTTACCTGGATAATGGACTAATAATATCCACACACCTTGCATATTTACCTGGATAATGGACTAATAATATCCACACACCTTGCATATTTACCTGGATAATGGACTAATAATATCCACACACCTTGCATATTTTACTTAGGAGCTCGTATCCAATGGAGTTTGGAGTTATAGTCTGCTACAGGGTAAATAACATGATCAGAGCACACTTTCGGTGTCCTAGTTTAAGATGAGCACAGTGATTGAAAATTACACAGTGACTGAAAAATAAAACTAGGACTCCGAATCCATGCCCTGTTGATCATGACGACATTGTCCCTTTAACTTAGGTGCTCGTATCCAATGGAGTTTGGAGTTATAGTCTGCTACAGGGTAAATAACAAGAGCGTGTGCTGCATTTCTATTCATACGCATGAAAAGTAGAAATAAATTTCGTCATATTCGGCATTCTTTTCGATAAAATTAATTATTCTAAAATTTTAAGTGTTAAGAAAAATAAGGCATAATACAAGACGACTGCATGTGGACCAATTAACGAAACAATTGGCCTGTTATCAAAAAGACTTCAGATCTTCGTTGACAGTGTTATTAATATTATCATTATACGGATGAGATAATACTCGTTACAAGCACAACAATACCGAATAAAAACCGCTTAAAATTCAATAGTCTGTTCTCAGTAAGAGCTGAAACCTCTCATATATTATTTGCAAGCCGACTTTGCGGATGGAAACACTTAATGAGCCATTTCTATTGCGTCTCAAACCATTTGATGTATTGGGGAGGGGATGTGGTGGTTGGGGGAGGGGATGTGGTGGTTGGGGGAGGGGGCTGGGGGAAGGAGAAGTTTCCCCTTGATATCATTATACAAGTTCTGTTACCATACATTTTCTATGTGTGTCCATCGTTTAATGGTATAGTGTGTTCTTTTGTGTCGTATTCTCACTGTTCATTTACCATGCAGCCTAGATTCTCCCTGCCAGTAAATACATCATTACATTCACTGTAAACTATTGGTAAATACACTGAAACCTGGATTCTCCCTGCCTCCAGTAAATACATCATTACATTCACTGTAAACTATTGGTAAATATACTGAAACCTGGATTCTCCCTGCCTCCAGTAAATACATCATTACATTCACTGTAAACTATTGGTGAATACACTGAAACCTGGATTCTCCCTGCCTCCAGTGAATACATCATTACATTCACTGTAAACTATTGGTAAATACACTGAAACCTGGATTCTCCCTGCCTCCAGTGAATACATCATTACATTCACTGTAAACTATTGGTAAATACACTGAAACCTGGATTCTCCCTGCCTCCAGTGAATACATCATTACATTCACTATAAACTATTGGTAAATACACTGAAACCTGGATTCTCCCTGCCTCCAGTAAATACATCATTACATTCACTGTAAACTATTGGTAAATACACTGAAACCTGGATTCTCCCTGCCTCCAGTAAATACATCATTACATTCACTGTAAACTATTGGTAAATACACTGAAACCTGGATTCTCCCTGCCTCCAGTAAATACATCATTACATTCACTGTAAACTATTGGTAAATACACTGAAACCTGGATTCTCCCTGCCTCCAGTGAATACATCATTACATTCACTGCAAACTATTGGTAAATACACTGAAACCTGGATTCTCCCTGCCTCCAGTAAATACATCATTATATTCACTATAAACTATTGGTAAATACACTGAAACCTGGATTCTCCCTGCCTCCAGTGAATACATCATTACATTCACTGTAAACTATTGGTAAATACACTGAAACCTGGATTCTCCCTGCCTCCAGTGAATACATCATTACATTCACTGTAAACTATTGGTAAATACACTGAAACCTGGATTCTCCCTGCCTCCAGTGAATACATCATTACATTCACTGTAAACTATTGGTATATACACTGAAACCTGGATTCTCCCTGCCTCCAGTGAATACATCATTACATTCACTGTAAACTATTGGTAAATATACTGAAACCTGGATTCTCCCTGCCTCCAGTAAATACATCATTACATTCACTGTAAACTATTGGTGAATACACTGAAACCTGGATTCTCCCTGCCTCCAGTGAATACATCATTACATTCACTGTAAACTATTGGTAAATACACTGAAACCTGGATTCTCCCTGCCTCCAGTAAATACATCATTACATTCACTGTAAACTATTGGTAAATATACTGAAACCTGGATTCTCCCTGCCTCCAGTAAATACATCATTACATTCACTGTAAACTATTGGTGAATACACTGAAACCTGGATTCTCCCTGCCTCCAGTGAATACATCATTACATTCACTGTAAACTATTGGTAAATACACTGAAACCTGGATTCTCCCTGCCTCCAGTGAATACATCATTACATTCACTGTAAACTATTGGTAAATACACTGAAACCTGGATTCTCCCTGCCTCCAGTGAATACATCATTACATTCACTATAAACTATTGGTAAATACACTGAAACCTGGATTCTCCCTGCCAGTAAATACATCATTACATTCACTGTAAACTATTGGTAAATACACTGAAACCTGGATTCTCCCTGCCTCCAGTAAATACATCATTACATTCACTGTAAACTATTGGTAAATACACTGAAACCTGGATTCTCCCTGCCTCCAGTAAATACATCATTACATTCACTGTAAACTATTGGTAAATACACTGAAACCTGGATTCTCCTGCCTCCAGTGAATACATCATTACATTCACTGCAAACTATTGGTAAATACACTGAAACCTGGATTCTCCCTGCCTCCAGTAAATACATCATTATATTCACTATAAACTATTGGTAAATACACTGAAACCTGGATTCTCCCTGCCTCCAGTGAATACATCATTACATTCACTGTAAACTATTGGTAAATACACTGAAACCTGGATTCTCCCTGCCTCCAGTGAATACATCATTACATTCACTGTAAACTATTGGTAAATACACTGAAACCTGGATTCTCCCTGCCTCCAGTGAATACATCATTACATTCACTGTAAACTATTGGTATATACACTGAAACCTGGATTCTCCCTGCCTCCAGTGAATACATCATTACATTCACTGTAAACTATTGGTAAATACACTGAAACCTGGATTCTCCCTGCCTCCAGTAAATACATCATTACATTCACTATAAACTATTGGTAAATACACTGAAACCTGGATTATCCCTGCCTCCAGTGAATACATCATTACATTCACTGTAAACTATTGGTAAATACACTGAAACCTGGATTCTCCCTGCCTCCAGTAAATACATCATTACATTCACTGTAAACTATTGGTAAATACACTGAAACCTGGATTCTCCCTGCCTCCAGTGAATACATCATTACATTCACTGCAAACTATTGGTAAATACACTGAAACCTGGATTCTCCCTGCCTCCAGTAAATACATCATTATATTCACTATAAACTATTGGTAAATACACTGAAACCTGGATTATCCCTGCCTCCAGTGAATACATCATTACATTCACTGTAAACTATTGGTAAATACACTGAAACCTAGATTCTCCCTGCCTCCAGTAAATACATCATTACATTCACTGTAAACTATTGGTAAATACATTGAAACCTGGATTCTCCCTGCCTCCAGTGAATACATCATTACATTCATTGTAAACTATTGGTAAATACACTGAAACCTGGATTCTCCCTGCCTCCAGTGAATACATCATTACATTCATTGTAAACTATTGGTAAATACACTGAAACCTGGATTCTCCCTGCCTCCAGTGAATACATCATTACATTTATTGTAAACTATTGGTAATCTTAAAAGAAAAGATAAACAAAATAAGTTTGATCAGAGTTTTACATAACGCTTGATGTAAATTGACAGTCAAACATCCTTGAAATCTTCCTTTCTGAAGAGCTATACTTTTAGTAAAATTTGACAAATTATATTTTAATTGAACTAAAATTTGTTGGCTCATCAAAATTCTGTAAGAATAAGTCAATTATTACACTGTTCTAAATAATAATGTGTGGAATTTAGTGAGCTGAAAAATTGACAGGCAGGCAAAGAGGCCAAGTGCTCATTTATCATCTTGGTTTAAATTTATACGTGATCCCCTTATAGGCAGTTTCCCCCTTTTCAACCAACTTGGATCCGCCCATGCTTAGGAGCTTGTACTTTTTGGACTTTAATTGGTCTGTCATCAAAAGAGGTTCAAATGTACTGTTGGTATATCTTTCATTGACAGTGTTATTAATATTATCATGATACTGTGTTGATTACTCTTTTAGTAAGATAATAGTCGTTACCAAAACAACATTACCGAACAAAAACTACATAGAATTTATTTTTTTTAATTGTTTTTTTTAGAAAGAGCTTATTGTTTACAAGCCGACTGCGGGTAAAACAAATAATGATGAATTTGAAATCAAAAAGTATTTGACGTTTAATTCCGTAATTGAATGCGAAAAATGCTATTTTACCGTTCATTATTTAGGCGTCCCCCCGTTTCTTGCTGTGTACCCTTTCTTTGCCGTATTCAACCCTTTCATTTACCCATAAAAGCTGTTGTACACTATTTGTAATCTTAAATGAAAAGACAAGTTTGATATAAATATGTAAAATATTAATAGTCAAAAAGATGATGATTGTCAAAGAACCTTGAACTATACATTTCTGAAGAGTTGTCCTTTTAGTTACATCAGTCTCAGAAATTATTGTGTGGAACGGTTTGAGCTAAAAGTTTAACAGGTCAAAACAAAACAAAAGAAAAATTACTTGATCGACATTAGGCCAAAAAAAAGAAGTCTCTGGTTTATGGTCTCCACACGCGTCATCTCAGACCTGCGCGTCGACATTTTATTTACTGGATGAAGGATCAATTGGATCAAGGATCAAGGATCAATTGTATCAAGGATCAATTGTATCAAGGATCAATTGGATCAAGGATCAAGGATCAAGGATCAACGATCAAGGATCAACGATCAACGATCAATTGGATCAATGATCAAGGATCAAGGATCAATTGGATCAAGGATCAATTGGATCAAGGATCAATTGGATCAAGGATCAATTGGATCAAGGATCAAGGATCAATTGGATCAAGGATCAGTTGGGTCAAGGATCAAGGATCACGGATCAATTGGATTTCTGTCGTGATGTGTTTTAAACGACGTTTTCACATAGGGGTATAAACGTTTGCCCGATTTGTCTCTCTCGGCCACCATACTTTGTATATGGGAAATGTGGTCTGGTTCCAATAACCGCATACATGTATTTCACTTGTTGGCAAAACAAAATTTAAATATCAGATCATCTTTAAAGGCACAATCAGTGCGTTTATTCGTGGATTCATGTCATGCATTAGTTGGCAGATCGGTGGAGCCAGGAGACAAGTTATCAGATCAAGGAGGCCCACTAATCACATGGCTTTAAATTGACCCTACTTTTAGGCATATGTTTTAGGCACTGTGTCACCACTGTGTCACCACTGTGTCACCACTATGTCACCACTGTGTCACCACTGTGTCACCACTGGGTCACCACTGTGTCACCACTGTGTCACCACTGGGTCACCACTGTGTCACCACTGTGTCACCACTGGGTCACCACTGGGTCACCACTGGGTCACCACTGGGTCACCACTGGGTCACCACTGGTGGATACATGTTTGATGCGATCCCTCCAGCTCATTTTGTACCGCGTTTCTCCATTTCATTTACCCTACAGCTTGGATTCACACTGTCTTTAGCTAATACACCATTACAATCATTGAACACTCATTTACCCTACAGCTTGGATTCACACTGTCTTTAGCTAATACACCATCACAATCATTGAACACTCATTTACCCTACAGCCTGGATTCACGCTGTCTTTAGCTAATACACCATTACAATCATTGAACACTCCTGGCATTCTAAAAAGAAATAAATTAGAATTGCTATTTTTAGGGGTCACTATGTAATAAATTTAAATGAACACAAAACGAATAATGCCACAGTAATTATTAATTATTAAGTTTTGAATTGGCCACGTACGTGAAAGTTGGGCTTAATAGTGTTCAGTATGATGAACGACAACATCGTCCCCAGGAATTTCCTGTAGTTTATGCATACCTCGTACCCACTGCTCTCTCGACCTGGGAGGGGAGGGTTTGAAAAATACAAAAATATTGGATATGCAAATTAGGCGATAGACTGATAGTGTTGTTGAATTGCGTTAGCTGCATTGGGGAGGCTGGGACTGGGCCATTTAATTTATTTCATAAATATTTCGGTAAAATCACCCATCCAAACATTTTATGTGCTAAACAAATTCATATAGGCATTAGGTATTAATTCATAAAGGCAAAATTTATATTTTGTTTCCTCGAAACATTAAAACAATTCAGGTCGGGACTATCTATTATTGAATAATTGTATCTTTTTTAACCAATTTGTGAGGAAAGAAAAACAGATAAAGCTGAGTCTTTGTTTCTGTCAACCAATCAGGTGATACATGTAAATCACCATTAAGCAGTGACTTCACTTTGACCAATCAGTGCTGTACGCATACAATCCTTTGGATCGCAAACATTCAATATAAACACTCATCGGTCGAAGCTGTGTGTCATTTCTACATTGCGCCGTGTGCAGTATAGTCGTGTTTCAATCAAACAGTTGGTCGACCGATGATACCGAAATACTTTATTGAATAAAAACTGATACTTCTACTTATTTAATTGGATTTATCTTGAAACGTTTTCACCCATATACAACAATACATTTAAGATGACGCAGCAAGTACTCTTGATGTGCGTACTCCATTTCAAAATGATGTTCGTGTTTATAGTACCACTGATATCACAAGCGATAAGCTTGGGAAGTCAATGTGGTGGGCTTGCAAACGAATATCTTCCCGCAGATAACCGAGCGCTCAAAAACTTCACGTATGCCAAGAAAACTGTACCCTATTACGTCATGTGCGGACGAGACTGTAACATGGATAATAATTGTAAGTCATTCAACTTCTATAAATGCAATAAACTGTGTGAGTTAAACAACTCCACAAGGGCCGAGTATCCTGAATCATTCGTTGAAGATCAAGCGAGTGTGTACTTCGATGAAAATGAAGACACACCTCTCTTCTCCTTACCTGATATCTCCTTTGCTCACAACAGAAGTTGTAAAGGGCTAATGGAGGCAGGTTACCGCACAAGTGGTGTCTACAAGATCTACCCAGACGGATTCAGTAAGGGTCTCCAAGTCTATTGTGAGATGGACATTGATGGCGGCGGATGGATTGTATTTCAGCGCAGAGAGGACGGCAGTGTTGACTTTTATCGTGATTGGAGTCATTACAAGTCTGGCTTCGGTGATCTAAGCGGGGAGCATTGGTTAGGCAATGATAACTTGGTGAGTCTGACCACTGATAAATCACACGGGACATGGGACCTCCGCATAGATCTCACAGATTGGAGTGACGATACGGTATTCGCGAAATACATGGATTTCCAAATCACTGGTGAGAAGTACACACTGAATTATGGCGAATACGATGTGAGCAGCACTGCTGGTGACTCTCTTGGGTCGCACAAAGGAATGCACTTCGAAACAAAGGATAATGACAATGATGCGTATGTGGGGAATTGTGCACAAATCTATGAAGGAGCTTGGTGGTTTAATGCCTGTCACCAATCTCACTTAAATGGTTGTTATTACCCAGATGGGCAGAATCAGTATCGCAAAGGTATTACGTGGCGTCTCTGGCATAACTACTATCCTCTCAAAGCATCCAGCATGAAAATACGTGAAACAGACATGTAAGTACACCAATTAACATTACTGGAAACATACTGGAAAAACATAATAAAAAATAGTAGCTTTATTTGGCGGTCAAAAACATGTGTTTCCCGTCTACCCGCAATCACCTAACACATCAAGCCTACCTTTATCATTTAATTACAAATAATTCTAAATAAATAAATGTTATTATAGGCCTTGTATTTTGTGTTTAGGCCAAAAAGGTGTGTTTTCCACCCTAATTATTTGTTTACAAATAATAATAATAATAACAGGGGCTGAAAAGGGGATCCTTTTATATCTACTATTGAAAACCTCATATTGAAAGCAAGTTCAGTTTATTAATTTTTTTATTTAAACAAAAAATGTTTTTAAACGATTTAACAAACTGTTTCACTATTTTGGAAAATTAAATCTCTTGAGATTAACAATATAATTGATAGCCTTAACCAAGCTAGGAATCATGAAAAGGCTTCGACCTTTCAGCGATTTGTTTGGTCATTATAGAAAAATATATTTGGTGTTTAAAGTTTGTCTGAATGTAAGTGTAATTATAAATGTATGCACTGCACTGAAAATGACATAATATTTGTAAATGTAATCATATTAGTATCGTAAACACTGGCCCGTAGACTGGGGATCTGTATTTGAGAATGAACCCCCACCCCAGACATGTTGCACTTGCTCTGGTGTTTAACCTAATGATACTTTGAAACATCATTGTGTAGTTGCGACAAATGTGTAATGGGTTCCATTGGAAAAAATGTGTAATGTTAGTGTGCACCTTTGGTAATCACCCGATTACACGATTACTAAATTATAATCTAAACACTTACTTTATGTGAAGTTATTTGCTCGTACCAAACATCTGGAGAAATCATTCAGTCTGAGATTCTATAAAACGTGAGAAATGTATTTTCCACATTTGAATACATGCAAACAAATCGGATTACATGTTCACTATTTTCTCTTTAACGACGAGAATAAACTGAAACTTTCAATTTATAAATATCTCTTCATTCTTTTAAAGTATGGATGCATTTATAGACATATTACTAGTAATAGTGTTGTATACAATCTCTTCAAGTCATCCAATCCGTTATTTTCAAACTAGTCTACGGGTCTAAGTCATATATGAATGGTGTGTTTAGCTTTGTTTAGTGGATTTTACTTACTACCGAAAAAGGTTAATACTAAAATGTGAACAAATAACAGACCATGTCAACAAAATATTAATTAAGGTGATCGTCCTTGCTCAACCTAACGGATTAGGCCTGACTTGATTTCTGTTATATATTTTATATCCAATAATTGGTTAAATAATTGTCCAATAATAAAAAACCAAAAACAATCGCAACTCCCTTCCTGCAGATGTGAACGGTAAAATAATCCCAGTTCAGCCGGACGGTAATTTTTCCCCAAACGAGATTACAGTGAAAGCAGCAGCGTTGTAGCTGTATGTGGTGAAAATAAATAAATACAATTGATCAACCCAACCTGATTTTCGATTTGAAAGGACTATCACAAGTTTATTATTTATTAACAATTAATAATAATAAATACTAAAAAAAAAATTTTTTTTTTAAAGAATACAAAAATTCAAACATACCAAAACAAAACACTGATATATATATATATATATATATATATATATATATATATATATATATATATATATATATATATATATATATATATATATATCAGTGTGAGTAGGCAGAGCATTCATTCTGTGGACCTGAGAACAAAAGATGTCCACAGAACGCCGGATATTTTTCCCTTCTGTGGACTTGCACACGTCCACAGAAGGATTTTTGACTTTTTAAAAGTAGAATATCTCTGAAATTAGTGATTTGTCTAGGCAGGTTCTTTGAATTAAATCGAAGGATATTATTAAAAGGGAAAAATAGAACGAAAACCTCTCTCAAAACACTATTCTGTGTGAAATGGGAACGATTTTAAGAATTCCTATCCTTAAGTACAGGAGAACAAAGGAATGTCCACAGAGTGAACGGGCCGCTAAGCTGTGTGTGTGTGTGTGTGTGTGTGTGTGTATATGTATATGTATATGTATATGTATATATATACATGTATATATATATATATATATATATATATATATATATATATATATATATATATATATATATACACATACATACATATACAAAAAACAATAGTAATGATACAAAACTTCTTTTACATTCCATTAGCCAGTAATTGTTAGCCAGCAGTTGTTAAACTATTTCAGCATATCTTTTTCTTAGAAATCTTTATTGAAATCTTTTAAATGAATATTTTAATGTATTTGTAGAATTTACATATACCCTAGTCTCTTGTCAACAATTACAATCTGTTGAATTCTGCAGACTTTCCTTGGCGAAGCACCCGTCAATTGATTTGTTTTCGAACATTCTTTTGTTCTCTGATTCATGTGAGTGTACATACGAGGAAAGTGACTGATGATAAAACAAAACATAAGTAGTCTGCAGAATTTAAGGTGTCTTTGTTGACAATGGATTTCAATTGTTTACAATTTACTTAATTTTTTAATTAAAGTTATTAAAGAGATTAATATATTCCATGCTCAAGCGATGTTGGTCACTAAAGTTAAACATGTCAATTTAAATGAGAAACCATTATAAAATAATTATGAATTGATGACGTAATGTCATAAATTCATTTCAATTTTATCATTCTTTAATCCTTATTTTGATTACCAAACTAAAACAACAATTCAAAATTGAAATATATTTCCAAGGTAAACTAACTTTGAGCACGGAATATCAATCTTTGAGAACAATCGTTGTAATTAAATGAAAATTGCCTGTACATAACGCATTGATGTTATTAATTAGCTGTCAGAGGCCATCCACAATTTCAGACATTTTCAAAGGAGAATAATGGACGCGTTTGGCAATTTTTATCTTGAAAATGCTGAGTACTCAAATGTCGAAAATGTTGGATCGCCTCAATTAAATTAATACTGTTGAAAAACCTGGTTCGAATCAAGTGCAATAAACTGAGTGATAGGAACCGAATACAAATGTTTTCTTTCATTTCTGAGTTTGTGTATTCTAAACTTGACCACGTGACTTGACAGATGAGGACAATTACAAACAGCGACAGGAGGTTTACAGAGACTATAGATAACTAAACCTCTCTCTGACATCACATTGCAAAGGGACACTGTTCAAAAACGAAATTTCATTTCCGTTAAGGCGAAAATTTAGTGGACCAGAATACATTTTCACTAAATTTCGACTTGATGCTGAATAGGGAGAGGCGTTGGGTGGGGTGGGAGGAAGAGGAGGTGGGTGGGGAGGAATGGGGAGGGGTGGGAAGGAAAGGGAAGGGGGAGAGGAAAGGGAAGGAAGGGGAGTTAGATGGGTAGAGTCCGGGAGGAAGGGAGGGGAGACTTCTGGGGTGGGGAGAGGAAGGGGATCAAATTCCAAGTTACCAAATAAATATCAAGGGGCATCCTACGTCCCAGCTACTCATTTTGGGGGTATTTATTTCCCCTTGATATTGATCGGATAACACGGCATTTGCTCCCCTTCCTCTCTCCCCGCCCTCCCCTTTCCTCCCTCCTCTCCGTCTCCTCACAAAAAGAGGGCGCTGTGTAGATTGGGTGAATTCTTGCAGTTACACAAGATTTACACATTCTGAAAAGCGCCCTCCTGTGTCTGCCACACTTCAAAAAGTCAATGAGGTTCAACGTGTTTCCACATGGTCTGATCATTGTATCCTTCGTGCCCCAATTTGGAACCAGCAGTGTTAAGCCAGTGTTGGATTCCGGCCACGATCTCTTGGGGTGTCGGGGAGGGGTGGGGTTGGCGAGCATAACAGGAAGGCGCTTTTCCCTTCCTCTAGCTACAGGCGGCCCTATTTTGGTAAAATGATGTAAGTACATTTTTTGAGATTTTGAGATAAACTAAAGCCATTCCCACTAAAAGTGAGGGCGCTATTTACGATTCTGAAACTCTCAACATCAGGCAATGAATCGTTTGGAAGATACACTCTGTATGGTAGCCTAAAAAATTCAAATTTTATGACTGTAATTTACAAAAACGGTGTATGTCAAACTTACATTTATTTGGAAAGCTGGAAATAAGGTAAAGTGTTGTATCTCTGACATACACCACTTTAGCAAATTAATCAAACATGGCTTTCTAAATGTATATGTGACATACACCATTTCAACAAAATTGCACTCAAACTTTGGACAATGTATGTTCCACTTACATCATTTTATCGAGTTAGAAAGGAACTATTGAGGGCGCTATTATTGTTGAGCTAAAAGTTGTAACACAGATGTGAATTGGCATTTTAAGCACAAACATATAATTACATTTAATTTACTAAAATGTAATACTAGTTCAAGTCGAGGTCATCATGAATAGAGGTAGGATCCTTCTGGAGTTGGCTTTACAGAAAAACAAGCATCATTGTGTCGCTGACAAGGCCAACAAAAGAAAAAGACAAGGTAATCTTTTGTTTAGGCCTACTACCGCTACTGCATAGACAAAAATTACTGTGAGCTGCTGCTGAGTTACGCTTAGCCTTAGCCTAACGTTAAGGCATTTGCTATAGGCCTACATAACCTGGATTTGTAACGTTATGCATAAAGTAAGCTATTAAAGTATTGAATATATCAATCTTTAAAGAAAAGGCCATAATTAAATGCTTTGCATAGATAGGAAAACAAAAATCAGTTTGTATTAGTTATTAATAATTGTTTACAATAATGTTTATGTAGGTAAAATGCAGCTAATGACACACAAAATTATTCTTTATAATTATATTTACACACCAGTGGCGCACCCAGGATTTGATTGGGGGGGGGCTCAAAATATTTTTATTTGAAATCCAATATGGGGGAGAGACATGGCTGACCCAAACCATAACCGCTGACGCGGCTGCAGCCATGTCCCTAGTCGTGCTCGTCAGTTAACCTACGGCACATGTTAAATGTTTCCTGGTGGTTTCTAGTCATAAAAAGAAGACATTATGGCATGATTCGGACTCGTAGGGTTTTACCTTCCATATAATTTCCTCCTCTTGATGTAAAGAACTTGAGCTTGTTTCGTCTGCAAGATTTCTATAGTTAAATACTTTCATTGCGTGGACGTAAAGTTTGTGATCATTCCGGGCGGAGCTAAATTCTTTCAAACACGAATTTGGCAGCAAAACCAAATCCCAATATTATCCAATCGGTGTTTGCTAAAAGAGTGTCACATAATCTTTGTAAATTAAAACCCAATCCTGGGCCATTGTGTACAAACTGGAAAGGAGTTGATTATAATGCGGGCGTATTTAAATTTTACGAGTAACCTCAACGACAGTCAACGACCTCAACAAGAGAAACGGACAACAGAAAATGAAAATAAAATTAAGTAAAGCTGCTCCCTGATCAGGGTGCACCATGGCAGGGGAGGGAGAATGTGTAAAAATGCTTGTTATATATACTGGTGGCCCTTCAAGCTTACATGCACATGTATACGCAACGCCGTAAAATATAATAGTGAGTGGAATAAATGGAAAACCTTTGGAGGGGAGCTTGAGTCTCCTGAGTCCCCATCCCTTGTACCACTGCCCTATACTCCTTGCCGAACTCCTCTGTAGACAAGACTTGGGCTCAGATTTTGCTCTCTTTCCTGGCTCCTTCTTTAAAAAAAATAATAAAACATCAGCGGGCCCTTGGGGGGGGGGGGCTCGAGCCCCCAAGCCTCCCCCCCCCTTGGGTGCGCCACTGTTACACACAGATGCTGAATATCCGAGTGCTGCAACGATGCTCCTCAATGCAATTGAAGTTGGCAATCCGTTTGTTTTGAATGAACAAAATGGTAAATAAAAGTGTTGGCCTATGTTTATAAAGGGGTATTTCATAGTAATAACCTTATTTTGTAACATGAATCATGATATTGTAATTAATGCACTCAGAAGATTTTATAATGTTGTGTATTATTGGTAGAATTTTTCATTTTATTTTCAACCATCTAATAAGAAAGTGCCAAAACAATTCATAGATTTTATCATGGAGTTGTGAATGATCCAAGTGCATTGGCTGTTCTGCAGCAACAATCCTTGCAATTTAATTGTATGAAACTTAAAAAATACACAGTCTGTCATGAATGTATTACATAAAAATGTACCATCATGTTTGGGGTGTCTATATATTTTTGCTTAGTGGACAGACATATCTTTTTATGTTGCTCACTAAAGATGGATTTGAATAGTAATTTGTCACATAAAGGCAAAATCACATGTTTTGTTTTCATTGCCTAAGAGTGTAATTTCTCCTGTGGGAGACTGATGGGTGATATAATAATAATAATAATAATAATAATAATAATAATAATAATAATAATAATAATAATAATAATAATAATAATAATAATAATAATAATAATAATAATAATAATAATAATAATAATAATAATAATAATAATAAAGATTTATTATTAATAATAAAGATTTATTATTTATTAATTGCTTTATTATTTGCTTCATTCTCTGCTTTAATTTAGCAGATTGGAATTCAGTGGAAATGCTGTTCAGGTACATGTGTGTCACAAATAAAGTTATTATATATAGATCATTTACGACTTACGATTTAATCCAAGATGGACCATCCATTTAGTTGGTTGAAATAAACACACATACTATTTATATTACATTTCATAATGTTGTTTCTTGTCAGATATCTCCTATGAGGAAGAACCTATGGAAATTGATGAGGCATCTGTACATGAAATAGATTATGGGCATGCTGACAACGATGCTGTTCATGACAACGATTCACATTGTATTTGAGTGTACTTTTTAGACATTTTGACAAGTAAGATTTTATTATGAGGAATGTTCAAATTGTATTTGAGTGTACTTTTTAGACATTTTGACAAGTAACATTTTATTCAGAGAAATGTTCACATTGTATTTGGCAAGTATTTTTATTTTACACACAAAGTTATAATGGAAAGAGCTTATAGATATATATATATATATATATATATATATATATATATATATATATATATATATATATATATATATATATATATATACAAGCTAGCCAAGTCCTCTACATTATTCAGCCAATCACAATGGCTAAACTTTATTTTAAACACATTGGTAATAATCTGCATTTTTATTAACAGTTTTTGGTAAGTAATTTACTGTGCAATTTGAAGAAAATACAATGGCAATAAGTCGGTATCATAAAATATGATATAAGTGAGTTGTATTGACTTTAAGTATCAATGTAATTTTATCCACTCTATTTTATGAATTTTTTTTATTTATTAATTTAGGCTACAATTTTACTTGTTGTTAACGAATTGACTTCATTGAATATTAATACATTTTCAATAAATGTAAATTTTCTTTACATGATATTAATCAGAAGTGCTGTATTTGTTTGATTTTCTTCAATTCTGAACTTGTTTTGATTTCCCATACGTTTTATCCATAGACAATTTACTTAACAACTTGTTTTTTTAAACAAGTTTTCTTAGAAATCTAACCACAATAAGATAAATGTGACGGGCTCTGCGAAAATGAGTCACATGGGGGTGAACATAATTTTGTTAGTTATATACATGGCTGAAAAGAGCATGCAATAAGCTTCATTTTGATACCTGTTAAACAACTGTGGCATGTCCGGTTCAAAAGTTATCACCTTTTGAAAATATGCAATCGAGTAAACCCGTATAGGAAAAATTGCCTATTTAAAAAAAACCTGTAAAAACAGTTTTCAGAAGGTTACTAATAAAATGTGCGTAGTTACAATATGTTCATTAAATGCTAGCGGGGTTTATATTTTTGCCAAGCACAATCAACGTAAACGCAGCAATTTATAGCGCATTGTAATGGAAACAACGGACGAAATGAAAACAAAAGGCACACACAAATCATCATTTATTCCACTTTCTTCATACAAATCAGCTTTTTTGATTTATAAATATGAAAATACAGATACTAAAAAACCGAAATAATGGATAATCAGACAATCAATTTCCCATTTTTTTTCACCCTCCAAACATTCATCAACCCTGTACGTGGAAATAGGCCGTGCGAGAAGCGACTCATTTTCGCAGAGCCCGTCACAAATGCCAAGTAAAATAGGAAGATGCATCATTCTTGTATATTAACGAAATACCTTGAGTGCATTGTATTATCTTGGTGAAATGATGTATCTTCAAATAAATGGTCACAGTTTCTTCAATAATGCTAAAAAACTGGAAAAACACAAATGAAAACTCTTTTTTCAGTGATTAGATAACTAAAAAACAGATAAATTCATGATCGCATATTCTACAATAAAAAGGCAATTGTTCAAACTTTAAACCCATTTTTCTCGAAATGACCTTTTTTGAGATACATCATTTTACCAAAATAGGGCCGCAGGGTATACACAATGACTTCCTAACCCCTTCCCCGTCCTAGGCAGAGACAAGAGACGACTGTGATCCAGGTGAAAAGCCCGACCTCTATTGATGGATAATTGCATTGGTCATCCCCCGTCAAAACTTTAGGGGATATATACCTCCATCCCTCATGAAGATTTGAGCTCCTGCCCATTGTTGTAGATTTTGTTTATCCTAATCGTCAACATTCCAATGACCACCCCTAAACGGATCTTCCTAAATGAGCAGCAGTAGGCCTAACATATGATGCGTCTGCTGACAGTTGTATAGAGAAAGTTTGGTCATATACACTAATAACCATTATGAAGTCCAGTTAAACTTACACTGCACTAATACAACTGCAAACATGTGATGGATTTTGCTTTTATTTTCAATTGTTTGTATTTCATACTTGTTGTAATGTAATGTATATACAGAGCACACACAGCCCAGACTGTGTTTGGTGTCAGTGAAACCCGTTTTAGGATCAATTCTGCCTTTATGTAAGAGCGCCCTCTTGAGTTCAGATGTCACTGAAGGGGCGGGGATGAAGTATAACATGTACAAAGGTTTTTGTCCTAATGTTCTTTGTACCACGTGTCTTTCTTTGAGTATGCATTTATCTAAGAGTTAGCTTTGGCTTATTCAAGAAAACAAAATTTGAACTTAATATTTTTTATGAATTCATCCCGTTATGTTTTTAAATGATGATCTTGTCAATTAATTGTAAACATCAAATCGTCGCATTTTTACATATTGACGAACCGGAAAAAATACGTGACGAGTAAAATTTTCTCTCGGTAATTGACTGTTTTCATTATTGTTATTTGATACTGTAAACAATTAAGGTCAAGTGTGGAAATTATTAATAATTTGTTAAGTAGAATATCAAATAAAGGTTATAAGTTTTATTGGTCAATATTGTGCGGTCGGTTATCAAAACAAGTTAACAAGACTCGTTGTCAAGTGATGACGTTGGAACCTTTTATAAGGCTCGTTGTCAAAATGTGGCACGCACGTGGGCCTTTAAAACTCTTTCTGGTCAGCAAGCCTTTTAAAAGGTTCACGCGCCTGTCGCGTTTTGACAACGAGCGTTTAAAAGGCTTGAACGTCATCACCTGACAACGGGTCTTGTTTTGACTTGTTTTGACAACAGATGGCACAATTGACCAATACAAATCATCACGCCTACCTTTATCATTTAATTACAAATAATTATAAATAAATAAAGCATATGTTATTATAGGCCTTATATTTTGTGTTTAGGCCCAAAAAGGTGTGTTTTCCACCCTAATTATTTCTTTACAAATAATAATAAAAACAGGAGCTGAAAAGGATATCCATTTATACCCACCCTATTTTTATAATTATAAATGGAAACACTTAATATTTTGGTGTTCATTTTGAAAATGTCACATTGAAGGCTAGTGCCATGGGCGGATCCAGAACATTTTTTAGGGGGGGGCTGAGAATCAAAAACAATTATTTTTCAGTACTACAAAAATTACAATGAAATAATCAAAGGGAGAGAAAAAAAAAACACTGTGGGAATGAGAGTGCGTTCTCCCCTCCCCTCCCCCTCTCGCTCTCTCTTTTTCTCTCTCTTTTTAATTTTTTTAAAAACGATTTTAGGGGGGCTACAGCCCCCTTAGCCCCCCCCCCCCACCCCTGGATCCGCCAATGAGTGCAGTTTGGTTTTGGACGATTTAACAAACTGTTTCACAAATTTTGAAAATTAAATCTCTTGAGATTAACAATATAATTGATAGCGTTGACCAAGGCGCATCGGAAACGGTTTGGTCGCGTAATTTTGCCCCACTTACAGTTAGCTAATCCGAACTCCCCGTTGCAGTCATTGCACATACGTATGTAAACAGTGTGTGCTGAATTTCTCGGGCCAGAAATCGGTACGGGATGGAGGTACCGTATACGATAACAGCCTTGGTCAACGCTATATAATTGATAAAGATTGGATATGGATAACGAGAAATTAAGTGAATGAATGCATTGATGACGCAGCTGGATTCATTGCTCTTCAAAATAATGGCACCTATACGATAGACTGTTTAACAGTGTTTTTTACAATGTCAGTGGTTTTACAATGTCACTAACAATAAGTTTGATATATTTCTTACTAAATAGGAAAATATGACTGTACCGGACTTGCCGGTAAAATAGCGAATCATTTGGAACATGTATATTTAAAAAAATTACTAATGTTCTCATCACTTTGGATATTAATAAGATAGAAGTTTAAATATGAACTTATCTTGACTGAATTGAAAGCATTTTATGTTTGAAATACATATAACATTGAATGAACTTGCGATATTTGTCTGGTTTAGTTCACTTAGTTTTCAGAGCTGGGAATCATTAAAGGCTCTGACCTTTCATCGATTAGTGCAGACTTCTTTTAAAATTTTTTTAAATGCGTGTTTTATTTTCCACGCAATGTATCACGAACATGCATTATTACCTAATTACCTTCCGCACACTGGCTTTTCTTGGCTGCTGAAAAAGTTGCGCGCCGGTGATGAGAAACATTTCGCTTTTTTTGTTTGGCCATAAAGAAAATAAATTTGGTGTTTAAAGTTTGGCTGAATGTAATAGTAATTATAACTGTATAATTTTACTTACTACCGAAAAAGGTTAATACTAAAATGTGAACAAATAACAGACCATGTCAACAAAATATTAATTAAGGTGATCGCCCTTGCTCGACCTTATGGATTAGGCCTGACTTGATTTCTGTTATATATTTTATATCCAATAATTAGTTAAATAATTGTCTAATAAAAAAAAAATTAGTTTGGTAGTTCCAATCGCATCTCCCTCCCAGCATAGATTATTCACAATGGATATGAACGGTAAAATAATCCCAGTTCAGTCGGACGGTAATTTTTCCCCAAACGAGATTACAGTGAAAGTAGCAGCGTTGTAGCTGTATGTGGTGAAAATAAATAAATACAATTAATCAACCTGAACTGATTTTTCGAAAGGACTATTTGAAAGGACTATCACTTGTTTATTATTTATTACATGGTCTTATTAACAAATAATAATAATAAATATTAAAACAAAACAAATAATTTACAAAAAATACCAAAAATACCAAAAATAAAAAAAATTATTTAAAAAAATGTATTACATTCCAATAGCCAGTAATTTTTAGCCAGTGACTCAGGCAAATGTTGTGAAACTATTGAAGCATATGTCTTTCTTAGAAATATTTATTGAAATTTATTAAATTAATATTTTAATGTATTTGTAGAAGTATCTTGTCAACAATTACAATCTGTTGAATTCTGCGGACTTTGAAATGTCCTTGGCGAAGCACCCGTCAATTGATGTGTTTTCGACCCCTCTTTTGTTCTCTGATTCACGTAGTGTACATACGAGGAAACAAAACATAAGTAGTCTGCAGAATTTAAGCTGTCTTTGTTGACAATGGATTTGATTTGTGTTTGTTATGATTTACTTAATTTTATAATTAAAGTCATTAAATGAGAAACCATTATAAATAATAAAGAATTGATTACATAATATTATGTAGTGATATGGAGTTATAACAAAATTAATCATTTCTGAGTTTGTGAATAAACAAAATCTTCTAATGTTGACCACGTGACCTGACAGATGAGGACAAACGGCGACAGGAGGTTTACAGAGACTATAGATAACTAAACCTCTCTCTGACATTATTGAAGGGACATCCAATATAATATAACAACGGGATACTGTTTTTTAAAGAATCCATTTCATTTCCAGTATCGAACATTTAGTGAACCAGAATAAATTCGCACTAAATTTCAACTTGATGCTGAGAGGGAGAGACGTTGGGTGGGGTGGTGAGAAGGGATGAGAAGCAGGAGGAGGGGGAGGATTGAGGACAAATTTCTGAAAAAAATTATTAAACATTTCGGAAAATTTTGGAAAATGTGTGAGATTGTTGGATTTAATAATTTAGGAGAATCATTAACAGCACTCAAGGCTACATGACAAACTTGGTCGAAAAGTGTGGGGGCGGATCGTTTTTAAAAGTGCCCTCCCCCACGCTTGCCGTCGGTGCGGGTTTGAAAGCCTTCTTTATGCTACCCACGGATTTGCACAATAACAATACAAAAAAATAGGTAAAACTTTGCATGGCGAAGAGGATAAGTAAGACTCACACGGTGTCACCGCAATAGTCTTACTTACTAATAATGAAAATGGTATAATATTCTGAGCCACGTCGGTGAGGGCGCCAATTATTACATAATTGCTTTACCCCATTATTGGCCATTGTGTATTGTTTGTTCCTCACACACGTCTGCCATAGTCACGTTCCCTATCTACAGGCGGTATCGTTATGAATGGATCCATCACATTGGAAGGAACCTGTCTACTGGTTCAGTTGTACATGTGCCTCATTCTGATTCTCATAGACTTGTGTACAGGAAAGCAAAGATGGCCGCGGTATAATACTTAAAAACCTACTGCACCTATATGATGGAAAGATTAGGTTGACATTTACAAGGGATATGGATTTTGTTCTGTAATACTTCTTCACTTCTTCAATATGAAGAACAACACTAAAATATATTTATTTAAAAAAAAATGTAAAGCAAAAAAATGTTGCAAATTAAAAAGTCGTCAATGAGTATTTGGCAAGATGGAGCACGGTTGTGATTACGTATGTACCATTACCTCTACAGACCGACAGTTAGAGTAGAGATTATAGAAACAGGGTAAAAGGTGGGAGAGATGGGAAAGGGCTGGAATAGGGTAAGGTGGGGATAGCAGTGGCTGTGATGCGTGAAATAATCATATTGATTTTTTGTATTTTCCAATGTATTGATATCTAGTAAGAGTGGATCGGTTTGGTGCATGGGTTCGGTGCGCATATTGGATAGTCATACCCCCTCTATTGACCAATTAATACACGCACATTGGTAAGCAAAGGTCATACAAAATGTTCACGCGAATTAAGGTCTGTCCTTTAGAAAACGAGATGGGCACCAGTTAACAGAAAGTCATACCCGGAAATAAATGGTGTATACGATATAAGGAGATGCAGTGTGTCTGCGGTTGAGTAAGGCAGCCCCAGCAACGTTACTTATTCTGTGCAGAAACACAATATATCTCTAATTAAAATGATGACAATGACTGCATGACGTCTGTAGACTAACGTTAATTCATGGAGGAAGGAAAACAGTCTTCGTACCAAACTGTTGATATTTAAACAAAAGTGTAAGTAGGCCTACTAGTACTAGTAACAGCTCATTCCCATCCGGATAACGTTTTTAACTTTTGTTAGGCCTACAAATCAGTGTTTAATTATAATTAAATTTAAGCTTTTAATTTTATTAACTTGTCAGTGACATGGGGTTTTCAAAGTGTTCCCAGCGGTCCTGTGATGTTTTTTGAAGGAAATTTTCTCTTCTTTTCAAAAATACAATGTTTATATTTGGCACTTTCACAAAATCTGTCCCTGACATTCACAAATTTGACGCGAATCGGGGTTCTCTAAATTTTCTGGCTTCAGCACGCGGTAACTTTGAAATTTTTGTTTTGATCCGGAAGTGTCTGGACCTGACCGATAACTAATATCGTCTGCTTTAAAATAGGCAGTTTCATGAAAATTTGAAGTTGCTTCAATGCTTTTAAATGTCATATCACTGGATAGAACAAAAAAATAGAAAGAAAATGAGGGGTCAATGGTCATGATAGGTTAACCCTATGCAAAGTTACGAATTTTTGTTGATTTAAATATTTGGTAATTTTTAAGATCCAGTTTCATTTGAAAAGTTGTGACCGAATTTGCCTGCAATGTATCCTTGTAGTACTAACAAAGTCTATTTTGCACAAGTTGCACTGTTTTTGTGCCAACGTTACAGTTGGCATGGACTGATCAATTAAGATAACCACGATGTATAGTATCCAGTTATCGACACTAGAAGTGACTACATCCGTAGACTACCCTTTATATTAGAATTTTACCATGAAAGTTCGGCGGGTCACAACTTCGACAAAAAAAAAGGATATGAAAAATAGCGACACCATCGGCGGTTTGCGTGAATCTGCCTATTTAAAATAAGGGGTTGATGTCTGCAATTGAATGGAGTAATCATATCGCGCCGATAAAAAAGAAAAAAAATGGTGCAATTTTTCATCCCAATTAAGCGCTGGGAGTGTCGGTCCACTGCATCTGCTCCACTGCGCTAAAGCAAAAATATGGCTGTATTTAAAAATTAATATTTCAATAACAGAACGGAATTATAAAAAGATTAAAATATCATATTACAGAAGACAATCTACACTTTCATTCCATATTTTTTCATTCCTTTTTATTAATTTTATTGTTAACACCTCAAACTCAGTGCACACATGTACTGTATGTAAACTTCCGATTTGTATTTATTTCAAACTTGCAAACAGCCACACTTATCTAATTAGAATTTATGGACCCAAGCATAATCAGCTAAAATTGTGTGATGGCTCAGTTTTGTGAAATTTCATGTGTGTCTTATTTTGTTCAGTATCATCACAATCAGTGCAGATTTCCATTTAGGATATATTGAATCGGTGTCCTAGTTTAAGATGAAAACAGTGACTGAACATTACTGGCTCATTTATGCAGCAGCAACAGTAATATATAGGTATGACCTTATCATGTGGGGTATTATTTTCAGTCACTGAGTTTAATTATCTAATTTAACTAGCACTCCGATTCCATGCCCTGTTGATGATGTCCCTTTAAGTGGCCATGACACTGCAGGAATATTGTACTCTTCAATGTTTAATTTGACAGTGGTTTTTATTTTTGTATCTTCTCTAACTCTAACAGATCTTGTGGTTTGGAGATGATGAAGGAACGACAGAATTATTGATAAATCTTTAAGTTTCACGAAACAGTTAATGACACAGTTTCACCATCATTAGAACTGTATAGGCTTCAAAATGGTGGATTTTTTAACGGTCTTCAGTACATGGATCCTACTGCTGTTGCATGTCTGTGTTAATTTTGTGTTCATTCAAGCCGAAGTACTCTGACCCTCCACTACACTTCTCTACATCAGGTCAATGATGAGGTCAGGTCAAAGGTCACAGATGGTGTTTATGAACCACCAAGAGACAATCTAAGAGGAAAGCCAGGGTTAGGATTCTATGTGGAAATTGAACTGGGAACACCAAAACAAAAGGTAAATTGCTTTAAACAGTTTAAAGGCACAATATCGTCACTCGTGATCAACAGGGCATGGAATCGGAGTGCTTGTTTTAGATTAAGTCAGTGACTGAAAATAATATCCCACATGTTAAGGTCATATTACCGTTGCTGCTACATAAATGAGCCAGTATTTTTCAGTCACTGTGCAGGACACCGATTCCATGCCCTGTTGAAAGTCTGCTCTGATCATCGTGATGATATTGTCCATTTAACCCTACATTCCTACAGGTATTTCACAGACACCCTACTGAATGCAACACAATGCAACAACAGAAAGTGTGCAGTCTGCATAACACAACAAGATCCATCAACTAGAACAATGATTCTTTTGTTCTCTGCTGAGGGCAACAAGATGCAACCATTTATTACTGTTGTTGCATCTTGTTGCATTGAACATGGTGAGGTTTTAACGGGACATTAATTAAAACCCTCCTACATGGAGGCCACTCCGATCCACAAAATTCTGCTCTTGAGCCACCTTCAGTACATACATTTGTACAAGCCTGCTGTCCTTTCCAAGTAATCTTACAAAATCAATTGTGTGCCACCCAAGGCCGTTGTAAATGTTTGAACTATATTAGTATGGCCTGCAATGTATCAATGGGAGACCACTTTACCCTGCAATCTCAGTGGTGTGACAGTGCACAGAAGGGTAACCATAGGAGGCCACTGGCAACAGCTAATGGCTTGGAGTGGCCTGAATGGGTTGTTTGCACTGATTGTAGGAGGGTTAAGTCTTTGAGTGGGTTTTACAATAAGTAAGTTTCAAAGAGTTTCATATTCTAATTTCACTCACAGTTGAGATTCCCCATTTGCCAAGAGATAAACTCATCAGAAAACTGAATAAAATTTATATTTTCACAATAACTCGCGGCCATTTTCTCAAGCCCTTTTTTTTTAAAATTAGAAACGGCCAATCTCAATCTTTGTTTACATCGCGGCATATTACAGTATGTAGTACAGTAGTAGAAAGAAACTCAATGAGACTCTGTGTACAATGCTTGGTTTTCTGATACACATGAACATCTTTCATGAATTTTCTGTCTATTCGCACCGTGCATGAGCTGTTGAGGGCATGTTGTTAGACCACTGTGGGTGAAAGGGCACCGATAGTGCGTCGCGTGTTGTGTAGTTTGCAGTTGATGCACGTACGCGCGGAATATCTCCAGCGATCATTGACTAGTAGAAGTAAATGCACGTGTAGTACCATAACATACGCACATAAAGTGTACGCACAACGCACACATGATGCAAAAGTGGCTGTCATCAAGACACTGGGTGCAAATTCACCACTAGAGGGCTACGATGTGTGCTGAGCGAATACAGGGGTGAATTTGACCATTTAGTGTTCAAACCGCTTGGTATGGAAATTATCAGGAGGTGATTTCAAAGTGGCATTTTTTGCTTTTTGATTCAGAGTAACTTTTTCAGGAAGGCCTTATTTGGGGAGAATTGGTCAAGTGGCATGGATCAGTCCATCAAGTATGGCAATCGGTCACGGTGCCAAGCGGTCACAAGTGCCAAGCGGTCAGGGTGCCAAGCGGTCACGGTGTGCTAGTCAATCAACAAATTGGTATTTTTTTATTAACCATAAAACCCTAGGTATTCTGGCTAGAACCTTCCTGAATCCTCCAAAATCCATCAGTGCACTTTTGGAAACATGCCCTTATCTCTTCAAAATACACCATGCATTTCCGTTGATGTTTCATATTCAGCACTTATAGCCTGTACTTCTTGCCAGGTAGTAATTTTGCCTCATTTGAAGAAGGGTGAAAGTACCAGTTTCCAACAGCGCTGAATTTTTCCAAAAAAGTGCCCTTGGAGGATTTTTGCAGGATATGGGGTTGTTAGGTTAAGGAGGAAAGTATGACTTGTTTTTTTGTGCCGGATGACTGACTATACAAAAGTGCATGCAACTCTTTATGCAGCTACCCATGCCATGTGTATTGAACCTCCAATGACATGTTGGATAGCATTTGCATATTGTACATTGTACATAAATTTGTGTCTTTTTGTGAATAAGCTGGGTGTATTTTCAGATGTTTTTAAAAATTAAAGTAAAATGTTATTTTTGTCGGTATCATGGATGTCTCATAAATTATAAAGTGAATAAAGTCATAAAGAATGGATTAGAGTAAATCTCTTTAAGTAAAACTGGAATATTTTTTTGATTTATTTATTTTTGAGATTACCGATAGTGAGTATAGGCTGTATTGCACACAAGCCTACATGTAAGGCCTCATGTTTTTAGACGATGTCAAAAGTAGCGGGCGTGTGTGTAATTACACTGGAGGTATTGATTGACTTGTGGAGCTGTTTATAAAGTGTGATTAATTTGACCTCAGTAATTCAATGATGGTAAAGTGTACATGCGCTTGGTAACAACTGGTTGCTTAGTAACAACCTTTCTGATACAGTTCTCGTTATCAGTGAAAATATTCATAATCCTGATTAAATTGTGTTCTCTTACATGTAGATTGTTTTTGACTGGTAAAAGTATTGTCTTCAGGGTGGTCAAAATGACAGTAAAAACCAATCAAAAATTCCCCAGTGTGCACATTTGGGTCAACAGTCAAACAATCTTGGGAATTTTGTAGAATCATGAATGCCAGGAATTTGGCCGTCGAAACAACATACTTTTTACACTAAGCTGAAACATTGATCGGATTCAAAATCGTTACGGTGACACACTTTTTTTCGGCCATCTTTTTTTGTTACCCCTATGTGAAAAAGTCATTTAATTAGCTGTAAGAGGCCATCCACAATTTAAGACATTTTCAAAGGAGAATGGGGAATAAATATTTAGTGTTTTCTTGAAAATGTTGAACAACAATCAACGCACCATTTAGGGGTACACTGCGCGAGTACTCAAATGTCGAAAAATATTGGATAGCCTCAATTAAAATCAGTAATACTGTGAAAAACCTGGTTCGAATCAAGTGCAATAAATTGAGTGATAGGAACCGAATACAAATGTTTTCTTTCATTTCTGAGTTTGTGTATAAACGAAGTCTTCTAAATCCTGACCACGTGACCTGACAGATCAGGACAAACGGCGACATGAGGTTTACAGAGACTATAGATAACTAAACCTCTCTCTGACATTATTGAAGGACATCTAACATAACATTACAAAGGGACACTGTTTTTTAAAGTCCTTTTCCTTTCCAGTTTTAAGTTGAAAATTTAGTGCACCAGAATAATTTTGCACCAAATGTTCCACTTGATGCTGGAGAGGAGAGGTGTTGGATGGGGTGGGGAGGAAGGAAGGGAGTAGGAGAAGGGGTAGGTGGAGGGGTGGGAAGGGGTGGAGTTAGATAAGGGGTGGGGGCGGGGCGGGGCGGGGAGGGGAGGGGAGGGGATCAAATGCCAATAACCCAATAAATATCCAAGGGTTGTTCTACACCTCCCTCCCCTCCCCCAGCTCCTCCACATCTGTGCATTCCGAGATAACAAAGACAACTCGCCCATAATTGACGATGACTGACACCAATAGAGGGCGCTGTTTAGAGTGGATGATCTCTTTTACACTTACTCATTCTAAAAGTGCCTTCCTATGGTTTCAACGTGTTTCTACAAGGTCTGATCATTATATCCTTCGTGCCCCAGTTTGGAACCAGCAGTGTTACAACTAGTGTTGGATCCCATAAACCCTTGGGGGGTGGGGGGGAGCATAATTATGCTCCTATGCAGGCCCTACGATTTATCGGAGGGGGATAGCCCCCCCCCCTACCCCAAACATTTGTCTAGGGCTGAACAAATACCTAGATTTGCATATTCCTCAAAATATAAATGTACAATGCAATGGAACTCCGCCTACCTTGTCCACACTCCTTGTAAGTTACGTTTTAACAAATATTTGCCCCGAGAATAGGTTAATAGACGAGACGATGGTGATCCAGGAGAAAGCCCGCCCTCTATCGTCGTCATCGTTTCATCAGTTATCAGTATCTCTCTCTGTAAAATAGTACCCGGATCCAGGTAGGAGGCAAACAAGGGTAAGCGTAGCTCAGTAAAACATGGGGGACACAATGTAAAAATAGTACACGTAATAACGCATAGATTTATTTTGATGGTGATGACAAGGTGGTTCCCCCTCCCCAGTGTAGTACCTGTTTGAGATTTGTTTTCCAGACCAGATACAATCGCCTATAAATTATCCAAAACAGATTTTTATTATTACTGTTACTCCAACCAGTATTAACTCTGACTTACTTTTATAATAACAAAGTGAAGAAAAAAACCTCCACAAACAATGAAACAAAATCATCCTCCAAATCGATCTTGGACAAAGGTGAACATCTCTGCCGGGAAACTATACTAGCTCATAGACAGCAGCAATCGGTGATTAATTAGATATTAATTCCCTGTTATAAACAGGGCTGTCTTTAACACTTTTTTAATTGTTTGTATTTAATTTATATAATTGCTTATGTTTGCCAGCTATATACAGAGCACACACAGCCAGACTGTGGTTGGTGTCAATGATTCTCAGTTGATAGGACACTGATAGGACAGTTACTCAGATGATATTCTGCCTTTATGTAAAGCGCCCTTCAGTTCAGATGTCATTTAAAGGGGATGACGTACATGTATAACAAGGTTTTTGTCCCAATGTTCTTTGTACAGCCTTTATTTGAGTATGCATTAATTGTATGAGTTAGTTTCGGCTTATTCAAGAAAACAAAATTTGAACTTCATAATTTACTAATGAAAGTTTAAAACTGCTGACAGTATTGAAAAAAAAAAAAACAAGAGACATTGTTAGTTTTAAGTTTTGAACAAAACCTTCAATTGTTCTGTAAGATGAATAGTTTAAGCTGGGCAAACCATTTAGTGTTTTGTATTATTGATTTATAATGTTGACATGAGAGGTATTGATAATCACTAAAATGATAATTGAAACCATTAGATCTTTGCTTTACAAACATTAAGCAGATTTATAATTATGCTATAATCATCTCTGTTAAAATGTATAAAGTGATTAAAAACCAAGCAGGTTATCTGCTATAAGGTGATTCCGGTTTTTCCGATCAAGTTTTATTTTGAACATTGAATTGTCTTTTGTCTGTGAAGGCGGTGACACACAACATGTGTACTGTCGTGAATATCCTACCCCTTGTCTATAAATGCCTCATGATGTTCCTTATGGGAATTCTTCATATTGACTGGACTCAATCATGCTGATAAACAACAAAAGGGTTAGAATTCTTATGCTTATTCTTTCTATTGCTTCCTGAAACATTTGTTTAGCAGCCTTCTTTGGTTTACCAACCAACCTTTCATACAAAATTGTAAACTGTAGCCTGGTTTATATTGCTTCGTAAAAAAATTTCCTCAGCAAAATTCGGACATAGCGGACACAATAGAGGGCGTTTTTCTCCTTCCTCCTTCCTCCAGCTGCGGAGTATAATATAAGTTTTCCCGCCAATTTCAACCCTTTTTCATTCATTTTATATACCTGACTTATTCTATTTGATTTGAAAATTTCCCATCATCATTCGATCTGTAAAAGCAACTTCAAATTCATTAGTTGAGCATTCAAACGTCATTTAACCCAACTCATCGCAAAAACAAGTACGTTCCAATTGAAAGTGTCACTAAGTTCATTGAATTCCGTCATTTCGTCTATTTTGGTGTATGTTTTATTTAATATTTAATACAAGAAAATAGTACGTTTATATAGGTATGCATTTTGTTTTTGATATTTAATATTTTAATTCTATTTGTATTTTTGGGCTGCTCATAACCAAGAAGTATTCATACTCCATTCGTTCTTCTGATGGTGAAACCCTTGTGTGCAAAATCACATAAACAGGGTTGGGTGACAAGGCCCTTTTCCATTGTTGCCCCCGTTTATGGAATAGCCCCCATCCCCATCCCTTTCAAAAACGCCTTTTTCCCCAAATCGTATAGCTGGTTGTCATTCTTTCTTTTGTCTTAGACGCCTTTCCTTGTTATAGCGCCTTGTATTTGTTGGCGCTTATAAATCCAGTTATTATTTATTATTATTATTATTATACAACATGGGTATGAGAATTTACAACAGATTCTTACAGTAAGTAGATTCTTACTAGCTCGACAGTAGATTACAGGCAAAGAAAAGTAAAGAAGGGAAAATAAAGGATAGAAAGTTAAACTTCTGGAACGGGAGATTGAAGTTGTAATAATGTGGAATAAATATGTTATGCAAGATGACCCCAGAAGGATACTCTGATGTTTGTTTAGTACCAGTTGATTGTTTTTACATTGGAATAAAAATCAAGAATTATAACGACACAGAAGAAGAAGTTTCGAAAAGATAGACCTTAATGACTTCATTTAACTCATATGAAGAAATCATCAGGAAAACTCACTGAAATTTGCTAAGGTCAGGTTTGAATACCTTAGATGAAATTGATTGGCCATTCAACGAAAGCATAAAATTTTCACAAAATCCTTTGCGCATAGATAACTGTTAATTTGATTGCATCAATCGCAAAAGATTCCAAACATCAAATTTCAGGATGACAAAATTGAAGTCATGAATGCCCAAAAAAAAAACAGAACTAAATAAACGCATTTGAGTATAATATGAATGAAAAAAATGATTGCTTACAAATTTTAACACAACAGAGAAAAAAACACTAGTTGATTGGATCATTAAAACGGCGTTTAAATTGGCTGGGAAAAACCATACTATCCCACTGACAAATACGATGACTCGGACAGGTATACAGCCCACTCTTCATTGCTGTTATTGTTTCATCAGTTTTATTCATTCGATAACAGAGGTGGATTCAGGGTTGGATAAAAGACACGTAATTAGCGTATAAAATTTCCCCATGACAATGAAAATGGTGAATTGCACTCTTTGTACATCAATTTATCACATGTACCTCATTCTGATTATCATAGACTTTGTGTACAGGAAAAGCAAAGATGGCTGCAGTTTATTAATTAAAGGTCTATCACACCTATAGGATGGAAGGATTCGGTTGACAAGAGATCATACGTATGAAATATTTAATATTAAATTAATATAATTATGAATGTATGAAGGGGGTCGGTCACATTTGAAACGCCCCTAAAGCAGACTAGTTTACTGCTTGAATTTGCTTTCAGATTTGATATATTTTTGTTTTATTTGTTCAACCTGTTGTCCTTTTCCTTGAAATTAGCCTTTGAAATAGATCTTTGTAATTGAGAAACCTGAAACTTTAAAAAGTAAACGGTTTTAGTTTTTTAAGGCTGATGTTAGTTTTTTAAATTCGTTGGAGATGTAATTTTTTTTGAAGGTTAAAACGTTTCATGTTTTCATTACTGTTCCTTATTTCTTAGGTTGCTTAGCATAAAATAACTGGATTGTATAATGTATTTTCCAAAAAATGATTTAATTTACAGATGTCTTAAATTGCGTTTAAAATCAGGCAGTGTGGAATTAACAGTATTGCAAGTCATTGTACATAGAAATTAGGAAGGTCAAAGAAATGTAATGATTAGGTATAGAATAACTATGACAAATGTTTCCATCCATGAAAACGTTTACAAAAGGTTGTTTAATTCCTGGAAAAGTTATAAAAGCTGATTTCAATGCTTGGACAAATTATAAATCTTATTTTCATGTTTGTAAAGTCATAACAAAATGTCCATATGTCAATATAAAAAGTACTGTCATTTTGAAATAACTAAATTGTCATTATAAAATATTCACAACAAAACATGAACATTTAATCTGTTAACTATGAGTTATCATATTAGTCTGAAGAGGTCATGAGATTTTTGCACCAAATGTTTGGAATCCAATGTTAATGAATTGGTGGATACATGATTCTTGTTTATACCCATTAGTCTTGATACTGCCTAGTGTATATGTGTTTGACCATCCCATGACTCTGTCTATTTTGATCATTTACACACTGCATTGTAGAGTCCAATTCATTGCTGTAGTATGACATCAAAGATATCTACAGCAGGAATAGTTGTATATATTTGGGTTATTTTAACAATGACAACAAGATCTGAAATGGCCGTTGTATTCCTGATTGTCATTTGTGGAAAGCTTTCCCCCGTACTACACATATTTCCTGCTTTAGTTAGATATCACTGACACAAGAGGTTTGTACAAAACGTACAGGGTTTCTTGAAAGAGTATCTGACACACTACAGTTAATGGATTTTCTCCCAATTTCATAGAATTACTACACAGGAAATTTTGCCACTGAATAATTCTGTAAGTAACATGAAACTGGCTACCAGCAAAATGAATATGCATCTGTTCCACTTTGGCTGGTTACCATGAAATCAAACTACAATTATTTCTACTAAGCAGCTATTTCAACCATCAACTCTATGGAATTGGCTTTGGTTGTCTTGTTTTTAAGGAGATCTTTATTTTATGCAGAGTTGTTTTTGATTTCCTTGAGAATGAGGGATGTGTTGATGTGATAAGATTTTAAGTTAAAAAGTGGGTCACACCAGTCATGATTTGAAGGTACAGTGTAATACTTCTATAGACCCTTTTTTTCACACTGCGGCCATCTTGGTCAGATTCCCTGCATACATAATGACTATTTTCCTTGCAGCCTCGGTTTGGTTACATTGATTTGAATGGAAGAAAAACAAGATGGCTGGGGTCCACACAAAATGTTTACTACAGTCTGCAGACTAGAGGTTCGATGTCTGTAATTATTCTCCTTCGCATTTTTGTTCATGTAAGAGCGAAGATAAAAGATAATTTGAATTTATATGTTTACAGCATCATGGTTATTGACCCATTTTACTCAGTACAATAAGTAAATTCAGTGTACTTGACAATCTATAATGTCTGGAGGTCACAGAATTTAGTACTGTGTAGCAGTGATTATGACTGGAGAATACTTATGTTTACAGCATCATGGTTATTGAAACCATTTTTGCTCAGTTGACAATAAGTACTCATTCAGTGTGCTTGACAATCTATAATGTCTGAGAGTCTGCAGAATTCTAGTACTGTGTAGCAGTGATTATGACTGGAGAATACTTATGTTTACAGCATCATGGTTATTGATTACCCATTTTACTCAGTGCAATAAGTACTCATTCAGTGTACTTCACAATCTATATAATGTCTGGAGAGTCTGCAGAATTCTAGTACTGTGTAGCAGTGATTATGACTGGAATACTTTATGTTTAAAAGTATCATGGTTATTGACACCCACTTTACTCAGCAATAAGTACTCATTCAGTGTACATGACAATCTATAATGTCTGGAGAGTCTGCAGAATTCTAGTACTGTGTAGCAGTGATTATGACTGGAGAATACTTGTTTACAGCATCATGGTTATTGACACCCATTTACTCAGTACATAAGTACTCATTCAGTGTACTACAACTATAATGTCTGGAGAGTCTGCAGAATTCTAGTACTGTGTAGCAGTGATTATGACTGGAGAATACTTATATTTACAGCATCATGGTTATTGACACCCATTTTTACTCAGTACAATAAGTACTCATTCAGTGTACTTGACAATCCATAATGTCTGGAGTCTGCAGAATTCTAGTACTGGCAGTGATTATGACTGATAATACTTATGTTTACAGCATCATGGTTATTGACACCCATTTTATTTCAGTACAATAATTATTCAGTGTACTTGACAATCTATAATGTCTGAGAGTCTGGTAGAATTCTAGTAAATGTTAGTGATTATGACTGGAGAATACTTATGTTTACAGCATCATGAAGTTGTTGACACCCACTTTACCTAGCAGGGCTCACAATAAGCACTGTATTCAGTGTACATGACAATCTATAATGTCTGGAGAGTCTGCAGAATTTCTCTAGTACTGTGTAGCAGTGATTATGACCGGAGAATACTTATGTTTACAGCATCAGTGATTACGACAACTCTTTTTTACTCGGTACAATAAGTACTCATTCAGTGTATTGACAATCTATAATGTGTCTGGAGAGTCTGGCAGAATTCTAATACTGTGTAGTAGTGATTATGACTGGAGAATACTTTTATGTTTACACAAAATCATGGTTATTGGACACCCATTTACTAGAGTACAATAAGTACTCATTCAGTGTACTACTTGACAATCCTATAATATGTCTGGAGAGTCTCGCAGAATTCTAGTACTGTGTAGCAGTGATTATGACTGGAGGATACTGATGTTTACAGCATCATGAGTTATTGACACCCACTTTACTCCGTAGTACAATAAGTACTCATTCAGTGTACAGACAATCTATAATGTCTGGGAGAGTCTGCAGAATTCTAATTAGCACGTGTAGCAGTATTGTGACTGGATAATACTATGTGTTACAGCATCATGGTTATTGACACCCACTTTACTCAGTACAATAAGTACTCATTCAGTGTGTACTTGACAATCTATAATGTCTCTGGAGAGTCTGCAGAATTCTAGTACTGTGTAGCAGTGATTATGACTGGATAATACTTATGTTTACAGCATCATGGTTAGTTGACACCCATTTACTGTTTCCAGCATGGGTACAATAAGTACTCATTCAGTGGTACTTGACAATCTATAAATGTCTGGAGAGTCTGCGGAATTCTAGTAATAGTAGCAGTGATTATGAATGGTGTAGCCCCTGTAGCAGTAAGACTCATTTGATATAAGGATGGCATGCCTAAAAGTACAAAATACTCTGGAAATATTGCTGCCTTGATCATACAAAAATAATTATGTAGACGCACCGAGTATAAAGACAATTATGAAGATGTGACAGCTGTGATGAAATATCAAGAGTTGTATGAATCAAAGACGTTCTATGTCTCAAAACATGAGTTATCGTTCCTTAAATAACCGCACATTATTCTGTTATGGTAAATTCCAAAACAAAAAAATGAAAGGAACATTTGATGGTGTTTTTAAATATTTAGGCAGTGCCATCCTTAAAAAGTCAGGTTTTGTTATTATATTACAATACACCATGCCAAAGAAAGGTAATAACCGTCACCCTATTTTTCTTATTGGGAAGAAATTTTCAGGTATTTTTAATTTGTTTTTAAAAAGTTTTATTTAATTTTTTCTGGTGGTGGCCAATTGGTGGGGGGGGCTGGAAGGGGTGGAGGAAGGGATGGAGAGGAAGGGGGTTGGAGAGGAAACACTGCAGAAATTGGTTTCACACAAACGTATTTTTAGCAAAATTAGATTGATAGCAATCCAAAGCTAGCAAAAGGATTAATATTCACATATCAAAAATTTCATTTTGAACAGGTATGAAAAAAGTTCCATTGCAAAATCCTATGAAAGAAGAAAAGACAGGCTGGTGGTTACAATTTAGACGCACGTGGAAATTCAGTGACTATAATGGTGACCAATGGCTGAAGTGTAAAGCTGCTATAACGCGCACTAGCAGTGCGTGACGATCCTGCTTTTGAGTTTCAACTAGTGGTGGTGCTTGAGCGCATGTGTGAATGCAATTAGCATATTTCATTAGAATGGCCCTTGTGGGAACGATTGCCAATCACATGTGTGGCTGTAATCAATCTTGATTGGATGGTAAAGGTTGATGGATGTCAATTGGTCAATTGTATAAACCCCTCCCCTCTTTGACGATTTCTGCCAATCACATGTGATTTTATGTAACACCTCCGATCGCTCGTGGTGTATGAACGTCAAATGGTCAATTTGTGATAAACACCTCTCCCCCTCTTTGTGATTGCCAATCACATGTGATTTGTATATGTAATGACTCTGATCGCATGTAGTGTATGAATGTCAATTGGTCCTGCTTTGACCCCTCCCCTCTTGCTGATTGTCAATCACATGTGATGTGTAATAATCACTCTGATTGGATATTTTGTATGAATGTCGATTGAGCAACGGTAACCATCACTGAAACAGGGGCAGATAGCCAGGGTGGCTAAGGGTTGGAAGGCAACTTCAAACACTTTACATCGTTCTCCATTGATACCTCTCCACCGACAGCCTTCTCCAATAACACCCTCTCCATCGACACCCCTCCGTCGACACCTTCTCCATTGACACCCTCTCCATCGGACACCCCCTCCAGCCAGACACCTCTATGTGACACCCCACTCCATCTGACGACACCCTCCATTAACACCTCTCCATCGAGTACCCCTCCAGACCGTTACAGTCAATCAATTGAGAGTTACATGGTGTCACTATCGGAAACAGTTTAGACTGAAGATAAGAAATGTCGATATGGATACCGACTCAGGTCTAGAGAGGATTGTGTACTTGTTTGAGACGAGATTGTAGTATAAACAAGGAAATCACATCTACATATATTTCGAATTAAAGAGACATTAAGTCTTTGAATGGTTGAAGTGGCATATTGTATATAATTTATAACACAAAACCATATTGTTTTAGACATACATAAAATATTTCTTGCTTTTCAATTGGTAGGTTTTTAACATGTTTACACGTGCACATGTTTCATCAAAAAGTCCATGTAATTCTGTCACATTTTCTCAACTTCAATATCCAAATCCATTTTTTAAATTTAAAATGGAGTAGAGACCTACAGGACAAATGTTGAAATTATTAATGTTGAAATTATTGTTTTATTCACTTTCACATTGGATTGTTGTTTAATAGTGATAATTGTATTGGCTTTAAACATGTGAGTAAAGTTAATCGTTTTTATCAATACTCACATGTTGTTGTTCCATCTTGTCCTGTTTATTTTTAACATTGAATCCCCGCAACACCTGCCTCATTGCTACGATGTTATAATACGTTATAACAACAATTTAGCCATTTTCAATGAAAAGAAAAGAATATAGCAACTAACAACTAAGCAACTAATCAAATATAAAACTTTGAAAATTTTCTTCTTAAATTTCTCGAAATTTCATGGTTCGCTGCCTACGTACACTGAAATGCATATAATTATATATAACTTAAAAAAAAGAAGATAGATGGATTTATCCTTTTTCCAAACTTATATGCGTCATAATACGCGCTAACGTATTGAAAGCACGCACACTTTATTTTCAACTTGTGACTCGAAAGGCAATAATAATTCAGTATGTGTTATTACAAAGGCTGAACTGTTTTCCATGATTTCCAAAAAGGATTGTATCGCTGACATGGTAGCCATTGGTATATTTCCTATTTTTTTACAAAACATACATCACGTGCAAGTATAACACTTAACGATTTCTTCTAGAATTCTATAGTACATTTGTGTGCGTAGACAGAATAACCCAAAAACCGAGAAAATAAACCAAATTAAAAAAAATCCTACATATCTCAATTGTAGAATGTACAATCTGGGCATCTAGGGGGTTTCCGGGGAGTCGGAGATCCAGAGTCAGAGTAGAGGTACTAGTTTAGCTAGGGGTCCTACTTATACCATCCCCTCCTGTTGTCTCTAGAAATCATCGCCACTTTAAACCTTACACTCCCTCATCAGACAATCCACGTAAAGGCTCAAATGCATTTGCTTATGGCTTCATAAAAACTAATACTAAGTATCATTTGGTAAGATCGGGGTGCTAGGGGAAAGATTAGCGGATAAAAGGAGGACCCCATTCATCCCACCTTGCAATATTCTACTCCTATACTTTATATATATTATGGTTCCTCTTGGCAGTTTCACCCTTTTGCTGTACGATGTCTCATTTTCATTTCAGCTACGCTGGATCCATCCTGCTGTTATAAAAGGTATGTAAATGATCTGACCTTACTTTGACATAGCTTTGCGCGCGAATCATTTCAATGTTTAAGTAAATATGTAAATATGTGTGATTTAAGGTCATTTTCAAATAATGTATTTAGTGTTAATTTTATGATTGCAAAAAGTATGATTTTTGATGTTCTCTCTCTTCTACGTTTATGTAAAAAAGTACACATTCAAAGTTTTCCTTAAATATTGAAATATAGATTATAATTGCATGCCACCATGACTAAAGAGAGTTTCGAAAAGACAGTATATATAAAGGATACATGTGTACGTGTAGGTAAGGATGAAGACATTGTGCTACAATGAACAGTTGCGTTGATTAATTCCAGCATCTGCAGATCCATCCCATAGCAGATGTTAGCGTTCCATCCAGTACAAAAATCCCGTTAAAATGTACGGCACAATTTGTAAAATTCCACCGTAAAATTTGATTATGCCTCTACCCTGGCAGCTATAGGGGACCAGGAATTTGTATACAGTGCCGACGTCAGGAAACAGACGTCGTTTAATCGTTAGATGAAAAACGTCGTCTAGTTGTCCGGGAAAAGACGTCGTTCAGTCGTCGTAATCAGAAAAAGACGTCGTTTTGTTTGCAAATTTTTTTATGAGCCTACGACCAAAATAAGACATTTATAAGACGTCAGTAATTTTAAGTCTAAAAGACGTCTTAAAGACGTCGTGTTACCCACTGGGCATGTATTGTTTGGGACTGTTAAAGATAATAATATTATAGTCTGCCAAGCAAAAAACTCAAAATTATTAATTTCATATCTATCGGTGACAAATGATTTATATTGATATTCGGTAGTTTATTGTCATTTTGTGTGTAGAGACAACAATGGAGTAGAAGCACAACAATACCGAATAAAAGCCGTTTAAAAATTCAATAGCGTCTGTTCAGTAAGAGAAGAAACCTCTTCATATAATACGAGCCGACAAACTTATGGAAAACGTAATGAAACACTAAATTGTCCTGTCATCAAGGCTTCGAATTTATTGTTGATTTCATCTCTCTCGTTGACAAATGATTGATGTAATATTCGGTAGTTTTATTGTCATTTTGTTTGAGATAATTACCGTTCTACAAGGACAACAACACGGAACAAAAAAGAAACCGCAGTTTAAAATTCAATAGTCTGTTCTCAGTAAGAGCCTGAAACCCCTCATATTATTTCCAAGCCGACTGCGGGTGTTTCCGCTAATGAGCCAGTTCAAGTCCAAAGGCCTTCGACGTTTAATTTAGTAATTGATTGTTATTGAAATTCAGCAAATTAATGTTATTGAAATTCAAATTCAACATGCGATTGCAATTGCGTCTCGAACCATTGGCGGATCGAAGGGGGCGGGATCAAGGGAGCAGTTTATAATCAATCAGCATGTGTAATTTTAACACTTTTTAAAATGTGACGAGTGTCTATTTTAAAACTTTTGAATAGGGGCACTTGGGGAGACAGGGACCTCGGCTGGGGGAAGGCACGGCCCTCCAGCCCCCCCATTCCCCTGTGCCCCGGTACGCCACACTGAGTTTAGATGTCAATGTAATGCGATAACCTCAAAGAAACTGACCCCAAATATTAGCTTTCGTCTCAAAACACAAAATCAAAACAAATATTTTTTTGAAGAAGATGTGAAACTTTGAGTTTGTTTCAAAGATGTATTTTCTGCGGCAATTCTGATTTCGTTGGTATTGTATTGACAAACATGTACAACGGTTGTTTTATGTTGTTTAGCTTTGATCTTTGAGGCTACGTTCATGTTAAATCTTCAAACAGTCGTAACCAAGTGTCATTTATTGGACGAGGCTTAGTAATAAATTTTTACAGCAAAATTGTTAAAATCGAGTACACAGCCCTGTTTCACCAAGTCTATAATATTTGTTTGGAATTCTCAACAAGAAACATATGAATTAGTCCTCCAGATGGTACCGAAAATTAGCTGGTTTGGCGACAAATATCCACACATCGTGGATACTTGGGGGGACAATATCACACGATCTGAAACAGAATTTCAACAGGGCTTGGGAATCGGTGTCCTAGCTCACGACTTAGCGATGCCCCAAGTACCAGTCCATTCTGTGATCTATGTTTTTCTTCATATTTCTCTACCGATTTGAATGGGTATGATAGAGAAATGTTGTGCTAAGCGATGGCCATGATACCACCAGTCCTATTCAAATAATGACGAGCTGAGCCCGCTTTGTTGCTTACGGTGATTGTTCAAATAAATATATGCACATGATATTTCATATTTTTGAGATTTTATGAATTATTCATTGAGAAGATCCGTGCATTGGCCAACGGATCAGACTGGTGAAGGTCCACCACCGTGTGCATGATGTTTGTTACGGTGTTCCGGGTACGTGAGCATTGACTAGCATAGTATTAATACAGGATCATTTTATGCCTGTCTTCCAACATACCCTTGTTTATGTTATGGAATACCTTGCTTGGTATGCTTCATTGAGTATGAGGTGGGTTTCTACCTAAAACAGGAGTTTTTATTCGGCCATTTTGTTTAGAACAGATAAATGCCACGCCCAAAGCCAAAGGCCGCCCGGGGCCAGCACTGAGAAGGGTCGATGGTTGATGGAAAACCTAGGACGAATGACGAATTTCGATGGCTGAATCATTCATACAAATTAGTTTGTATTTGTCGCTAAAAGGCATGGGAAGACAATCCCACCAAACATCCCCACCTACCCATATGCACTCAACACAACAACAACAACAACAACAACAACAACAACAACAACAACAACGACAGCAGCAGCATCTAGGGGTTCCGGAGGATCAAGAGGTCCAGAGTCGTAGGGGGTACTAGGTTATTAGTCCTACTTATACCATCCTCTCGTCGTCTCTAGAAATCATCGCCACTTTTAAAAACCTTACCCCTCATCAGACACCACGTAAAGGCACAAATGTATCGCTTAAGTGGCTTCATGAAAACTAATACTAAGTATCATTGGCAGATAGGGGGAGCTAGGGGAAGATTAAGGATAAATGAGGGCAGGCAAATAGACAAGGTCCATTCACCTGTACAATTTATCCCTTATACTTTATATACGTGGACCCTTTTTAGGTAGTTTCACCCTTTACACGATGTCCTTACTTTCATTTCAGCTACCCTGGATTCATCCTCGTTGGCAAAGGTATCCTAGTGGGCACACATCTATGTCGTAGCGACGCCGTTTTACGGTCGTTATCTAGTCGTGTGTTTACAGCGGTCGTGACCAAAAACGACGTCTTTAAAGACATCTTCTCTCCTGCCCGAACTCATCCCCACCTGCCAAAAATAACAAAAACACGACGTCTTTATTAGTCGTCGTTTTACGGTCGTTACGTCGTGTGTATTTAGTGTCAGTAGCTAAAAAACGACGGTGGTTTAAAAGACGTTTTTTCTCCCTACCCGAAAACTCATCCCACTCATGACGTTTTTTTTTCTGACGACTGGGAACGACGTCTTTTTCCATTAACAAATTTCCGTAAATTTACGCCGAAAAGTTTGTAAATTTTACGGTGAATTACCGTAATCATCCTTTATCATTGTTTTACTGTTGAACTCGTATTATGGCCTGCTCCTATTGCACTCTGGGGAATATATCCAATATAGAAATGATCTTACTCTTTACTACTGACATAGCTTGCGCCTGAATCATTTCAATGTTTAAACATATATGTAAAATGAGTGACGAAGGTCATTTTCAAATAATTTTATTGTTAATTTTATGATTAAAAAAGGTAATATTTTGATTGTCTCTTCATGTTTATGTAAAAGTACATTCAAAATTTAAAATATTTGAAATAGTAGATTATAATTGTACGCCACCATGACTAAAGAGCTTTCCTGAAAAGACATGACACATGTTTTAAAATAGTGACTCAGAGGACTTGTATCGTTGAAAAATAATCATATCATGTGGTAATGTGTAGGTAAGTGAAAGACATTATGTACAATAAACAGTTGTATTGACTAATTTCGTATCTGCACATTCATCCCATAGCAGATGTAAGCGTTTCCATCCATATGAAATCGTTTTTGTATGGCACAATTTTGTAAAATTCCCAATGTAAAATTGCTTTATGCTCAACGTCGTTTATCGTCAAAGAAAGACGTTGCTTGAGCTTTTGCATACGACCAAAAATAAGATATTTATAAGATTTGTCAATAATTTACGTCTATAAGAAGTCTTAAAGACGTCTTGTGCCCACTTGGGATGTACTGTTTGGGACTGTTAAAGATAATATTATAGCCTGCCACAAAAAAACTCAAAATTATTAATTTATATCTCTCGGTGACAAATGATTTATTATAATATTCGGTAGTTTTATTGTCATTTGTTTCAGATAAATATCGTTACAAGCACAACAATAATGAACAAAACCGCTTAAAATTCAATAGTTCGTTCCCAGTAAGAGCTGAAACCCTTCATATACTACGAGCCGAGAACCCTGCTGAAAACGTAATGAAACACTAAATTGTCCTGTCAACAAGGCTTCCCAACTTCATTGATTTAAATTCCCTAAGTTGACAAATGATTGATGTAATATTGGTGTTTTATTGTCGTTTGCCTTGAGATACCACTGTTGCTACACAACAAATACTTGAACATAAACCTAGTTTAAAATCCAGTCTGTTCCAAAAAGAGCTGAAACCTTTCATATTATTTCAGTTTGATCGCGGGTGATTCCACTTAATGAGCCAGTCAACCTAAAGGGTCTGACTTTAATTTAGTAATTGATTGTTATTGAAATTCAGTAAATTTAAATGTTTTTAAAATTGAAATTCAACACGACTGCAGTAATTGCGTCTCGAACCATTATGGATCGAGGGTGGGTCAAGGGGAAGTTTTATAATCATCATAATATGTAATTTTAACGACTTTTTAAAATGCGTGACAAGTGTCTATTTTCAGAATTTTTTAATTAGCAATTTGGGGCACAGACCTCGGCTGGGGGCAGGCACGTGTCTCGTTTCTCGTGCCCATGTACCGCCGGTACGCCACTGAGTTTAGATGTCTATCATTTTGTTTGGAAATTTCGCACATTGCAACAAAACATATGAATTATTCCAGATGGTACCGAAAATTAGCTGGTTTTATGGACAACATCCACATATCGATATTTAAAGGGGACAATATCAAAACATGATCTGAACAGAATTTCAATGAGGGCTTGGAATCGGTGTCTCAGCACACGACTGAGGCGATGCCCCAAGTACCATCCATTCCTGATCTATGTTTTCTTCATTTCTTACCGATTTAATGGTATGATAGAGAAATGTTAAAGCATGATGCATTATGATACCACCAGTTCTATTCAAATAAAGACGAGCTGAGCCCAGCATTTTGCTTACGGTGATTGGTTCAAAAATAAATAAATGGTTACACACATATTTTCTTCATATTGTTAGATATTTACAATTTATTCATGAACACAACGGATCAGACTGGGTGAAGGCAGTGATCGTGGCTTCACCACCTCGTGTGTGCATGATGGTTACGGTAAATGGTGGGCCTGCGTGAGCCTTTGACTAAAGGCTAGGTGCATATATCATTTATGTCATTTTACGCCCGTCTTCAAATATAATTTTGTTTATGTTCAATGCCTTTGTTGGGTAGCATCATTGAGTATGAGGGTTTCTTCCCAAAACAGAGTTTTTTATTCGTCATTTTGTTTAGAACAGATAAATGCCACGCCCAGAAGCCGAAGGCCACGCCCGGGGCCAATAATTGAAGGTCGACGGTTACGGAAACTAGGACGAATGATCAATTTTTCGACGGTTGAATCATTCATACAATTTGGGTTTTAGATTGGTTTGCTAAAAGTAAAAATTGATGTGGATTGTAATTACTAGTTTTGGAAACACAAACCTCAAACTAGTTCCCAACATGGTTTGTGATTGGTTTTGCTAAAAGACATGGAAGACAATCTATACTCAAACATCCCCCCACCTACCTATATACACTCATATCACAACAACAACAACAGCAGCAGCAGCAGCAACAACAACAACAACAACAACGAGAAAATAAATTAATTAAAATTTTGCTATATTTCAATTTGGGGAATGTCAGTTTGGGCATCTAGGGGTTCCGGGGATCGGAAGAGATCCAGAGTCGTAGGGTACTAGGTTAGCTAGGGGGTCCACTTATACCATCCTCTCTCGTCGTCTCTAAATCATCACCACTTACCCTCATCAGACACCACGTAAAGCACAAATACTCTGCTTATGGGTTTCCGCTGAAAATTAATACTATTAAAGTATCAATAAGATAGGTTTGTGTAGATTGAAGGATAAAGGAGGCAGGCAAAGAGGACAAGTGACCATAATAATAATAATTTAATTGTGGATTTATATAGCGCACGTATCCACCAACTAAGTGGTGCTCACAGCATTATATTATTATCCCTGCTCATAAAAGGCTCATAAATCATTCCTGAAACCATCTCAGCTCCCCTGGGAGTATACAGCTCAATTGCTGCCATTTCTAGCGCATATAGAGCAAACCAACTCTGCCTTCACAGGTACCCATTTAAACCCCTGGGTGGAGAGAAGCATGCGATTAAGGTCTTGCTCAAGGACACAAGTGTCACGGCTGTGATTCGAACCCACATTATGTTGTTAACACTGAACTTGAACTGGTAATAGGACCGCCTGGCCACGACACCATTCATCACCTTGCAATAAATGTACCCTATAATTTACACGTGGACCTCTTTTGTAAGAAGTTTTCACCCCTTTGGCTGAACGTGATGTCTCATTTTCATTTTAGCACACCTGATCTATCCCCGGATTATAAAAGGTGTTAATTATTGGAATGTTAAAGATAATATTAACTAATACCAAAAAACAAATTGATTTCATATTTTCGTTGACAAATGATTTATATAATATTCGGTAGTTTTTTATTGTCATTTTGTGAGAGATAATAACCAAGCAAGCACAACAATGTCAGGAATAAAAACGCTTTTAAAATTCAATTGTCTGTTCAGTAAGAGGCTGAAACCTCTCATATATTATTTTGCTGTCAGACTCTGCGGAATGGAAACACTTAATGAGCCGTTTCAAGTCCAAACATCTTGACGTTTAATTTAGTAATTGAATGTTATTGAAATTCAAATTCAACACGCGATTGCAAGTGCGTCTCAAACCATTGGCGGATTCTCAAGACAGCGGCAATTTATAATCATCATATGTACTAACGACTTTTTGGGGTTTAGAGAGTGTCTATTTTTAAGATTTTGAATTAAACTGGGTATAGACCTCGGCTGGAGGGGGGGTAGGCACGTGCCCCATGTGCCCCCGGAAGGTAATACTGTGCTTAGATGTCAATGTAATGCGATAAACTCAAAGAAAACTTACCCTAAATCTTAGCTTTTAAGTTCCCAAAAACACAAACCAAAAACAAATATTTCCTAAGAGAGGTGAAACTTAGGAAACTTTGAACTCTTTGGCTTCCTAAAGACGTATTTACTGCGGTAATTTTTATTTGTTATGTATTGTATTGACATAAAACATGCACAACGGTTGTTTTTATGTTGTTTAGCTTTAATTACGTAATGGTGTAAATAATATAGGATCTTTTGAGGCTTGGTCTGGTAGCAATCATCAAACAACAGTCGTAACAGTGTTTTATTGATATATTACATTTAATTTTTACAGACAAAATTAAGCTTAAAATGAGTACTGTTACACCGTTTCACCAAGTCTACATCATATTTGTTTGAAATTTTTATATTTTAAACAAGAAAACATAAGAATTAGTCCCTCCAGATGGTACCGAAAAAATTAGCTGGCTCATGGACAAAATATCCACCACATGTGGATATTTAAAGGTGACAACATCGTCACGATCTGAACAGAATTTCAACAGGGCTTGGAATCGGTGTCCCTGGTTTAAAGATGAACACGCCGATTCCATGCCATGTTGATCGGCGACGCACGATTACTGTCCCTTTAACTTAAAAACCACCGTAAACAATAATTTTTGACAAGTTAAATTATTTTTAACTACTAATTATAAAAAAATAAAAAATGTACAAATGAAACAATTTTCTCACAAGTCCCCACTCCAGCATCCCCAGAAATATTTGTTCCCCAGTGATCCGCCCGTTGATCGATTTTGTCCCTCAAGATACACAGTGTCCTCAAGCTTAAAGAAGGGCCCTCTACTGCCGTCTGACCGCCCCCCCTCAATTCCCCTATTTAGCACTCCTTAGCCAGGTATTGTCACCTGCCTCTCTTAGGGCCAAAACAAGTCCCTGGTTTCATGGTCTCGCGGCGTCGCCTCAGACCCGCGTCGACATTTTATAGTTGGTCCTTTTTTACCGCTATGAAACGATGTTCCAAATTGCAGCCAAAATTGCTTTGACTGGAATTCTGCCGCACTTTTCAATGTTTTTAAAACACTTTTTCACATACAGGGTTGGTGTTGAACATTGTTGCCCAATTTCCCTGCGCATTTAGCTCAAATACTTTATGTACGGGAAATTTGATCTGGTTCCAATAACCGCGTATATACATGTACCGGGTATTTCGATGGTTTTGAAGCCAACCTACGACCACAAACCGGATACACATTTTTTGTAGCGCTATACTACGATCCTGTCATAATAATATATGTGCAAATCAAGATTCACTATCGCTTCATTACATATCATAGCCCCTCTGGCTAATGAAGATGCCTCTATGATAACTAATAAGGTACAAAGCAAATCAAACCAAAGCCAAACCAAGGGAGAAGATTAGCGGGTGAGAAGCAAGACAAAGAGGACAAGTGTCCATTAATCACCTTGCTAATAAATTTACCCTTAGTACTTTTATATATGTGGACTTTCTGGGCAGTTTCACCTTTTTGCTGTACGAGGTCTCATTTTTCTTTCAGCTACCCTGGATCCATCCCTGCTTATAAAAGATGTTATTAGTACTGTTTGGGCTATTGAGAATAATATTAGTCTGTCATCAAAAACAAATTTGTGATTTCATATCTCTGGTTGACAAAGTGATTTATATATAATATTCGGTAATTTTATTGTCATTTTGATTTGACCTGATAACCGTTACAAGCACAACAATTAATAATACCGAACAAAAACGCTTAAAATTCAATAATAGTCTGTTCTCAATGGAAGCTTAAACCTCCTAATATTATAATACGAGAATAACCAACAGCGGGCGGAAGAAACGTAATGAAACACTGCTAAATTGTCCTGTCATCAAAAGACAATTATACCATATTAAGGGACAATATCGTCCGCGGGATCAAGCAGGGCATGGAATCGGAGTGCATGCTGGTTTAGATGCTTTCATCAGTGACTGAAAATAACACACCACATAATAAAGTCATATTATCATTGCTGCTGCATAAATGAGCCAGTAATTTTCAGTGCTTTTTTTCATGCCGTAACCAGATCACCGATTCAATGCCTTGATGAAGGTCTGCTCTGATCGTGACGATACTCTGTCGCTTTAACAAAGAATATTATTCATGCAGCGCCACTTCTCAGTAATTGAGTCTTGGATTTATATTTCAGATTAAAAGATGTTGAGACGTCTGCAATAGTCAGCTTGTGGTCGTGGGTTCGATTCCCACCTGAGTCGCTTACGTGTTGTTTACGAACACTTTGGAAAGCACACTGAGTATGCAGTGCTATGCACACACGATCGGTGTAGGGCAAATTAAATCAATGTTAATATAATTATTGTTTAGTAAGATTTCTATAAAAGTATTTGTATTATGATTTTGATTGAAACTCTTTTTGCTCGAAAACAGTTCTTCTAACACCTGAGTTGAATTATGCAATTTTACTTTAGAATTAAAACCACTGCATTTTGTTAGGGTTTCTACAGAAACGAGCAGTTCGCATTGTAAACAAGGTTGGGTTTCTGTGATCTTTATTTTGAAAATCCTTGTTGAAAATCTCAAACATTTAAAACTTAGAACATCTATTATATCTTAATTTTGGGAAATTTAGGTTGAAATATATTAATAACTTACTGCTTGCTAGTTTTTCCAATCTTAGTTCATATTAATTGCTTCTGTTCACTCCTATGAGACTCGTAGTTCATCAAATGGTAATATTTATATTTAATTTTAGTAGGACAACTCACTCAAAAAATAGCCTATTACAGAGTCAGTGTTTTGTAGACTTAAGACAAGCTGACTTCGACATCATTTGGGCCAAAAACTTAAAAGTAGTATTTTAGAATCTTATATGTAGATAACTACAGTTTACATCCAGTCTAAAGCTACATCCAGTCACTTACCGCTGTTTTTGCTTGACTTATAATAATAATAATAATGTGTGGACTTATATAGCGCACGTATCCGCCAACTAAGTGGTGCTCAAGGCGCGTATAATCGTACCCCTGCTCATAAAGGCTCATAAATCATTCCTGAAACCATCTCGGCTCTCCTGGGGGAGTATACAGTTCAATTAAGCTGCCAGCCACGGCGCATATAAAACTAATCCGACCAGCTCTGCCCTCACGGGTACCCACATTTAATCCCTGGGTGGAGAAGCTAATTATGGTTAGGAGTGTCTGTTGCTCAGGACACAAAGTGTCCACGGCCGGGATCTCGAACCCACATTCTGCTGCTAACACCAGAACTTGAGTCCGGTAAGCTAGACCGCTCGGCCACGACACTGTTTCCAGTGTTTGGGGAACTACAAAGCGCTTATCCTCCTTTCCTTACATGTTAACATTATTTAATTTGTTTTGTTTAGTTGTTTATTTTGTTTATTTTGTGTTAATTTATTTACAGCTTATAGTTTTATTTGTATCTGTCTTAATATATGAATTAGAACAAATAATGTAAATTTATTTCTTAATGATGTTGGCATGAAAATAAATGTTTCTAAATAATCATTTTTCTGCTGATGACAGTCTGGTAGTGATTGTTACATACTGCTCATTTCCATTGAACATCGGTGTTTTCTCAGCCTGCCAGCGCGGCATCCGTCGATCTGGGCACCGAGGAACCCTCGAACCTCGCTCGGCTTCGCCATGAAGCCGTTTGATGCAATACACTGGCTACAGTCTATAAACCCCCTGTGGAAAATGTATTAAATTTTGTTGATTTTGGATATCCTCCCTAGCAATTTGTTTTTGCATTAATAAAATTAGTATTGGTAATTAATTCTATTGTTGAAATAAAAGTTGATCTCATGTCATTAGAAGGAGCCTTTTCTGGCAAATTTATTTCTTGATCTGGTGCTGATGGCTAGCATACGCTGTAGATTAACAAAAAATGTTCTTTATTCAAATTGAACATCAACGTTTTCTCACCATGCCAACATGACGGTAAAGAGCCGAATCCGGGACACTGGGCCGAGAACACTGGAACCTCGCTCAGTATACTCACATGTGTATGCGCGTGTATTTGTATAGTGCGAGGTTTTTTTTTAAATTTTATTGTGGACAAGGTAACACATAAAACTAGACAAGTTTTCTTTTTGAACAGACCTCCGAACGGTACAGAGTTTCTTGACAGCATTTTTTGAGAGGTATGAATGTAAATGACATATTCATTAACACATCAAAAGCAGTGAAACGTAAGGATTTTTTATAGTAAAATGTTATAAATATAAAATTTGGCACTGCTTATGAAGTAATAATTATGTAACTAAAATTAGTCTTTACGATATTCGTGCTGTACTCTTAGCAAGTCCTGTCGATGATTCTCGGACGTTGTTAGTATTAAATAACAACATGCCTATGTGATGATGTCGTGATGACGCGTGTAAACGAAATATATCGGTTTCAGAAATGAGTAGATTGTTACAAACCACAGACGAAGTTTACAAGTCAGGTTGCCAATAAAGTCTAATCTGGATATTATATATGAACAAAACAATCCAAGCTTGGAACCAAGACTAGTCATTAATAGAGATACTTGTGGTTGAGTATGAGTAATCCCATGAACCTCCACCAGTGGAATTGCAGAGAGTAGGATAATGACGCTTGAGGCAAGACTACTCTTTGGTATTCGATATTGTTCTGTATGTACAATACAGACACCGACATAATATGTATGGTGTTATACATATTTATACCTGGCATATTCTGTTTTTCTATTGAAAATTAGCATGGGGTATCATCCTTCAGCCTCACATCTCGGATCCTTCTTCTAGTGATCCCCGGGTTCTTCACAGGATTTGTTATTTATTTCTGATCGGTTATCACAGTAACCTGTTCAGAAAACATAGCCTGAGAATTACAATGATCCAATTGGTTAAATTAAAGTGACTCATATGTTCATGAAAATAATTATACAGTGTGCAGATCAGGGAACCATGAAATTACTAAGCGAAGTGATAAAGGAGGCTGAGCCAGCAGGAACAAGACAAGTGTCCATTCTGGCTTATAAGGTCCCTGTACTGTTTGGACTGTTAAAGATAATATTGGTCTGTCATCAAGAAGAACTTAAACTTCTATTGCTTCCTCATAAGCCGATTGCCGAAACACAAATTGATCTGTCATTAAAATTCAAATTTATTGATTTCATATCTCTCTAAGGTTGACAAATGATTATATTTAGGTAGTTTTATTGTCATTTTGTGTGAAGATGGCAACCTCAATAATCTAAAATTCTCCAGTAAGAGCTGAATTCTCTCATATATTATTTTACAAACCGGCTACGAGGTGGAAACACTTAATGAGCCATTTCCAGTTCAGGACTTTGACTTTTTAATTCAGTAAATGAATGTTATTGAAATTCAAATTCAGCACGCGATTACAATTACGTCTTAAACCATTAGCCAGTTGAAAGGGGGAGGGGTCAAGAGGGCATTTTATATAATTTAATGAGTTTGTAAAATACGTTTCCGCCACTTTTATGACAATGCCCTTTCTGCTGTGCCCACGTCTTGATGTACCAGGATTTGATTGTGAGGGAGGGTCAAATATTTTTATTTGAAATCCAATATGGGAGAGAGCATGGCTGACCCAAACCATAACTGCTGGCGCGGCTGTGACATAATCCCTAATCGTGCTCGCTGTCAGTGGAACTTCAGCACATATTAAGTATTTCCTGGTGGTTTTCGTCATAAAAAGACATTATATGGCATGATTCGGACTCGTGGGGTTTTACCCCTTCCATATAATTTCCTCTGATGTTAAGGGCTTGAGGCTTGTTTCGTCTGGCAAAATTTCTATGGTTAAATACTTTCATTGCGTGGACGTAAAGTTTGTGATCATTCAAGGCGGAGCTGGTACGCAGAAACACAGATTTGGCGGCAAAACCAAATCCCCAATATTATCCAATTGGTGTTTGCTAAAAGAGTGTCACGTAATCTTTGTAAATTAAAACCCAATCCTGGGCCATTGTACAAACTGGAAAGGAGTTGATTATAATGCGGGCGTGTTTAGAATTTTACGAGTAACCTCAACGACAGTCAACGACCTCAACAAGAGGAAACGGAGCAACAGAAAGTAGTAATAAAATTAAGTAAAACTGCTCCCTGATCAAGTTGCACCATAGCAGGGGAGATGTGTAAAATGCTTGTTAGCATATACTGGTGGCCCTTCAAACTTATACATGCACATGCATACGCAACGCCGTAAAATATAATGATGAGTGGAATAAGTGGAACACTTTTTGGAGGAACTTGAGTCTCCTGAGTCCCCATCCACTTGTACCACTGCCCTATACTCCTTAAGCCGAACTCCTCTGTAGACAAGACTCTGGGCTCAGATTTTGCTCTCTTTCTGGCTCCTTCTTTAAAAAAAAAAAAAACAAAAAAACTCAGCGGGCGCTTGGAGGGGGCTCAGGCCCCCAAGCCCCCCACCAGGTGCGCCACTGGCCGATACCACAAGCGACTGGGGCGGGATTCGAACCCACGACCTCCTGCACTGAAAGCACTGAGCGAAGTGCTTCATCCGCACGTCAGTGTAAATAGCAAAATCAAATTATCACCTGATGTAAGAGTTACTATTAGCCGCTGTGGGATTCTAGCCGGCCAATCGCCATCGGACAAGCTCGGTGGTCCAAGATATTTAAGACGTCACATACACCTCAGAAAGCATTGAGGAGTACAGAGGGTCCGCGGAAGCCAGGGATTGAAAACTAATTTGCTGGTACTATTTGGAGGAACTAAATCGTGTCATATGTTTTCTGCTTGCAAAACATCTTATCTATTACAAAAAGGTATGTATGACAGCCCTACCTAAAACGACTGTAGTTTATTGTTGGTTTTCAAACTACGTTGTCGCTGTTTAATTCTGAAAAAAGTTTAACCTCGTTCAGTAAACCACCATACGATTTCTGTTTAATGATGGCTATAACGGAAGTAGTAACCTAAAAGGTTCACTTTCACTGCAGTAAAATAATGAAACCTAAATGGCTTTCATATCAAACAGCCGTTGTACATCTGTGGTGTGTATCATTTCAATAATAATAATAATAATAATGTGTGGATTTATATAGCGCACGTATTCACCAACTAAGTGGTGCTCGAGAACATTATATTGTATCCTGCTCATAAGGCTCATAAGGCTCATAAATCGATACAAACCATCTCAGCTCCCTGGGGTATACAGCTCCAGTGCTATACATTTCTATGCCGCCAAGGCAAACCTAACTCTTTCTTTCACAGGTGCCCATTTAAACCCCCTAGATTGGAAAGCAATTATGATTAAGTCTTGCTCCAAGGACACAAAGTGTCTGACCGTGGATTCCAGACCCATTGCATTGCTGCTTACCCCAGAACTTGAATCTAGTGCATGAACCGCTCGCCTACGACACCTCAAACAAAGAACTAACGACCGGGCAAGTCATCCAGTAAACAATGGACATTTTCTCTTTAAATTCTGTTTGCTGGTACATGTTCATAGTTTATAATAATTAAACTGTTTTAAATTGAAATATTTTAGCGTTTTGATACATAACGCCGCGGCTGGACCGTATTTTTTAACCCCCAAAAATGATATTGTTTAAGTTTTATGCAAGGGTGTAATTTCACCCAAAATTAAAACAAAATCTGATTAATTCAAAAGGGATATAGATTTGGAGATATCTATAAATGTTCCAAAATTGAATGGAGGCAACAATGTGTCCAAAAGTAATTACTTACCTCCAGGCTGAACATCTGGGTGTGCCACCGCTCCTTCTTGTATGTACCGCCACTGCACCGTCTAATTCTCCCTAAGACAACAGTTACTATTTCCTTTTGTTTATGATGATCAAACCATTGGTTGATGGCGGGGGAAGGGGAGAGGGGAGGGACGTGTTGCTATGTCATCATACATTTATTTTACCATTCATTATTTAGCGTCCCCGTTTCTTGAGTCTCAAACCATTGGTGAATGGCGCGGGGGCAGAGAGGAGGGGGACGTGTCCCTTTTATCATCACTGAGTTATTTCTCATTTTATTTAGGCATCCCTCCCATTTCTTGATCTCAAACCATTGATGGGGGGGGGGGGGACGTGTCCCTTTATATCATCATACATGTTAAACCATTCATTATTGGCGTCCCCCGTTTCTTGCAGTGTACCCTTCCAGGTGCCGTATTCACCCCTTTTCATTTACCATCAAACTATTGTACACTATTGGTAATCTTAAAATGAAAAGACAAGTTTGATTAGAGAGTTTTTATATAAAGCTTGATGTAAAATGTTAATGATCAAAAAGATGATGATTGTCAAAGAAGACACGAACTATACATTTCTGAAGAGCTGTCCTTTTGGTTAAATCGGTCTCAGAAATTGTGCTGTGGAACTGTTTGAGGTAAAGCTTAACAGGTTAAACAAGTCTCTGGTTTCTGGTCTCCGTACGTCATCTCGAGCATGCGTGTCGGCACAATTGCTGGATCAGGATCAATTGGTTTTTCTGCCGGTGATGTGTTAAACGACTTTTTTCACGCGAGAATTATAAACGGTACCCCTGATTTGTGAGGGTCTCCTCTTTAGCCACTATACTTTGGCATATGGAAATGTGGTTGGGTTCCAATAACACGCCATGTTTCACTGGTTGGCAAAAAATAAATAAATAAATAAATAAATAAAATAATAAATAAATATCGTAGTCCTCTTTAAAGGCATAATTAGTGGGTTTATTCATTAGTTCATGTCGTGCGTGCAGTTGGCAGATCTGATTAGCAACCAGCGGGCAGTTATCTGATTGTGCCTTGTTTCCCTCTTTCATTTACCCACCACGGCTTGGATTCACACTGTCTTCAGCTAATACACCATTACAATCATTGAACACTCCTGGCGGAACAGAAATAAATTGAATTTATTTTGGGGTCACCAAGTAATAAACTTAAATAAACACAAAAAAGCAGGTGTCTGTAGTAATTATCAAGTTTGAATTGAACACGTACGTGAAAGTTGAGCTGAATAGTATTCGGTATATGATGAACGACAACATCGATCGGATATTTCCTGTGGTTTATGTATACCTCATACCTGGTCTCTCGCCCTGTGAGGGACGGTTTCAATATCACAAAATATTGGATATGCAAATTAGGTGATAGACTGATACTGTTTGTTGAATTGTGTGCTTTCTGCAGTGGGAGGCCAAGGACTAGGCTATTTAATTTATTTCATTGTGTTTACTGGTAAATCACTTATTCAAGCATTATGTATTACTAAACAAATTCATATATAGGCATTAAATTCATAAAGGGCAAGAATTGTATTTGTTTCCTCGAAACATTAACACAATTCAGGTTGGGACTGTCTATTAGTGAATAATTTTATCTTTTTGGGAAACCAAAAACAATTAAACTGAGCCTAATCAAGTTTCTGTATCAACCAATCCAAGGGTGATACATGGGTAAATCACCATTCAACAGTGACTTCACTTTGACCAATCGTTATTTACATGAAATCCTTTGGAATCTGACTTCAATAAAACCACTGTCGGTTGAAGCTGTGTTGTTTCACCATTACGCCGTGTGCGGTATGGTCGTGTTTCAATCGAACGGTTGGGAACCGATGATACCGAAATACTTGATTGAATAGGCAGTAGTTCTACTTCTTTAATTGGATTTACATTGAAACGTTTTCACCCTGCGACAATACGGTGGGAGTAACATAGTACTCTTGATGTGCGTACTCCATTCAAAATGATGTTCGTGTTTATAGTACCACTGATATCCTGACGATAAGTTTGGGGAAGTCAATGTGGTGGGCTTTTAAAACGAATATCTCCCGCAGATAACCGGGCACTCAAAAACTTCCACATATGCCGAAAGCTGTGCCCTGTTACGTCATGTGCGGACGAGACTGTAACATGGAATAGAACGCCGTCATTTAATTTCTCGTCGCAGCCAAACTGTATTGAGTTAAATAACTCACAGGCTGGTATCCTGAATCATTCGTTGAAGATCAAGAAAGTGTGTGCTGATAAAAATGAAACCTCTCTTCTCATTACTTGAGATTGATCGCACAGAAGTTGTAAAGGGGCTAATGGAGCAGGTTACCGCACAAGTGGTATACAAAGATCTACCCAGACGGATTCAGCGACGGTCTCAAAAGTCTGTTGGGAAATGGACATTGACGGCGGATGGACCAGCTGTTTCAGCGCAGAGAGGACGGTAATCGTAACTTTTATCGTGACTGGGTGGTATAAGTCTGGCTTCAGTAATCTAAGCGGGGCATTGGTTTAAGGAATGATAACTTGAGTGAGTCTGACATCTGATAAATCACAGGACGCTGGGTTACTCACGCATAGATCTCAGATTGGGGTGACGTGCGGCATTACATGGCTCACGGATTTCCCAGCTCACTGGTGAAATTACACACTGAACTGTGAGCTACGGTGCCAGGCACTGCTGGTGACTCTCGCAGGGCATCACGGTGGCTCTCCTGGATGGCACAGGGGCGCTTTACAACGAAGGATAACTGACAATGATGGAATGGGGGTTGTGCAAAAGATATGAAGGGCCTGGTGGTTTAATGAAAACATCACTATTCTCACTTAAATGGTGTAATGCAGATGGGCGATCCAAAGTTCAAGGCATTACGACGTTACTGGCATATTCACAATCCTCTCAAAGCAAAGCATGAAAATACGTGAAACAGACATGTAAGTACGCAATTAACATTACTGGAAACATGCTGGAAAAAACAGAATAAAAAATAGTAACTTTGTTTGGCGGTCAAAAACATAAATATGTGTTTCCCAGTCTACCCATAATACCTAACACATCACGCCTACCTTTATCATTTTAATTGCCATTGTTATAAATTACAAACAGTATAAATAAATAAATCATGTATTTATTATAGGCCTTATATTGTGTGTTTAGGCAAAAAGGTGTGTTTTTCTACCTAATTGTTTGTTACAAATAATAATAATAATAACAGGAGCTGAAAATTGTCCATTTATACCCACCTTATTTTTTATAATTATAAATGGAAACATTAATGTTACGGTCTTTAATTTTGAAATCCTTATGTTGAAAGCCTGGTTTAGTTTATTTATTTTTGTTAAACGATTTAACAAACTGCATTGATGATGCAACTGGATTCATTATCTTTAAAATGTTTTCTCCCGATATACTGCAACAGTGGTTTTTACAATGTCAGTGGTTTTACAATGTCACTATGTAAGGTTGATATTTCTTGCTAAATAGGAAAATATAACTGTACTGGACTTGCCATTAAAATAATGAATCATTTGGAACATGTATATTTTTTAAAATGACATGTTCTTTCATCACTTTGGACATTAAGATATAAGTTTAAATATGAAGTTATTTTGACTGATTGAAGGACTTTATGTCTGTCACGGTACGTTATATCATCAGAAATACATAACACTGAATGAACTTGGAGATATTTGTCTTGTTAGTTCATTAATGAAGTTTTCAAAGCTAGAATCATGAAAAACTGACCTTTTCAGCGATTACGCAAGAATTTCTTTGTTTCTCAAAAATTCCGCACTGGCTTTTCTTAGCCGCTGGAAAGTTATTTTCCAAACATGTCTAAATCATTCCGTCTGAGATTCTGTAAAACATGCAAAGTAAATCGGATAACATGTTCACTATTTTCACCGTGCTGACGAGAATAAACAGAAACTTTCACATTTATTTTTATTGTATACATGTCTCTTCATTCTACTATAAGCAATTAATGGTTAAATGTCTTGCTCAGGTTTAAGTGTCACAGCCGGGTTTTGTGGGTTTGAGAAACCCGGCCGTGACCTTTGTGTCATAAAACAGACCTGTCCTCAATGAAAAAGGCTGCGTGACAACAACTGCCTTGTTCTGGACTAGTTACCCCTCCCGGTCTATTCGCACCCGTAAAGAGGCGGTTATTAACTGTCTTGTTTTCGGTGCGAGGGCTGGTTCTTCAATGTGGGGTGTTGTAACAGCTCAATGACTGGTACTTCCCTTGGGTGGCGTGGCCTTATTAATAGGGCAGTGCATAAAAAGTATGGATGGGTATAGACGTATTACTAATAGTGTGTACAATCTCTTGTGTCCCATCGTTATTTTCAAACTAGTGCACGGGTCTAATCATCATATGAATGGTGTGTTTAACTTTGTTTGATGGGTTTTTACTTACTGCGAAAAAGGTTGTACTAAAATGTGAACAAATAATGACCTTCTTGTCAGCAAAATTTTAATTAGTGGTGATCGTCCTCGCTCAACCCTAATGGATTAGGCTAACAGTTTCTGTTATATAATTTATATCCCAAGATGATTAAATAATAGAAAAAATATCGTTTGATCGTTCCAATCCATCTCCTCTCTACTTTTATTCACAATGGATATGAACGATAAATAATCCAGTTCAGCCGGCCCGGTAATTTTTCCCACAAAGCGATTACAATGTTGGCAGTTATAAACTGTATGTGGTGAAAATACATCATCTAATTAATCAGCGACCTTGGTTTTCGATTTGAAGGACTATCACTAGTTTTATTGTATTACATGGTCTTATTAACAATTAATAACTATGTTGGCAAGTAAAAAATATATATATATATATATATATGCATATTCTTCAAAAAAAAACGATACCTCCTAAATTTTGATAAGTCTGAGGGCAATGTTTAGCTTATGGTCCTCAGACGTCATAAACAATTTTTGATTAACCAAATTGCCACGGTAATGGTGTTTACTCCATACCTCAAATTATATTAAATGGCGAAAATAATAAAAAATATTTTGCATGGGGTGACGTTTTCTGCTGTTATGTATATATATATATATATATATATATATATATATATAATTCATTTGGGGCCCACAAACATTGCTGTAGGGATGTTTCACTTTGCCAGATGTCACATGGCTCATCTTCACAGTTGTTGCACCACCATCAAAATATTGACGAAGAAGGACTTTATTAATGTATCACCGCCTGGAATAGAGAAGCCTGTTTGGATATATTACTTTTCCATTTTTTGTCCTTTAGGTTGGTACTTCAAGTGGTGCGTTCAGGAGACGCACGTGTGAAACCTGCTGGGACATCCCCTGGAAGAGCCGCCAGCTGTCTCTGGCCATCACTTATAAGCAATCAATATATGCATTCGAAATTCAGCCGACATACTTTTGAGGAACGTTAAAACAATCACACAAAACAGTACACCTAGGATTGACATGTATTTAAATGGCAATCAAAAAACAAGTTTCATTTTATCGGTATTAAGTTTCTATAATGATCAAATTTTTGCCAGTGATATAATAAAGAGGCCTCCCGACGCATTTTATTTCCACACAATGTAATGTGATTTTCTTGCAGACTGTTAACTCAGACCAAAACCTCGATCAGGAAATGTGGTAATCATAACCCATTTCCCGTAAGCTAATAGTGGTGTAAGCTGTATTGAAACATTTGAAATAATAGTGTTGATGTCCTTAAGTGTACATAATCTTACACTTACATTGTATCCAATAATTGCCCTTATTTGGAAGAAACGTAATATAGTGTTTCCTTAGTGTACAGCTCTTACTCCAAAAATTGTCTCCCAATGGTGCCCTTTTATTTGGGAAAATATATACATATATATATATGTATAGTGTCTCATGAGTAGCATCTCTTACTCCAAAATGTCTCCCAATGGTGCCTTGTTGGAAAACATATGACATGAACTGTCTCCTTGGTGTGCATCTGCCTCAAAATGTCTTCAGGCGGTACTTATGGTTGGGAAAAATATATAATATATAGTTGTCTCATAGTGTACATCTCTTACTCCCAGGTGTCTCCCAATGGTGCCCACTTTATTTGGGAAAACATATATAATATATATTCAATATAACTTAGTGTACCTCTTACTCCAAAAATGTCTCCCAATGGTACCTTAGTTGAGGAAAAAAAAAATAATGTCTCCTTAGTGGCCATCTCTTATCAAATTGTCTCCCAATGGTGTTACCCTTGTTAGGAAAACATATATAAAATAGTGTCTATAACTTAGTGTTACATCTCTTCTCCAAATTGTCTCCCAATGGTACCTTATTTAGGAAACATATATAATATATAGTGTCCTTAGTGTATCTCTTACCTCAAAATTGTCCCAATTAATTTGTTAGGAAAACTGTATATATAATTGTCTCCTTCCAATTTTGTCTCTTACTTAAACTGTCTTCCAATAGTACCTTATTTAGGAAAAAATATATGTATACAGTCAACACCTTTGCTTAGTAAACACTTGTACTATTAACACCGCATAACAAGATCCGACGATCGATGAAGTCGAAACCCAGAAATTGCAGTTTGCCCAAAATGGCGAAATATTTTTTACACGACCATTTCATACCATTTCACAGCAGGATTGTCTCCATATGCCGCAGATCGATTTCTTCATTAGCGGTTTAAGAAAATTAATTTGACGGCGAAACCACTTTTTGTTACAACCGAACTTTTGGCCATCCATTTCTGCCAAAACTCCAAATTTTCAGCTGCGGTGAGGTACATAATTTTGCCGTCTATTGGACTTTCTCCATGCGGTGTGAGCTTGGCCAGCGCGGGCATGCATCAACATCGCCACCGGTATGTGGATTTCGGCGGTCAAGGTTACTCTACGGTGTGATTCTAGTACGCTGATTGAAAAGAAATTTCATTTGCACAAGTATGTCTTAATGGAAAAAGTATGTGCAACAAATATGCATAAAGAAAACTTCTTTCCGGTGGCCTGAGACGGTTACCGACGCAAAATCAAATTTTTTGGAGAAAAAAAAGCCGCGGTGACGACTGTGTTTGGCGTGAAGTCTGAATAAGTCAAAAAACCACTTTGTCTGCCTGGTGAAATTTACCAGTTGCATTTCATACCCTCCATCTGGTTGGGGAAAGGGTTGGTAACATCGCCCATCCGATTGTTCCGGGGCAATTTGTCGACCGGTTCTCATTTGATAATAAAGCAAAACAATTTGGTTTTGTGTTTGTAATAAGATCGGTCATTAAAAATTCACTTTGTCTATAAATTTGATTTTCCGTGAAGGGGTGTTTCTTCCTCATCTGGTTGGAGAGGTTGCCGCGACATCTTCGTCAAGTTCGTGCAATTTTTGTCGTCGGTTCTCATTTTAGGGCCAAAAGCAAAAAATTTGATTTTGTGTTTTAGCGTAGATGATTAAGTCTAAGTGCACACTTTTCTATAAAAATTTTGGTACCATTGAAGGTCCATTCTTCCCTCCATCTGGTTTGGGGAAAGGGTTGTCGCGTTTATCTGCGATAAAGTTTTAATTTGTGGTGAGTTCCCTTTGGCTGGGCAGCAAAATTTTTTGGTGCATGGTGGAAATTTTCCATGAAGGTCCATTTTCTTCACCCATCTGGATTTGGTGAGTTGTCGCGACATCTTACGTAAAGTTTCGGCTAATTTGTGCGTCGGTTCTCATTTAGGCCCGAAGAGAGCAAGGAATTTGATTTTGTGTTTTGGCAATAAGATGATCATGTAGTCTAAAACTCACTTTTTGTCTTATAAAATTGAAATTTTCCATGAAGGTCCATTTCTTTATCTGGTTGGAGGTTGTCGCGACATCTTACACGTAAAATTTCGTGCAATTTTATGCGTCAGTTCTCATTTAGGCCAGAAAAAGCAAAAATTTGATTTTGTGTTTTGTATCAGATGATCATGTAAGTCTAAAAACTCACGCATCATAAATTTGGGTTCCATCAAGGTCCATTTTCTTTCCCCATCTGGTTGGAGGGTTTGATAAACATCTTACGTCAAGTTTGTGAAATTTATGCGTCGGTTCTCATTTTGTTAAAAAGCAAAAATTTGATTTATTAATTTGAAATTTTCCCAACAGATTGTTTTCTTCCCCCATCTGGTTGGAGAGGGTTGTCGACATCTTACGTCAAGTTTCGATGCCATTTATCGTTGGGTTCTCATTTGGGGCCAAAAAAGCGGGTGATTTTGTGTTTTGTAATAAAGATGATTAAGTCTAAAATTCACTTTTGTCTATAAAATTTAAAATTTTTCCATTGAAGGTCCATTTTCTTCCTCCATCTGGGTTTGGAGGGTTGTCGCGACATCATACGTCAGTTTAGTTGCAATTTTATATGCGTCGGTTCTCATTTTGACCAAAAGCAAAAAATTTGATTTTGCGTGTTTTGGCAATAAGACAATCAAAGTCTAGAAATTCACTTTTGTCTATAAAATTTGAAATTTTCCGACTGAAGGTCCATTTTTTCCCCTCCATCTGGTTTGGAAGGTTATGCTGACATCTTACGTCAAAGTTTGGTGCAATTTTTGTCGGTTTTCTAACAGGCCAAAAACCAAAAAAATTGATTTTAGCAATTTGAAATTTTTCCATGAAAGGTCCATTTCTTCCCATCTGTGGTTGGATAAGTTGTCGCGACATCTTACGTAAAGTTCGTGCATTTTGTACGTCGGTTCTCCATTTGGAAGCCAGAAAGAGCAAAAAGGGCTGATTTTGTGTTTTTCGGCGGCCAAGATAATCAGCTATAAGTCTAAAAGCTTCACTTTTGTCTTTTGAAATTTGAAATTTTCCATGGGGTCATTTCTTCCCCCATCTGGTTGGGGAAAGGTTTCGCGACATCTTACAAATTTCCGTGCAATTTGTACGTCGGTTCTCATTTGCGACCAGAAAAGCAAAATTTGATTTTGTGTTTTGTAATAAGATGATCATGTAAGTCTAAAACTCACTTTTGTCTATAAATTGTAAAGGTACCATCAAGGTCCATTTTCTTCCCCCATCTGGTTGGGGAAAGGTTATTCTGCGATCTTACGTCAAGTTTTGTGCAATTTGCCGTCGGTTCTGTTTTAAATTAAGCAAAACATTTGATTTTGTAGAATTTGAAATTTTCCATGGGTCCTTTCTTCCCCATCTGGGTTGGGAGGTTGTCGCGACATCTTACGTCAGGATTTCGTGCCATTTTATGCGTTGGTTCTCATTTTAGGCCAAAAAGCAAAAGGAATTTGATTTGTGTTTTGTGTCAGATGATTAAGTCTAAAAATTTCGCTTTTGTCTATAAAATTTGAAATTTTTCCATTGAAGGATCCATTTCTTCCCTCCACATCTGATTTGGGGGAAAGGGTTGTCGCGTATATACGTGAGTTTGGTTTAATTTATGTCGTCGGTTCTCATTTGGTAAAAGGCCCAAAAAAAAAATGATTTTGTGTTTTGGCAATAAGATGTGGTTAAGAATCTAAAATTCACTTTGTCTATAAAATTTGAAATGTTCCATTGGGGATCCATTTTCTTCCCTCCCATCTGGTTGGAAGGGTTGTCAGAGCAATACTTCACGTCAAGTTTCGGTGCAGTTTTATGCGTCGGTTCTCATTTTCATTAAAAAGCAAAACATTTGATTTTGTGTTTTGGCAATAAGACGATTAAGTCTGAAATTCCTTTTGTCTATAAAAATTTGAAATTTTCCATTGAATTCCATTTTCTTCCCTCCATCTAGTTTGGAGAGGTTGTCATGACATCTTACGTCCAAGTTTGCGGTGCAATTTTATGCGTCGGTTCTGTTTAGGGCCAAAAAAACAAAATTTGATTTTTCAACAGATTGAAATTTTCCATGAAGATTATTTCTTCCCCCCATCTGGTTGGATAAGTTGTCCGACATCTTACGTAAAGTTTTCGTGCAATTTTTATGCATCGGTTCTCATTTGGGCCGAAGAGCAAAGAATTTGATTTATTGTTTTGTAATAAAGTCATGTAAGTCTAAAAACTCACTTTTTATAAAATTTAAACCATGAGGTCATTTCTTCCCCATCTGGTTTGGAAGGGTTGTCGCGACATCTTACGATCAAGTTTGGGTGCAATTTTATGCGTCGGTTCTCATTTAGGCCAAAAAAGCAAAAATTGATTTTTGTGTTTTAGCCCAATAAGATGATTAAATCAAAGTGCATTTTTTATAAATTGAAATTTTTCCATTGAAGGTCCATTTTTCTTCCCTCCATCACACAATTCAGAGGTTGTCCGACATCATACGTCAAGTTTCTCGATGCAATTTTAGCCATCGGTTCTGTTTAAATGAAACAGTAAAAATTTGATTTTGTGAATTTGAAATTTTCCATGAAGGTTATTTCTTCCCCATCTGGTTGGAGGGTTGTCGCGACATCTTACGTAAGTTTCGTGCAGTTGTCGTCAGTTCTCATTTTGGGCGAAAACGAAATTTGATTTTGTGTTTTGGCAAGATGATCATGTAAGTCTAAAACTCACTTTTGTCTTTAAAATTTGAAATTTTTCCATGAAGGTCCATTTCTTTCCCCCATCTAGGTTTGGAGAAGGTTGTCACTGACATCTTGCGATAAGATTTTGTGCAAATTTTATTAATCCGGTTCATTTTAGGCCAAAAAGCAAAAATTTGATTTAATGAATTTGAAATTTTCCATGAAGGTCCATTTTACTTCCCCCATCTGGTTGGAAGGGTTGTCGCGACGCATCTTACGTCAAGTTTCGTGCCATTTTATGCGTTGGGTTCTCATTTTGTTAAAAGCAAAAGGAATTTGATTTTTTTGTGTTTGGCAATAAAGATGATTAAGTCTAAAATTCACTTTTGTCTATAAAATTTGAAATTTTCCATTGAAAGGTCCATTTTCTTCCCTCCATCTGGTTGGAGGTTGTCGCGAACATCGTCAAGTTTTGGTGCAATTTTATGCGTCAGTTCTCATTTTTAGGCCAAAAAAAAAATGGTGATTTTGTGTTTTTAGCAGCCAGATGTTAAGTCTAAGAAATTCACTTTTGATACTATAAAATTTGAAATTTTCCATTGAAGGTCCATTTTCTTCCCTCCATCTGGTTGGAGAGGGGTTGTCGCGACATCTTCGTCAAGTTTCGTGCAATTTTTATGCGTCGGTTTCTCATTTTAGGCCAAAAAGCAAAAAATTTGATTTTGTGTTTTGTGGCCAGACGATTAAGTCTAAAATTCACTTTTGTCTGCTCAAATTTGAAATTTTCATTGGGGTCCATTTTCTTCCCTCCATCTGATTGGAGAGGTTGTCTTGACATTCACATCAAGTTGGTGCAATTTTACGTCGGTTCTCATTTGATAAAAGCGGGGTGATTTTGTAATTTGAAATTTTCCATGAAAGGTCCATTTTCTTCCACAACCCTGGTTGGATAGAGGTTGTCGCGACATCTTACGTAAAGTTTCGATACAATTTGTCGTCGGTTCTCATTTTAGGCCCAGAAGAGCAAAGAATTTGATTTTGTGTTTTGTAATGGATGATCAAAGTCTAAACTGCTTTTGTCTATAAAATTTGAAATTTTCCATGAAGGTCATTTTTCTGGTTGGAGAGGTGTCCGCGACATCTTACGTCAAGTTTGGTGCAATTTATGTAGTTCATTTTCAGGGCCCAAAAAGCAAAAAATTGATTTTGTGTTTTGTAGCTAAGATGATTAAGTCTAAGAAATTCGCACATCTATAAAATTGAAATTTTCCATTGAAGGGTCATTTCTTACTCCATCTGTGGTTGGAGAGGGTTGTCGCGACACATCATACGTCAAGTTTTCAAGTGCAATTTTATGCATCGGTTCTCATTTTAGGCCATAAGCAAAGGTTGATTTTAATAGTTGAAATTTTCCCATGAAGGTCCATTTTCTTCCCCCATCTGGTTGGAGAGGTTGTCGCATTTATCTTGTAAAGTTTCGGTGATTTTATGCGTCGGTTCATTTTGGGCAGAAAAGCGAGACGGTTTTGTGTTTTGTAAGGAATGATCGTAAGTCTAAACTCACTTTGTCTCTCATTGAAATTTTCCATGAAGGTATAATTTTCCCCCATCTGGTTGGAGGGTTGTCATTTTTTTTCCCGTCAAGTTTTGTGCAATTTGTGGCTCGGTTCTCATTTCCCCAGGCCAAAAAGCAAAAAATTTGATTTTATTGAATTTGAAAATTTTTCCATGAAGGTCCATTTCTTTCCCCCATCTGGTTGGAGAGGTTGTCGCGACATCTTACGTCAAGTTTTGTGCAATTTATGCGTCGGTTCTCATTTTGGGCAAAAAGCAAAAAAATTGATTTGTGAATTTAAAATTTACCATGAAAGTCCATTTTCTTCCCCATCTGGTTGGAGAAGTTTATCGCGACATCTTACGTCAAAGTTTTGTCCAATTTATACATTAGTTATCATTTTAGGCCAAAAAGCAAAGAATTTGATACTGTGTTTTGGCAATAAGATTGAATCTAGAAATTCACTTTTTGTCTATAAAGTTTAAATTTTCCATTGAAAGGTCCATTTTCTTCCCCATCTGGTTTAGAGGTTGTCGCGACATCTTACGTCAAGTTTCGTGCAATTTTATGCGTCGGTTCTCGACTTTAGGCCAAAAAGCAAAAAATTTGATTTTGTGTTTGTGGCCAAGATGTCATAAGTCTAAAAACTTACTTTGTCTATAAAATTTGAAATTTTCCATGAAGGTCATTTTCTTCCCATCTGGTTTGGAAGGATGTCGTGACACTGCCACGTCGTACATGGAACTTTGCAACAATACATTTACAAAACCACCTACATGTACATTACAACAGCACATAAATACAAAATGTATGTAGTCAGTTTGAACAAACTACAAGAAAAACTGCCCAATGTTACGTATTTTGTAACCATTTTCTCAGGATCTTTTTTCTAAGATGAATGTTTGGACTTACACAATAACTTAACATCATTACCAGTGTCTTTTCTGGTGGTAGTTTCCCAAACTGTTCTTTAGACTATACATTACTCCATGGTTCAATGTAACTTCATTATTACTAAAGACACTTTTAGTTTTTTAATCCCTGCACCTGCATATCTATTAGAGTGCAAACATCATTGTTTGCAGGTCTGACACCTCGTGAACAAAGATAGGGAAAGCTAACCACTGTACCCACATGCTTTGTACTAATGTCATGGGCAAGAACCATAAAAAGCCATTAGACTTGTACACGACATAACCAGTTTGTTACCGTCACATCAACAATGCTTATGCCATGGTTCAACCAAGTTTTTTTAAATTTTTATCAAGTTTTAAATTCCATTTTCTTAGTAATTTTTATGCCACAGTTGTCTTATTATTTACATCTTGACACAATTAGACTGCCACACTGACCTCCATGGTTCAATGCCTTGTTAAATACTATAAGACACTAGTTGTTTCTTAATCCTACTTTTGCCATATTTAATGAAATTTGAAACATCGACTGTTAATTGCCTGACTGGTCTTAAAAACCTGTTGAACAAAGATAGAGCTAACCAAACCCATGTAGTATTATTGTACCCCAATACTGTGCTCCCATGTCATTGAGCTGGCTCACGTGAACTTGGCCCACACTACACATGGTTTCTTGTAGCAGTTCTTTCTTCTCTCCCTCCCCATTTCCCCTTGATATCACCAGAGTCAAAATCAGTAGTGTATTGAGATCGGCAATTGAGATCATACTGATGTTCTGTGTCTGTTTCAATTCTGGTTTATCAATTTATAAATTGTAATCGCCTGTCATAAATCTTTGTATACTGTTGTGATCTTGATTCTTATGATTTTGTTTTTTAATGATATAACTACAGGCCCCTAAGGGGACAGGTAAAACAAATCGGGAAGGTAAATGAAATGTATTTTAATTTCTTCAGAAATAACATTTCGTTCACCAATACTGTTTCGACAAGATAGAAATAAGTATTTGAGGTGAAATAAATTTCATTCCTCAAAATAATTGTTTCGTTCCTCAAAATGTTATTTCATTTCCTCAAAATAATTGCTTCATTCCCTCGAAATGTTCTTCATTCACGAAAATATTGTTTCAGGGAACGAAATGTTATTTCGATTAATATTTTACGAGGAACCGAAATAATTTATTTCGTTCCTCGAAATAATTTATTTCGTTCCTCGAAATAATTTATTTCATTCCACAATCATTTGTTTCGGGGCAACGTCATTTGTTTCGAGGAAAGACGATGTTGTTTCGAGGGTAAAATGTTGTTCGATTAATATTTCAGAAGAACAGAAATGATTTCGAAGAACAAAATAATTGATTTCGTTCCTCGAAATAATTTTATTCATTCCCCCACAATCTTCTTCGAGAGGAGCAATAAATCGGGGAACGAAAATACATTTTTTTTTTTACGCCCAATTTTCGTTACCTGTCACAGAAACCTCGTATCTCTTCTGGGCGCGATTCTTTGTGTAAACTAATCGTAATATGATAAAATTAAAAAGATTTTCCAGGGGTCGTAAAGTATCATTTTGGACCAGCAAAGAAAAGAACGTTTTTTCCAATTAAAATACAGAGTGTCCTTAACTTTCGGTTTCAGTCAATCCCGCACGGTCCCGGGTGTGCCCTGCTAGCGGTAATAATGATACGCGTACGCTATTAACTTAGAGTGTCATATGCCGCAGCGCTGCGTGTAGTCTAGTACCAGTCGTGCTACATTGCTGAACGTGAACGCGCCGGTTGAAGGCTATGGAGCAATAAAGGCATCCTACAAAATAGGGGTGTTTTTTTTTTAATAATCTATTTATATATTTTAGAAATAACGTATTTTTCCCAAAATTGGCCAAATTCGATTCCCAAAATTACTTCATTTACTGGTAATCTAATGAAAGTATATATGTAGGTTTTTTTATAATCGGGCAAACAGAATATCTCCATGGTTACTTCTATCTGCAGGTAGTATAACCGAAGTCGTATCTCACTGCTCAGACATAAGCACACGGTCCGTATGGAAATGTCCCTGTATACCGGGCCCCCTCAATAATAGCAGTGGCAATGTATTTACTCTTACTTGAACTCCAGACTACGGTGGGAACGTAAGGAGACACAAAGGTGTCTCATAATGTAGAAATGTCTCCCCCAATGTAGCCTCTAACTGCAAAATGTCTCCCTAAGGTGCCAGTGCTTACTAATATATATATATATATATATATATATATGCTGCTATATATATATATGTATGTTTTATATATATGTGTGTATAACTCTCTGTATATATATGTATATATATATATATATATATATATATATATATATATATATATATATATATATATATGTATACATATATATATATATATATATATATATATATATATATATATATATACACAAAAAACAAAATAAATAATAATACAACAATTCTTTTACATTCTATTAGTAGTAATTGTTAGCCAGTGACTCAGGCAAAATATTGTGAAACTGTGAAACATATCTCTTTCTTAGAAATCTTTATTGAAATCTTTTAAATGAATATTTGAATGTATTTATGGGGCGCTACCTAATCTCTTTGTCAACAATTACAATCTGTTGAATTCTGCGGACTTTGAAATGTCCTTGGCGAAACACCGTCAATTGATATGTTTTCGACCTCTCTTTTGTTCTCCTGATTCACATGAGTGTACATACAGCGCGAAAACAAACATAAATAGTCTGCAAAATTTAAGCCGTAATTGTTGACAATGGCTGGTGTTTGTTTTGCCAGGCTGCGTTAAAGTCTTCAATATTAATATATTCCATGCTCAAGCGATGTTAGTGCTAAGTAAACAATGTCATTTTAAATAAAACCATTATAAAATAATTATGAATTTATGACGTGATGTCACCAGGCCATTCAGTTTTTATAATTCTTTAATCACTTATTAACAAACTAAAACAACAATTTTTAAAAATTGAAATATATTTCCCAGGTAAACTCACTTTGAGCACGGAATATCAATCTTTGACAACGTCATTATTTAAAAAAAATTACTTTTAAAATTGATTTATTAATTAAGCTGTCAGAGCCACCATCCACAATTTCAGACATTTTTCAAAGAGGCAATGGACGTGTTTGTAATTTTATCTTAAATACTAAGTACTCAAATATCGAAAATGTTGGACAGCTCAAATTTAAAATTTAATACTGTTGAAAACCTGGTTTTCCAGATAGTGCAATAAACTGAGTGATAGAACCAAAACACAAATGTTTCTTTGAAACTGCAGTTTGTGCGTAAACAGGTCTCTAAACTGACCACAATGACTTGACAGATATTCGACAAACGGCGATGGAGGTTTACAGAGACTGTAGATGACAAGCCTCTCTGACATTATTATGAAGGGACATCTAACATAAAATTACAAGGGGACACGTTGTTTTCATTTCAGTATTAAGTCAAAAATTTGGTGGACCAGAATAATTTTCTAATTTCGACTTGATGCTGATTAGGAGAGGCGTTGGGTGGGGAGGAGGAGGTGGATGGGAGGATGGGAAGGATGGGGAAGGTGAGGGGTGGAAAGGAAGGGAAGGGAGAAAGGGGAAGGAAGGGGTGTTGGAATGGGTAGAGTCCAGGAGGAAGGGGACAGGAGAATTCTGGGGTGGGGAGAGGAAGAGGGATCAAATGCCAAGTTACAAAATAAATATCAAATAAATATCAAGGCATCCTACGTCCCAGCTACTCACGTTTGGGGTATTTATTTCCCTACATGGTATTTATCGGATTACACGGCATTTGTCTCCTTTCTTCCTCACTCCCCCGCCTACCCCTTTCCTCCTCGCCATCTCCTCACAAAAAGAGGGCGCTGTTTAGATTCCAGAGTGAACTATTGCAGTTACAAGAGTTACCCATTCTGAAAAAGAGCCTCCTATGTCTGCTGCTACACTCAAAAGTCCAATGGAATTTCAATGTGTTTTCCACATGGTCTGATCATTATATCCTTCTGTGCCCCAATTTGGGAACCAGTAGTGTTAAACCACGTGTTGGATTCCTGCTACGATCTCTTTGGGGCTTTCGGGGTGGGGTTGGCGAGCATAATAGGGCCAAGGCGTGTTCCTTCCTCTAGCTTCACAGCGTATACTGATAACTTCCTAAACCCTTCCCCGTCCTAGGCAGAGACGACTGTGATCCAGGAGACGATCAGATCCAGGGTGAAAAGCCCCCCTCTATCGATGGATAATATACTATACCCATCCTTCATGAAGATTTGAGCTCCTGCCCATTCGTTGTATGATTTTGTTTATTTTAATCGTCAACATTCCAATGACCACCCTAAACGGATCTCCTGTCCTAAATTTCCTTCCACATGACCCAACCAACCTCCAGTTGAATAAAACAAATCATTTGGGTTTGAAACATTAATTTGGATTTTAAATATTATAATAATGAAATTCTGAGAAATTAGAAACTATTTTGGGACAATTTGAAGGACATTTCTTGAAAATGTTTATTAATTTATTTTAAAAATACTCATTTTGAAAGATTTAGCATATTTTGCCAGATTTTTTTATTTAATAATTTAGGAAAAATATTCACCAAGGCTACATGAGCAATTTGGGTTTGAAAAGTAGGGGGACCCACGTCCTTTTAAAAGTGATGAGTTGGGAAGTGCCCCCCCACGGTGCGGATGTGTCACTTTGAATGCCTGCTAGAAACCTTGAGAAATGCTACCAATGGTTTGCTTTAACGGTACCCTTGACGGCGTCGGATACAGTCCAGATCCAGTACAATAGGCTGAGCCACGTCGGTGAGGGCCGCAAATTATTCACTCATTGTTTTACCCTAATGGAACCGTTATGGCTGGCCATTGTGTATTGTTTGTTCCTCATACACGTCTACCATAGTCACGTTCCTATCTATACAGGCGGTACATCGTTATGATTGGAACTTATCACATTGTGAGGAACCTGTCTACTGGTTCAGTTGTGTACATGTGCCCTCATTCTGATTCCCCTCATAGACTTGTGTACAGGAAAGCAACTTGATTAAGCTGCGGTGATTCTTAAACAGCCTGCACCTAAGTGATGGAAAGATTAGGTTTACAACGAATATGGATGTGTTAAAGTAAATAGTAATATTTTTTCATTTTCCAAAGATGTTTTGGCTAATTGATGTTTTTAATGGGTTCATATAAGCGCTTGATATGGATGCAAAACAAAAAATCCCACGTCATAAAAGTGTTAAGCCTGCACTGCTGCTGGTTGCAACTAACCTATCTATCAGCTCGAACAATTCTTTTCTTTTGTTTTACTACTGTAAGGGCAATATGATCCATTATAATGTTAAAAGTTTTTGTTGAATTTAAGTATGGTTAGGGATAAGCCCTATCTTATCAGTCGTTCTGACATCTTGTCCTTAAATAACCATACCTGGAAATATTACAGCTCAAAATAATAATAAAAGGCATTTATATAGCGCCTTATCAAAAAATGGCCAAAGCGCTTTACAAAACTTGCTACCGGACTGAAAGTAAATACAATCTTATACTACTGCCAATGCCTACAATCTTACAAATACAACAAACAGAACAAAAGAAAAAAAAACACCAAAACGAAAAGCAACAGAAGCAATCGTAATGGCGGGAACCTACATTATTGGAAACAGATGAAATTTGAGGCCTTCTTAAACTTTGAGTCGTGGTACATTGGCGAACAGAGGCAGGTAGAGAGTTCCAGAGGCGGGGAGCGGCTGCATAGAAAGCCTTATCTCCAACAGTGCGCTTGGTTCGAGAATGTTGAGAGAAGTGTATCGTCACCTGACCTTGGAATTGGATCTACTCGGGATGTACTGAGTAAGGAATTCGGCCAGATAAGATGGAAGTAGTCCATGAAAACTTTTAAGGTGAATAACATAAGTTTAAAGATTACCCGAGCGTCAACTGGTAACCAATGGAGCTCTCTAAGGAGTGGTGCAGATGGTTCTTCTATCAGATCTAAAGACAATTCTAGCTGCCCTGTTTTGCAAAGTTTGTAACTTTTACGATCTTTTGCTGATATGTCATAAAAGTAAAGAATTTGCATAATCTAAGCGAGATAAAATCAGTGACCGGACGAAATTGATGGCAGCTGTCAACGGTAATATAGCGACGTATTCTGTAAATATTTCGAAGGTGAAATTGACTATTTTGATGGTTGATTTTACGTGCTCAGTCATTGACATTGTCCTGTCGAACACAACACCAAGATTCTTTATTGTCAAAGAAGGTAGGATGACACTGTCACCGATGTTGATAGAAATGTCCTTGATCAATTTGCAATTGTGAGTTGAGGATGAAATAAAGAACCCGTCTTTTCATTGTTAAGTTTCAATTTATTTCTGGTCATCCAGTCACTGATTTCATGTATACACGACGTCAGTTTTACAAACAGTCCTTCCAGCATCTCCATCAATCTTTGGATTAAATGACAGGTACAGTTGGACGTCGTCCGCATACATATGATACATGATGTTATGTCTCCGGATAATGGCACCAATTTCACCTATATACATTGTAAAAAATAGTGGCCCAACAACTGGTGGGATTCCAAAACGGAGTGCATGAGGGTCAGATTCAGTGTCCCCTACACAAACCCGAAACGACCGGCTCCACAGGTAAGAACGAATCCAGTTGAGAGCCTCGCCGCATATACCAAAGGTGGAACTAAGCCGATTCAACAGGATATGATCGACCGTATCAAACGCAGCGGTGAGATCTAATAACACGACCGCAACAGCTCTGTTATCATCCATGGCTCTCAAAGATCAGCTCTCACCCGCAAAGGGCCGTCTCAGTGCTGTGAGTTCACGATACGCAGATTGAAAACGCTCCTGGAGATCATGGGATTTAAGATGATCTTATCTGGGCACAGACAATTTTCTCCATGATCTTGGACACATAGTTGATGTTAGAGACAGGACGGTGAATTTTAAGCATCTGTTTGTCCAGGGTGGGTTTTTTTAGAATGGGAGTCACAACCGCCTCACGGAGCTTTGTTGGAAAAAAGCCACTGCTGAAAGACTCATTAATAATATGAGTAAGTGGTTTAGCAACCACACTAACATTCTCTTTGAGCAACCACATGGGCATAGTATCCAAAATACACGATTTAGATGGTGTAGACATGATAACCTTGGTCACATTTTCCACAGTTACATTACGAAAAACAGAGAAAGCAATACCAGACAAATGACTACTGCAACGTTCTATACTTTGATCATGCTCATGATCGGAAACAGATTTTTCGTCAAGGTTTTGGCGAATCTTAATGACCTTGTCGTTAAAAAACGTTGCGAACGAGTTGCACATCACTGTAACAGAACTACAATCAGGCATTTGTTTCACATTATTGTTTAGTAATTTGTTCAAAATTTCATACATATTCTTGCTATTAGAACCGTCAAGTTTATCTCTGTAATAGTTTTCTTTGGCACAGTTTATAAGTCTATTTGTAACCCTTGTTTGTTCAACATAAGAATCAAGATCTTCCTTGCTTTTACTCTTGCACCATTTCCTTTCACGTCTTCTTCGTTCTCGTCTAGCATCATTGATGAAATCATTGAACCACTGAGATCGAGATCGCGGTCTGACTTTACGCACACGCTGCCGAGAAGGTGCATGAGAATTCAATACCCCTAAGTTATTGAGTCAAATTGCTCAATCATCTCGTCAACGGAGCATTCATCCAGAACAAGATCTTCGAGCTCTGATGAAAGATCATTGAGAAAGCTGGTTTGTCAATATTTTAGTGTTTCTAACCATACTCGAGATCTTAATTGGCGCTGGTTTCTCACAATTTATACAACAACTGATCCGCATATGGTCAGAGCCTAGACTCGGTAACAGTTTCCAATTAGAGACCAAATTATCCTCTGGACGTGAAATAACAAGGTCTAGGGTATGTCCCGCAACGTGGGTAGGTTCAAGTATGTGCTGATGGAAACCATTAGCAGCCAAAATATCAATAAAACGTGTAGTGTTCGGTTGAGATAATAAGTTCACATGGACGTTGAAATCACCCAACAGTATTGTTTTAATGGGGGCAAGGCTGATTTCGTTGAGGAAAGTCTCAAATTCATCAAAAATGTACTTGATTTGAGACCATTTGCCTTAGAAGGGTGGGCGATATACAGGGGACAATTTTAATACTCCTTTCTTTAAAATCAAGCTGGCATGTTCAAAAGATATTGTATCAATACCGGATTGCAAATTTTGAACACTGAGGTTGGCCTTATGAATGATCCCAATACCACCATGCTCACTCTCCTTCCTTTGGTTTTAACTTAAAATGCATCTGATGACAGCTGTATAGAGAAAGTTTGGTTATAAAAATACACACTGGTATGTGATATCATTTCCAGTTAAACTGACACTGCACTAATACAACTACAAACATGTGATGGATTTTATTTTCAATTGTTTGTGTTTCATTTGTATAAGTGCTTATGTTTGAAAGCTATATACAGAGAACACATAGCCCAGACTGTGTTTGGCGTCAGTGAAACCTGTTTTGATAGGATCTGCCTTTATGTAAGAGCGCCCTCTTGAGTTTATATGTCATTTAAAGGGATGAAGTATAACATGTATAAAGGTTTTTGTCCTAATGTTCTATGTACCACGTGTCTTTCTTTGAGTATGCATTTCTCTATGAGTAAAAAAGTGCGGCCGGCGCTTATTCGCCACCCATGTACTCTGTAAGGCCGATATTACCAATAAGTATCGACAAACGAATGTACTTCCTAACGAAAAGATATAAATACCTTAGATCCATGTTTTTTTTCTTTGTATTACATTGCAATACAAACTAAAAATTTATGTTTTCTACAGATTACGCTGCTCAGTCTGTCCGTGGTTATAGCTGGTACCAGCCGTCCGCGCATAGTGATGACTTGAACTTATTCGTCACTATGTACAAATCAAATGCCACGTGGTCGCCTATTCGTCACGCCAACTCACGCACAGCGTATGCCTATTCTTTTCTTATTCATTACTTTCTTATTCATTCATTACATTAAAAATATATATGAATAATAATAATATTAATAATGGCGGCATTTAAAGCACTCCCCCTGCACATCAGGCGCATAAATCATTCCTGAAACCATCTCAGCTCCTGGGGAGTATACAGCTCAATTGCTGCCATTTCGGCACATATGGGCTAATCAAACACAACAACCAACTCTGCCCTCCACAGGTACCCATTTACTCCTGAATGGAGAGAAGCAATTATGTGCAAAGTGTCTTGCTCAAGGACACAAGCACCATGGTCGCGGTTGGGATTCGAACCCACATTCTGACGACTCAGCCATCAGAACACAAAACCGATGCACTAAACCCGCTCGACCGCTCGATTGGCACTACCAATAAATATCGATAAATGAATGCACTTCCTAACGAAAAGATGTAATACCTTAGATCCATGTTTTTCGTTGTATTACATTGCAAAACAAACTAAAAACTTTATGTTTTCTACAGATTACGCTGCTCAGTCTATCCGTGGTTATAGCTGGTACCAGCCGTCCGCGCACAGTGAAGGGGAACAAATCTGGTCTGCAAGATGACCCCATAGGGATAAGCAGATTCTTGTTCGTTACTTTAAAACAAATTGACATAGGAATAAAAGTCCAGATATTTGGATAGCGAAACAAAAGCAGAAGTTTCGAACAAATACGCCTTAGTGACTATCGAACTCACAACAACAAAAATCATGGAAAAACTCGCTGAAATTTGCCAAGGCCGCGTTAGAATTGATTGCATATTAACGAAAGCGAAAATACATGTGCCTCATTCTGATTCCCATAGACTTGTGTACAGGAAAGCAAAGATGGCTGCGGTTTATTAATTAAGGTGATCGTCCTTGCTCAACCTAATGGATTAGTCCTGACTTGATTTCTGTTATATATTTTATATCCAATAATTGGTTAAATAATTGTCTAATAATAAAAAATTAAATAAATAAAAAAATTGGGTAGGTAGTTCCAATTGCATCTTCCTCCCAGCATATTCACGATGGATATGAACGGTAAAATAATCCCAGTTGAGTTCAGCCGGACGGTAATTTTTCCCCAAACGAGATTACAGTGAAAGCAGCATCGTTGTATCTGTATGTGGTGAAAATAAATAAATAAATACAATGAATCAACCCGACCTGATTTTTCGATTTGAAAGGACTATCACTAGTTTATTATTTATTACATGGTCTTATTAACAATTAATAATAATAATAAATACTAAAAAAAACTAAACAAATACAAAAGTACAAAAATTCAAACATACAAAAAAATACGAAAAAATATGTATATAAAATTATACAAAAACAAAATAAGAGTAATAATACAAACATTATTTTACATTCTATTAGCCAGTAATTGTTAGCCAGTGACTCGGGCAAAATATTGTGAAATTATATCTGTCAGCATATCTCTGTCTTATAAATCTTTATTGAAATCTTTTAAATGAATATTTGAATGTATTTGTAGAAGTTACATATATCTTAGTCTCTTGTCAACAATTACAATCTGTTGAATTCTTCAGACTTTGAAATGTCCTTGGCAAAGCACCCGTCAATTGATGTGTTTTCTTTTGTTCTCTGATTCACGTGAGTGTACATACGGGGAAAGTGACTGATGAAAAACAAAACATAAGTAGTCTGCAGAATTTAAGCTGTCTTTGTTGACAATGGATTTGAATTGTTTACAATTTACTTAATTTTTATAATTAAAGTCATTAAAGATATTAATATATTCCATGCTCAAGCGATGCTGGTCACTGAAGTTAAACATGTCATTTTAAATGAGAAACCATTATAAAATAATTATGAATTTATGACGTAATATCATAAATTCATTTAAATTTTATATAACCATTCTTTAATCCTTATTACCAAACTAAAACAGCATTTCAAAATTGAAATATATTTCCCAGGTAAACTCACTTTGAGCAAGGAATATCAATCTTTGAGAACAATCGTTGTAATTAAAAGAAAATTGCCTGTACATAACGCATTGATGTTATTAATTAGCTGTCAGAGGCCATCCACAATTTCAGACATTTTCCAAGGAGAATAATGGACGTGTTTGGCAATTTTTATCTTGAAAATGCTGAGTACTCAAATGTCGAAAATGTTGGATAGCCTCAATTAAATTAATACTGTTGAAAAACCTGGTTCGAATCAAATGCAATAAACTGAGTGATAGGAACCGAATACAAATGTTTTCTTTCATTTCTGAGTTTGTGTATAAACGTAGTCTTCTAAACTTGACCACGTGACCTGACAGATGAGGACAAACGGCTACAGGAGGTTTACAGAGACTATAGATAACTAAACATCTCTCTGACATTATTGAAGGGACATCTAACATAACATTACAAAGGGACACTGTTTAAAAAAAAAACTTTTTCATTTCTAGTATATTAAGTCGAAAATTTAGTGGACCAGAATAAATTTTCACAAAATTGGGACTTGATGCTGAATAGGGAGAGGCGTTGGGTGTGGTGGGAGGAGGAGGAGGTGGATGGAGAGTAATGGGGTGGGGTGGGAAGGAAGGGGAGTTAGATGGGTAGATTCCGGGAGGAAGGGAGGGGAGACTTCTGGGGTGGGGAGAGGAATGGGATCAAATGTAAAGTTACCAAATAAATATCAAGGGGCATCCTACGTCTTAGCTACTCATTTTGGGGGTATTTATTTCCCCTTGATATTTATCGGATTACACGGCATTTCCTCCACTTCCTCTCTCCCTGCCCACCCTTTCCTCCTCTCCTCTCTCCTCACAAAAAGAGGGCGCTGTTTAGATTGGGTGAACTCTTGCAGTCAGTTACTACACAAGATTCTGAAAAGCGCCCTCCTGTGCCTGCCACACCTCAAAAAGTCCAGTGGAATTTCAACGCGTTTCCACATGGTCTGATCATTATATCCATCGTGCCCCAATTTGGAACCAGCAGTGTTAAACTAGTGTTGGATTACGGCCACGATCTCTTGGGTGTCGGGGGAATTAAGGAGCATAATAGGAAGATGCTTTCCCCTTCCTCTAGCTGCAGGGTATACACAGTGACTTCCTAACCCCTTCCCTGACCGAGAGTGTAGAGACAAGAGACGACCGTGATCCAGGTGAAAAGGCCGCCCTCTATCGATGAATAATTGTATTGGTCATCCCCGCCCCCGTCAAATCTTTACGGGATATATTGGCCTACCCCCATCCCTCATGAAGATTTAGGCTCCGGCCCATTGTTGTAGATTTTGTTTATCCTAATTTTCAACATTCCAATGGCCACCCCTAAACGGATCTTCCTGTCTTAACCCTCCCCCATGACCCAACCCACCTCCACCTGAATAAAACAAATCATTTGGGTTTGAAACATTAACAATATTGTTGTAAAGAATATTATGAGAAATTCTGAAATCAGAAATCATTTTGGATATTTTGAAGGAAATGTCTGAAAATGTTAATTAATTTATTTTAAAAATATCGGTTTGAAAGATTTGTAAATAATTTAGAGATTTTGGGATTTAATAATTTAAGAATATCTTTCACTCAAAGCTACATGACCAATTTGTTTGAAAATTAGGGAGACCAAGTCCTTTTTAAAAGTGATGGTTGGGAAGTGCCCCCCCCCCCACGGTGCGGGTTTGTCACTTTGAATGCCTGCTATAAACCTTAGAAATGCTACCAATGATTTGCTTTAACGGTACCCATTCCGGCATCGGATACGGTCGGATAGATCCAGTACACTAAGCTGAGCCACATCGGTGAGGGCGCCAATTATTACATTATTGCTTTTCCCCAATGTAACCATTATTGCCCATTGTGTATTGTTTGTTCCTCACACACGTCTACCATAGTCACATTCCCTATCTACAGACGGTATCGTTATGATTGGAACCATCACAATGTGAGGAACCTGTCTACTGGTTCAGTTGTACATATGTGCCTCATTCTGATTCTTATAGACTTGTGTACAGGAAAGCAAAGATGGCTGCGGTGTAATACTTAAAAACCTACTGCACCTATGCGATGGAAAGATTAGGTTTACAACGGATATGGATGTGTAAGAAATAGTAATATTTTTTAATTTTTCAAGATGTTTTGGCTAATTGATGTTTGAAGGTGTTCAAATAAGCCTTGATATGGATGCAAGAAAATCGCACGTCAGAAAAGTGTTAAGCCTGCTGCTGCTGGTCGCAACTAAATCTATCAGCTACAACAATTATGTTTCTTTTGTTTACTACTGTGGGCAATATGATCCATTATAATGTTAAAGTTTTTGTTGAATTTAAGCATGGTTAGGGATAAGCTCCATCTTATCAGTCATTCTGACATCTTGTCCTTAAATAACCGCCTGAAAATATTACAGCTCAACAACTTTGGTTTTAACTTAAAATTCGTCTGATGACAGTTGTATAGAGAAAGTTTGGTTATAGAAATACACACTGGTATGTGATATCATTTCCAGTTAAACTTACACTGCACTAATACAACTACAAACATGTGATGGATTTTATTTTCAATTGTTTGTATTTCATTTGTATAATTGCTTGTGTTTGAAAGCTATATACAGAGCACACACAGCCCAGACTGTGTTTGGCGTCAGTGAAACCCGTTTTGATAGGATCAATTCTGCCTTTATGTAAGAGCGCCTTCTTGAGTTCAGATGTATTTAAAGGGATGAAGTATAACATGTACAAAGGTTTTTGTCCTAATGTTCTATATACCACGTGTCTTTCTTTGAGTCTGCATTTATTACTTTGTAATAAAAAGTGCGGCCGGCGCTTATTCGTCACCCATGTACGTACTCTGTAAGGCCGATATTACCAATAAGTATCGACAAACGAATGCAATTCTAACGAAAAGATATAAATACCTTAGATCCATGTTTTTCTTTGTGTTACATTGCAATACAAACTAAAAACTTTGTTTTGTACAAATTACGCTGCTCAGTCTGTCCGTGGTTATAGCTGGTACCAGCCGTCCGCACAGTGATGACTTGAACTTATTCGTCACTATGTACAAATCAAATGCCGCGTGGTCGCCTAGTCGTCACGCCAACTCACGCACAGCGTATATGCCTATTCTTTCTTATTCATTACTTTCTTATTCATTCATTACATTAAAAAACAAAAAAGTGTCGCTTATTCATCACATCTGTAAGGCCGATATTAATAATAATAATAATAATAATGGCGGCATTTTAAAGCGCTCTCACAGCGCTGTACGTTATTACCCCCTGCACATCAGGCGCATAAATCATTCCTGAAACCATCTCAGCTCCCTGGGAAGTATGCAGCTCAATTGCTGCCATTTCGGCGCATATGGGCTAATCAAACACAACAACCAACTCTGCCCTCACAGGTACCCATTTACTCCTGAATGGAGAGAAGCAATTATGGTAACGTGTCTTGCTCAAGGACACAAGCACCACGGTCGCGGTCGCGGTCGGGATTCGAACGCACATTCTGACGACTCAGCCATCAGAACACAAAACCGATGCACTAAACCGCTCGACCATGGCACTACCAATAAACATCGATAAATGAATGCACTTCCTAAAGATGTAAATACCTTAAATCCACGTATTTTTGTATTACATTGCAAAACAAACTAAAAACTTCATGTTTTCTCACAGATTACGCTGCTCAGTCTGTCCGTGGTTATAGCTGGTACCAGCCGTCCACACACAGTGAAGGGGAACAAATCTGGTCTTCAAGATGACGCCATAGGATAAGCAGATTCTTGTTCGTTACTTTAAAACAAATTGACATAGGAATAAAAATCCAGATATTGGATAGCGAAACAAAAGCAGAAGTTTCGAACAAATACGCCTTAGTGACTATCTAACTCACAACAACAAAAATCATGGAAAAACTCGCTGAAATTTGCCAAGGCCGCGTTAGAATTGATTGCCCATTAACGAAAGCGAAAATACATGTGCCTTATTCTCATAGACTTGTGTACAGGAAAGCAAAGATGGCTGCGGTTTATTAATTAAAGGTCTATTACACCTATAGGATGGAAGGACTCGGTTGACAAGAGATCTTGTTGAATTTGAGAATGGTTAGTAATAAGGCCCATCATATCAGTTATTCTGACATAGTCCTTAAAATAATAAAGCTGGCGACCGTACTTAACCCAAATGTCAATAACTTTATTTTTAAGAACAGAGGCCTAACACATACATATGTAAATATTGTGGTGTTTTAATTTACCGATCTAATTAAAAATGTCTGATCACTTCACATGCCTTGAATTTCGTCCTCGTAGGAGCATAGGTAGAAGCAAAACGATTTTCCCTCAAGGAACTTTTCCATTACATTAAAATGGACAGTATGAAGATAGTATAGTTGACATCAATATCATGCAAGTAAACTAGACATGCATGGTCAGTTTGCCATGACTATCGTTTTAATTTAAAGCAATCATTGCCTGCCATCAGGAAGTCGTCTTATCCATGTTTTAATAGATCCTCATCACATTGAGGCCATATTTGTCTGGTAACCTGACAGCTAATCATAAATCACTATGAGTTTGCCAGGCACCACACTATTTAAGACAAGAGCATTGGGGAACCAAAATTTACCATTCTTGAATGAAGTTCTGTTTGTCTATGAAATGAACAAATATCCACGAAGCAAGATATTGACTATCGTACAGTGTTTTGTAACAAGGATCTGTTCTGCCTTTTTAAAATTAGTTTTATTTGATGTATATTAAATTTTATTTGTTGTTTTCTTGTATTATTGTGATTTGTTTTAAATGTAATTCGTCATTTTGCAGTTTTAATTCCAACTAATATATAATAATAGATTCCTATTATATGCATTTTAAATTATTCCTTTATTTTCTCCATACTTAAGGTGGACAACAATACCATACACATATGAAACATTTAATAATAGATTAATATAATTATGAATATTCATGAAGCTTGTTCGAGCAGGGACCCTATATGCATAATGTTATAGGCACAGTAAACGTTAAACTCCCATAAGGACATGTAGACAATATAAGTAAGACAATGTTACCCATATTAACAAAGAATCTTATTCATATTATAAATACTTAGTAATTGAGTCTTTAGTTTATGTTTTAATTAAAATATTGAATATTTGTAAAAGATTTCCACAGAATTCCACAACTTGGGGACCTTCATGGTCAATTTCTTTGAGTAAGAGTGGTTGGAGGAAATGATTAATGTTAACCATCAAATTGCCTGGTAAATAGTCATATACACTTAACAGCAATATTGAACATGGAGCAATAGAGGCCGGCAATTTATTTGTATAACGAAGGACAAAGGACCCTAACTGAAGAAGATATATTACTTAACCAATCTGTTTTTAGAGTGTATGAAGCACAAGGACTTTACAATAATTAGGAACATTTGATTATCTCTATCAACTCAAGTACCTTTTTACAATGAACATAATGTTTTATTTCACTTATATATTTCTTACCACAGTGGGTTTTGTTTGTAACTGAATTAGTTATTAATTTTATCTTTTATTTTAGTTTTATTTGTTTATATGTTTTATTATGTTTAATGTTTATTGATCATTTTAATTTTATCTTTTGAATTACCTTTTAATTCCCAGGGCCACGAGGGAGACCACGTGTTATGTGAACGCGATACCCTGATAAAATATCAGAAATAAATAAATAAAATACAACCTGGGAAGCAGCAATCTGAGGATCACTAGAAGAGGATGCGATTTCTTGTTATTATAAAATTAGATCAAAACACAATAATTTTGCATAATTTTAGCAGGAGCACTTTTAGCAGGCAGCTCTGAGGTCTGTTCAAAGAGAAACATCTCTAGTTTGACTTTGATGTATTTTAACTGAGAGATTGGTCAATGTGGTTTTGTATTTGAAGGGTTGGGGTTAAATGCTGGATGAAGGTGGGGTAATGATTGGGTGGGGAGGGTGAATGGTTGGCTGGAGGAGGGTGAATGGTTGGGGGGGGGAGGGATGAACGGTTGGGTGGGAAGGGATGAATGGTTGGGTGGGGGTGGGGTGAATGGTTGGGTGGGGAGGGTTGAATGGTTGGGTGGGGAGGGATGAATGGTTGGGTGGGGAGGGGTGAACAGTTGGGTGGGGAGGGATAAATGGTTGGTGGGGGAGGGGTGAATGGTTGGGTGGGGAGGGGTGAATGGTTGGGTGGGGAGGGGTGAATGGTTGGGTGGGAGGGTGAATGGTTGGGTGGGGGAGGGGTGAATGGTTGGGTGGGGAGGGGTGAATGGTTGGGTGGGGGAGGGGTGAATGGTTGGGTGGGGAGGGGTGAATGGTTGGGTGGGGGAGGGGTGAATGGTTGGGTGGGGGAGGGGTGAATGGTTGGGTGGGGAGGGATGAATGGTTGGGTGGGGGAGGGATGAATGGTTGGGTGGGGAGGGGTGAATGGTTGGGTGGAGGAGGGGTGAATGGTTGGGTGGGGAAGGGATGAATGGTTGGGTGGGGAGGGATGAATGGTTGGGTGGGGGACGGGTGAATGGTTGGGTGGGGAGGGATGAATGGTTGGGTGGGGGAGGGGTGAATGGTTGGGTGGGGAGGGGTGAATGGTTGGGTGGGAAGGGATGAATGGTTGGGTGGGAGGGTGAATGGTTGGGTGGGGAGGGTGAATGGTTGGGTGGGGAGGGTGAATGGTTGGGTGGGGAGGGGTGAATGGTTGGGTGGGGAGGGTGAATGGTTGGGTGGGGAGGGTGAACGGTTGGGTGGGGAGGGATGAATGGTTGGGTGGGGGACGGGTGAATGGTTGGGTGGGGAGGGATGAATGGTTGGGTGGGGGAGGGGTGAATGGTTGGGTGGGGAGGGGTGAATGGTTGGCTGGGGGAAGGGTGAATGGTTGGGTGGGGAGGGGTGAATGGTTGGGTGGGGAGGGATGAATGGTTGGGTGGGAAGGGGTAAATGGTTGGGTGGGTAGGGGTCAATGGTTGGGTGGGAGGGTGAACGGTTGGGTGGGGGAGGGGTGAATGGTTGGGTGGGGGAGGGGTGAACGGTTGGTTGGGGAGGGATGAATGGTTGGGTGGGGAGGGGTGAATGGTTGGGTGGGAAGGGGTGAATGGTTGGGTGGGTATCAGGGGAGTGATTTGACAAAAGTACAAAATCCTGAAAAATGGGTAGCGGGTCTGGGTCTCCCTTTGGTCTAGAGGACTGTGTCCCCTGAACCTCCTGGATGTTTAATTTTGGAGGATTTACAGACTCTCCACATCCACACAAACAAGAAACTAGAGGTTTGGACACAATACAGGCTACTTCTTTATTTCCTTGCTAGCAACTTTCAAGAAAGTTTTGAGGCAAAGAGAGATTTGTAAAAAATCCTGAAAAATCCCAGGCCTGAGGTATAGGTGGACATACATTTGTAGTTTACCTCTGTACTTGATGATAAGCAGTGCTGCCTGGGGAGGGGTGTAGGACTGGGTGGTGATGGGGTGCAGGACTGGGTGGTGATGGGGTGCAGGACTGGGTGGTGATGGGGTGCAGGACTGGGTGGTGATGGGGTGCAGGACTTAGTGTCTATCTGCAATGCTTTCTTGATCATCCCTATTGCTCCATCAGCATCTTTCTTCCAACTTAGATGAAGAAATAATAACAGGATGTAATGTCAATTAGGAATATTGACTGATATGGGATTATAACCAATGACAGCTTCAATGACAGCTTTACTTCAAAACCATTTATGGTTCAATTATTTATTTATTTATTTATTTATTTATTTATAAGTGTATTTAATAACTTTTGTAAATATTATTTTAAAGACATTTACACAAAGTTTTTCTGAAGCAGAGGAGACACAATCTAAATCGTTCCTTCTATCACTTTATTCAGTTTCCAATAAAGTATTGACCGTCTCAGGGAAGCCTTTTTTTCCTCAAAATCATTATAATACTCTACTGACTGAGTGACAGAGACAAAATATTTTATCAGACTAACGCCAGTCATCCTGATAATCAAATTTCCTTACTAATACAAAAACATCTAAATAAATTGAATGTAAAATTGTTTTGTAAAAATGTGAAAGACATGTGGAATCATTTTTTGATTTGATTTGATTTATTTACTTATTTAAAAACAAATTTGGGGGGTATAAAGTAAATGAAAATAAATGAAAATAAAATATAAATAAATAAAAAAAGTCATTTACCCTCGATGTACATAAGCAGTTGGGTTATCTGGTTCTAGCGCTATGGCTTTCTGGAAATGCTCATCTGCAACGGAGAATTGTCCTTGATCACTCTGAGCCTGGATAAAATACAACAATGAGGGCAGTATTTGTGAATTCTATTTGACATAAAATGAGGTCAAAATACGACTAAAAGACTCGTTATTCAATTACATATTGCAGGACCTAAGTTCATTATGATGTAATCTTCAAGGCAGTACCTTTGGTCCTGACTACTATTAACATAAAACAACAACATAGTTTGAAAGGCACCAGTCTATTTTGATAAGCTTCAATGTGATTCCCATTGACCCGTGTGTTACAAAACCAAGATGGCTGTTTTTGTAAAAAGGATCTATTGAAATAATTTCCACCGCGGCAGCTCTCCCCTGACAAGATAACCCCTGACCTCATTTACCCTACTCCCTCTTCCCTTGACAAGTCATCTCCAACCCATTACTTTCGAAATCTACTCTCCAACCCGACCACATCACCAATGCCCCACCCATACCTGGGCCAAGAGCTCAAAGAGTTTGACGCACACAAAAACGTCTTGGTGATATTTTAAACTATTTTCATAGGATTCTAAGGTACCCATTGCCCTTTCTCCCAACCCCATCACCCTGAAACCACCCCTTCAAACAACCCCCATATTCCCTGCTTACCTGGGCATACAGTGCAAAGGCCTCAGCACACAAGAGAAAGTACCCATTCCCCTCCCTACCAAACCCCTCTCCTTTCCACCAAACCCCTCCCTTCCCCCATAGTCCGTCCTTACCTGGGCATACAGATAAGCTTGGGTGATATTGATTTTTTTTCATCCAAGATATATCGTCAAACATATATCATGATTTTCGATAGTAACGATTCTTTTTTTGTTTATTCAAAGGGCTGACAACGACAGGTATGTAGCCCTCTGTCACGATAATAAGTTACAATAAATCGCCAGTGCTTAGCTGAGAGACACATACAACTGCACCATTCGCTCGAGCACTATGGACATTGGGAAATTCGTGACTTGACTCACAATCGTACTTTTGTTTTTAATCGCGATATATTTTTTAATCCCAATATTTTCATCACGATTTTGCCAATATCTTGATAACTTGAAAAGTTCACGATATCGTAATCGAAAAAAAGGTATCGCTATGTACAATATCGTGTTATATCACCCAAGATACAGAGCAGGACCTCAGCACATGTAGGACACTTGGTACCCATTCAGTCTCCCACCACCCCTCCCACCTACCCCTGTCTTCCCATACTTACCTGGGCTAGGTGCAATGGCCTCAGCACATGTAGGAAACTTCTTGGTGCTGTTTCAAACTGTTCTCTAGGATTCCAAGGTACCCATTCCTCTCCCAACCACCCCTCCCACCCTACCCCCATAGTCCCTACTTACCTGGGCACTTGGGTGCAATGGCCTCAGCACATGTAGGGAAACTTCTTGGTGCTGTTTCAAACTGTTCTCAGGGATTCAAGGTACCCATTCCTCTCGCAACCACCTCCACCCTACCCCATAGTCCCTACTTACCTGGGCATAGAGTGCAAAGGCCTCAGCACATGTAGGGAAACTTCTTGGTGCTGTTTCAAACTGTTCTCTAGGATTCCAAGGTGCCATTCTCTCCCAACCACCTCCCACCCTACCCCCATAGTCCCTACTTACCTGGGCATAGAGTGCAATGGCCTCAGCACATGTAGGAAACTTCTTGGTGCTGTTTCAAGCTGTTTCTCTAGGATTCCAAGGTACCCATTCCTCTCCCAACCACCCCCTCCCACCATAGTCCCTACTTACCTGGGCATAGAGTGCAAAGGCCTCAGCACATGTAGGAAACTTCTTGGTGCTATCTTCAAGCTGCTGCATTGCTGTTTGTAGCTGCATAGGACTCTGATGGACTAGTGCCAGTCTATATTTAGCATAGCTATATATACCGAGCATGTGCCAAGGCAAAGTCACTCTTGAGTTTGTTACACTTCTCAAAGTCCAGAGCTGCATCATCGATCCGATCAAGAAGTAGATTCAGCTGAAGATGGACAGAAGAATTGACCGTTAATCATCTGCCATAACAGACAGTTTATACTTCAGATGAACTGAACTGGGAAGCAATTTCAGAACTAATTACTACTCAGAAGAGATTTTGTCACATCACCGCCAACGGTCTTTACTTACGGAGTAGGGACCAAAGTCATGGTACAACCAAGCCTTGAGAAGCCCAGCCAGGCCCAGGCTTTGACCAGACCTTCAGGCCTATATAATCCTCTAGCTGAGCACAAAGGACCCTTTACTAATGAATAGATCTCAAATAGCTCTTATTGTTAACACAGACTTGACTGACACCTCAGCTGTCCTTGTTCACAGTTGCAGCCATTATAATGAGCTCTACTTGGCTGGGCTAGTCCTTCCAGAAGCCCAGGTTATGTTGATTGGCAGATACTGTATTGTTACAGGATTAGGACTCACAAAAGACAGATTAGGAGACCAGGTAGCCTAGGCCTGGCCAGGCTTTAAAGGCTTGGCTGTACCATGACTTTGGCCCTTTATCCCAGCAGCAAATGAACACATTTCATCATATTCACATTATAGCAAGGTAGTAATGAAAGAATGAAGTCATATTACCTGTCCTCTATGATGATAGATATCAGCATTATCTGGTCAATCTAACTGCCGTAGCAAAGTCATTCATCGCATCGGTGGAGTTCCCTTCCTGTATGCATGCTGCCACGTTTGATCAACGGCTGGCTCGCAACTAAACAGAGAAACCAAACAAAGATGTTTCTTGATAACATGATGCGGAAATAGCTTCTACATATACCAATAGCATGTTGACTCACAACCTCAAACAGAAGAAAACCAAACAAAGATATTTCTTGATAACATGATGTGCATGCTACTACTATGACCAAGCATGTTGACTCACAACTAAGCAAGAGAAAACCAAACAAAGATATTTCTTGATAACATGATGCTTGCGGCTGCATGCTTCTACATATGACCAGCATGTTGACTCTAATATTAAACAGAAAACCAAACAAAGATATTTCTTGATAACATGATGTGCGTGCTACCCATATGACCAGCATGTTGACTCACAACTAAACAAGAAAACCAAACAAAGATATTTCTTGATAACAATGCAGTGGCTGCGTGCTACTACGTGACCAGCATGTTGACTCACTAACTAAACAGAGAGAAAACCAAACAAAGATATTTCTTGATAACATGATGTGCGTGCTACTACATACATGTAAAGACCAGCATGTTGACTCACAACTAAACAGAAAAGCCAAACAAAGATATTTCTTGATAACATGATGTGCACGTGCTACTACGCATGACCAGCATGTTGACTCACAACTAAACAGAGAAACCAAACAAAGATATTTCTTGCTGATAACATGATGTGCGTGCTACATACCATGACCAGCATGTTGACTCATGACTAAACAGAAAACCAAACAAAGATATTTCTTGATAACATGATGTGCGTGATCTACTACATAAGCATGTGAAGACCAGCATGTTGACTCACAACTAAACAGAGAAAACCAAACAAAGATATTTCTTGATAACATGATCATGCGTGCTACCACATATGACTGGCATGTTGACTCACAACCTTCTAAACAGAGAAAACCAAACAAAAGATATGTTCTTGACTAACATGATGTGCATGCTACTACATAATGACAGCATGTTGACACAACTAAACAGAAGAAAACCAAACAAAGATATTTCTTGATAACATGATGTGCGTGCTTCTACATGACCAGCATGTTTTGACTCACTAATAAACAAACAAAACAAAAAAGATGACTGCTTGTGCTTGCCGATGTGCACGATGCTACTACCGCATATGACCAGTATGTTTGACTGCACAACTAATCAGAAAACAAAACAAAGATATTTCTTGATAACATGATGTGCGTGCTACTACATGACCAGCATGTTGACTCACAACTAAACAGAGAAAACCAAACAAAGATATTTCTTGATAACATGATGTGCGTGCTACTACATACATATAAGATAGCATGTTGACTCACAACTAAACAGAGAAAACCAAACAAAGATATTTCTTGATAACATGATGTGCGTGCTTCTACATGACCAGCATGTTTGACTCCTAATATAAACAGAGAAAACCAAACAAAGATATTTCTTGATAACATGATGTGCGTGCTTACTACATATGACCAGCATGTTGACTCACAATTAAGCAAGAAAACCAAACAAAGATGTTCTTGACGCGCGATGTGCGTAAGCATACCACATGACCAGCATGTTGACTCGCAACTAACAGAGAAACCAAACAAAAGATATTTCTTGATAACATGATGTGCGTGCTGCCGCACATGACCAGCATGTTGACTCACAACTAAACAGAGAAACCAAACAAAGATATTTCTTGATAACATGATGTGGGTAACGCTACATATGACCATATGTTGACTCACAACTAAACAGAGAAAACCAAAGATATTTCTTGATAACATGATGTGGGTGCTTTACTACATATGAGTAAGACTAATTGCGGTGACACCATGTGGAACTCAATTGAGTAGTGGTTCTGAAAAAGAACTGGTGGTACAACATAATTCAACACCAGTTAACACCATCAGTTCTTTTCAGAACTATTACTACTCAATTGAGTTCACATGGTGTCACCGCAAGTGGTCTTGTAAACTTATCATCCTCACCGTACCAAAGCTGCAGTTTTACCTACTACATATGACCAGCATGTTGACTCACAACTTCATCAGGAAAAAACCAAACAAATTGATGATGATATACCGGCATACTGTATCACAACAGAAATAACTTTTCTGATATACTGGTGTCTGATAAATCGTCATAATTTTTATCGACTTTGGCAACTTAGTGTTAGGACCACTGCTCCACCCGGAACAATCTAAGTTCTACTTATAAAATTCTCGCCCTCACTATTTTTACTCCAAGTCTCCTCCAAGACGCACAAAACGTAACAGCAGAAGCCAGCAGCACTGGTATGATGTAACCGTTTTGTCTGACTGGCGGGCTAATGTGACAATGTTAATCTGTCCATTTCAATGAGTACTGTTAATTAGCAATTCAAAAGGTCTATGCGCACAAGAACACTCTTTTGACCAATGGATTGGGGTTAACTGACGCTTAGTTTCCAAGGACTGCAGCCATTCTGCTTTCCCCAGGCGAGTCTCGCGTATACTGGGAGAATGACCTGGTGGTTTTTTGTGGGTGAGGGCAGGCGGGGTCCTAAATGGGGTTAGAAATAAAGGGGTCCAAATTCCAAACATATAGTGACAGATGAGCCAGGGGTGTCCAAAGTGGAAACAGGACACACCTATGGATTTATATGACGCCAAAACACAATAAAGGGGACACTTTGCATCCGTCCGTTAGCAGACACCAATGGTTGTTATTTATTTTAAAATTTTCCTGAAACCGACCGAAAGGTTGAGCATATGAGATGAACATGCAGGCTTATACTGGGGGAACTATTTTGAGTTGATTTATTTAATTTTTCTTTTTTTAATTTTTGTTTTTACCTCAAAATTTCCAATAAAATTGAGGCTGGAAAAATTACCTGCTTTTCGATAATCATTTGTTGATGAAATTTTTGAGACAATTAAAAATAATAGTGTGTCAGCTCAAATTATCTTTAGAGGCTCTGGCATGCATGTGTCTATTCAAGCCTGAGTGTTCTTTTGGAGTAGTTTCGATTTTTAAAAAAAAAATACAACTTCATTGAAAAACTTTCTTAAACATGTTGAAAACCCCCTGTAATCATATATCTAACCCTCATAACAAAATTTCGGCGAATTACCGAATTCACTCAATGCCTACCGGTAAAGGTGGTGTGGAAAACAACAAGAAGTATACTGGACTGCCGCTCCGATAACCATGAATAATTATCAAATTGTTTACAGCGGTAAGTGTACAGACTATCAACGCCGATTCAACAATTGAGCTCTCTAATTTGGTGCCTCGATAAGTGATATTTTTTTACGGTTACCTGCTTAACTTTGGGAGAAAAATCCTTAATCTATGAGTAATTAAAAAATATAAAAATAAAAAATAAAAAAGGCTCACGACACTAATTTACTATTGTGGAAATTTGATCAACAACAAAAATATCTTGTTGGCACAAATACCATTGATGACTTCAGTCAAACACAGGGGCCATGATATGAGCAGTTTGAAAAAATCCATGCTCTGGCAGGGGTTATTGGGTGAAATATATGGTTCTGAGCATTTGCTTTATCTTTAAAATGGGAGGGATGCAGCAATCCGGGACAGGCAGCAAAGCCACCGCGACCATGGTCACCACCACCAACAGAACTAGGTGGGGAGTACACCATGATCAGGCCCCAACACGTTCATTGCCCCGTACCACGCCGGCGTTTCCGCGCAGTGCCCGTGCAGTTAGATGGGACCGATGGTGCAGACACTACGTTGCTATCTGGATGTAACCAGATTCCCCAAAACAAAATGGCGGCTTCCGTAACCAGAGTCGGTGATGAAATATTCATTTTTTAGGATAAGCACCAACCCGTAAAATAACGTAGGCGTCAACATGTCATTTCACACCTTCTCACTGCTATATTTTGTTCCTGGGTGGAGTTCCACTTTGGAAATCTTTGATTTGTGTTTTTGATTACCAATAGTGTTAGTGGGTTTTTATAAAGAGTAAGTGTCGTCTTAAGTAATTATAAATGCATATGAAATCTGGTACCTTGTATCGTTGTGCTAGTATGCTTGTTATTAGTGTAAGTCATATAAGTCTGGTGCCTTGTATCATTGTGCTAGTATGCTCGTTATTAGTATATAAGTGCATATGAAGTGGGTACCTTGTATCATTGTGCTAGTATGCTCGTTATTAGTGTAAGTGCCATGAAGTCTAGTATGTATCCCATTGTGCTAGTATGTTTATTAGTATAACATAATTTCGGATTTTTGTTGTGTGTTTTCTTTGCCAGTTCCTTCAGTTTTTATCACCCAAAATCATGTTGCCCATGTCTAAAGTTTTCAAAAATAAAAATGCAGTTGCACTGAAAAAAAAGATAAAAAAACATACCAACTTTGTTAATTAAAATTCAAACGCCAAGACAGTTTGACAACTGACTGGAAAAACTTAATCAAAAGGGGTTTATTAACGGGGGGAAAGACATGGTTTTTATTTAAGACGTGCAAGGGCTTTTTGAACCGATTAGGGAAGAAGATTTTTTTGTACACGCTGACTCATGTTCTTGAAAGTGTTTTGTGTCCCTTTAAATGAGTTTGCCCTTTGTTGGGTTTTAAATTTCCCATACAAGGTCAAAAATCGTAAATGTTGATATCTTCCCCGGTATTCTTTTCAAAATCACTGTCAAACCCTTTTAGTGGTAAGTACTTTTAAGGTTAAAATGGCGACCTTTTTGACTGGAAAAAAGTTTTTGGTATTTTTCGGGTTAAAATGACGTAAAAACAGTAAAAATTTACCTTTAAATTTGGGTCAAAGTCAAACAGGAGTTGTTTTCCCTTACACAACTTTTCCACAAATGCATCTAGTTAAAAAAAACTTTTTGTATAAGGAATTTGAAATTGATACAGGCAAGGGGAAAAAAGTTGACGCTTGGTCTTTTCCGCAGGATAAAAAACAGGGGTCTTAAAAATTCCCAACAAGACAAAACGGTTTCTTTCCATTCACAACAAGACGGGCCCCTTTCCTTCACAGAAAGACGGTGTCTTACCATTCAGGCAAGACGGGTTACTCCCTTCCCAAAAAAAGACGGTATTTACCATTCATAGAAAGACGGTGTCTTACCTTCCGACAAACGGTGTTTACCATTCAAAAAAGACAGGTGTCTTACCATTCAAACAAAACAGGTCTTAACATTCACAAAAGAAAAAACAGACAAGTTCCTTACCATTCATAGACAAACAGGTTTCTTATTCAAAATGCATCTTTTTTTCCATGTTCCAACACCTTGATCGTCGGAAAAAACAAAAAAATTAAGTTAAAATTTCGATCAACACTACTTGACCTAGTTTTTTTAATGAGGACAAGAAACCAATTTTGTCAACAGGAAATGTCGTGAAATTTTCTAATGTTTTAATGCAAACATTTTTTTATGAACAATATTTGAAATTTTTATGAACAATATTTGAATTTTTATAACAAATTTTTTTGATGAAAATATTTTAATTTTGAATAGCAATATTTAATTTTGATTAGCAATATTTGAATTTTTATTACAATATTTAATTTTGTTGCAATATTTTAATTTTTATTAAAATTTTTAATTTTAATTAAATTTTAAATTTTGCACATTTTGTTAAAATATAACAAAATCATTCACCGATATCGAAAATATTTTAAAATTTAAATTTTTCAAGCAACCCAAAAATTATGATTACAATCAACACAAAGGGGGCAGGATGTTTTGAAAAATTTGTCAAAATTTTATTTTTTTAAATAATACAAATTGTTTTCCTTTTTTCATGGGAAATTTTTTATTTTTAAAATTAAAAAAAAAATTCCTGAACCATGAAATTAAAAAAAAGAATGACATTATGTGCCCATATATAAATTTAGATTGATGAAATTTTGGTCGGGTGATAATTAATTGATTTGATTTTAGGTAAAAATTTTAGCTTGGGGGTGAGGATGATAAGTAAGACTAATTGCGGTGACACCTTTGGGAATTTAATTGGTAGTAATTTGTTCTGAAAAAAAATGGGTATTTATTTTATGCCCGTAAGACCATCTTTTCCGGTGTTTTAAAAAAACCAAGGGGACCGGGGATTTGAAAAAGATTGGCCTAGAATCCTACATGGGACAGGAACCACGAATTAAATTGATGAAATGTTTAGTCAGGTGAAAACCATTGATTAATTTTTCCTTACTTATTAAGGTGTCCAAGAGTTCAAATTTTTTTACCAACTGCTCATGACTGCGGCTCTGTTCTGATAGAACGTTGGGGATCTTTTCTTATCTTGAGGGGCGAGTTGGATAGCTTCATTATAAAAACAAAGCTTGCTCATATCGTCCACTTTTAAGTTTTTTTAGGTGTTTGAGCCCGCGACAACATTGTTTTTTTTCTTTTTTTTTGGGTTGTCCGAAAAAATATTGAGGGGTTCGACCAGCGCGAGCACCTATTGTTTTTTTTCGTTTTTTTTTTTTTTGGTGTTGGGCAGAAACCCTATTTTTTTGTTGATTTTTTTTTTTTTTTTTTTTTCCCTTTTTTTCCGGATAGATTGTCTAAAAATACATACTTGCAAACTTTACTGAACTTCAAACTTGGCATA
>CM055817.1:49554117-49591617 GCA_029582265.1 Zoroaster sp. YZ-2022
AAGTTGAAATTGATAACAGGATAACAGCCGCAACATGCAAATTTTTTGAACTCGAAAAATTCTACACCAATAGAAGCATCAAACTTTCAACAAGAATCATCTTCTTAAACGCATTGGTTAGATCGGTCATGACCTATGCATGTCAGACATGGTGCCCGAAGAAGAAGGAATTTAATCAATTGGAATCTGCATACACAGGTTTCCTGAGGTTCATGGTAAAAGGCGGTCATCAGAGGGTGAAAGATGCACAAAAGTATGAGAGAGCTGATGGCACGGAGGGAGAATTTAATAAATTTGTACACTCAAATGTGAAAATAAGGGAGATAGCAGGGTCTGGAAGCATTGTGAGCTACATCAAGAAGCAACAGTACAACTGGATTGCCCACATCACAAGGCAGAAAGACGTCAGAATGACTAAGCAATTAACATTTGATAATGAAAAATATGCCAAGAAATCTGGGATAACAGAAAATACACGTCGGCAAGTGCTCCTCCACCAAGAAAAAATTTAAATGAAAAACAGGTAGATACTCAAATGGTAAAAAGAGAAAACTTTAAGATCTAAGGATCTTAACCACAAAATTAATATACGAATGTGGAATGACGACCTATGACGATGCTTTCAATTAGAACGTACATATTTTATCAATGAGTTGGGTTAAATGAAGATAGAATGCTCAACTTATGAATTTGAATGTATCTTTGCTGATTGAATGATGATGTAAAGGAGTATTCATTTTCATATCAAATTGAATGAGTCACGTTTTTAAACTGAATGCAATATTTTGAAATTCATTGGGAAAACCTATAATAAAATGGATAATTCAAATATTAACTTTAATTCATTTACTTCACAATGTTCATTTACTTCCAAAGAATTTGCATTTAGTAAAATTAATTATTGTGCTTACAAAAGAAGAAAGGCAATAAAGTTGTTCTTCTATTAATCAATTAAATGTTTATTAAAAAAGGTATCCAGTTTCTGTCCATAGGTCGGCTTCAAAATCGGTGACATGCTATTATTATTTTATTTTTTAATTTATTATTTAAAAAAAATCTTTGTTGATGGTGTTGTTTTGTTTTGGTTTGATAACCAGTAAAATACGTAATGCATGTATACACGATCATTGGAACCAGACCAAATTTACCATACACAAAATATGGTGGCTAAGAGAGGCCTCACAAATTAGGCAAATGTATGGTTACATATCGTTTCAAATTGAACACCGGAGACCTCGCTCGGCTTCGCCGAATCCGTTTACGTACACTGGCTACGGTGTATGAAACTACCACACTGTGTATGGATGCAGGTGTGATGAATGGTTTGGGAAGCCTCCTTTTAATTATTGAACTACCCAAACTTCCCCTTGTGGAAAACGTATTAATTTTTTTGAATTTGTTATCCCTCTCTATAATTTTGTTTTTCCATTAATAAATTAAATGTTAAATAATTTCTTGTTAAAATAAAAGTTGATCTCATTATGTAATTGGAAAGACGTTTTTTCTGCAAATTTATTTCTTGATCGCTCGAATATACTCACATGTGTGTGCACGTGTATTTGTATATACGTGTATATACATATACGTGCACACGAAGAAACACGATGTATACGTGTGTACACGAAGAAACACGAACATGCCTCGGAATTTTCTGTTTCAGATACGAATAGCTCAGAAATATCATTCTTTGATATATCAATTGACATGGGCAGATACTGCATGTTGATAACGGATAATTCCGTTGATAACTATATCATTAAGTCTACAAACAATGGCATCAGGACAGCTAAATGAGACGTGTGTTCAATTATAAAGGTCTTTATTTTTCTTTTATTGTGAACAAGGTAACACATCAAACTAAAGATGTGTCTCTTTTTGAACAGACCTCAGAGCTGTTCTGAGTTGAATCTTTTGAGATGTAGGGCCTAAGAGTGTAAATGACAGGTTCATTAACACAGGAAAAAACGAACCGTAAGCGTTTTTAAGTAAATATGTAATTTGACACCTTATGACGTAATAATTATGTCAATTTCGCCAATTTAAATACCGCGTCATTCTGTTTCGCGCGGAATTAAATGTTGCTCAAAATCATCATTCAGTTTCCATTCAGTTTCCTTTTTTAAACAAAAAAACATCCAATTTAACAATCCACTCGAACAACATTCAAATTTGCAGGAGCTTTCGACGCTCCTATTTGGACATTCAAATTCATTATTGGGCAGGCATTTGTGAAATTTGTGCAACTTAATTGACGGTTAAGGGAAAAACCATATGAATGGACAATAAGAAACCAGGATAGAAATCATAAAGACACACTCAAACAATAAAAGAGGTTATAATGAAACAGTCCAATATAATATAAATGTTACAGAATAAGGCCCAGGTCAGAAACCAATATAGATTGTAATCAGAGAAAAAACAAAACAGAGTGTGATAAAAAAAACACACCGATAGGGCCTATATACAATGTACGAGAAATGCACATGAATAAAGAAAACTAAATTAAGTTTGAATTAAAGTAAAGATGTGAAACGTATTCAGTTGTCTTGTACAATTAATCTAGGCCTATTTCTTTGTATTTGTTTCTCGTATTTTTTTAAAATTCTCATTTTGCGAAATTGATTGCCGTTATACGAAAATGAAAGTAACATTTTAGTGAAAATCTCCAATCGAACCAACTCTGCTAATTTGGATGACGAATGTGTATTACTAAAAAGAACGACGTACAATATGCTAAATTGAATATAATGCTAAATGAATTCGCATGCATGAAAATGAAATGAAGTGTTCTAAATGTTATATACGAACAAAACAAACCAAACTTGAGCCATCAATAATTATGTTCATAGTGTTAATCCCTTGCACCTCCACCAGTGTACAGAGTAGGATATTGACTCAGCCTGTATGTACAATAGGGACACCTGTTATATTATATTTACTAATATATACAGGTAAGTGCTCCTGCTAAACATTATGCAAAATTATTGTGGTTTACTCGAATTTTATCATAACAAAAATCTCATCATTTCTGGGAATTACAATGTAATTCAAAAGATAAAATTAAAGTGATCAATAAAATACATATTACACATAATAAAAATTGTAAATAATTAAAACTAAAATAACAATTAATTACATAAATAGATAATTCAGTTACAAACAAACCCACTATGGTAAGAAATCTAAAAGTGAAATAAAACATTATGTACATTTTAAAAGTGGTATTTGAGGTGATAGAGATAAGCTTTCCCAGTTACTGTTAAGTCATTGTGCTTCATATGATGGTTGTATTATTTGTTAGTGTCTGATGCGTTTGTTGCATATATTTATTACCACATGAAATGCCTGAGCCGTATAGAAATATCACCCGATCCCTAGCTTTATCATTCACTGTGTCCAAATCGAGCGCCCAATACGTCTTATCCGCCGATCGGGAAAATAGGCCTATACACTGACTCACTTTGCTCATAAGGTAAGGGATATTGAGGTTTTCTTTGTTCGTGTACGATCGTTTGGCCATCGAGAGGATAGGGAATGGACGGGGAGGGGCGGGGCTGCCTTTTTAATGAGACTATTCGAGAGCACAGAGGTACATTTAGTTGTCCCACCTCAATTAACCTATCGCCAGCATCATTACCCAAGCCACTCTCCAATTCTTTTACGAAGCAACTATACACATGTTGAGTATATACGAGCGAGGTCTTCAGGTTCCCGGTGTCCGGACTGGCTCTTGCCGCGCTGGCAGGGTGATGAAACGCTGGTGTTCAATTTGAAACGACATGTAACCATACATTTGCCCGATTTGTGAGGTCTTTCTTAGCCACCATGTTTTGGTCTTGTTCTAATATAATAATTGTGTATACATGTATCACGTATTTCACTGGTTGGCAAAACAAAAAACAATTACCCCCCCTCCCCCCAAAAAAAGGGAAAAAAGGGGTTGTCACCGCACCGATTTTGAAGCCGACCTATGACCAGAAACCGGAGACTTTTTTGGCCATAGATAAGAGCCAATTACTTATTTTAACTAGCTCAGTGTTTAAAATACGAGCTGCATTATTTACATTGTGATGGGTATAAATTAAACTTGTATCATCAGCAAATAAACAAAAGGATTTAATTTTGGTTGCCTTCGCTACACCCCTGGTTATAACAATTCTATTAAAGATGAGATATGATTCATTACTGTGTTGGATGCAATACTAAGTCAATAGTGGATTTATTTTTTTATTTTTTTATTTTTGTAGTTTATTGTTGGGGGTACAGTACCGTAAATAGGGGCCACAGGAGGCACGTGTCAAAGGTCCATGCCCATCCCCTCCCCTGGTCACCCACCCCCGATCTGAATTCGGATCCCTAAGAAAGACAAAGGCACCTCAAATCCCCCCTGAAACTCCTGCTGTCCCTCCCATAATTTATTGTGTGTTTATCTTTTTTTTGGCATGTGCCCTCTCCTCCACTGGTCACCATGGTTCCGTAACTGCATAGGGTCAACTGTAATTTCCCTCTTCCTATTGTTTCATGATAAGTATAATTGTCTAAAAGGTTGCACAAATCACAAATTAATCCAAATAGAAATTCTCGTTTTTCCCCAAAGGAATGTAGGTCCATGGCTGTCAGCCAATCAGAAAACGACATGCTGATCAGCGTCTTTACTTCGGGACATTTTGTTTCTACAAACCTGTATGTTCTCCATTCATAATTTTATGGTTTGCATATTTGAAAAAGGAACCAAAAACATAATAGGAATAGAAATTTTCAAAAATAATACTAACACATTTTCAGAACACACATATTATTACATTATTCCATCGTATTTGTAATTACAGACGTTAGCGTATAAACCTATTATTCCCAAAACATACGTGACAAAGTAAAACATAAAAAATTAAACTTCAAATTATTCGGCGAGGGTGGATTGGTGGATGGGGTATGTCATGGGTCCTGCTTCGTACTGTTCCCCACAGTAACAAGAAAGTATCGGCGAGTTCATCGGTTGGGTGAGTGCTGTGTCATGGGTCCTGCTTTCTACTGTTCCCCTATAGTAACAAAAAAATTGCCACAACTGACAGTCAGACCAATATGACAAGAAGACAACAAAGTCTGAAGGAAGAATCTCTCTCAAACTTGTTTCATAACTTAGTGTTTACCTACAAACTTAAGAGTCAAGTACATGTACAGTCACGTGAAGAGATACGTGGGCAGATAGAAGGCCATATAGACAATAGAGAAGGAGAGGAAGCAGTTCTCTGACAGTAGTCATGTGTTTACACTGCACAAGCATCGTACCTCTCACAAACACAATAGAATATGCAATATGCAATATAAATTGTCGTTATTGCATATATGGCGTAAGAACGATAAGCAGAACCTTATGAAAAGATGTATCTCCACTTGAATGGATTGCTACGAGGGTCTTATTGATTATTAAATAGGCCTATATTAAATTGTGTCTCGCTGCAGTAGCCTTGATGTTAGGTAGACAGACTGAAATGAAATAAGATGAGTTTTAAAGGCAATGTATGTAGGTGTTCTTGAAAATTAAAACAATTTCAAATTTTAAATAATGAATAATTTACCACCGTTTCACATAAACTTACTCAGTGCAAGGTTGATGGCTATCGAATTTACTTCTAAATTGTTCTGAGGATTTATATATATATATATATATATATATATATATATATATATATATATATATATATATATTAGTTAACTGTTATTCCCCAATGTAAGTCAGAATTAAACATTTTAATTAAATGTCCCCTTTAAGTTTGAATTTAGTGATGTCAAATAAGTTTTAACATGAAAAATTACTGTGAATAACTTTAGTGCAAACAATATCCCGCACTGTGCTAGATAAAATCGCAATGCCGCGAAGGTAAAAACCAAAAGTATTACAAAAACAATGCAGGTCTAAAATAAAGATTTGGATAAGTTGCGTCATAATTTAGTCTCCCATTTGGCTAAAATACATTGTTAAAAATATAGAATCAGGTGAGAAACATTAAAACATGACGACAACCCTTTGGGAGTTAAAGGATAATTTTTGAAAATTGTTTTTTCATTTCGAGGGGAAGTTTCTCACAACCACCTCCCCACACCATCCCACCTCCACACCATCACACCCCACACCATCACACCCCACACCATCCCACCCCCACACCATCACACCTCAACACCATCACACCCCCACACCATCACACCCCACACCATCCCACCTCCACACCATCAGACTCCCACACCATCACACCCCACACCATCACACCCCACACCATCACACCCCACACCATCACACCCCACACCATCACACCCCACACCATCACACCCCACACCATCACACCTCAACACCATCACACCACCACACCATCACACCCCACACCATCACACCTCAACACCATCACACCCCACACCATCACACCCCACACCATCCCACCCCCACACCATCACACCCCACACCATCCCACCCCCAGACCATCACACCCCACACCATCCCACCCCACACCATCCCACCCCCACACCATCACACCCCCACACCATCACACCCCCACACCCCACCATCCCACCCCACACCATCCTACCCCACACCATCCCACCCCACACCATCACACCTCAACACCATCACACCACCACACCATCACACCCCACACCATCACACCTCAACACCATCACACCCCACACCATCACACCCCACACCATCCCACCCCCACACCATCACACCCCCACACCATCCCACCCCCACACCATCACACCCCACACCATCCCACCCCACACCATCCCAACCTACACCATCACACCCCACACCATCCCACCCCACACCATCCCACCTCCACACCATCCCACCCCCACACCATCACACCCCACACCATCACACCTCAACACCATCCCACCTCCACACCATCCCACCCCCACACCATCCCACCCCACACCATCCCACCCCACACCATCCCACCTCCACACCATCCCACCCCCACACCATCCCACCTCTATTCCCGATAGTAACAAGAAAGTATCGGGGAGTTCATAGGTTGGGTGTATGGTGTGTCATGGGTCCTGCTTTCTACTATTCCCCCATAGTAACAAAAACATGCCACAACTGATATGACAAGAAGACAACAGAGTGTAAAGGAAGAATCTCTATCAAACTTGTTTCATAACTTAGTGTTTACCTACAAACTTAAGAGTCAAGTACATGTACAGTCACGTGAAGAGATACGTGGGCAGATAGAAGGCCATATAGACAATAGAGAAAGAGAGGAAGTAGTTCTCTGACAGTAGTCATGTGTTTACACTGCACAAGCATCGTACCTCTCACAAACACAATAGAATATGCAAGATGCAATATCAATTGTCGTTATTGCATATATGGCGTAAGAACGATAAGCAGAACCTTATGAAAAGATTTATCTCCACTTGAATGACTTGCTACGAGGGTCTTATTGATTATTAAATAGGCCTATATTAAATTGTGTCTCGCTGCAGTAGCCTTGATGTTAGGTAGACAGACTGAAATGAAATAAGATGAGTTTTAAAGGCAATGTATGTAGGTGTTCTTGAAAATTAAAACAAATTTCAAAATTTTAAATAATGAATAATATACCACCTTTTCACATAAAATTTCTCAGTGCAATTGTGATCGCTATCTAATTTAATAATAAATTGTTCTGATTATTTATATATATATATATATATATATATATATATATATATATATATATATATATATATATATATATATAATATATATATTAGTTAACTGATATTCCCCAATGTAAGTCAGAATTGAAATTTTGAATTAAATGTCCCCTTTAAGATTGAATATAGTGATGTCAAATAAGTTTTAACATGAAAAATTACTGTGAATAACTTTAGTGCAAACAATAGCCCGCACTATGCTAGATAAAATCGCAATGCCGCGAAGGTAAAAACAAAAAGTATTACAAAAACAATGCAGGTCTAAAATAAAGATTTGGATAAGTTGCGTCATAATTTAGTCTCCCATTTGGGTTTTTTGTTAAAAATATAGAATCAGGTGAGAAACATTAAAACATGATGACAATACTTTTGAAAATGTTTAGGAGTTAAAGGATAATTTTTGAAAATTGTTTTTTCATTTCGAGGGGAAGTTTCTCACAACCACCTCCCCACACCATCACACCCCACACCATCCCACCTCCACACCATCACACCCCACACCATCACACCCCACACCATCCCACCTCCACACCATCCCACCTCCACACCATCCCACCTCCACACCATCCCACCTCCACACCATCCCACCTCCACACCATCCCACCCCACACCATCCCACCTCCACACCATCCCACCCCCACACCATCCCACCTCCACACCATCCCACCCCACACCATCCCACCTCCACACCATCCCACCTCTAATGAGACACGGTAGAATAACACCTTTAAATGATATACTGTCTCTTTAAGACTTACAATACCATCATACATACAGACTGACAGATGGATAACTAATACTAATTTAACAGTCCTAAAATACACCTACAGACAAACAAGTGGACCAAACAACGAGCAAACAAACCAATCACAATCCAAACCAACAAAGTCAACCAATCAACAAAACAGTGTTTAAAGCACATGCACAAACAGATATGCAGACAAACTGTCAGATATGATACATAAACAAGGACAAGTCGGCGAAATCAACTTTTGATCTTTAAACGGGATTTTTAATATTGGTTCGCGGCGTTCAAACACAAAAAGAAAGCTTACCCATATGTGTAATGCTATACAAATCGTTAAAATTGCGTGGGCAAGCACGATCACAGGGATAGAAAGACAAATATAGCCAAGGCTTGGAGGATGAGATGAAACGGAAGTTATGCGCGTGGATGATGTAGGCCTTATTGAGAAGACAAAGGCAGGTTTAGGTACTGATAATCGTACACGTTTATTATTTATATCTACATAGAAGCTTCTGGAAAATTAGCAAAATATTGGGAAAATTTATTTTTACTGGAATGATATGTATCATGCAGAATAATAATTATGAGCTTTTGCGAGTTTGTTGCTGACAGTAAATTCCTTAGCTGAAAACCAGACAGATAAAACCGTCTGTGGATCTAGGAATGTATATTGACCATGATATCTTTTGCGGACCTTTTTTGCCTTGTCCCCCTCTTTTTGCCTTGTAACCCCTCACCCCATTCGCCGTCAGTGTATCTGCCCTTGCAAAGAGACATTTTGACAAACAAATGATTTTACGAACATTATACTGAACCATCAATCAAACAAAAAAGTGATTAAACACAAATGCACCGACAGACAGAAAGATGACACAAATATGGACAGTAGATCAATTTTACATCATTATTTTATGGACGTCCAAATCACATTATTTTAGTGCTCACCATAAAACACAGTCTACGTGTGATATAATTATATGCTGAATAAAAGGTTTTAGCAGTTATCACAGTCAAGTATAATTTAACTCTTACAAATGAATATTATGTGTGAAACCTTGTTTTTTAACTTAATTCTCGTACAATATGATATGTTTCTCGATGACTATATTAAAAGTACTGAAGTAGAATCAATATTTATTAAAGTAAATAGAGCTTACAAAAAACCCATTATTGTTGGAACCATGTAGGCCCTATCGCCCTCCATCCAAAGGTGTAGATTATTTTAATTCTATGTTGGATGTTTTGGAAAAGGTTCTTGTTGAACATGACGTTATATTGTTGGGTGACCTAAATTACGATTATAAATTTGATGAATGTCTAAGTAATAACAACGTATATTATATGGAACAATTGTTCGAATTTACGCAATTAATCAAAGAACCAACAAGAGTCACAGATACTTCTTCAACTTTAATTGATGTTATTTTGTCCACCAATGTTACTGAACATAAGACTTCTGGTGTTATTAAGGTTTCACTTAGTGATCACTTCCTTACATACACTATTTTAGATGGTAAACCGGTTACTAAACAACAAAGGGTTGTTACTACTAGAAATTATAACAAGTTTGATGCAAGTATATTTTGTGATTCATTGAATAATGCAATATGTGATTTAGATACTCATCTGTCTCGTAACGATACACCACTGGATACTACATGGGATATGTTTGAACACACCTTTAATAACATTTCTGAAAAACATGTACCATTAAAAAATGTGAGAGTAAGAGATCGTTGTAATCCTAGGATAACAAGGGATATTATAATACTCATGAATGAAAGAGATTTCGTTCATAGGAAATATATTAAAAATCCGTGTAGTGATACATGGAAACAGTATAAATTAAAAAAAAAAAGTTGTTCATGAAATTGAAAGAAAAAAAATCAACGTGAATTTGATAAAACACAAGTTACCAAAAATAATGGTCAAAAACACAATATGTGGAAAATACTTAAAACCTTAACTGGGTCAAATGTAGTCTCTTCACCAAATAATATTGATGTTGAAAAATGTAATAATTATTTTGCCACAACTGGGTCTAAGCTAGCTACTAAATTCAATGAGAAGGTTGATTACAAGTGGGAGTTACCAGAGAGTATTTACACCTTTAAACTTGAATCAATTAGCACCGATGTAGTTCTCGAACAACTTAATAAACTAAAGAGTAAATCAAATATAGATGTGTTGAATATGGACTGTAAACTGCTTAACATTGGAGCACCTATTATAACACCTTTGTTACATGTAACTAAAATTTTAAATATGTCAATAAATGAAGCTAGTGTCCCGGAAGATTGGACATTTGCTAAAGTCACTCCCATTTATAAAGGTAAAGGTTCTGTTGAGGATTATGGAAATTATAGACAGATCTCTGTAATAAGTCTTGTATCTAAAATTATGGAAAAGATTATTTTATCGCAACTAAAAGAATATTTGTGACCCGCTCTACAAAAAAGGGTATTATGTCGCACAAATAAAAAATTAGTTATATATAAATAGTTGAATTGGTCACATTACAAGCTTTAATTTGGTACAGGTTTGACCCCTGTGGCATTTTGCATTCTGGAGATATATTAATAATTTGCATATTCATATTTTACAATGTAACGAAAGTGCTTTCAGAGATACAGCCCTTTAAACATACTAAGTGGAAAAAGAAATGAGCTAAAAATAAACTCTCTTGAATGCCCATAGCAACAGTTATGTTATTGATAGCGGGTGTTAAAACCGTATCACTACGAAAGCATAACATTGGTGGTTTTTTCCTCTAAAACGGACAAAGAGTAAAACAAAAGACGAAAACAATGCACGCAAAACGTTTGTTTTTTCATCTTTATTCATCAATATTAATATTTCTGAAAATAAATTATGAAAATATTGATATTATAGAAGCCAACAAACCAAAAAAAAAAAATCAGTTTGTGAAGATTTGTTCACCCGTCTCCACATAGAACAGCCCTTTACGTGTAATAGCATAGCGCGATTTAATACCCTTTTTCGTAGAGCGGGTCACATTTATACGACCATCAATTTATAACTACTGCACAGTCTGCTTATTTAAGAACCATTCTACAAACACTGCTATACACAAGGTTGTTTCAGATATTTCAGAAGGTATTTACGCTAATGAAACTAATGCTTTGTGTTTTATTAATCTCCAAAAATTGTTTCGACACTATTGATCATGAAATTTTATTGAAAAAAATGGATAATTACGGTATTAAAGATTTGAGTTTGCAATGGTTTAATAAAGAATTGGAACAAATGATCTAATTTATTTCATAATGTTTCGAAATGTTTCTAAATAATAATTTTTCTGCAAACTTATTTTTTTGATGGTTGCTGATGGTTACATATCCTTTCAAATTGAACACCGGCGTTTTCTCAGCCTACCAGCGCGACAAGCGTCAGTCTGGGCACCGAGGATCCCCAGAGACCTCGCTCGGCTTCGCCGAAGCCGTTTACGTACACTGGCTACAGTGTGTGAAACTACCACACTGTGTATGGATGCAGGTGTGATGAATGGTTTGGGAAGCCTCCTTTTAATTATTGAACTACCCAAACTTCCGTCTGTGGAAAATGTATTAAATTTGTTGATTTCGTATCCCTCTTAATAATTATGTTTTTCCATTAATAAATTAAATGGAAACTAATTTCTTGTTGAAATAAAAGTTGATCTCATTATGTAATTGGACAGACGTTTTTTCTGCAAATTTATTTCTTGATCTTGTGCTGATGGCAAGTATACATATAGTTAACAAGTAACTTGTTCTTTATTTCAAATTGAACACCAGCGTTTTCTCACCCTGCCAGCGCGGCAAGAACCAGTCCGGACACCGGGACGGAAATCCTGAAGACCTCGCTCGAATATACTCACATGTGTATGCACGTGTATTTGTATATACGTGTATACGTGTGTACACGAAGAAACACGCACATGCCTCGGAATTTTCTCTTTCAGATACGAATAGCTCAGAAATATCGTTCTTTGATATATCAATTGATATGGGCAGATACTGCTGTCCTCGACAAAAATAATTACGTTGATATAATGTCTACAATTACATCGGGACAGCAAAACTGAGTCGTGTGTTAAGTTATAAAGATGTTTATTTTTCTTTTATTGTAAACAAGGTAATACATCAAACTAGAGATCTTTCTCTTTTTGAACAGACCTCAGAGCAGCCTGTATATATTCCGTAAGTGCTCCTGCTAAAAATTATGCAAACTTATTGTGGTTCGATCTAATTTTATAATATCAAGAAATCGCATCCTCTTCTAATGATCCTCAGATTGCTGCTTCCCAGGTTGTATTTTATTTATTTATTTCTGATATTTTTATCAGGGTATCGCGTTCACATAACATGTGGTCTCCCTCGTGGCCCTGGGAATTAAAAGGTAATTCAAAAGAAAAAATTAAAATGATCAATAAACAATAAACATAATAAAACATTTAAAATAAAAGATAAAATTAATAACTAATTCAGTTACAAACAAAACCCACTGTGGTAAGAAATAATAAGTGAAATAAAACATTATGTTCATTGTACAAAGGTACTTGAGTTGATAGAGATAATCAAATGTTCCTAATTATTGTAAAGTCTATGCACTTCATACACTCTAAAAACAGATTGGTTAAAAACTACCAATTTAAATGGTTAACACTATTTTTTATTATTTTAACCGAGAGATTGATCAATGTGGTTTTAAGAGTGTATGTTGGTTGTATTATTTATTTAGTGCCTGATATGTTTGTTGTATACGTTATTACCACATGAAATTCTTGAGCCGTATAGAAGTATTATCCTAACTCTCGCTTTATCATTCATTGTGTTCAAATCGAGCGACCCAACACACCTCATCCGTCGATCGAGAAAATAGGGCTATACACCGACTCACTTTGCTAATCAGGTGAGGGATATTGAGATTTGTTGTTTGAGAGGATAGGGAATGGACGGTGAGGGACCGGGCTGGCTTTCAATAAGACTATTCGAGAGCACAGAGGTGCATGTAGTTGTACCACCTCAATTAACCTATCACCAGCATCATCACCCAAGCCCCTCTCCAATTCTTTTAACAAGCACATTTGTCTTACCTTATATTTCTTAGATCAATCCATATTCAGATTTTATGATCATGGTCAATTTCTTTGAGTAAGAGTGGTTGGAGGAAATGATTAATGTTAGTCAATCAAATTGCCTGGTAAATAGTCATGTACACTTAACAACACTATTGAACATGGAGCAAATAGAGTCGGGCAATTTATTTGTATAACCTTGAAACACGAAGAATCCTAACTGAAGAAGATATATGTTATTTAATATACAAGAAAATATAATTCAGTTTTATCAATTGGCATTCATTTGTCACATTTTTATTTTAAATTCTCAGGCCCGGGTATGATTGCATTATGTGCAATGTTGAAGGGATGGAACAACAATATTTGTAAAATGATGGCAAAACTGCTTCTCTTTGAATCATTTCAATTTTAATTTTGTTTAATACATTCTTTGTTTCATCAGTTTTAGGGGGACGTTTTGCCAATATCTTTCTTAAAAGTGGCAGTTCCTCAGACTAAATAGTTTATTGTGAAGATTGATTCCATCATCAGCTTTATACCAACTAAGTTGTATATTAACATTCAACTACTTGGGTATTTTTTAATTAGTTTTTAAATATCAGTTCTATAACCTACCTTTAAAACAAAACTATTAAATTCAATAAAATTTACATTAGGCCTACTCTGTGTTGTGTGTTTCATTATAATTGTCCATTCTTGATCAATCGCTTGCGACTGGTTCTTTTGAAATTGAATGTACCTGACGACGCTTTCAATTAGAACTTACTTATTTTCCAAGAGGTTTTGGCTAATTGAAGGGGTTCAAATAAGCCTTGCTCTAGATGCAACAAAAATCCCACGTCAGAAAAGTGTTAAGCCTGCTGCTGCTGGTCGCAACTAAATCTATCAGCTAGAACAATTATGTTTCTTTTGTTTACTACTGTGGGCAATATGATCCATTATAATGTAAAAGTTTTTGTTGAATTTAAGCATGGTTAGGGATATTAGCCCCATCTTATGTCAATTTCGCCAATTTAAATACAGCGTCATTCTGTTTCGCGCGGAATTAAATGTTGCTCAAAATCATCATTCAGTTTCCATTCAATTTCCTTTTTTAAACAAAAAAAACACATCCAGTTTAACAATCCACTTGAACAACATTCAATTTTGCAGGAGCTTTCGACGGTTAAGGGAAAAACCATATGAATGGACAATAAGAAACCAGGATAGAAATCATAAAGACACACTCAAACAATAAAACAGGTTATAATGAAACAGTCCAATATAATATAAATGTTACAGAATTAGGCCCAGGTCAGAAACCAATATAGATTGTAATCAGAGAAAAAACAAAACAAAGTGTGATAAAAAAAAGACCGATAGGGCCTATATACAGTGTACGAGAAATGCACATGAATAAAGAAAACTAAATTAAGTTTGAATTAAAGTAAAGATGTGAAAAGTATTCAGTTGTCTCGTACAATTAATCTAGGCCTATTTGTTTGCATTTGTTTCTCGTATTTGTTTCCATTTGTTTCTCGTATGTTTTATTTGCAACCAAACGTACCTATATAAAAAAAAATGCGTATACATAGTCCGTGCGATGGCTCGGCAGCGATTCTTAGAAGTGTGTGTATGTGGGGGGGGGGGTGGGGTGGGAATAGAGGGACACTGTATGTCACCCAATAATTATGTCCCGCCTATAATTATCACCGAAAATAACCCGTTCACATCGCACAAATAATTACATTGTTCTGTTTTATTACAGACAACCCGTTAGCCTATTTAATTATATTTTGTTTCTAAAAGACTTATCATGCCCATATCCGGTATCCCTAGGCATACAATCCCAGTAGCTTAGCATGAAATCAAGATTGAATCAAAAACTTTGAAATTCACAAATATTTGGAGAGTGTTAAAAAATAATAATAAAATAACACTTTCAAAGAACTTTGGGGATTTCTGGGCTGGGGGTGGGGTAGGGCATGGTCGGCGATCCGGGGACAGGGATATGTCCCCACCCCACCACCCCAATATTTATGACGGGGACGGTAATGGCTGGCAATACCCCCCCACCCCCATGAAGTATCTTCCCCCTTAAAGACACACATATTATTACATTATTCCGTCGTATTTGTAATTACAGACATTAGCGTATAAACCTATTATTCCCAAAACTCACGTGACAAAGTAAAACATACAAAAATGAAACTTCAAATTATTCGGCGAGGGTGGATTGGTGGATAGGGTATGTCATGGGTCCTGCTTCCTACTGTTCCCCATAGTAACAAGAAAGTATCGGCGAGTTCATCGGTTGGGTGTGTGGTGTGTCATGGCTCCTGCTTTCTACTATTCCCCCATAGTAACAAAAAATTGCCACAACTGACAGTCAGACCAATATGACAAGAAGACAACAAAGTGTAAAGGGAGAATCTCTCTCAAACTTGTTTCATAACTTAGTGTTTACCTACAAACTTAAGAGTCAAGTACATGTACAGTCACGTGAAGAGATACGTGGGCAGATAGAAGGCCATATAGACAATAGAGAAGGAGAGGAAGTAGTTCTCTGACAGTAGTCATGTGTTTACACTGCACAAGCATCGTACCTCTCACAAACACAATAGAATATGCAAGATGCAATATCAATTGTCGTTATTGCATATATGGCGTAAGAACGATAAGCAGAACCTTATGAAAAGATTTATCTCCACTTGAATGACTTGCTTCGAGGGTCTTATTGATTATTAAATAGGCCTACATATTAAATTGTGTCTCGCTGCAGTAGCCTTGATGTTAGGTAGACAGACTGAAATGAAATAAGATGAGTTTTAAAGGCAATGTATGTAGGTGTTCTTGAAAATTCAACCAATTTCAAATTTTAAATAATGAATAATTTACCACCGTTTCACATAAACTACTTAGTGCAAGGTTGATGGCTATCGAATTTACTTTTAAATTGTTCTGAGGTTTTATATATTTATATATATACCGTTGTAGCTGTATGTGGTGAAAATAAATACAATGAATCAACTCGACCTGATTTTTCGATTTGAAAGGACTATCACTAGTTTATTATTTATTACATGGTCTTATTAACAATTAATAATAATAAATAATAAAAAAGAAATTTTTTTAAAAATTCCAAAAAAAAAAAAAAAAAAAAATATATATATATATATATATATATATTATATATATATATATATATATATATATATATATATATATATATATATATATTAGTTAACTGTTATTCCCCAATGTAAGTCAGAATTTAATTTGAACAATTACTGTGAATAACTTTAGTGCAAACAATAGCCCGCACTATGCTAGATAAAATCGCAATGCCTCGAAGGTAAAAACCAAAAGCATAACAAAAACAATGCAGGTCTAAAATAAAGATTTGGATAAGTTGCGTCATAATTTAGTCACCCATTTGGCTTAAATACATTGTTAAAAATATAGAATCAGGTGAGAAACATTAAAACATGATGACAATACTTTTGAAAATGTTTGGGAGTTAAAGGATAATTTTTGAAAATTGTTTTTTCATTTCGAGGGGAAGTTTCTCACAACCACCTCCCCCCTCGTTAGGCGATTTTTGGGGGAATTTTTGTTCACGACTACCTCCCAAAATTTTTCACGCCTTTTTCACCCTCATCCAGGTGTTAAATTTTGTACCACCGCTGAAGTCAGTCGGCAAATTGGCTTCCACACCCCCTCGCCCACCCCCACTCCATCATTTTCTCACGCCTTAAATACATGGTTAACAATCTCCCACCCCCACACCATCCCATCCCCACACCATCCCATCCCCACACTATCCCACCTCCACACCATCCCACCTCCACACCATCCCACCTCCACACCATCACACCCCCACACCATCCCACCCCACACCATCCCACCTCCACAGCATCACACCCCACACCATCCAACCCCCACACCATTCCACCTCCACACCATCCCACATCCACACCATCCCACCCCACACCATCCCACCTCCACACCATCCCACATCCACACCATCCCACCCCACACCATCCCACCTCCACACCATCCCACCCCACACCATCCCACCTCCACACCATCCCACCTCAACACCATCCCACCCACACCATCCCACCTCCACACCATCCCACCTCCACACCATGCCACCCAAACACCATCCCACCTCCACCATCCCACCTCCACCATCCCATCCCCACACCATCCCACCTCCACACCATCCCACCTCCACACCATCCCACCCCACACCATCCCACCACCCCACCATCCCACCACCACACCATCCCCCCGCCCCACCATCCCCCCACCATCCCACCTCCACCATCCCACCCACACACCATCCCACCTCCACACCATCCCACCCCACACCATCCCACCTCCACCATCCCACCTCCACACCATCCCACCTCCACCCCATCCCACCTCCACACCATCCCACCTCCACACCATCCCACCTCCACACCATCCCACCTCCACACCATCCCACCCCACACCATCCCACCTCCACACCATCCCACCTCCACACCATCCCACCTCCACACCATCCCACCTCCACACCATCCCACCTCCACACCATCCCACCCCACACCATCCCACCTCCACACATCCCACCTCCACACCATCCACCCACCATCCCACCTCCACCATCCCACCACCACCATCCCACCACCACACCATCCCACCCCACACCATCCCACCTCCACACCATCCCACCCCACCCACCCCACCCACACCATCCCACCTCCACACCATCCCACCTCCACCATCCACCTCCCACCATCCACCTCACACCATCCCACCTCCACACCATCCCACCTCCACACCATCCCACCTCCACACCATCCCACCTCCACACCATCCCACCTCCACACCATCCCACCTCCACACCATCCCACCTCCACACCATCCCACCTCCACACATCCCACCCCACACCATCCCACCTCCACACCATCCACCTCCACACCATCCCACCCCCACACCATCACACCTCCACCATCCCACCCCACCATCCCACCTCCACCATCCCACCCACCACCATCCCACCTCCACACCATCCCACCTCCACACCATCCCACCTCCACACCATCCCAACTCCACACCCACCCCCACACCTTCCAAACTCCACACCTTGCCACCCCACACCATCCCACCTCCACACCATCCCACCCCACACCATCCCACCCCACCATCCCACCCTCCACCATCCCACCTCCACACCATCCCACCTCCACACCATCCCACCTCCACACCATCCCACCTCCACACCATCCCACCCACACACCATCCCACCTCCACACCATCCCCCCCCACACCATCCCAACACAACACCAACCCACCACCACACCATCCCACCACCACCCCCACCCACCTCCACCATCCCACCTCCACACCATCCCACCCCCACACCATCCTACCTCCACACCATCCCACCTCCACACCATCCCACCTCCACACCATCCCACCCCACACCATCCCACCTCCACACCATCCCACCTCCACACCATCCCACCCCACACCATCCCACCTCCACACCATCCCACCCACACACCATCCCACCTCCACACCATCCCACCTCTAATGAGACACGGTAGAATAACACCTTTAAATGATATACTGTCTCTTTAAGACTTACAATACCATCATACATACAGACAGAAAGATGGATAACTAATACTAATTTAACAGTCCTAAAATACACCTACAGACAAACAAGTAGACCAAGCAACGAGCAAACAAACCAATCACAATCCAAACCAACAAAGTCAACCAATCAACAAAACAGTGTTTAAAGCACATGCACAAACAGATATACAGACAAACTGTCAGATATGATACATAAACAAGGACAAGTCGGCGAAATCAACTTTTGATCTTTAAACGGGATTTTTAATATTGGTTCGCGGCGTTCAAACACAAAAAGAAAGCTTACCCATATTTGTAATGCTATAGAAATCGTTAAAATTGCGTGGGCAAGCACGATCACAGGGATAGAAAGACAAATATAGCCAAGGCTTGGATGATGAGATGAAACGGAAGTTATTTTGTTTATGCGTGTGGATGATGTAGGCCTTATTGAGAAGACAAAGGCAGGTTTAGGTACTGATAATCGCACACGTTTATTATTTATATCTACAGAGAAGCTTCTGGAAAATTAGCAAAATATTGAGAAAATTACTTTTTACTGGAATGATATGTATCATGCAGAATACTAATTATGAGCTTTTGCGAGTTTGTTGCTGACAGTAAATTCCTTAGCTGAAAAACAGACAGATAAAACCATCTGTGGATCTAGGAATTTATATTGACCATGATACCTTTTGCGGACCTTTTTTGCCTTGTCCCCCTCTTTTTGCCTTGTAACCCCTCCCCCCATTCGCCGTCAGTATATCTGCCCTTGCAAAGAGACATTTTGACAAGCACATGATTTTACGAACATTATACTGAACCATAAATCAAACAAAAAAGTGATTAAACACAAATGCACCGACAGACAGAAAGATGACACAAATATGGACAGTCGACCAATTTTACATCATTATTTTATGGACGTCCAAATCACATTATTATAGTGCCTCACCATAAAACACAGTCTACGTGTGATATAATTATATGCTGAATCAAAGGTTTTAGCAGTTATCATAGTCAAGTATAATTTAACTCTTACAAATGAATATTATGTGTGAAACCTTGTTTTTTAACTTAATTCTCGTACAATATGATATGTTTCTCGATGACTATATTAAAAGTACTGAAGTAGAATCAATATTTATTAAAGTAAATAGAGCTTACAAAAAACCCATTATTGTTGGAACCATGTAGGCCCTATCGCCCTCCATCCAAAGGTGTAGATTATTTTAATTCTATGTTGGATGGTTTGGAAAAGGTTCTTGTTGAACATGACGTTATATTGTTGGGTGACCTAAATTACGATTATAAATTTGATGAATGTCTAAGTAATAACAACGTATATTATATGGAACAATTGTTCGAATTTACGCAATTAATCAAAGAACCAACAAGAGTCACAGATACTTCTTCAACTTTAATTGATGTTATTTTGTCCACCAATGTTACTGAACATAAGACTTCTGGTGTTATTAAGGTTTCACTTAGTGATCAGTTCCTCATGCTATGGTCCCACAGGAATATTTCGATCTTTCTGTCGAAATATATTTCGATTCTTGGTTTTTTTGTTATTTTTAATAATTTCGTAAAAATTTCGTATAAATATCGACAAAATATTATTTTTCCGTGAGAATTTTTGGTTGTTGTATTTTCTCGACAATTTCGATTCATTTTCGATTTTATTTCGACGACTTTCGACTGTTTAGATTGATTTCGATTTTTGTTCGATTAATTTTCGATTTAAAAAAAAAATTTGGACAAATGTTTCGATTTATTTCGACTGTTACGATTGTTTAGACTATTTAGACAGTTTAGATTTATTTCGACTGTTTTTCGAACTTTTAGACTGTTAAGACTATTTCGATTTCATTTTCGACAGTTTCGATAAAATTTCGACAAAATTTCGATAAATTTGATCGAAACCTCATCGAAAAATATCGGTCAGGTTTAATAATTTTCGATTAATGATTTTTTTTGGGGACAAATCTCGACAAATATCGACAGTTTCGATTTTTTTAGACTCTTTAGACTATTTCAACTTTTCTCGAAATTTTTTTGTAAAAAATCAAAAATCAAATCTTGACGAAACACGATCGAGAGAGTCGAAATCTCTGTGGGACCATAGCATCACATACACTATTTTAGATGGTAAACCGGTTACTAAACAACAAAGGGTTGTTACTACTAGAAATTATAACAAGTTTGATGCAAGTATATTTTGTGATTCATTGAATAATGCAATATGTGATTTAGCTACTCATCTGTCTCGTAACGATACACCACTGGATACTACATGGGATATGTTTGAACACACCTGTTAATAACATTTCTGAAAAACATGTACCATTAAAAAATGTGAGAGTAAGAGATCGTTGTAATCCTAGGATAACAAGGGATATTATAATACTCATGAATGAAAGAGATTTCCTTCCTAGGAAAGCTATTAAAAATGCGTGTAGTGATAATATATATTAGTGATAATATATATCTTACTTAGGGTAAACCCACTGCATTTTGTTAGGGTTTCTACAGAAACGAGCAGTTCGCATTGTAAACAAGGTTGGGTTCCGTGATTTTTGTATTTTGACAATCCTTTATTTGAAAATCTCAAACATTTAAAACTGAGAAACATCTATTATCTTAATTTGGGGAAATTTAGGTTGAAATATATTCATAACTTACTGCTTGCTAGTTTTCAATCTTGGTTTACATTAATTGCTTCTGTTCACTCCTATGAGACTCGTAGTTCATCAAATGGTAATATTTGTGTTACTTTTACTAAGACAACTCACTCAAAAAATAGCCTATTACAGAGTCTTTTTTGTACAGACTTAAGACAAGCTGTTTCCCCGACATCTTTTGGCCAAAAACTTAAAAGTAGTATTTTAGAATCTTATATGTAGATAACCTGATTTTACATCCAGTCTAAAGCTACATCCAGTCTTACTCCTGTTTTTGCTTGACTTGTCTGTGTCTTGTATATATCTCCTGTTAATTATGTTTTGTTTGTGTTTGGGAAGAGCACAAAAGCTTTGCTTCCTCATTTTCCTTACATGTTAATTTGTTTTGTTTAGTTGTTTATTTTTTATTTTGTGTTAATTAATTTACAGCTTATTATTTTGTTGCATCTGTCTTCATATATTAATTGGAACAAATAATGTAAATTTATTTCTTAATGATGTTGGCATGAAATAAATGTTTCTAAATAATCATTTTCTGCTGATGATCCGGTGCTGATTGTTAATACATATCGTTTCATATTGAACACCAGTGTTTTTCTCAGCCTGCCAGTGCGGCAAGCGTCAGTCTGGGCACAGAGGAACCCCGGAGACCTCGCTCGGCTTCGCTGAAGCCGTTTACGTACACTGGCTACAGTCTGTGAAACTACCCCCTGTGGAAAATGTTTTGTTTTTGCATTAATAAATTAAATGTTAATTAATTTCTTGTTGAAATAAACGTTGATCTCATGTCATTAGAAAGACGCTTTTCTGCAAATTTATTTCTTGATCTGGTGCTGATGGCTAGCATACAATACATGTAGTTAACTAAAATGTTCTTTATTTCAAATTGAACACCAGCGTTTCCTCACCCTACCAGCGCGGCAAGAGCCAGTCCAGACACCGGGCTGGGAACACTGGAGGCCTCGCTCGAATATACTCACATGTGTATGCACGTGTATTTGTATAATTATAAAGGTGTTTATTTTTCGTTTATTGTGGACAAGGTAACGCATAAAACTAGACAAGTTTTTCTTTTTGAACAGACCTCAGAGCTGTTCTGAGTTTTCTTGACAACATTTTTTTTAGAGGTATGAGTGTAAATGACATGTTCATTAACACATCAAAAACGTGAAACGTAAGGATTTTGTTATAGTAAAATATTATAAATATGTAATTTGGCACCTGATGACGTAATAATTATGTAACTTCAGAATTAGCCTTACAAATATTCGTATTTCATACTTCTTAAGTCTCGTCGCGATCGGACGTTGTTAGTATTGGTAAATAACACATGCCTATGATGTAATGATGACGCGTGTAAACGAAATATGTCAGTTTCAGAAGTGAGTCTATTCTGAAAAATACAGACGAAGTTTACAAGTCAGGTTAAATTAAGTCTAATCTGAATGTTATAATGAACAAAACAATCCAGACTTGAACCAAGACTAGTTTTTAATAGAATACTTATGTTGCTAGCAGTAATCCCTTGAACCTCCACCAGTGGCATTGCAGAGAGTAGGATATTGACGCTTGAGCCAAGACCACTCTTTGATATTCGATATTGCCTGTATGTACAATACAGACACCAACAGAATAATGTACAGGTATTTATACACATTTATACATGTACATATTCTGTTTTTCTATTGAAAATTGTGTGAAATTATATCATAACTAATATCGCATCCTCGGATCCTCTTCTAGTGATCCCCGGGTTGCCGCTTCACAGGATTTATTTATTTATTTCTGATCTTTTATCACAGTAACCTGTTCACAAAACATGGCCCTGAGAATTACAATATAATTCAAAAGATTAAATTAAAGTGATCAATATGTTCATGAAAATAATTAAGTACATTGGCAGATCGGGGAACTATATAAAGGGGGAAGTTATAACGGATAAAGGAGGCAGGCAAAGACGACAAGTGTCCATTCTGCTTATAAAGGTCCCTGTACTGTTTGGACTGTTAAAGATAATATTGGTCTGTCATCAAAAAGAACTCAAACCTCTCTATATATTATTTATAAGCCGACTGCCAAAACACAAAATTTATCTGTCATAAAAAATTCAAATTTATTGATTTCATATCTCTAAGGTTGACAAATGATTGTATTTGGTAGTTTTGTTGTCATTTTGTGTGAGATAATAACCTCAATAGTCTGTTCTCAGTAAGAGCTGAATTCTCTCATATATTATTTTACAAGCCGACTGTGGGTGGAAACACTTAATGAGCCATTTCAAGTTCAGGACTTTGACTTTTAATTCAGTAAATGAATGTTATTGAAATTCAAATTCAACACGCGATTGCAATTGCGTCTTAAACCATTAGCGGATTGAAAAGGGGCGGGGTCAAGGGGGCATTTTATGTAATTTAACGAGTTTGTAAAATGCGTTTCCCACTTTTATGACAGCGTGCCCCTTTCTGCCGTGCCACAAGCGACTGGGGCAGGATTCGAACCCACGACCTCCTGCACTGAAAGCACTGAGCAAAGTGCTTCATCCATACGTCAGTGTAAATGTAAAATCAAACTAGAAATTCAGAGTTTGTGCACAAAAAAGATAGACCTTAATGACTTTCATAACTCACATCTGAAGAAATCATCGGAAAACTCACTGAAATTTGCCAAGTTCAGGTTTGAATACCCTTAAGATGAAATTGATTGGCCATTCAACGAAAGCGATAATAAATTTTCACAAAATCCTTTGCTCATAGATAACTGTTAATTTGATTGCATCAATCGCAAAAGATTCCAAACATCAAATTTCAGGATGACACAATTGAAGTCATGAATGCCAAAAAACGAAATAGAACTAAATAAACGCAGTTGAGTATAATATGAATGAAATAATGATTGCTTACAAATTTTAACACAACAGAGAAAAAAGAAACACTAGTTGATTGGATCATTAAAACGGCGCTTCTTAAATTGGCCGGGAAAACCTATACTATCCCACTGACAAAATACGATGACTCGGACAGGTATACAGCCCACTCTTTATTGCTGTTATTGTTTCATCAGTTTTATTCATTCGATAACAGAGGTGGATTCAGGGTATAACACGTAATTAGCGTATAAATTTACTTCCATGACAATGACAATGGCGAATTGCACTCTTTGTACATCAATTTATCATACGTTACTTGTTTTCCCCCCTTGTTTGGCAATGTAACCCCGCCCGCTTTATCGACACCCAGGATTCACCCCTGTATTATATTATCGTTTTACCCCCAGTGGAATAATAATTACCCATTGTGTCTTGTTCGTTCCTCACACACATCTACCATAGTCATGTTCCCTATCTACCGGCAGTAGAGATATCGTTATGATTGGATCCATCACATTGTAAAGAACCTGTCTACTGGTTCAGTTGTACATGTGCCTCGTTCTGATTCTCATAGACTTGTGTACAGGAAAGCAAAGATGGCTGCGGTTTATTAATTAAAGGTCTATTACACCTATAGGATGGAAGGATTCGGTTGACAAGAGATCATACACGTATGAAATATTTAATATTAAATTAATATAATTATGAATGTGCATGAAGGGCCGGTCACATATGAAACGGCGCCTAAGCAGACTGGTTTACTGCTTGAATTTTCTTTCAGATTTGATATATTTTTGTTTTTATTTGTTCAACCTGTTGTCCTTTTCCTTGAAATTAGCCTTTGAAATAGATCTTTGTAATGAGAAACATGAAACTAACTTTAAAAAGCTAAACAGTTTTTAGTTTTTTAAGGGCTGATGTTAGTTTCTTAAAATTCTTTGGAATGTAATTTTTTTGAAGCTTAAAGGGGGACTGACATGGATTTAAATCAAACAGTTAAATATGTGATCGTTTTATTATTTTATATCAGTAAAAGATCAATACAATTTTTGTTTTGTGTTTTTATTGTTTTTGAGAGTGTTATTTTACCATTGTAAAAATGCCCCCCACTTTTACGCCCTGCACGGAGGAGCTGTTCGTGACGTCATGTCGGGAAGAGAAATTCGGCTCAAAACTCGGCTCAAAATGATCGCTGCACAAAACTATGTGAGCCGATGGACCTGACCACTTTACTCTTGTCAGTCGAACTTTGCTCGTCCAAATACGGCGATTTTTGGTCACTTGGGAACAGATGAAGGCTAACACCGTCTTTGGTGGTGTTGCTGCATCCTGCAGAAACACATCTTCCCGGCATTTTATTAGTTCCGGAAACAAAAATCACGGAAGAAATGAAATCGACGCTACGTGTGTGAAACGTTTGTATGTACATGTACATCATGTACACATCGGATCTTCCCGACCTTACGTCACATATCTTATGCAAATGAAGCTTCCACCATGGGGCGGGGTTGCCTCCCCCAAACACTTCAAACATTGTTTTAAAATACTTGTACTCAGAAATCAATGATTAAATAGACACAGGTGGGTCTCAAAAACAATATTTTATTACAAAACGCCTTAAGTACACACACAATAAAGGATGTCAGTCCCCCTTTAAAATATTTCATGTTTTCATTACTGTTCCTTATTTTCTTAGAGTTGCTTAGCATAAAATAACTGGATTGTATAATGTATTTTCCAAACAATGATTTAATTTACAGATGTCTTAAATTGCGTATAAAAATCAGGGCAGTGTGGAATTAACAGTAATGCAAGTCATTGTAAGGGACTTGGGACAAGGCACATAAAAATCTAGGAAAGTCAAAGAAACGTTACAAAAGGTTGTTTAATTCCTGGAAAAGATTTAAAAGCTGATTTCAATGCTTGGAAAAGTTATGAATCTTATTTTCATGTTTGTAAAGTCATTACAAAATGTTTTATGTCAATACAAAAAGTACTGTCATTTTGAAATAACTAAATTGTCATTATAAAATATTCACAACAAAACATGAACATTTTAACCTGTTAACTATGAGTTGGAATTTTCGCCCAGAAATGTTTGGAATCCAATGTTAATGAATTAGCAGGTGGATAGATGATCCTTGTTTATACCCAATTAGTCTTGATACTGCCTAGTGTATATGTGCTTTGACCATCCAATGACTCTGTCTATTATTGATCATTTACACACTGCTTTTGTAGAGTCCAATTCATTGCTGTAGTATGACATCAAAGATATCTACAGCAGGGAATAGTTGTAGATATTTGGGTTATTTTAACAATGACAACAAGATCTGAAACGGCCGTTGTATTCCCTGATTGTCATTTGTGGAAAGCTTTCCCCATAGTATTACACATATTTCCTGCTTTAGATATCACTGACACAAGAGGTTTGTACAAAACGTACAGAGGTTTCTTGAAAGAGTATCTGACACACTACAGCAATGGATTTACTCCCAATTTCATAGAATTACCGAACAGGAAATTTTGCATACCGAATACATTCTGTAAGTAACATGAAACGGGCTACCAGCCAAATGGAATATGCATCCTGTTTCACTTTGGCTGGGTACTATGAAATCAAACTAAGCAATTATTTCTACTAAGCATCTATTTCAGCAATCAACTCTATGAAATTTGTTGTATTTAAGGAGATCTTTATTTTATAAAGAGTTGTTTGTTTGAGGAGGGGTGTTGATGTGCAAAGATAGAAGTTAAAGTGGGTCACACCAGTCATGATTGAAGATACAGTGTAATACTTCTATAGACCTTTTTTCACACTGCGGCCATCTTGGTCATATCCCCTGCATACACAAGGACATACAGTTCTAATTTTCATTTCATCAAATGGTGCCAGACTATTTTCCTTCCAGCCTCGGTTTGGTTACATTGATTTGAATGGAAGAAAAACAAGATGGCTGCACTATGCTAAAGGTCTATAACAAACATCATGGGGTCCACACAAAATGTTTACTACAGTCTGCAGACTAGAGGTGTCTGATGTCTAAAGGTCTATAACAAACATCATGAGGTCCACACAAAATGTTTACTACAGTCTGCAGACTAGAGTTGTCTGATATCTGTAATTATTCTCCATTGCAATTGTTCATGTAAGAGTGAAGATAAAAGAGAATACATTGTACTTATATTTACAGCATCATGGTTGTTGACACCCATTTTACTCAGGACAATAAGTACTCATTCAGTGTACTTGACAATCTATAATGTCTGGAGAGTCTGTAGAATTCTAGTACTGTGTAGCAGTGATTATGACTGGTGTAGCCCTATAGTAGTAAGACTCATTTGACGTAAGGATGGCATGCCTAAAAGTACAAAATACTCTGAATATTACTGCCTTGGTCATACAAATATATGTAGACATACTCGAGTACATAAAGACATATGAAGATGTGACAGCTGTGATGAAATATCAAGAGTTGTGAATCAAAGACGTTCTATGTCTCAAAACTTGAGTTATCATTCCTAAAATAACCGCATATTATTCTGTTATGGTAATCTCCAAAAACAAAATGAAAGGAACATTTGATGGTGTTTTTTAGTCAGGATTTTGTTATTATATTAAATACTGAAGCAGTATGCTTAAGTCACCTTAGTTTTCTTATTGGAAGAAATTTTCAGGTGCTTTTAATTTTATTTAATTTTTAATTTTATTTAATTTTTTCCGGTCGGGGGGGGGGGGGTGGTGGTAGTGGTGGGAGGATGGGCTTGGAGAGGGTTGCGTCTAAGGGAAATTTGATTCAAAGCTGTTTGGTTATAACTTGTGTTTCATGGAAGAGTTGTATTTGATGGGAAATGGTTTTGAAAAAGAATTGAATGAAAAGAGCCCAAGAAATATGAGATAAATGAAAACATAGCAATAACCAAATAACCATTCCAAGCACAGTAATTTGTGGAGGCCAATTTCATAGCGCTACTTACCGGTAAGTAGATATTTTATGCTAACAAAAGCAGAAATCATCTACTAGATATAAGCATATTTCATCAGTTAACAGGAAATTTAGGCACTGTGTGTGTGCACCTTCATACCTTCACTGTGTACGTGTATTGGATCACTCACTTGCTAGCAACAATCATCAGGCAAAGTTAGTGTGCCTTTTTTCTGTACTATACAGTCAGTAGTGCTATGAAATTACAAATGTAAAAACATCGAGTAAGCAAAATATTAGCTGCTTATTACCATACAGTTAAACCTCTTATAGTGGACACATGGTAAACATGCCACCTGCTCAGTGTAGCCAGTCTATGGTATCATGCTAAATCCTATGAAAACCTGCCCATGAGCCTACATGTTCTTAGCCTGGCCACTGTACACAGGTTGAATTATAAAACAAATAACATTATAAGGCATTGATTGGGACTTAAATTTCACATAAAATATTTCAAATTGCTATTATATAATGTGGTGTTACAACATTGTTGATTATGGAAGTCAAAGGTCAGGTATATAGAAACATGCCACCCTGTAATCACATTAAGTCTCGGGGGTTATCGCCAACCGTACTACCCTGATTGGGAGATACTTGTTCCCTGATTAGGACCCTATTCTCCCAATCGGGATAGTACTACACCTCAGGAAACCTTTGACTAATGTTCATATGGCCATCGGTAACCATACTACCCTGATTAGGATCCTGTTCTCCCAATGAAGATATTACTGGACCCCACCAGGATAGCCCACCAAGGTAATGCGTGGCAGCCCTATTTTAGCAGGCGTAGCTGTCATCCAAGGGTTTCTCAATTGGTCCCTTATTGTATCCTGATTGGGAAAACATTGTATAGGGTTTCAATTGGAATAAGTATATATCTCAATCAGGGTAGTATATATCTCAATCAGGATAGTATAGTTGACATTAACCTTGTTAGCCCTGTTATAGTACCATCATGCCGAGTCCTGAACACAATGATAAAATATTTGTAAGAGTCCTGGAAATATCACACCGATATCATACCGTACTGTTATGACTGCATTATTTGTCTGGTGTTGGTCTACCCTGTAAATCTAGTCTACTAAAGGGGAATATCACACCGATATCACACTGTTATGACTGCATTATTTGTCTGGTGTTGGTCTACCCTGTAAATCTAGTCTACTAAAGAGGAACTACAGAATGTTTCCCTTTTTAAATAATAGGTTGTTATGGAAAGGTATTTGCTTATGTTATTAACATTGGATGATTTCTTGATGGTTATTGATAACTTGGATTGTTGGTTGACTCTTGTCATGGTAAATGAACAATGATTGACAATGTTGAACCAATAAAAGTCACAAGGGATATGCTACTGTGTTAATTGCCTTCATTCTAGAATCTTGTGTGTCCAGCTAGCTCAACACATTTTGTTATTGTAGGATGTCAATTGGACACAATGAATTATTCATTAATAGCGCAGGTCGTCAATGATGTCACAAACACTGCAGCGTGCAGCTGTCTTTATAACGTTCACTAAATTAGTCCAGAAATTGGTTTCAGACAAACATATTTTTAGCAAATTAGACTAATAGCATTCAAAGCTATTAAAAAGGTTGAGTTTTCACAAAGTAAACAAATTCATTTTGAATAAGTATGAAAAGTTCCATTGCCATCCTATGAAAAGAAAGGATAGTTGCGGCTGCAATTGATCCATCGCCAATTGTAAACGATTTCCAATCACGTGTGTGTAATAATCAATCTGATTGGATGTCGTGTATGAATGTCAATTGTAAATTTGTTATATACTTGTGATGTGCGATATTGATCGTGACTAGTACAATATCAAGGCTGACCGCACTGAATTTAAAATCTCATAATATATTATTTACAATCAATCCGCAGGGGAAACGCTAATAGTAAGCCATTAGCTAAATGGCGTTTCCTTTTAATAGCGACTCTTGTAATCCATACCAGTAGGAGTTTGCAATGGACCGGAACTGACAGGTTAAAACTTCTTATTTTCAGCTAGCACAACATATTCATCTCTTAACCCTGTGGTGAATTGTCCATTGGACATAATCAAATTGTCATGTTTATTTTGAACCCGCAACACCTGCCTCATTGCTACGATAATACGTTATATGAACAATTTAGCCATTTTCAATGAAAGAAAAAGAAATAGCAACTAATAATTTACACCACCTTTTGAAAATATTTGAGAAATATAAATAGATATTTAATAAATCAATATAAAACTTTGAAATTTTCTTCTTAAATTTAATTAATGGCTTAATCATTATTGTGCAAGTATAATTCTGCTTACGTACACAAATGCATATAACTTATAAAGAAGATAGAGCGAGTGGTATGATCTTACCACTGGATCTATTCTCTTCATAACTTATATGCGTCATACGCGCGCGTATTGAAAGCACGCACACTTGTTTTCAACTTGTGGCTCCAAGGCAATAATAATTCAATGTGTTATTACAAAGACTTAACTGTTTTCCATGATTTCAAAACGATTGTATCGCTGACATGGTAGCCATTGGTGTATTTCTATTGTTTTACAAAACATACATCACGTCCAAGTATAACACTTAAATATTTCTTCTAGAATTCTATAAAGAAAAAGTAGGCAGTACATTTGTGTACGTAGACAGAAAAATAACGAGAAAATAAACAAATTAAAAATCCTACATATATCAATTGGGAATGTCAGTCTGGGCATCTAGTGGTTCCGGGGGATCGGGAGAGGTCCATATTCGTGTAAGGGTACTAGGTTAGCTAGGGGTCCTACTTATACCATCCCTCTCGTCGTCACTAGAAATCACCGCCACTTTTAAACCTTACTCCCTCATCAGACACCACGTAAAGGCACAAATGCATTTGCTTATGGCTTCATGAAAACTAATACTAAGTATCATTGGCAGATCGGGTGAACCGGGGGAAGATTGGCGGATAAAGGAGGCAGGCAAAGAGGACAAGTGTCCATTCATCACCTTGCAATATATTTACCCTATACTTTATAAACGTGGACCTCTTTTAGGCAGTTTCACCCCTTTTTTGCTGTATGATATCTCATTTTCATTTTAGCTACCCTGGATTCATCCCTGCTTGTAAAAAGTACATGTACTGTTTGGACTGTTATAGATAATATTAGTCTGTCATCAAAAACAAATTTATTGATTTCATAATCTCTCGGTGACAAATGAATTATATGAATATTCGGTAGTTTTATTGTCATTTTGTGTGAGATAATAACCGTTACAAGCACAACATTACCGAATAAAAACCGCTTAAAATTTAATAGTCTGTTCTCAGTAAGAGTTGAAACCTCTCATAAACATTGACAAGCCGACTGCGTGTGTTTCCACTTAATTAATGAGCCAGTTCAAAGGCCAAGGCCTTGACTTTTAATTTAGTAATTGAATGTTATTGTGAAATTCAAATTCAACACGCGATTGCAATGGCAAACCATTGACGGGTCGAGAAGGGGGCGGGGTCAAGGGGGGCAGTTTATAATCATCATAATATGTAATTTAACGACTTTTTAAAATGCGTGACGAGTGTCTATTTTCAAAATTGTGAATGGGGGAACCTGGAGGCACAGACCTCGGCTGAGGGGCAGGCATGTGTCCCCGTCCCCCGTCCCCCGTGCCCCCGGTACGTCACCGAGTTTAGAAGTCAATGTAATGCGATAAATTCAAAGAAAGAAAACTGACCATAAATCTTAGCTTTAAGTTCCAAAACACAAACCCAAAACAAATATTTCCTCAGATAGGTGAAACTTGGGAAACTTTGGAGTGCTTCCTGAAGACGTATTTTCTGCGTTAATTCTTATTTTGTTGGTGCATTGTATTGAAATAACATGTACAACGGTTGTTTTATGTTGCTGTTTAGCTTTAGTTATTGTAAAAACATGGGATCTTTTGAGGCTTGGTCTGGTAGCAATCATCAAACAGTCGTAACAGTGTTTTATTGGACGAGGCTTAGCATTTATTTTTTTACAGCAAAAATTGCTTAAAAACGGCTACGAAGCTACCGTTTCACCAAGTCTATATCATGTCTGGAGAGTCTGCAGAATTCTAGTACTGTGTAGCAGTAATTATGACTGGAGAATACTTATGTTTACAGCATCATGGTTATTGATACCAATTTTACTCGGTACAATAAGTACTCATTCAGTGTACTTGACAATCTATAATGTCTGGAAAGTCTGGGGAATTCTAGTACTGTGTAGCAGTGATTATGACTGGAGAATACTTATGTTTACAGCATCATGGTTTTTGATACCAATTTTACTCGGTACCATAAGTACTCATTCAGTGTACTTGACAATCTATAATGTCTGGAAAGTCTGGGGAATTCTAGTACTGTATAGCAGTGATTATGACTGGAGAATACTTATGTTTACAGCATCATGGTTATTGATACCAATTTTACTCGGTACAATAAGTACTCATTCAGTGTACTTAACAATCTATAATGTCTGGAAAGTCTGGAGAATTCTAGTACTGTGTAGCAGTGATTATGACTGGAGAATACTTATGTTTACAGCATCATGGTTATTGATACCAATTTTACTCAGTACAATAAGTACTCATTCAGTGTACTTGGCAATCTATAATGTCTGGATAGTCTGCAGAATTCTAGTACTGTGTAGCAGTGATTATGACTGGTGTAACCCTGTAGTAGTAAGACTCATTTGACATAAGGATGGCATGCCTAAAAGTAAAAAAAATACTCTGAAATATTACTGTCTTGATCATACAAATATATGTAGACGTAGTCGAGTACATAAAGACATATCAAGATGTGACAGCTGTAATGAAATATCAAGAGTTGTGTATCAAAGACATTATATGTCTCAAAACTTGAGTTATCGTTCCTAAAATAACCGCACATTATTCTGTTTTGGTAATCTCCAAGAAGAAAATGAAAGGAACATTTTATGGTGTTTTTAAAACTTTAGGCGTGCCATCCTTAAAGTCAGGATTTTGTTATTATATTAAATACTGAAGCAGTATGCTTAAGTCACCTTATTTTTCTTATTGGAAGAAATTTTCAGGTACTTTTTGTTATTTTGTTTTGAAATTTTATTCTATTTTTTTTCCGGTGGGGGTGGGGGTGGGAGGATGGGGTTGGAGAGTGTTGCGTCTAAGGGAACTAAAATTTGATTCAAAGCTGTTTGGTTATAACTTGTTTTTCACGGAAGAGTTGTATTTGGTGGGAAATGGTTTGGAAAAAGAAATGAATGAAAAGAGCCCAAGAAATATGAGATAAATGAAAACATAGCAATAACCAAATAATCATTCCAAGCACAGTAATTTGTGGAGGCCAATTTCATAGCGCTACTTACTGGTAAGTAGATATTTTATGCTAACAAAAGCAGAAATCATCTACTAGATATAAGCATATTTCATCAGTTAACAGGAAATTTAGGCACTGTGTGTGTGCACCTTCATACCTTCACTGTGTATGTGTATTGGATCACTCACTTGCTAGCAACAATCATCAGGCAAAGTTAGTGTCTTTTTTTCTGTACTATACAGTCAGTAGTGCTATGAAATTACAAATGTAAAAACATCGAGCAAGCAAAATATTAGCTGCTTATTACCTTACAGTTAAACCTCTTATAGTGGACACATTGTAAACATGCCACCTGCTCAGTGTGGCCAGTCTATGGTATCCTCAAATACCAAATCCTATGAAAACCTGCCCATGAGGCTACATGTTCTTAGCCTGGCCACTGTATACAGGTTGAATTATAAAACAAATAACCTTATAAGGCATTGATTGGGACTTAAATTTCACATATTCCATTGCTATTATATGATGTGGTGTTACAAACATTGTTGATTATGGAAGTCAAAGGTCAGGTATATAGAAACATGCTACCCTGTAATCACATTAACAGTCTCAGGGGTCATTGGCAACCGTACTACCCTGATTGGGAGATACTTGTACCCTGATTGGGAGATACTTGTACCCTGATTGGGAGATACTTGTACCCTGATTGGGAGATACTTGTACCTTGATTGTGAGATACTTGTACCCTGATTAGGACCCTATTCTCCCAATCAGGATAGGACTGCACCTCAATCAGGAAGCCTTTGACTAATGTTCATATGGTCATCGGTAACCATACTATCCTGATTAGGATCCTGTTCTCCCAATGAAGATATTACTGGACCCCACCAGGATAGCCCACCAAGATAAGGCTTGGCAGCCCTATTTAGCAGGCCTAGCTGTCATCCAAGGGTTTCTCAATTGGTCCCTTATTGTATCCTGATTGGGAAAACATTGTATAGGGTTTCAATCAGAATAAGTATATATCTCAATCAGGGTAGTATATATCTCAATCAGGATAGTATAGTTGACATCAACCTTGTTAGCCCTGTTATAGTACCATCATGCTGAGTCCTGAAAAATGATAAAATATTTGTAGGCCTAAGTCTTGGAAATATCCACTGTTATGACTGCATTATTTGTCTGGTGTTGGTCTACCCTGTAAATCTACTCTACTGAAGGGGAACTACAGAATGTTTCCCTTTTTAAATACAAGGTTGTTATGGAAAGGTATTTGCTTATGTTATTAACATTGGATGATTTCTTGATGGGTATTGATAACTTGGATTGTTGATTGACTCTTGTCATGGTAAATGAGCAATGATTGACAATGTTGAACCAATAAAAGTCACAAGGGATATGATACTGTGTTTATTGCTTTCATTGTAGTCTTGTGTGTCCAGCTCAACACGTTTTGTTTTGTAGGATGGCAATTGGACACAATGAATTATTCATTAATAGCGCAGGTCGTCAATGACGTCACAAACACTGTAGCGTGCAGCTGCCTTTATAACGTTCACTAAATTAGTCCAGAAAATGGTTTCAGACAAACATATTTTTATATAGCATTTAAAGCTATTAAAAAGGTTTAGTTTCCACAAAGTAACAAATCATTTTGAACAAGTATAAAAAGTTCCATTGCCATCCTATGAAAAGAAAGAATAGTTGCGGCTGCAATTGATCCATCGCCAATTGTAAACGATTGCCAATCACGTGTGTGTTATAATCAATCTGATTGGATGTCGTGTATGAATGTCAATTGTAAATTTGTTATATACTTGTGATGTGCGATATTGATCGTGACTAGTACAATATCAAGGCTGACCGCACTTAATTTAAAATCTAATAATATATTATTTACAATCCATCCGCAGGGGAAACGCTAATAGTAAGCCATTAGCTAAATGGCGTTTCCTTTTAATAGTGACTCTTGTAATCCATACCAGTAGGAGTTTGCAATGGACCGGAACTGATAGGTTGAAACTTCATATGTTCAGCTAGCACAACATATTCATCTCTTAACCCTGTGGTGAATTGTCCATTGGACATAATCAAATTGTCATGTTTATTTTGAACCCGCAACACCTGCCTCATTGCTACGATAATACGTTACATGAACAATTTCAATGAAAGAAAAAGAAATAACAACTAACAATTTACACCACCTTTTGAAAATATTTGAGAAATATAAATAGATATTTAATTAATCAAATATAAAACTTAAAAATTGTCTTCTTAAATTTCTCAAAATTTCATTGATGACTTAATAATTATTGTGCAAGTATAATTCTGCCTACGTACACAAATGCATATAACTTATGAAGAAGACAGAGCGAGAGGTATGATCTTACCACTGGATCTATCCTCTTCATGACTTATATGCGTCATACGCGTACGTATTGAAAGCACGCACACTTGTTTTTAACCTGGACTCCAAGGCAATAATAATTCAATGTGTTATTTACAAAGACTGAACTGTTTTCTATGATTTCAAAACGATTGTATCACTGACATGGAAGCCATTGGTGTATTTCTATTATTTTACAAAACATACATCATGTCCAAGTATAACACTTAACGATTTCTTCTTAAATTCTATAAAGAAAAAGTGGGCAGTACATTTGTGTACGTAGGCAGAAAAACAACGAGAAAATAAACAAATTAAAAATCCTACATACATCAATTGGGAATGTTAGTCTGGGCATCTAGTGGTTCCGGGGGATTGGGACAGGTCCAGAGTCGTGTAAGAGTACTAGATTAGCTAGGGGTCCTACTTATACCATCCCTCAAGTCGTCTCTAGAAATCACCACCACTTTTAAACCTTACCCCCTCATCAGACACCACGTAAAGGTACAAATGCATTTGCTTATGGCTTCATGAAAACTAATACTAAGTATCATTGGCAGATAGGGGGAGCCAGGGGGAAGATTAGCGGATAAAGGAGGCAGGCAAAGAGGACAAGTGCCCATTCATCACCTTGCAATAAATTTACCTTATACTTTATAAACGTGGACCCCTTTTAGGCAGTTTCACCCCTTTTTGCTGGACGATGTCTCATTTTCATTTCAGCTACCCTGGATCCATCCCTGCTTATAAAAGGTGTCTGTACTGTTTGGACTTTAACATTAGTCTGTCATTAAAAATACATTTATTAATTTCATATCTCTCGGTGACAAATGATTTATATTAATATTCGGTAGTTTTATTGTCATTTTGTGTGAGATATTAACCGTTACAAGCACAACAATACCGAACAAAAACCGCTTAAAATTCAATAGTCTGTTCTCAGTAAGAGCTGAAACATCTCATATGTTATTTACAGCCGACTGCGTGTGTTTCCACTTAATGAGCCAGTTCAAGTCCAAAGGCCTTGACTTTTAATTTAGTAATTGAATGCTATTGAAATTCAGCACAGACCTCGGCTGGGGGAGCAGGTCGTGCAGTCTCATGAGACGAAACCTGCCATAAGCCTTATAGCATACTGCACCTCAC
>CM055817.1:49594117-49642685 GCA_029582265.1 Zoroaster sp. YZ-2022
AAAAAATAAATAACATAATATATAAATAAATTTTATACAAGTTAAATTATTTGAAACTAATTATAATTAAAAATAAAATTTACAAATTAAACAAATTCTCACAAGTCCGCTCCTCCAGCATCCCCCCGGAAATATTTGTTCCCCAGTGATTCGCCCGTTGATCGATTTTGTCCCTCAAGATACACAGTGTCCTCGCTAAAGAAGGGCTGTATACCCTCGTTGACCCCCCTAACTCCCCTATTATGCCAACTTAATTAATGCTGTAGTCAGGTATTGTCACCTGCCTCTCTTAGGCCAAAACAAGTCTCTGGTTTCTGGTCTCTGTGCGCGTCGTTATTTAGGTGTTTGGGTTGGTGCCCAAACACCTCTTGATATTGTTCGTTTTTTTTGTTTAGGTGTTCGGGTATCTGCCCGAAACACCTCTTGTTTTTGTTCGGTTTTTTTTTTTTTTTTTTAGGTGTTCGACCGCGCAGCGCGAACACCTATTGTTTTTGTACTGTTTTTTTGAGGTGTTCGAGCGCGCAGCGCGAACACCTATTGTTGTTGTACTGTTTGTTGTTCTTCTTCTCAGTGGCGCTTGTCCGGCAACAAAGGCATCCTAACACATAAACAAAACATAACAAGCTGACGAAACCGTTCGCTGTGACGTCATGATTATGTCATCAGGGGTCGAATTACGCTAAATCAAAGTTTTTTAAATCAAATTTAAAACGTTTCAGTTACGTTGCATGAAAGAATCAAATATCGTATAGCGCCGGAAGGCGCAATATGAGGCGCTACACTATGTTTGGTTACAATTGAGCTACATGTACAATCGATATCGACGCTGTTTGCGTGCCCATGGCCCAGACGTCATTTTTTAGACTCGTTGGAGTTTTGACCCAAAAAATAGTCGTGAAGGGTAGGTAAATTCCTTCCTCCATGGTATCTTGAAGTTAGTTTTTAAGAGTATTTCCTGTATTTATCTTAATGTTTTTATACAACTTACAAGAAAAGCCATTTTTTAAGCGTAGGTTGGCTGGCCATTCGTCGTTGCATTGTGCCTGTTTAACTAACGAGTAACGTTAGTTACGTGATCATACTTTGGACAGTAAACAACTCGCCCCTTTTCTAACAAAATATGAACAGATGTCACCAAAATGTATTTAGAATATAAATAAGGATAGGAAAATTCAGTTGTTAAGGTTATGGCAATTTTTCAGTAGAAACTTTATGCCATATATTTTGTAATTTTTGTTTTCTCCAAAAATCTTCAGTTTGTGCACAAATTAAATAAGTAGCCTAGCGATTGTTTACTGCACTTTTCCTTAATTTTGTACCCTTCTCAGATACAAATAAACTTACATAGACAATTATTTCACAGGAAAAATGCACAATATTCATGACACAATACATGTACTTGTAGGTCCTGCTCCCGAGAGGCTCTCTCAGACATCACTCACATCACAATCACATGAAATTATATGAGTATATGAGACTCTGCAATTTCCTTAAATACCTTTCTCTTCTGATGAGAGTTTCGTGCGAGAACATTTCTTTAATTTATTACACATTGTCAAGAATAATTGTGTGCAATTTTGAAAACAAACCAATGCCCTTTTCAATTTCAATGGTCCAGCTACTCTAAAATTATACACTATTTTCCCCATTCCCATAAATTAGAACTTCTCTGAATTTTCAAATACTTTATTCTTGGTCCATGTACTATATATAAACCTTCCTATTATTTTTTACAGCATGTTCACTGTGACATATTATTTTCCTCATTCACATAAATTAGAACTTCTCAGAAATTTCAAATACTTTATTCCATGTACTTCCATAAAACTTAACTATTATTTTTTACAGCATGTTGACTCCGATGTATCATGGCTCAGACTGAGTTCCAGCCAACAGTACCCCAACACGGCGTTGACACCACATCCAAATGCAGTATCGTAACTGTTCAAGTCATCAACAATCTTGGTATGGTTTAACGTCTTATGTTAACAGATCGTTTGAGAAGGGGTCTTCATACCAATGATGAACATTTCATTTAGTTTTAATGGTTGTTTATTACCAAAAATTAAGGTTTAGTATAATTTGTTATTATTTTTTGCTATAGCAGTACTGGCATTTCAGTCCAAGAGAAGGGGTGTATCTGATAACCACCTTTCCAATCCATGTCAGTTAAACAACATTTATTTAAATCTAAGCCCTTACTCCTATTTTCAATCTTAAATTTTTTTTAAAGAAAGGACAGAAACATCTTGCAACTTCAGCTATGCAGAATTGATGCTGGGTGTGATTTTCGACATAATGAAGCACCAGTCGTCAGTCAATGGAATTGGTAATTTGGGCCCCCTTATACTTTTATTGCTTGTTTGCCCCTCCCCTTCCCTAGTTCTTGGATTCTATAGTGCTGCAATGATAGACCAAAGAATTTTAGAAAAAAACCCAAATGTGTTGGTTCATCACCAGTGGCAGTACATGCCATCACCAAGAACTTGGGGGAGGGGGCAGACATTTTATTCTAAAATTACCGATTCCAATGACAACCCCTGAATGTCACCCATTCTGAACTGTCACTAAATCGTACATACAGAGCGTACATTTATTATAAATGCAGGTTGATTCTGTTTTCTTATCAACAAAGGATCATGGTTGGGTTCATTTACACTGAAGTCATTTCACTTGTTACATGTGTAAGACCATGTACACTCATTTCTAGATTGTTTACAATTAGGTTAAACAGGTCAACAAAGTGGTTTCAATTGTGGGGGAGGGAAGTGTGTAACCACAAAAGTCAAGTTATGAAACCCAACAGACAGTTAAAATAAATATGTATTTCATTGCTTTATTAGCAATTTACAAGCATCCATACAACTCTTTGATTATTTCAATGTCTAACAATTTATGTACAAAATGGCATCTGATCTTTACAGACATTTTGCCAATCATGTGTACAACCTTGAAAAGTTAAAAATCAATGTAGAATTTGTTTTCAAATTTTATAAATAATTTTTAAATTATTTTCGGTATAGGTGAAAACAAAGACAGTTTATAAGCATGTCACAATAAGAAGATGCTTGATTACAGTGTCACTATCATTGTCAATTTATCATATTTTGGTTATAAACTTAACCTGAAAGTGAAGTATATTATAAATAAAGATTAAATTTATTTGTGTACAAGACTTAATACCAAGAGATAAATACCAATGTTGGCTTCATTTAAATCTAAAATTGAAAGGTTTTTCCATAAACATAATGAAAATGGCAACCAATTATCAGATTTGATCCAGTGGATATATATTCTGTTTTCTTGTCAACAAAGGATCATGGTTGAGTTCATTTACACTGAAGTCATTTCACTTGTTACATGTGTAAGACCATGTACACTCATTTCTAGATTGGTTACAAGTACATGTAGGTTAAACAGGTCAACAAAGTGGTTTCAATTGATTGTGGGGAGGAAGTGTGTAACCACCACAAAGTCAAGTCATGAAACCCAACAGACAGTTAAAATAAATATGTATTTCATTGCTTTATTAGCAATTTACAAGCACCCATACAACTCTTTGATTATTTCAATGTCTAACAATTTATGTACAAAATGGATCTGATCTTTACAGACATTTTGCCAATCATGTGTACAGCCTTGAAAGTTAAAATCAATGTAGAATTTGTTTTCAAATTTTATGAATAATTTTTTAATTATTTGCGGTATAGGTGAAAACAAAGACAGTTTATAAGCATGTCACAATAAGGAGATGCTTGATTACAGTGTCACTATCATTGTCAATTTATCATTATATTTTTGTTATAAACTTAACCTGAAAGTGAAGTATATTATAAATAAAGATAAAATTTATGTTTGTACAAGACTTAATACCAAGAGATAAATACCAATGTTGGCTTCATTTAAATCTAAAAATGAAAGGTTTTTCCATAAACAAAGTGAAAATGGCAACCAATTATCAGATTTGATCCAGTGGATATATATTCTGTTTTCTTGTCAACAAAGGATCATGGTTGGGTTCATTTACACTGAAGTCATTTCACGTGTTACATGTGTAAGACCATGTACACTCATTTCTAGATTGGTTACAAGTACATGTAGGTTAAACAGGTCAACAAAGTGGTTTCAATTGATTGTGGGGGAGGGAAGTGTGTAACCACAAAAGTCAAGTCATGAAACCCAACAGACAGTTAAAATAAATATGTATTTCATTGCTTTATTAGCAATTTACAAGCACCCATACAACTCTTTGATTATTTCAATGTCTAACAATTTATGTACAAAATGGATCTGATCTTTACAGACATTTTGCCAATCATGTGTACAACCTTGAAAAGTTAAAAATCAATGTAGAATTTGTTTTCAAATTTTATGAATAATTTTTTAATTATTTGCGGTATAGGTGAAAACAAAGACAGTTTATAAGCATGTCACAATAAGGAGATGCTTGATTACAGTGTCACTATCATTGTCAATTTATCATTATATTTTTGTTATAAACTTAACCTGAAAGTGAAGTATATTATAAATAAAGATAAAATTTATGTTTGTACAAGACTTAATACCAAGAGATAAATACCAATGTTGGCTTCATTTAAATCTAAAAATGAAAGGTTTTTCCATAAACAAAGTGAAAATGGCAACCAATTATCAGATTTGATCCAGTGGATATATATTCTGTTTTCTTGTCAACAAAGGATCATGGTTGGGTTCATTTACACTGAAGTCATTTCACGTGTTACATGTGTAAGACCATGTACACTCATTTCTAGATTGGTTACAAGTACATGTAGGTTAAACAGGTCAACAAAGTGGTTTCAATTGATTGTGGGGGAGGGAAGTGTGTAACCACAAAAGTCAAGTCATGAAACCCAACAGACAGTTAAAATAAATATGTATTTCATTGCTTTATTAGCAATTTACAAGCACCCATACAACTCTTTGATTATTTCAATGTCTAACAATTTATGTACAAAATGGATCTGATCTTTACAGACATTTTGCCAATCATGTGTACAACCTTGAAAAGTTAAAAATCAATGTAGAATTTGTTTTCAAATGTTATGAGTTTTAAAAAAATTATTTGCGGTATAGGTGAAAACAAAGACAGTTTATAAGCATGTCACAATAAGGAGATGCTTGATTACAGTGTCACTATCATTGTCAATTTATCATTATATTTTTGTTATAAACTTAACCTGAAAGTGAAGTATATTATAAATAAAGATTAAATTTATGTTTGTACAAGACTTAATACCAAGAGATAAATACCAATGTTGGCTTCATTTAAATCTAAAAATGAAAGGTTTTTCCATAAACAAAGTGAAAATGGCAACCAATTATCAGATTTGATCCAGTGGATATATATTATGTTTTCTTGTCAACAAAGGATCATGGTTGGGTTCATTTACACTGAAGTCATTTCACTTGTTACATGTGTAAGACCATGTACACTCATTTCTAGATTTAAACAGGTCAACAAAGTGGTTTCAATTGGTTGTGGGGGAGGGAAGTGTGTAACCACAAAAGTCAAGTCATGAAACCCAACAGACAGTTAAAATAAATATGTATTTCATTGCTTTATTAGCAATTTACAAGCAGCCATACAACTCTTTGATTATTTCAATGTCTAACAATTTATGTACAAAATGGCATCTGATCTTTAGGTTGTAATTCTGTAGTATGGATGCAGCTACAGACATTTTGCCAATCATGTGTACAACCTTGAAAATGTAAAAATCAATGTAGAATTTGTTTTAAAATTGTATACATTATTTTTTAATTATTTGCAGTATAGGTGAAAACAAAGACAGTTTATAAGCATGTCACAATAAGGAGATGCTTGATTACAGTGTCACTATCATTGTCAATTTATCACTATATATTTGTTATAAACTTAACCTGAAAGTGACTTCACCGAGCAATGAGATTGCTCGGAGATTGCCCTGTGTGGCATTTCATGCAATCCAGTGGCAATGAGTAGACTAGCAAAACATTTTCAGCGGCGGCCATTTAATTCTGGTTTACATGAAAAAATACTGAGGAATTTTGCCGTTCTTTTAACTCCAAAGCAAAATACAAGAAAATAAAATGGGTTACCGAGAAAGAGGAAAATATAATTGCATTATTAAGAGGTAAGTAGACATTATTTAGAGGTTTATTGGCCTAGAATGTGCGTTTGTAAAGTAGGCCTATCGTAGATATAATTATTGCATGCACAATCCAATGGAGGTTCGGGACGGACGAAACTGTTGTACTGCATCTATTTCGTAAAACTATATTGAGTCTACTCTTTCCCTGTTTTTGCAGTGTACCTACATGATTTTAAGTTTGCATTTTAACTAAGGATAATGACTGAGCATGGATAGATGCTATATTGTCCCAGAAAAAAGTTTAAAAACTGTGCCATGCAGTCAAAGTCAAAAGAGCATCGTTGGAAAATACTTCATTGTGTAACTGACTTACATACATTACATGTACAGTACATGTATGCAAATCCATGTAAATATATACATGTTCGTGTGTTGTTGTCTCTTCTGCAATTATGCATGTTCTTCGTGTCAGCGAAATATATCCCTAACTCAACCTAAAGAGATGCTTTTACTTGATTAGTCTGCTAGTTGTAGCCACAAAATTGTCATAGGGGCACCTGTTTTTTCTGAGCTAGGTTACATTTGTTGTTTTGTTATTATTAAGCATAAAAAGTATGTCCCTCTATGCTTTAAAGAAAGGTCAGGTCGTATAACATAAACAAAGATGAAGAGCCTGCATAAAAAAAAGAAAACTAATAAATGAAGAAAAGCATTGCATGGGTGTGTCAGCCTTGGAATACCTTTTGCCAGATCACCCAATTAAAGTTCCTATTTATTTGTATGCTCGCATTGGGATAGTACTGACCATCAATCCCATAAACACAATTGGTTAAACAGACAGTATCGTCACGATCAGAGCAGACTTTCTACAAACAGGGCATGGAATTGGTGTCCTAGTTTAAGACGAACATAGTGACTGAAAATTACTGGCTCATTTATGCAGCAGCAACGCGAATATGACCTTATCATGTGAGTATTATTTTCAGTCACTGAGTTAAACTAGAACTTGAACTCTGATTCCATGCCCTGTTGATCGTGAAGATATTGCCACCTTTAAACTATAACTTTAAAATGACTATTTATGAAAATGTATTTTCAACAGTTAATGACAAATAAATACATATACATGTAACAATCAGGAGATCATTTCAGTATTGTTTGTTTCTTTTTATTTTACAGTTATCCTTCAAATTACATTGTGTTGTCTCTTCCCTATAAGTATTGTTTTAAAAAACTGAACCAAACATTTAAATATTATAACATTACACATTTTTCCCCCCGAGGTGAAGTGTGTGCAGGTCTTGTACAATACAAGATCCACCGCGCATATTTTGCGCGGTGGATCTTCTGATGTCTTGTTTATTTGATAACTTTGTGGATGTGCGCTACCCGCTACTATACGACAACGCGCTTTCTTTTTGCAAACATGCCGGTCTAAAGAAGTTTGTCAGTAAACGATCTTATAAGTAGGGATAAATAAATCGTTGATAATTTCTTTTTCGCGATTTCTGAAGTAATCCCGCGACCCATCAAAAATCCTCCGCGACCCATAGGTTGCGGAACGGTGCTGTAGAGTATAGAAGACTACTGAAGTGGTTACGTACCTATTCTCATCTCTAAATGCCCGGATAACTGAGGCTACCGTGAAGCGGCTCAAATTCGGCTGGACTCGCTGCCCAGCCTCAGTCATTGTTAAGCCATGATTGAGTACATGGTCAACCAAAGTTGCGCGGATTTCATTACAAATATTAGCTCGCCTTTCCCTTCCTCGTCCTCTTCCTCCTCGTCGTCCTCCTCCTCCTCTTACTCTCACTCTTCCTCTTCATCTCTGTTCTCCATGCTGCTCCATTTTTCCCCAACACTGTAGAGGTCATCTGAGGCCTCTTTGATTCTCTGACACATGATAGAAGTGTTTTGCCAATTGAGTTTGAACAGGTGAGAAGTGATCGAGACCAATTGGTAATTAGGGTGTGGCATTTGGAAGGCCGGTGTTTTCCAGGTGAGCAAAGTGTGCTAAATGATGCGATTTGTTGTTAGACTTTAGCAAGAGTGTAAACCATGGAATTGTGCTGAGAGTTTTGCAAAAATGTGAATTAGAATTGCTATTTGAGAGCAACCCATGGAATTGTGCTTAGAGTTTAGCAGTCTGGAGTTTTGTTGTTGTTACATGAGCTTCAAGTTTTCAGAATTGTGTGCATAGTTCCATTTTGTGTGTGTAAACAATTGAGAAAAACTGTAAGAGCGCCAAATTTCAACAACGTGGTATTTGTAGTCTAGTGACTTGACTCGCCTACTTATACCATCCCTCTCGTCGTCTCTAGAAATCACCTCCAGTTTTAATCCTTACCTCCTCATCAGACACCACGTAAAGACACAAATGCATTTGCTTGTGGCTTCATGGAAATGAATAATAAAGATCATTGGCAGATCGGGAGGGGGCAGAGGGGAGATTAGCGGGTAAAGGGAGGCAAGCAAAGGGTCCATTCATTACCTTGTCCATTCATCACCTTGCTATAAATTTACTCTACACTTTATATATGTGGACCTCTTTTAGGCAGTTTCACCCCTATTTGCTGTGTCTGTACTGTTTGGACTGTTATAGATAACATTAGCCTGTCATCACAAAACTTCAAATTTATTAATTTCATATATCTAGTTGACAAATGATTTATATTAATGTTCTGCAGTTTTATTGTCATTTTGTGAGAAATTATAACCGTTAAAAGCACAACAATACCGAACAAAAGCCACTTAAAATTCAATAGTCTGTTCTCAATAAGAGCTGAAACCTCTCATATATTATGTCGAAGCCGACTGCGGGGGTTTCCACTCAACACGCGATTGCAATGGCGTCTCAAACCATTAACGGATCGAGAAGGGGGAGTGGTCAAGGGGGCATAATATGTAATTTAACGACTTTTTAAAATGCATGGCAAGTGTCTATTTTCAAAATTTTGAATGGTGGCACCTGGGGGCACAGACCTTGGATGGGGGCAGGCACGTGCCCCGTTCACCCCTCCTCCCGTTCCCCCCGTGCCCCCGGTACGCCACTGAGTTTAGCTGTCAATGTAATGCGCTAAACTCAAAGAAAACTGACCCTAAATCTTAGCTTTAAGTTTCAAAACACAAAACCAAAACAAATATTTCCTACGAGAGGTGAAACTTTGCAGTTTGCTTCCCAGAGATGTATTTTCTGCGGTAATTCTTATTTCGTTGGTGCATTTTATTGACATAACATGTACAACGGTTGTTTTATGTTGATGTTTAGCTTTAATTATTGTACTGCGTGTAATAAGATGGGATGTTTTGAGGCTACCTCTAGTAGCAATCCTCAAACAGTCGTAACAGTGTTTTATTGTATGAGGCTTAGCGTTTCAATTTTGCTTAAAAACGAGTACAAAGCTACCGTTTCAGCAAGTCTGTCATATTTGTTTGGAATTTTCCCATTTTTCCGTAAAAAGAAAACATATAAATGGATTAGTCCCTCCAGATGGTACCGAAGTATTACCTGGATAATGGACTAATAATATCCACACACCTTGCATATTTACCTGGATAATGGACTAATAATATCCACACACCTTGCATATTTACCTGGATAATGGACTGATAATATCCACACACCTTGCATATTTACCTGGATAATGCACTAATAATATCCACACACCTTGCATATTTACCTGGATAATGGACTAATAATATCCACACACCTTGCATATTTACCTGGATAATGGACTAATAATATCCACACACCTTGCATATTTACCTGGATAATGGACTAATAATATCCACACACCTTGCATATTTACCTGGATAATGGACTAATAATATCCACACACCTTGCATATTTACCTGGATAATGGACTAATAATATCCACACACCTTGCATATTTACCTGGATAATGGACTAATAATATCCACACACCTTGCATATTTACCTGGATAATGGACTAATAATATCCACACACCTTGCATATTTACCTGGATAATGGACTAATAATATCCACACACCTTGCATATTTTACTTAGGAGCTCGTATCCAATGGAGTTTGGAGTTATAGTCTGTTACAGGGTAAATAACATGATCAGAGCACACTTTCGGTGTCCTAGTTTAAGATGAGCACAGTGATTGAAAATTACACAGTGACTGAAAAATAAAACTATGACTCCGAATCCATGCCCTGTTGATCATGACGACATTGTCCCTTTAACTTAGGTGCTCGTATCGAATGGAGTTTGGAGTTATCGTCTGCTACAGGGTAAATAACAAGAGCGTGTGCTGCATTTCTATTCATACGCATGAAAAGTAGAAATACATTTCGTCATATTCGGCATTCTTTTCGATAAAATTAATTATTCTAAAATTTTAAGTGTTAAGAAAAATAAGTCATAATACAAGACGACTGCATGTGGACCAATTAACGAAACAATTGGCCTGTCATCAAAAAGACTTCAGATCTTCGTTGACAGTGTTATTAATATTATCATTATACGGATGAGATAATACTCGTTACAAGCACAACAATACCGAATAAAAACCGCTTAAAATTCAATAGTCTGTTCTCAGTAAGAGCTGAAACGTCTCATATATTATTTGCAAGCCGACTTTGCGGATGGAAACACTTAATGAGCCATTTCTATTGCGTCTCAAACCATTTGATGTATTGTGGAGGGGATGTGGTGGTTGGGGGAGGGGGCTGGGGGAAGGAGAAGTTTCCCCTTGATATCATTATACAAGTTCTGTTACCATACATTTTCTATGTGTGTCCATCGTTTAATGGTATAGTGTGTTCTTTTGTGTCGTATTCTCACCGTTCATTTACCATGCAGCCTAGATTCTCCCTCCCAGTAAATACATCATTACATTCACTGTAAACTATTGGTAAATACACTGAAACCTGGATTCTCCCTGACTCCAGTGAATACATCATTATATTCACTATAAACTATTGGTAAATACACTGAAACCTGGATTCTCCCTGCCTCCAGTGAATACATCATTACATTCACTGTAAACTATTGGTAAATACACTGAAACCTGGATTCTCCCTGCCTCCAGTGAATACATCATTACATTCACTGTAAACTATTGGTAAATACACTGAAACCTGGATTCTCCCTGCCTCCAGTGAATACATCATTACATTCACTGTAATCTATTGGTAAATACACTGAAACCTGGATTCTCCCTGCACCCAGTGAATACATCATTACATTCACTGTAATCTATTGGTAAATACACTGAAACCTGGATTCTCCCTCCCAGTAAATACATCATTACATTCACTGTAAACTATTGGTAAATACACTGAAACCTGGATTCTCCCTGCCTCCAGTTAATACATCATTACATTCACTGTAATCTATTGGTAAATACACTGAAACCTGGATTCTCCATGCCTCCAGTAAATACATCATTACATTCACTGTAAACTATTGGTAAATACACTGAAACCTGGATTCTCCCTGCCTCCAGTGAATACATCATTACATTCACTGTAATCTATTGGTAAATACACTGAAACCTGGATTCTCCATGCCTCCAGTAAATACATCATTACATTCACTGTAAACTATTGGTAAATACACTGAAACCTGGATTCTCCCTGCCTCCAGTGAATACATCATTACATTCACTGTAAACTATTGGTAAATACACTGAAACCTGGATTCTCCCTGCCTCCAGTGAATACATCATTACATTCATTGTAAACTATTGGTAAATACACTGAAACCTGGATTCTCCCTGCCTCCAGTGAATACATCATTACATTCATTGTAAACTATTGGTAAATACACTGAAACGTGGATTCTCCCTGCCTCCAGTGAATACATCATTACATTCACTGTAAACTATTGGTAAATACACTGAAACCTGGATTCTCCCTGCCTCCAGTGAATACATCATTACATTCACTGTAAACTATTGGTAAATACACTGAAACCTGGATTCTCCCTGCCTCCAGTGAATACATCATTACATTCATTGTAAACTATTGGTAATCTTAAAAGAAAAGAAAAACAAAAATAAGTTTGATCAGAGTTTTACATAACGCTTGATGTAAATTGATAGTCAAACATCCTTGAAATCTTCCTTTCTGAAGAGCTATACTTTTAGTAAAATTTGACAAATGATATTTTAATTGAACTAAAATTTGTTGGCTCATCAAAATTCTGTAAGAATAAGTCACTTATTACACTGTTCTAAATAATAATGTGTGGAATTTAGTGAGCTGAAAAATTGACAGGCAGGCAAAGAGGCCAAGTGCTCATTTATCATCTTGGTTTAAATTTATACGTGATCCCCTTATAGGCAGTTTCCCCCTTTTCAAGCAACTTGGATCCGCCCATGCTTAGGAGCTTGTACTTTTTGGACTTTAATTGGTCTGTCATCAAAAGAGGTTCAAATGTACTGTTGGTATATCTTTCATTGACAGTGTTATTAATAGTATCATGATACTGTGTTGATTACTCTTTTAGTAAGATAATAGTCGTTACCAAAACAACATTACCGAACAAAAACTACATACAATTTTTAGTTTTTTTAGTTTTTTTTAGAAAGAGCTTATTGTTTACAAGCCGACTGCGGGTAAAACAAATAATGATGAATTTGAAATCAAAAAGTATTTGCCGTTTAATTCCGTAATTGAATGCGAAAAATGCTATTTTACCGTTCATTATTTAGGCGTCCGCCCGTTTCTTGCTGTGTACCCTTCCTTTGCCGTATTCACCCCTTTCATTTACCCATAAAAGGTGTTGTACACTATTTGTAATCTTAAATGAAAAGACAAGTTTGATATAAATATGTAAAATATTAATAGTCAAAAAGATGATAATTGTCAAAGAACCTTGAACTATACATTTCTGAAGAGTTGTCCTTTTAGTTACATCAGTCTCAGAAATTATTGTGTGGAACGGTTTGAGCTAAAAGCTTAACAGGTCAAAACAAAAAAAGAAAATTACTTGATCGACATTAGGCAAAAAATAAAAGTCTCTGGTTTCTGGTCTCCACACGCGTCATCTCAGACCTGCGCGTCGGCATTTTATTTACTGGATGAAGGATCAATTGGATCAAGGATCAAGGATCAATTGTATCAAGGATCAATTGTATCAAGGATCAATTGGATCAATGATCAAGGATCAAGGATCAATGATCAAGGATCAACGATCAACGATCAATTGGATCAATGATCAAGGATCAAGGATCAATTGGATCAAGGATCAATTGGATCAATTGGATCAATTGGATCAAGGATCAATTGGATCAAGGATCAATTGGATCAAGGATCAGTTGGGTCAAGGATCAAGGATCAAGGATCAATTGGATTTCTGTTGTGATGTGTTTTAAACGACGTTTTCACGTGTTTTAAACGACGTTTGCCCGATTTGTCTCTCTCGGCCACCATACTTTGTATATGGGAAATGTGGTCTGGTTCCAATAACCGCATACATGCATTTCACTGGTTGGCAAAAACAAATTAAAATATCAGATCATCTTTAAAGGCATAATTAGTGCGTTTATTCGTGGATTCATGTCATGCATTAGTTGGCAGATCGGTGGAGCCAGGAGACAAGTTATCAGATCAAGGAGGCCCACTAATCACATGGCTTTAAATTGACCCTACTTTTAGGCATATGTTTTAGGCACTGTGTCACCACTGTGTCACCACTGTGTCACCACTGTGTCACCACTGTGTCACCACTGGGTCACCACTGGGTCACCACTGGGTCACCACTGGGTCACCACTGGGTCACCACTGGGTCACCACTGGGTCACCACTGGGTCACCACTGGGTCACCACTGGGTCACCACTGGGTCACCACTGTGTCACCACTGGCTCACCACTGGCTCACCACTGGGTCACCACTGGGTCACCACTGGGTCACCACTGGGTCACCACTGGGTCACCACTGGGTCACCACTGGGTCACCACTGGGTCACCACTGGGTCACCACTGGGTCACCACTGGGTCACCACTGGTGGATACATGTTTGATGCGATCCCTCCAGCTCATTTTGTACCGCGTTTCTCCATTTCATTTACCCTATAGCTTGGATTCACACTGTCTTTAGCTAATACACCATTACAATCATTGAACACTCATTTACCCTACAGCTTGGATTCACACTGTCTTTAGCTAATACACCATTACAATCATTGAACACTCATTTACCATACAGCCTGGATTCACGCTGTCTTCAGCTAATACACCATTACAATCATTGAACACTCATTTACCCTACAGCTTGGATTCACACTGTCTTCAGCTAATACACCATTACAATCATTGAACACTCATTTACCCTACAGCCTGGATTCACGCTGTCTTCAGCTAATACACCATTACAATCATTGAACACTCATTTACCCTACAGCCTGAATTCACGCTGTCTTCAGCTAATACACCATTACAATCATTGAACACTCCTGGCATTCTAAAAAGAAATAAATTAGAATTGCTATTTTTAGGGGTCACTATGTAATAAATTTAAATGAACACAAAACGAATAATGCCACAGTAATTATTAATTATTAAGTTTTGAATTGGCCACGTACGTGAAAGTTGGGATTAATAGTGTTCAGTATGATGAACGACAACATCGTCCCCAGGAATTTCCTGTAGTTTATGCATACCTCGTACCCACTGCTCTCTCGACCTGGGAGGGGAGGGTTTGAAAAATACAAAAATATTGGATATGCAAATTAGGCGATAGACTGATAGTGTTGTTGAATTGCGTTAGCTGCATTGGGGAGGCTGGGACTGGGCCATTTAATTTATTTCATAAATATTTCGGTAAAATCACCCATCCAAACATTGTATGTGCTAAACAAATTCATATAGGCATTAGGTATTAATTCATAAAGGCAAAATTTATATTTTGTTTCCTCGAAACATTAAAACAATTCAGGTCGGGACTATCTATTATTGAATAATTGTATCTTTTTTAACCAATTTGTGAGGAAAGAAAAACAGATAAAGCTGAGTCTTTGTTTCTGTCAACCAATCAGGTGATACATGTAAATCACCATTAAGCAGTGACTTCACTTTGACCAATCAGTGCTGTACGCATACAATCCTTTGGATCGCAAACATTCAATATAAACACTCATCGGTCGAAGCTGTGTGTCATTTCTACATTGCGCCGTGTGCAGTATAGTCGTGTTTCAATCAAACAGTTGGTCGACCGATGATACCGAAATACTTTATTGAATAAAAACTGATACTTCTACTTATTTAATTGGATTTATCTTGAAACGTTTTCACCCATATACAACAATACATTTAAGATGACGCAGCAAGTACTCTTGATGTGCGTACTCCATTTCAAAATGATGTTCGTGTTTATAGTACCACTGATATCACAAGCGATAAGCTTGGGAAGTCAATGTCGTGGGCTTGCAAACGAATATCTCCCCGCAGATAACCGAGCGCTCAAAAACTTCACGTATGCCAAGAAAACTGTACCCTATTACGTCATGTGCGGACGAGACTGTAACATGGATAATAATTGTAAGTCATTCAACTTCTATAAATGCAATAAACTGTGTGAGTTAAACAACTCCACAAGGGCCGAGTATCCTGAATCATTCGTTGAAGATCAAGCGAGTGTGTACTTCGATGAAAATGAAGACACACCTCTTCTCCTTACCTGATATCTCCTTTGCTCACAACAGAAGTTGTAAAGGGCTAATGGAGGCAGGTTACCGCACAAGTGGTGTCTACAAGATCTACCCAGACGGATTCAGTAAGGGTCTCCAAGTCTATTGTGAGATGGACATTGATGGCGGCGGATGGATTGTATTTCAGCGCAGAGAGGACGGCAGTGTTGACTTTTATCGTGATTGGAGTCATTACAAGTCTGGCTTCGGTGATCTAAGCGGGGAGCATTGGTTAGGCAATGATAACTTGGTGAGTCTGACCACTGATAAATCACACGGGACATGGGACCTCCGCATAGATCTCACAGATTGGAGTGACGATACGGTATTCGCGAAATACATGGATTTCAAAATCACTGGTGAGAAGTACACACTGAATTATGGCGAATACGATGTGAGCAGCACTGCTGGTGACTCTCTTGGGTCGCACAAAGGAATGCACTTCGAAACAAAGGATAATGACAATGATGCGTATGTGGAGAATTGTGCACAAATCTATGAAGGAGCTTGGTGGTTTAATGCCTGTCACCAATCTCACTTAAATGGTTGTTATTACCCAGATGGGCAGAATCAGTATCGCAAAGGTATTACGTGGCGTCTCTGGCATAACCACTATCCTCTCAAAGCATCCAGCATGAAAATACGTGAAACAGACATGTAAGTACACCAATTAACATTACTGGAAACATACTGGAAAAACATAATAAAAAATAGTAGCTTTATTTGGCGGTCAAAAACATGTGTTTCCCGTCTACCCGCAATCACCTAACACATCAAGCCTACCTTTATCATTTGATTACAAATAATTCTAAATAAATAAATGTTATTATAGGCCTTGTATTTTGTGTTTAGGCCAAAAAGGTGTGTTTTCCACCCTAATTATTTGTTTACAAATAATAATAATAATAATAATAACAGGGGCTGAAAAGGGTATCCATTTATATCTACTATTGAAAACCTCATATTGAAAGCAAGTTCAGTTTATTAATTTGTTTATTTAAACAAAAAATGTTTTTAAACGATTTAACAAACTGTTTCACTATTTTGGAAAATTAAATCTCTTGAGATTAACAATATAATTGATAGCCTTAACCAAGCTAGGAATCATGAAAAGGCTTCGACCTTTCAGCGATTTGTTTGGTGATTATAGAAAAATATATTTGGTGTTTAAAGTTTGTCTGAATGTAAGTGTAATTATAAATGTATGCACTGCACTGAAAATTACATAATATTTGTAAATGTAATCATATTAGTATCGTAAACACTGGCCCGTAGACTGGGAATCTGTATTTGAGAATGAACCCCCACCCCAGACATGTTGCACTTGCTCTGGTGTTTAACCTAATGATACTTTGAAACATCATTGTGCAGTTGCGACAAATGTGTAATGGGTTCCATTGGAAAAAATGTGTAATGTTAGTGTACACCTTTGGTAATCACCCGATTACACGATTACTAAATTATAATCTAAACACTTACTTTATGTGAAGTTATTTGCTCGTACCAAACATCTGGAGAAATCATTCAGTCTGAGATTCTATAAAACGTGAGAAATGTATTTTCCACATTTGAATACATGCAAACAAATTGGATTACATGTTCACTATTTTCTCTTTAACGACGAGAATAAACTGAAACTTTCAATTTATAAATATCTCTTCATTCTTTTAAAGTATGGATGCATTTATAGACATATTACTAGTAATAGTGTTGTATACAATCTCTTCATGTCATACAATCCGTTATTTTCAAACTAGTCTACGGGTCTAAGTCATATATGAATGGTGTGTTTAGCTTTGTTTAGTGGATAAACTTACTACCGAAAAAGGTTAATACTAAAATGTGAACAAATAACAGACCATGTCAACAAAATATTAATTAAGGTGATCATCCTTGCTCAACCTAATGGATTAGGCCTGACTTGATTTCTGTTATATATTTTATATCCAATAATTCTCCAATAATAAAAAAACAAAAGCAATCGCAACTCCCTCCCTGCATATATTCACAATGGATATGAACAGTTCAGTCGGACGGTAATTTTTCCCCAAACGAGATTACAGTGAAAGCAGCAGCGTTGTAGCTGTATGTGGTGAAAATAAATAAATACAATTGATCAACCCAACCTGATTTTTCGATTTGAAAGGACTATCACTAGTTTATTATTTATTATATGGTCTTAACAATTAACAATTAATAATAATAAATACTAAAAAAATAAATAAAAAATGACAAAAAATACAAAAATACAAAAATTCAAACATACCAAAATAAAACACTATATATATATATATATATATATATATATATACATATATATATATATATATATATATATATATATATATATATATATATATATATATATATATATATATATATATATATATATATATATATATATATACAAAAACAATAGTAATGATACAAAACTTCTTTTACATTCCATTAGCCAGTAATTGTTAGCCAGCAGTTGTTAAACTATTATAGCATATCTCTTTCTTAGAAATCTTTATTGAAATCTTTTAAATGAATATTTGAATGTATTTGTAGAATTTACATATACCCTAGTCTCTTGTCAACAATTACAATCTGTTGAATTCTGCAGACTTTCCTTGGCGAAGCACCCGTCAGTTGATTTGTTTTCGAACCTTCTTTTGTTCTCTGATTCACGTGAGTGTACATACGAGGAAAGTGACTGATGAAAAAACAAAACATAAGCAGTCTGCAGAATTTAAGCTGTCTTTGTTGACAATGGATTTCAATTGTTTATAATTTACTTAATTTTTAAATTAAAGTTATTAAAGATATTAATATATTCCATGCTCAAGCGATGTTGGTCACTAAAGTTAAACATGTCAATTTAAATGAGAAACCATTATAAAATAATTATGAATTGATGACGTAATGTCATAAATTCATTTCAATTTTATATAATCATTCTTTAATCCTTATTTTGATTACCAAACTAAAACAACAATTCAAAACTGAAATATATTTCCCAGGTAAACTCACTTTGAGCAAGGAATTTCAATCTTTGAGAACAATCGTTATAATTAAAAGAAAATTGCCTGTACATAACGCATTGATGTTATTAATTAGCTGTCAGAGGCCATCCACAATTTCAGACATTTTGAAATGAGAATAATGGACGTGTTTGGCAATTTTTATCTTGAAAATGCTGAGTACTCAAATGTCGAAAATGTTTGATAGCCTCAATTAAATTAATACTGTTGAAAAACCTGGTTCGTATCAAGTGCAATAAACTGAGTGATAGGAACCGAATACAAATGTTTTCTTTCATTTCTGAGTTTGTGTATAAACGAAGTCTTCTAAACTTGACCACGTGATCTGATAGATGAGGACAGGAGGTTTACAGAGACTATAGATAACTAAACCTCTCTCTGACATTATTGAAGGGACATCTAACATAACATTGCAAAGGGACACTGTTTAAAAAAATATTTTTCATTTCCAGTATTAAGTCGAAAATTTCGACTTGATGCTGAATAGGGAGAGGCGTTGGGTGAGGAGGAATGGGGAGGGGTGGAAGGAAGGGGAAGGGGGAGGGGTGGGAAGGAAGGGGAAGGGGAGAGGAAAAGGGAGAGGAAAGGGAAGGAAGGGGAGTTAGATGGGTAGAGTCCGGGAGGAAGGGAGGGGAGACTTCTGGGGTGGGGAGAGGAAGGGAATCAAATGCCAAGTTACCAAATAAATATCAAGGGGCATCCTACGTCCCAGCTACTCATTTTGGGGGTATTTATTTGCCCTTGATATTTATCAGATTACACAGCATTTGCTCCCCTTCCTCTCTCCCCGCCCACCCCTTTCCTCCTCTCCGTCTCACCAAAGAGGGCGCTGTTTAGATTGGGTGAACTCTTGCAGTTACACAAGATTTACCCATTCTGAAAAGCGCCCTCCTATGTCTGCCACACCTCAAAAAGTCCAAGGGGGTTTCAAAGTGTTTCCACATGGTCTGATCATTATATCCTTCGTGCCACAATTTGGAAAAGCAGTGTTGAACCAGTGTTGGATTCCGGCCACGATCTCTTGGGGTGTAGGGGGGTGGGGTTGGCGAGCATAATAGGAAGGCGTTTTTCCCCTACCTCTAGCTACAGGGTATACACAATGACTTCCTAACCCCTTCACTGTCCTAGGCAGAGACAAGAGACGACTGTGATCCAGGTGAAAAGCCAGTCCTCTATCGATGGATAATTGTATTGGTCATCCCGTCAAATCTTTAGGGGCTATATACCCCCATCCCTCATGAAGATTTGAGCTCCTGCCCATTGTTGTAGATTTTGTTTATCCTAATCGTCAACATTCCAATGACCACCCCTAAACGGATCTTTCTGTCCTAACCCTCCCTATGACCCAACCCACCTCCACCTGAATAAAACATTTGGATTTGAAACATTAATTTGGATTTAAAAATAGTATTATATTGAAATTCTGAGAAATTAATTAGAAATCATTTTGGACAATTTGAAGGAAATCTCCGAAAATAATTATTAATTTATTTTAAAAATATCAGTTTTGAAAGATTTGTGCATATTGTGGAGATTTTTGGATTTAATAATTTAGGAAAATCATTCACTCAAGGCTACATGACCAATTTGGTTGAAAAGTAGGGAGACCCAGGTCCTTTTTAAAAGTGATGGTTGGGAAGTGCCCCTCCCCCTCCCCCACGGTGCGGATGTGTCACTTTGAATGCCTGCTAGAAACCTTAAAAATGCTACCAATGATTTGCTTTAACGGTACCCATTTATGGCATCGGAAAAGGTCGAGATCCAGTACAATAGGCTGAGCCACGTCGGTGAGGGCGCCAATAATTACATTATTGCTTTACCCCAATGGAACAATTATTGGCCATTGTGTATTGTTTATTCCTCATATACGTCTCCCATAGTCACGTTCCCTATCTACAGACAGTTTGTTATGATTGGAACCATCACATTGTAAGGAACCTGTCTACTGGTTCAGTTGTACATGTGCCTCATTCTGATTCTCATAGACTTGTGTACAGGAAAGCAAAGATGGCCGCGGTATAACACTTAGAAACCTACTGCACCTATATGATGAAAAGATTAGGTTTACAACGGATATGGATGTGTAAGAAATAGTAAAAAAATGTTTTGCATTTTCCAAGATGTTTTGGCTAATTAATGTTTGAAGGGGTTCAAATAAGCCTTGCTATAGATGCAACAAAAATCCCACGTCAGAAAAGTGTTAAGCCTGCTGCTGCTGGTCGCAACTAAATCTATCAGCTTGAACAATTATGTGTCTTTTGTTTAATACTGTGGACAATATGATCCATTATAATGTTAAAGTGTTTTTAATTCAAGCATGGTTAGGGATAAGCCCCATCTTATCAGTCATTCTGACATCTTGTCCTTAAATAACAGTCTGAAAATATTACAACTCAACAACTTTGGTTTTAACTTTTAAAATGCGTCTGCTGACAGTTGTATAGAGAAAGTTTGGTTATAAAAATACACACTGGTATTTGATACCATTTCCAATTAAACTTACACTGCACTAATATAACTAGAAACATATGATGGATTTTGCTTTTATTTTCAATTGCTTGTGTTTCATTTGTATAATTGCTTATGTTTGAAAGCTATAATACAGAGCACACATAGCCCAGACTGTGTTTGGCGTCAGTGAAACCCGTTTTGATAGGATCGATTCTACTTGTATGTAAGAGCGCCCTCTTGAGTTCAGATGTCACGAAGTAGATGAAGTATACCATGTATAAAGGTTTTTGTCCTAATGTTCTTTGTACCACGTGTCTTTCTTTGAGAATGCATTTCTCTATGAGTTAGCTTTTTGCTTATTCAAGAAAACAAAATTTGAACTTGATGATTTTTTTTTTCATGAATTCATCCCGTTATTTTTTTTTAAATGATGATCTTGTCAATTAATTGTAAACATCAAATCGTCGATTTATTTACATAGTGACGAACCGGGAAAAAATGCGTGACGAGTATGCGTTTCTCTCGGAAATTGACAGTTTTCATTATTGTAATTTGATACTGTAAACAATCAAGGTCAAGTGTGGAAATTATTAATAATTTATTTATCTGTGGACTACTGAAATAAGTAGGATATCAAATAAAGGTTATCAGTTTTATTGGTCAATATTGTGCACTCAGTTATTAAAACAATTTAACAAGACTCGTTGTCAAGTGATGACGTTGAGTCTTTGGCTCGTTGCCAAAATGTGGCCCGCGCGCGAGCCTTTAAAGTGGCTTACGTCCAGCATGTTTTAAGTCGGACACATTTTCGCTGATAGTTTCTTGGCTTTGTTAATGTGTTAATAAGTACCTGGTTGGTACGTTGCTGTGTTTACTTTGTTTAAAATGTTGATTATCTATGTGTAACAATGACTTGAACTTATTCGTCACTATGTAAAAAATCAAATGCCGCGTGGTCGCCTATTCGTCACTTCAACGCACGCACAGCGTATAATATCTATACTTTCTTATTCATCACTTATTCGCTACCCATGTACGTACTCTGTAAGGCCGATATTACCAGTAAGTATCGACAAACGAATGCAATTCCTAACGAAAATATATAAATACCTTAGATCCATGGTTTTTCTTTGTGTTACATTGCAATATAAACTAAAAACTCGTTGTTTTGTACAGATTACGCTGCTCAGTCTATCCGTGGTTATAGCTGGTACCAGCCGTCCGCGCACAGTGAAGGGGAACAAATCTATTATGCAAGATGACCCCATAGGGATAAGCAGATTCTTGTTCGTTACTTTGAATACAAATCCAGATATGAGGTAGCGAAATAAAAGCAGAATTTACGAACAAATGGGACTCAGTGACTTTCTTAACTCACAACAACAAAATCATTTAAAAAGGCCGCGTTGGAATTGATTGCCCATTAACGAAAGCGAAAATAACAAACTTCTTCAATATCCTTTGCGCATCGATGATTGTTAATTTGACTGCATTAATCACAAAAAGATGTGAAACATTAAATTTCAGGATGACATAGTTGAAGTCATGAATGCCGAAAAACGAAATAGAACTAAATGCAGTATGATATGAACGAAATAAAAATTGTTTTGAAATCAATTAAATTAAATTAAACGCAACAGTATATACAAATAAACCCTGGATTGATTGGATCACTAAAACGGCGTGAATTTGAATGTTCTTGAACGAAAATTAACAAAAAGGTTTTGACATTGAACGGGAAAAACTATATTATCCCCAGACAAAATACGATGTTTTTGATTTAAAGCAATCATTGACTGCCAGGAAGTCAACTTATCCATGTTTTAATAGATCCTCATCACATCGAGGCCATATTTGTCTGGTAACCTGACAGCTAACTATAAATCAATATGAGTTTGCAAGGCACCACACTATTTAAGACAGCCTCAGCCTCAGCCTAATTTTGATTCCAATAGAGAAGTGCATTAGGAAAGCAAAATTTACCATTCTTGGATGAAGTTCTATTTGTCTATGAAATAAAATAAAAATCTACGAAGCAAGATATTGACTGTCATGCAGTGTTTTGTAGAAGGATCTGTTCTGCCCTTTTTTAATTGTAGATTTATTTTATGTAAACGAATTTTATTTGTTTTCTTGTATTATTGTGTTTGTGTTATGTATTAAATGTAATTCGTCATTTTGCAGTTTATGTTTCAATTAATATATTGAATATTTGTAAAAGATTTCCACAGAATTCCACAACTTGGGGACCTTCATGGTCAATTTCTTTGAGTAAGAGTGGTTGGAGGAAATGATTAATGTTAGTCATCAAATTGCCTGGTAAATAGTCATAAACACTTAACAGCAATATTGAACATGGAGAAATAGAGTTGGGCAAGTTATTTGTATTACGTTGAAAAACGAAGAGCCCTAACTGAAGAAGATATAGTATGTAATATACAAGTAAATTATAATGAAAAATTATAATGAAGACACACAACACAGAGTAGGCCTAAAATAAGTTTTGTTCAATTTAATATTTTTGTCTTAAATGTAGGTTATAGAACTGATATTTATAAAAAAATACCTATGAATGTTAATGTACAACTTAGTTGATATAAAGATGATGATGGTATCAATCTTCACAATAAACTGGTTAGTCTGAGGAACTGCCATTTTTAAGAATGATATTATTTCCAAAACGTTTCTTCCCTAAAGTTGATGATAACTATGAATGTATTAAACAAAATTAAAATCAAAATGATTCAAAGAGAAGCCGTTTTGCTAACATTTTACAAATAATTTTTATTCCATCCCTTCAACATTGCATATAATGAATCTGTCCTAAACTTTCATACCCGGGCCTGAGAATTGAAAGTAAACATGTGACATGAATGCCAATTTATTATGGTCGTTAAGCATTATGACTGGGAAAAAAATGGTATAAAGATGATTTTTACACCAGATGAGCACAATGTGCCATAGAACAACATATCCAAAATCCGCAAAAATCCTCTTTGGAGATTTTGTTCTATGAGTGTTTGAATATTTTGCACATTTTTGCATGTTTTTGTATGGAAAAGGTAAACAATCAAGGATTTTATGTGACTTTTGGCGGTTCATTCACCTTCATTGAAAAAAATGCAAAGTCTAAGTTGCTGAAAATTGTTACTTTACTGTGAACTAAAAAAAGGTTATTACCACATTACCTCGGGTATAAGCCCGACTCCCCCCCCCCCCACACACACACAAGAAGCATGGGTGGCCGAGTGGTTAACCCACTTGCCTCTCACCACTGTGACCTGGGTTCGATTCCCGACTTGGACCTGGTTTCTGGGTTCAAGTCTCGATTCTGACCTATCTCATGTGAGTTGAAGTTATTTCTCCAGTGTTTCCAGTCTTCTCGGATAAGGACACTAAAATGTAGGCCCGTCTGCCTTCACTCCTAATCTATATAAGGCGGACGTTAAAGACCCACTGAAGACGCTAGCCCGTGGTACCATCCTCAGCCACCTAAGTCAGCACTTTCAAAATATTTCAATTTCCACCGGTCCTTTTCAGGACCACCACAACTTCTCAAAAGAGATATTTCATGCCATCTGTCTGCCATATTATCTAATTAATATAATATAAATATAAAAAGTATATATATATTATTTAGCACATAACTATCTCCCGACTATGGCAAACCGGAAATTCACGAAAGTAGCGAAACGTTCACAATCAAAACGAAAATTGAAATAATTTTCACTTGAACGCTCATATAAAACCAAACATTACCCAATTAGTCTACTGACTACACTAGAAGAACACAGTGAACAATTCATCACAAACCTATTCAAAGCAAAACTATTTCAAATTAAAAACTTGCTCTGGATAAAGGTTTAAACCTCGTTCCAACCCCTGCTAGACAAACCCGTTTTTATCTTTTGAGTGATTTTAACACTTTTCATAGAAAATTGAGAATTGCATACCTAATGCGTAACAAAACTTCCAAAACCCACCCTTTCAAACCACCATCCACTTGGCATCCAAAAACCACACAGAGTGCAAACGCTCGAAAACTAATTGGAAGCCACAACATTTCAACTTGCTCATATTCGTCTGAGAACTCAGAAAAAGAACGTGACAAGAATCTCATAAACACTATGAATCAGTTGCAAGCAAATCTCAAATTCACATACGAGGCCTCAAAAACCTCAATCGATTATCTTGACTTAACCATTTTCAAAGGAAAACTCTTCCGTGAAACTGGCATAATTGACACAAACGTGTACACCAAACCAACAGAAACATATCAGTTTCTACACATAATAACCTCATCACACCCACCCCATGTATTCAAAGCATTTATCTACGGAGAAACTCTCCGATATGCAAGAAATACCAACAATGAGGAAGATTTCGTAGAAAAAGTCAAGATTCTCTCACAAATATCAGCCAGAGGCTATAATCAAACTGAGATAAACAACGCAACACACAAAGTGTCACTGGCAAACCGAACCAAACTGATTCACAAGATACCAAAAGGTAAACAAAACAAGGAAGTACCACTGGTTTTCTCAACAACCTATAATCCATTCGTTAACCACAAAGATGTGAAACAAGCAGTAAACAAACACTGGCCGCTGATACAACAAAACCAGATATATATATGTGACCCGCTCTGGAAAAAGGTATATTATGTCGCAAAAAACAAAAAATGAGTTTTACATATGGTTGAAATGCCCACAACATAAGCTTTCATTTGGTATATAATAGAGCTCCATAGCCTCTTCCGTTCTGGAGATATGACAAATTTGCATATTAATAATTTCCGCAGAGTTTGATTTACATAACAGAGAAAACAGGCGTTGAATTAGCTGGCTGTGTATGGGAAATGGGCTTGAAGGTCTTACTTTAAAAACCCTAGCAACGAACATGTTCTATTCGTGCTATCACTTTGAAAATTTAGATACTGACTTGGGACTGTTTTTCCAGTATTCCTTTTGAAAAAAAAAGGTTTTTGGTAACCAAATCATTTTCTTTGAACTAATTTGCATATTGCTTAAAATTATGTATTTTCAGGAAAGATTTAGAATTGCAAATGCAAAACAAGGATGACTGTTGGGAAAGTTAATGATGGAAATGGGTGTGCATCAGGACATTGTTTGGATTGTGTACCTACTTACACACAAACAAATCAAATTCACAATGTAACACTGAATTTTGGGTTAAAACAATCCTTTTTTGGTAAAAAAATATTCCAAGGCACACCAGATATTTTTTTTTTTTAAATCACGAATTGAAAACAAATCTTGAGCTGAATTAAGTGATTTCATTAAATCCATTGATTCTTTTGCATATAACACCACTAAATATTTCTTTAAAAAGGTACAGTTTTAGTCAAAATTCTTATAAAAGACTAAAAATCATAACTTAATAAAAAAAATTAAAAAATAACATCCATGTTAATTTTCTACCAGTCTCTTTCCAAAAGAAGCTTAAGGTCATTTGAAATTTTGGGTTGTGGAGGGGTCTAAGTTGCTTTTCGGGGAAGAGAACATGGGGCGTGTGAATGTGTGGATGGGGCAGCCTAAGGGAGGGTCGGGCAATATTTTTTCTCACGCTGTTCCGCCATTTTCAAAGATTTTCCCAAAACAATTTTAATTATGCATTAATTCGTTTTTGCCTTTCCCTTTTCTGTTTTTCCCCTTTTCAAGGGAAATGCCGGAACAGCGTGACGTAAAAAAATTGCAGGGGGGGGGGCAATTACTGGTTATAAAAGCATTGTTCTGATGTGTAAATAAACACAGAAACAAAAGTTTAAATTACAGCACAAAATCAATCAATTTATTAATCTTACTCTTCTCCTGGAGTTGTCAAAATGTTGCATGGCCCCAAACATAAAAAATAAAAATAAATTATGATTGAACAAATTTTCGGAGAGTATCACCCGCTCTAACAAAAAATAATGTTACTTTTGTTTTTTATGATCAGGGACCATAAAAATAATAGCAAACTGTTCTTAAAAAACACATTAGGATCGGTCATGTGATTTATTGTCGGTCCCGACAATAATTCATTTTGGGCATTTTAATTCACTGTAACTTATCATTGGCGGATTTTTTCGTGCGATGGCTCAAATAAAAGCTTGAAACTTTCTCGACCACATCAAAATACCTATTTAAATTTTAAATCAAATTTTCGGGCCAAATCGGCTAAAGATTGGGCCATGCATCTTTAATGAAGCACATGTATTTACATTTAAATTTCAAGGAATTATCAAGAATTCTTTTCAGGGGAAATTTCTCTGTCAGTGCAAGTGAGTTGTTGGGAATGTGCATCATGGCTTTGGCATTTGTGGCAAGGGGCATGTGGTGTCCCTGGTGACTTCGCTGCAAAATTCCCGTATCTTCTCATACAGGTACCATTGACGGGCTGCATCCAGGCCGGGAGGGACATGTGGTTCAGGCAGATCAGCTGTGGGCCTAACACGAGACTTTAGTAGCTGGAAGCTAATCTCGGGATCGCCAAGGCACTTCTTTGCATACACGACGCCTGGCTCGTCAGAAGTAAAGCTATAAAGAGGAAAATAAAAAGTATAAACAATAAATCAGTCATGTTTATTATAGCACAAGAATTCTGAAATTGTTTTAAGTCGGATCACTGGCATATCTGGCATTCACAAATAAACCAAAATTATGCAAAATAGAAATTATTTTACCGGAAATGCTGGAAGCTCTTTATTCCTGCAAGTGGCTTGAAGAATGGTGTAAGAAACTCATTCCAATCATACTGCGGAACGAACACATTGCCATCTTCATCTCCTACCAGCTGTGGGATGTTTACGCCTGAGGGTGTACTATCAGTGACTGTCTCGACGACATCATCCAAGCAGCTGACATGTGTACGGCGATATCTCTGCTTAAACAAGCCGAAGCACCAATCAGGCGCAAACTTGGTGTGGCCAACGATCATAAAATGAAGCTGGATGGATTTGTGAAGGCCACAACTGCAGCGCCAAAGCAAGTACCACAGCATGAATTTGTTCTTGTTTTGGCCGCTGCAGTTGTCACAGTGAAGATGTACATTCGATTCACCCAACCCATACTGATCGAAGAAGTTGTGAACAAAGCTTATAACAGCACTGCTCCCTTTGGATATGACAACAGACTCGTCAACCAGATAGTTCACTTGCTGGGTTACCCCCTCGCAATGGACACCAAAAATCCCCAACTTCCTTGGTGTAAGGAAGTACACAGGGCCAGGCTGCATAGGGTCCGAAGGATAGTGCACCTGTTGTGCGAAGTCAAAGGAGTAATGCATCTCGACGGGTCTGCTGCATGGGTTGTTCGGTCCGAGACGCATTACTCCTTGCTGCTCTGCTGTGTCCTTGGCTTTCTTCACAAGCTCCCTGTAGAACGTCCTCTCCATGGCCACAGTGGTGAGGTGTTCCTGCTGCTGCTGACATCTCTCTTGCTTCTCAGCATCAGGAAGGTTGGCCGACTTGTACAGCAAACTGTTGTTTCTCTGACATTGCCAGCAGACATCAGACATCGGCTTACAGCACACGATGAACGGACAGACGACATTCCAGATTTTTCTAAATGTGGTCTGTGCTACTACCCTGGTATCTAATTTAAAGAAATAGATGAAAAAAAAGAATAATTAAAACAAAACAAACCATTAAATTTGCATTGCTCGATCTTTGGCCGATTTGGCCCGAAAAATTTGATTTAAAATTCAAATAGGTATTTTGATGTGGTCGAGAAAGTTACAAGCTTTTATTTGAGCCATCGCATGAAAAAAATCCACCAATGATAAGTTACAGTGAATTATTATGCCAAAAATGAATTATTGTCAGGACCCGACAATAAGTCACGTGACAGATCATTATGTGTTTTATAAGAAAAGTTTGCTATTATTTTTATGGTTCCTGATCATAAAAAAAATAAAAGTACAATTATTTTTGTTAGAGCAGGTGATACTCTCCAAAAATTTGTTCACTCATGCAACTTTAAAAAAACTTTTTGTGGTTCACATTTTTATAAATGAAAACAAGCTCCTAGCTTGGGAGTGAAATGTAACTACTAATAATGTGAGTAACATCTTTCTTTTTTGGGGATTTGAAAAAATGAACCTCCTAATCCATAGTCAGATGATAATTTTTTTTATTGGCGATGGAACTATGTTTATTATGATATTTACAAACTTTTCTTCAAAAAAGCTTGAGGTAGACATTATGGTTACTTTTTCAATAAACTAATTCATAAGATAGCGTGTATTTGTTTTTACCTGATACCTCCATGGCCTGCTTGTACTTCCTCCATACATTGGCTTTCGTCTCGCATGAGGGCAATAACTTGATGTCATCCCGCTTGAACCCAGGGATGCGACCGGGAAGGAGGATGGCATGGGTTTCAGCATAGTTTGAGATGAAGTTTCTCACCCTGGTGTTGTCATCATAGCTGAGCTGGTGAGGAACAACTCTGCTGCTGTTGCCGTGAGATCGAGGCTTGCAGCCGTTCTCCCTGTAGTGTTTCTGCAGAGCTATTAATTTCTTTCTGCTCATGCTATAATAAAATTAAACAAAATTCATAGCTCATTATTTCTTTTACATGTGTTGATAGAATTTGGGTTATCTCATACCCGAGTCATCTCATACCCAAGTCAATTCGTACCTAAGTCATCTTGTACCCAGGTTAACTCGTACCCAAGTCAACCCATACCCAAGTCAGCTCGTATCCAAATCAATAAACCCTTTCACAGCAATATGCGCCATCTTGTTCAAGGGGCAGATTTGTTTATTTCGAACACACGTTGCCGTCTGTGACTTGGTGCTCAAACTTCACGCGCGTGTCTGGAGGGGTGCGTGAAGTTCGAGAACCAAGTCACAGACGGCAACGCGTGTTCGAAATAAACAAATCTGCCCCTTGAACAAGATGGCGCATATTACCGTGAAAGGGTTTATTCGTACCAACGGTTGACTTAATTTTGTTGACAACATGTTAAAGTGATGTACTCACCTGTGAAGGAACAGGAAGGTAGTTGTACAAACAGGCTGCCCATGGAACATGAACGTGGATCTCTGCCGCTGTCGTTCTCTCTGCTCCCTTCTCCGTGAGGACACCGTTACCTCGCTGTTGTTAGCAGCACAACAAATCTGCCCCAAGATCAGCACGTCCCTTTCTCCTGTTGTAGTGAAATAATGTTGAATTGTTTAGTTTTTATAAATGCTGCTTTTTAATTCATAATATGCTATTTATTATCAAAACAAATTATCCATTCCATGCTGTTCACCTTATATCAATGCGTGACTTTTAAAAATAATTTTGGGTCATTCAGAATTTAAATCATTAATTTTTGATCAACAACAGTGAGGCTATTGTTGGTTTGCCAATTGGTACAAAATTGTCATGTTTGCAATTCTTGATAAATATTTTGATAAATATTTAAAAAAATAATAATTAAATTTTTTTAGACATAGGGCCTAACTGTTACCTCTTGTCAGTTCAGCTGTTTCACTCTGGAAATTGACAAACTCGTCCGGGGTGAATCGCTGGGAACATGGCCCACCGTGATTATTCTTGCACTGGCAGAGAAATTCCCTGGCTTTGTCGCGTTGGCCATTAATCTCTACTGCACCATTACACTCAACATCATCAAGGGGCAAAATGTCTACAGTTAAAATGGGTGGGTCGATGGGTTCCTCATCGCTTTCATCGTCATTTTCATGAAAACTATCCATGGAAGATGAATCGGAATCACCACTGTCACTGGAAGCATCGCCTTCGTCGTCACCTTCAGGGGTAACGAAGTAATCTTCGACAAAGCCAAGCAAGTCATTTTCAACTCCGTAAAGATTTGCATCGCGAAGCTCGTTTACAGCTTCGGCAAGACAACGATCCTTGGAACACATGCCAAACAATTCCTTACAAATACAGAGCAAACAATTGTAGAAAGTGCAAGAAAATATCGGAAAATTGTTGACTTGAAATGCGACGTTGAATAAAGATGACATGCAAGTCGCAGAAATTTTCCACACGGCTACGTCATCTGGTCTACTGTGCGCATGCGCTAAAGCCAGTTTCGGGCGTTTTGTCCAATTACGTGCCATTATTTTATACACGTGACCTAACAACTACGTCATCCATAGCAACAAGAGTAGTTTGTTTATCACTTTCTTTCGTCCAATACTCATTTGCATTTGACCTATGTCCTTCGATATGACCAAATTTGGAAAGAGTGTGTGTCAAGCTTTAAGACCATACCACACTTTGTCTAGGGGGTTATTAATACTTCGCAGAAGAAGGGGAAAAACGTGCCATTTTTCACGTTTCACGTAGCAAAACAAAGACAATACAAGACAACAATGCACTCAAAATCGATCTGTTTTTTTCACTTTGTTCATCAAAATCAACATTTCTGTGAATAAAATCGGAAACTTTAGATATTAAAGATATCATAATTACAAAAAAACCAAAATAAAATTTTGATGGATTTTTCCACCCTCATCGTTGAGCGGGCCATTACACGTTAATGCATAGCGCGACTTATGTAACCTTTTTCTGGAGCGGGTCACATATATATATATATATATATATATATATATATATATATATATAAATGGTAGCACTTTTAAGACTAACTAAACTTAAAAATGGGCATAAGCTCTCGTAGGTACAGCTACTTCATCAGATTGCATCTACCATTAAATATATATATCTTATTCTACCTGACTAACACGGCTGCATACAGATCTACAACAAAACCAACAACTCTCGGAAATATTTCCGAAACAACCCTTTGTTGCATTCAGAAAGGCCCAAAACATTCGGGAGAAACTAATCCGAGCAAATCTCACAAACACAGATCCAAAAGGATCAACTGAGAAACTCACTCCCACCCCATACGACTCTGTTTTTTTCGAAGAACCAGATGAAACCCTTAATGTTCTGCTTTCCTTTTTAGAGGAACAAATCACATAAAATCAACGAACTCTCTCACTCAAACAAAACGAACACATTACAACTGTTTGAAAAGAACATCAATTCAATGTCTTATCTTAAAAATAAGACAGGAGACCACCCGGTTCCTTAATTTGGACCATTACAAGCAACTGATGATTGCCAAGTGAGGCATGAAAGCTTAGCTATTGCTACTAAAGGATCTGAAAAAATATCCTGTCTCTTCTACACGATTCCCCATTTTTGACCGATCGGTCATTATTGGTACCTTCAAACATAAGGCCTACTATTCCCACAAAATGTTATTGTCAAATGGACAAACATTGGAAATAGTCAGATACGGATTCACTCTATTTCATTTTGTATAACAAATGCATCTTGAGAAACAAAAACAAAAAGTCAACAAAGATGGAGTGTCACTGAATGGGATTGCACCATCATCCTTTATCACAATATCAATGCGAAAAAATTAAAAAATTAAAATACCTATAAAAACAAAATCCCAAAGAGGATTTTTGCGGATTTTGGATATGTTGTTCTACTCAGAATTCTGCTTCGTTTGACACCAAAACCAGCTTTATACCATTTTTTCCGGGTAGCACCTATATTTCATCTTCTACTACCATACTAACTCGTTGCATGCTCACCCCCCAAAACAACCTTCTTAGTAGCGATCGACGCTAGTACTTTGGGGGAGTAATTAGTCTTGAATCATTAGACACGTATTTGTTCTTGTTATATCACCAGTCTATAGCCATTATGAAATTATAGGGTAGGGGCATTAGTGGATTGTTGTTAGTAATATACTTAACTGTAGCTTTAAACATGTGAGCTGTTATTTGTGTGCAATATTGATCGTGACGAGGACAATATCAAGGCTGACCGCAGTGAATTTATAAGAGCGTAAATTATCATAATATATATTATTTACAATCCATCCGCAGAGGAAACGCTAATAGCAGGCCATTAGTCGAAATGGCTTGTCCTTTTAATAGCATAAATTGACTCTTGTTATCGATACCAGTAGGAGTTTGTAATGGACCGGGACTGATAAGTTGAAACTTCTTATTTTCAGCTAGCACAACATATTCATGGTGAAATGGTCATTACACATAGGCCTACTTATCTTGTCCTGTTTATTTTTAACCTTGAATCCCGCAACATCTGCCTCATTGCTACGATGTTATGATACGTTATAACACCAATTCAATGAAAGAAAAAGAAATAGCAACTAACAACTAAGCACTTAATCCAAAATAAATCTTTTAAATTTTCTTCTAAAATTTTCGAAATTTCATTAATCACTTTTAATAATTATTGTGCAAGTGTAATTCTGGCTACGTATACACAAATATACACAAATGCATATAACTAACGCGTCGTACGCGCGTATTAACACGCACACTTGTTTTCAACTTGTGGCTCCAAGGCAATAATAATTCAATGTGTTATTACAAAGACTGAACTGTTTTCCATGATTTCAAAACGATTGTATCGCTGACATTGTAGCCATTGGTATATGTCTATTATTTTACAAAACATACATCACGTCCAAGTATAACACTTAACGATTTCTTCTAGAATTCTTTTAAGAAAAAGTGGGCAGTACATTTGTGTACGTCGGCAGAATAACAACGAGAAAATAAACAAATTAAAAATCCTACATACATCAATTGGGAATGTCAGTCTGGGCATCTATTGGTTCCGGGGGATTGGGAGAGGTCCATATAGTCGTGTAGGGGTACTAGGTTAGCTAGGGGGTCCTACTTATACCATCCCTCTCGTCGTCACTACAAATCATTGCCACTTTTAAACCTTACCCCCTCGTCAGACACCACGTAAAGGCATAAATGCATTTGCGTATGATGTAATGATGACGCGTGCAAACGAAATATGTCAGTTTCAGAAGTGAGTCTATTCTGAAAAATACAGATGAAGGTTACAAGTCAGATTTAATTAAGTCTAATCTGAATGTTATATATGAACAAAACAAACGAGACTTGAACCAAGACTAGTATTTAATAGAATAATTATGTTGATAGCAGTAATCCCTTGAACCTCCACGAGTGCCATTGCAGAGAGTAGGATATTGATGCTTGTGCCAAGACTACTCTTTGATATTCGATATTACATGTATATACAATACAGACACCAACAGAATAATGTACAGGTATTTATACATATTTATACATGCACATATTCTGTTTTTCTATTGAAAATTGTGTGAAATTGTATCATAACAAATATCGAATCCTCTTCCCTGGATTAAAATAAACCTTGATGAAAACACAAAACGAATAATGCCCTAGTAATTATCAAGTAATTATCCAAACATTTTATGTGCTAAACAAATTCATATAGGCATTAATTCATAAAGGAAAATAAATTATATTTTATTTCCTCAAACAATGAAAACAATTCAGGTTGGGACTATCTATTATTGAATAATTTTATCTTTTTTAACCAATTTGTGAGAAACAAAACATGTAAATCTGGGTGGGCCTTATCAAGTTTCTGTCAACCAATCAGGTGATACATGTAAATCATCATTCAGCAGTGACTTCACTTTGACCAATTAGTGCTTTACGCAAACAATCCTTTGGATCGCAAACATGCAATATAAACACTCATCGGTCGATGCTGTGTTTCATTTCTACATTGCGCCGTGTGCAGCATAGTCGTGTTTCAATCAAACAGTTGGTCGACCGATGATACCGAAATACTTGATTGAATAAAAACCGATTACTCTACTTTAAACGTTTTCACCCATATACAAACAATACATTGAAGATGACGCAGCAAGTACTCTTGATGTGCGTACTCCATTTCAAAATGATGTTCGTGTTTATAGTACCACTGATATCACAAGCGGTAAGCTTGGGAAGTCAATAATTGGGCTTGCAAACGAATATCTCCCTGCAGATAACCGAGCACTCAAAAACTTCACGTATGCCAAGAAAACTGTACCCTATTACGTCATGTGCGGACGAGACTGTAACATGGATAAGAACTGTAAGTCATTTAACTTCTATAAATGCAATAAACTGTGTGAGTTAAATAACTCCACAAGGGCTGAGTATCCTGAATCATTCATTGAAGATCAAGAAAGTGTGTACTTCGATGAAAATGAAGACACCTCTCTTCTCATTGCCTGATATCTCCTTTGCTCACAACAGAAGTTGTAAAGGGCTAATGGAGCAGGTTACCACACAAGTGGTGTCTACAAGATCTACCCAGACAGGATTCAGCGACGGTCTCCAAGTCTATTGTGAAATGGACACTGATGGCGGCGGATGGATTGTGTTTCAGCGCAGAGAACGGTAATATTAACTTTTATCGTGACTGGAGTGAGTATAAGTCTGGCTTCGGTGATCTAATCGGGGAGCATTGGTTAGGCAATGATAACTTGGTGAGTCTGACATCTGATAAATCACACGGGACATGGGACCTCCGCATAGATCTCACAGATTGGCGTGACGATACGGCATTCGCGAAATACACGGATTTCCAAATCACTGATGAGAAGTACACACTGAATTATGGCGACTACGATGTGAGCAGCACTGCTGGTGACTCTCTTGGGTATCACAAGGGAAGACGCTTCACAACAAAGGATAATGACAATGATGTGTATGGGGGGAATTGTGCACAATACTATGAAGGAGCCTGGTGTTTTAATAGCTGTTACTATTCTCACTTAAATGGTCGTTATTACCCAGATGGGCAGTATCAGGGTGACAAAGGCATTACGTGGCGTCACTGGCATAACAACTACAATCCTCTCAAAGCATCCAGCATGAAAATGCGTGAAACAGACATGTAAGTACAACAATTAGCATTACTGGAAAAACAGAATTAAAAATAGTAGTTTTTTTGGCGGTCAAAAACCTAACCGCAATCACCAAACACATCATGGAAATACTTAATATTTTGGTCTTAATTTTGAAAACCTTATATTGAAAGCTAGTTCAGTTTATTATTATTTTAATATTTAAAATATATTTGTTTAATGATTTAACAAACTTTCACCATTTTGGAAAATTAAATCTCTTGATATTAACAATATAATTGATAGCCTTGACCAAGGCGCATCGGAACGGTTTGGTCGCGTAATTTTGCACAGTGCATGAATCCATATGTATACACACTGTATGTACATATATAATTATATAAATACAGACAATGATCACTCGTTGGATTGATGTACATGTACGTGTCCTGTACAATGTATATGTGTTATGTACATATATGGAAATGAAATGCACAGTGTATGCTGAATTTCTCTGGCCAGAAATCGGTACGGGATGGAGATACCGTACGATAACAGCCTTGGTCAACGCTATATAATTGTTAAAGAGTGGATATGGATAACGAGAAATTAAGTGAATGAATGCATTGATGATGAAGCTGGATTCATTGCTCTTCAAAATAATGGCATCTACGATAGGCTGTTTAACAGTGCTTTTTACAATGTCAGTGGTTTTACAATGTCAGTGGTTTTACAATGTCACTAACAATAAGTTTGATACATTTCTTACTAAATAAGAAAATATAACTGTACCGGACTTGCCGGTAAAATAGCGAATCATTTGGGACACGTATATTTAAAAAAAAAATGTTCTCATCACTTTGGACATTAAGACATTATCTTGACTGAATTGAAAGCATTTTATGTCTGTCACGGTACATTATCAGAAATACATAACACTGAATGAACTTGAGATATTTGTCTTGTTAGTTCACTTAATTAATGAAGTTTCCAAAGCTAGGAATCATGAAAAAGGCTTCAACCTTTCAGCGATTACACAAGAATTCCTTTTGTTTTTCGTAAAATTCCGCACTGGCTTTTCTTGGCCGCTGGAAAAGTTGTGCGCATTTTTGTTTGGTCATATAGAAAAATATATTTGGTGTTTAAAGTTTGTCTGAATGTAATTGTAATTATAAATGTATGCACTGCACTGAAAATGACACAATATTTGTCAATGTAATCATATTAGTATCATAAACACTGGCCCGTAGACTGGGGATCTGTATTTGAGAATGATCCCCTCCGCCTCCCGGACATCTTGCACTTGCTCTGGTGTGTTAACCTAATGATACTTTGAAACATCATTGTGTAGTTGCGACAAATGTGCAATGTGAGTGTACACCTTTGGTAATCACCCGATTACACGATTACTAAATTATAATCTAAAAACTTACTTTATGTGAAGTTATTTGCTCGTACTAAACATCTAGAGAAATTATTCCTCTGAGATTCTGTAAAACGTGAGAAATGCATAATTCTACATTTCTACATTTGAATACATGCAAACAAACTTGATTACATATTCACTATTTTCTCGTTAACGACGAGAATAAACTGAAACTTTCACATTTATTTTATTGTATAAATATCTCTTCATTCTTATAAAGTATGGATGCATTTATAGACATATTACTAATAGTGTTGTATACAATCTCTTTAAGCCATCCCATCCCAACTAGTCTACTGGTCTAAATCATATATAAATGGTGTGTTTTGCTTTGTTTTAATAGTGGATTTTACTTACTACCGAAAAAGGTTAATACTAAAATGTGAACAAATAACAGACCATGTCAACAAAATATTAATTAAGGTGATCGTCCTTGCTCAAACTAATGGATTAGGCCTGACTTGATTTCTGTTAAAATGTTGTTAAACTATTTCTTAGAAATCTTTATTGAAATCTTTCAAATGAATATTTGAATGTATTTGTAGAATTTACATATACCCTAGTCTCTTGTCAACACTTACAATATGTTGAATTCTGCAGACTTTGAAATGTCCTTGCCGAAGCATCCGTCAATTGATGTGTTTTCGACCCCTCTTTTGTTCTCTGATTCACGCGAGTGTACATACGAGGAAAGTGACTGATGAAAAAACAAAACATAAGCAGAATTTAAGCTGTCTTTGTTGACAATGGATTTAAATTGTATACAATTTACTTAATTTTATAATTAAAGTCATTAACCCTAACCTTCCAAAATCCTCCAAAATCCTCTTTGCCAAAGTGAAGGACTTTGGAGGATTGAGATTGTTAGGCATACTTGCCTTTCCATGGTATATGTACATCCATGTTTGTTGTAGTGATTGAAAGGTCAGTGCTTGGGCCAGTGGACACTGTTTATTGCTCCATGCATGCAGGGAGGGTCCCTGGCTATGTACATGTACATGTATCACAGATTAGAAACACACGTGTGCATACATGTCATGTGCTTGCTTTACTACTGAAGGATTTTGGAGGATGGGCCTAGGGAGTTAGAGATATCAAAGATATTATTAAATATTAGAGATATTAAATTAAATATATTAATATATTCCATGCTCAAGCGATGTTGATCACTACAGTTAAACATGTCATTTTAAATGAGAAACCATTATAAAATAATTATGAATTCATGACGTAATGTCATAAATTCATTTGAATTCATTTGAACTATTCTTTAATCCTTATTACCAAACTAAAACAGCATTTCAAAATTGAAATATATTTCCAGGTAAACTCACTTTGAGCAAGGAATATCAATCTTTGAGAACAATCGTTGTAATTAAAAGAAAATTGCCTGTACATAACGCATTGATGTTATTAATTAGCTGTCAGAGGCCATCCACAATTTCAGACATTTTCAAAGGAGAATAATGGACGTGTTTGGCAATTTTTATCTTGAAAATGCTGAGTACTCAAATGTCGAAAATGTTGGATAGCCTCAATTAAATTAATACTGTTGAAAAACATGGTTCGAATCAAGTGCAATAAACTGATAGGAACCGAATACAAATGTTTTCTTTCATTTCTGAGTTTGTGTCTTCTAAACTTGACCACGTGACTTGACAGATGAGGACAAACGGCGACAGGAGGTTTACAGAGACTATAGATAACTAAACCTCTCTCTGACATTATTGAAGGGACATCTAACATAACATTGCAAAGGGACACTGTTTAAAAAACAAAACATTTCATTTCCAGTATTAAGTCGAAATTTAGTGGACCAGAATAAATGTTCAATTAATTTCGACTTGATGCTGATAGGGAGAGGCGTTGGGTGGGGTGGGAGGAGGAGGAGGTGGTGGAGAGGAATGGGGAGGGGTGGGAAGGAAGGGGAAGGGGAGGGGAAAGGGAGAGGAAAGGAAGGAAGGGGAGTTAGATGGATAGAGTCTGGGAGGAAGGGAGGGGAGACTTCCGGGGTGGGGAGAGGCAGGGGATCAAATGTCAAGTTACCAAAAAAATATCAAGGGGCATACTATACGTCACAGCTACTCATTTTGGGGTTTCCTCTCTCACCGCCCACCCCTTTCCTCCTCTCCGTTTCCTCACAAAAAGAGGGCGCTGTTTAGATTAGGCAAACTCTTGCAATTTATTTAATTTTGTCCTACACCGACGTGTGTATAGCACTGTATGCTCAGTGCTTTCCGAGTGTCTGTGAAAAAACTACACAGGCGACTCGGGCGGGATTCGAACCCACGACCTCCTGCTTAATAGTGCAGACGTCTTAACCTCTCAACCACCGAGCTTGCCCGATGACGATTGGCCGGCTAGAATCCTATATAGCAGCGGGTTCCGCGATTTATAGAATCCCGCCCGAGTCGCCTGTGTAGTTTTTTCACAGACACTCGGAAAGCAGTGCTATACACAAATTAAATCATTTGTTTATCTCCCGACGCAAGAATTTCACCAATCTATATATATCGCGGAACCCGCTACTATATAGGATTCTAGCCGGCCAATTGTCATCGGGCAAGCTCGGTGGTCGAGAGGATAAGACGTCTGCACTATTAAGCAGGAGGTCGTGGGTTCGAATCCCGCCCGAGTCGCCCGTGTAGTTTTTTTCACAGAGACTCGGAAAGCACCGAGTATACAGTGCTATACACACGTCGGTGTAGGGCAAAATTAAATCAATTGTTTATCTCCCGACGCAAGAATTTCACCAACCTACATAATACAATAGCCATATCAAGTCCAGTTAAACTTACACTGCACAAAAAACTACAAACATGTGATGGATTTTGCTTTTATTTTCAATGGTTTGTATTTCATTTGTATAATTGCTTATGTTTGAAAGCTATATACAGAGCACACACAGCCCAGACTGTGTTTGGCGTCAGCGAAACCCGTTTTGATAGGATCAATGCTGCCTTTATGTAAGAGCGCCCTCTTGAGTTCAGATGTATTTAAAGGGATGAAGTATAACATGTACAAAGGTTTTTGTCCTCATGTTCTTTGTATCACATGTCTTTTTGCATGAATTCATCCCGTTAGTTTTTTAAATTACGATCTTGTAAATTAATTGTAAACATCAAATCGTCGCTTTTTTCATAATGACGAACCGAGAATTGTTTGTGTGTTACGAGTAACTTCTTCTTTCAGGAATTGACTGTTTTCATTATTAGGTGTTTGGGTTGGTGCCCAAACACCTCTTGATATTGTTCGTTTTTTTTAGGTGTTTGGGTTGGTGCCCAAACACCTCTTGATATTGTTCGGGTTTTTTAGGTGTTTGGGTTGGTGCCCAAACACCTCTTGATATTGTTCGTTTTTTTTAGGTGTTTGGGTTGGTGCCCAAACACCTCTTGATATTGTTCGTTTTTTTTTAGGTGTTTGGATTGGTGCCCAAACACCTCTTCTTCTTCTTCTTCTTCTTCTTCTTCTTCTTCTTCTTCTTCTTCTTCTTCTTCTTCTTCTTCTTCTTCTTCTTCTTCTTCTTCTTCTTCTCGATAAGACTTATCCAGAGACAAAAACATAGTTGCAGAGTTCACAGAACCTTAAAACTTCACACATAGTTAGACCTTAACATGTAGTTGTATATAAACCTTAACTGTAGTTGTACACTAAGTTGCGACGTCATAGTGAGGTCATCAGATATCGAATTACACTAAATCAAAGGTTAATATTTTCAAAAAATCATATCTTATGAACCACAAACGATATTTTCACAGTCTTTGCACCATGTTATAGATATTTAATTATGTGATTTTTCGTACACAGATGTGACCCCAATCCGACCTCTCCTTCCGGTCGAAACCGGAAGTTGAAAACTTCAAAAACATTTTTTTTAAATCATATCTCATGAACCACAGAAAATATTATCACAGTCTTTGCATCATCTTAAAGACATTGAACTATGTCACATTTTTTACACAGACATGACCCCACTTTGACCTCTCCTTCCGGTCGAAAACAGAAGTTTAAATGAACAACTATTCAGAAGTTGACAGCCATACTGTGTGAATGGCCTTGACGTTCTACACACAGACGTAATATAGTGTGTGTATTATATGCCTCGTAAACACATTCACTGCAGTATCTAATTAGCATATAATACCTTCGTACGAAGACCGCACAGCGACAGTGGTGGTAAATTAAGCTAGAGCTAGCTGTTACATTTGTAAGGTCATGACCCGCCATGCATGGGCAGCAACAACAATGGCTTACCTAGCTGTCGGGCCCGTCTGCAGAAAATGCGTCGCAGAAAATGTACTATTTGTCTAGCATGGAATCCAAATTGTTTTCATTTTCGGAAATGAGTTGGACAAAGCTAGTTTCTTTCATGTGCAAGTGGATGGAAGAAATAGATGGTATGGTTTAGTGTGATATTGCCAATAAACCATGGAGCAAGGAATGGTCTAACGTTAGGGCTGTTGGAGCTAACGAGTAACGTTGTAACTTGCGATCGCCACGTCGCCGGTAACGAACAACTGTCAGAATCTCTGTTACAGGTAACGTAGGAATTATTTTTAAATGAATTTGAAAAATATCTGGACCTAATCAGACTACATATTTTTTGTAAAATAGTTGGATATGAAAAATATCCTTGACAATTTAACATGTGTCGTCAGACTTTTAATATCTCATTCTCGTCTGTCCCTCAATATCGTGTCTATTGTTGACATATTATTGTCATACTTTTTAGAAGTGACAATTTCAAAAAAGATCATTCCTGGTGATTATCTTCAATAGTTACCATGTTAATACCTTGACCAACAAAATAAACTATAAGTTACCCTAACCACCCCAAATCCATCAAAATCCTCAAAGGGGCACGTTTTTTGGGGAAAAATCAGCACTGTTGAAAAATGGGATCTTTATACTGGAGTTTTATCAGAAACTTAAAAGTAATACTTGTATGTAGTTGCACAAACATAACTTTGTACATGGGCCAAGAATATTCAACCTTTGGCGGTGTGAATAAGCATGGAAGTGATGCTTATTCAGCTGAACTAAAGTTTTGGGGAACTTAAGTTAATTTTTCATAGTGTATACAATGAAGATGGGTGCTGACCCATTTATTTTTTATTTTACATGTATGTATGAATGGATGAATAGCCGACATTCCTAAAAATTAATTACCATTTGATTTACAGATTTATGGGTACCACTCTTGAGTGGTACAAATGCTTCCATGCCATTTGCAGGGCTGAGAAAAGAAATAAGAAACAGAAACATCAAGGTAGGCAAATATTGAAAAATTCGGGTAGAATGTCGTATCTGGCCGCCACAATTTTTCATTAAATATAACCAATAATGTAATCTTACCTACCTGGTAAGGTGGAGAACATATGGATGATGATGGACATATACTTCAAATTATTCCAGGATATTTATTTCATGAAAAATCAGGAATTTTTGGTATACGATGACTTCCTCAGTCATGTCAGTCTGATCTTGTAAACTCCACAATTAGTGACCAACACAGTCATTGTAGTAGTAGTAGTAGTGGCAACTATCATAGGATCCTTCTATTTTCTGAAGGGGGGGATTTTTTTAGAAGGGAAATCAAGTCCGAAAACCATCATAAAAGTGGATTTTAAAGATAGTTTTCGCTTTCTGTACCCCCAAAAATCGATAGAATAATTTTTAACTGGTTAGTGGTTGCAAACAATTTCCAAAAACTCCCTTAAAAAGTGGCGGTCGGATACGACATTCTTTCCAAAAATTCAATAAAGTTTCAAGTATGCAGTAAGCTTGGGCGATAACGATTTTTTTTTATCCACGATATATCGGCAAACATATATTGCAATTTTCAATAATATTGCAATTCTTTTTTGCATTCATGCATGATTGCTTTAGAGCCAATAACCACAGGTATGTACCCCTCCACAACTGTCCAATAAATTGAAAATTTATTTGCAGAGCGTGTATGTACTTCTGAAGTAGTTTGCTTTTGTTTCTCATTTCTAAAAGCTCAAAAGACTAATGATTTTATTTCCATGGAATTTCTGACTTGACTCACAATGTCGATTTATATTTTATCGTGATATATTTGTATTCGCGATTCGCCGATATGCCGATAACTTAAATAGTTTTTCGATATTGTAATCGAATAAAACAGTTATCGCAATATTCGATATCGTGTTTATCGCCCAAGCTTAGTCTGCAGTAAAATTGTTTCTAGTTATATGTTGCTTTTTCGTTTCTTTCTATCTGTTTACCTTGTCTTGTGTGTTTACTTTTGTTAATTTTCACTCTCTTTTTGTCTAAAATGCCCATTCCCCTTACTCACTTATTCCTATTAAATATTTATCATTCTTTCTTCATACATATTCAGGTCAATATGAGGTCGAGCGTTACGAATGCAGCACTGAACCCCAGAGAAGAAAGCCGTGGTCTTCATCAGAGTTACTCCCTGACAAACCGAGAAAAATTGAGAAAAAACTGATAAGTATTCACAGTGCCAAACCTTGATTGCATGCCAACTGTTTGAAGCAGCCCAACGGAAAGATGAGAGGTTACTTTTGCAAATCGAAGATAAAGATCTTGTGGGTTTAGAAGTTTGCTATCATTGTCTTTGCTATAATGAGTATGTACCCAATTCTTGACAAGGCCAGATCCATCAGATGAAATACCTATTTGGTACAATGATGCATAAATAAAATTCTGTGAAGAAGTCATCCAGAAGAGAATAATAAAAACAATGAAATTCTTTTCACAAAGTCATTACATCGTAAGAAGTTCATCAAGTATGTACAAGAAGTGGAGGGAGTTGACTGGAGTTGACCCACAATCTGAAAACACGTCTGAAAAGTACATTTCCTACGCTGGTAATTCATAGATCATTTACTAAGAATACAATTGACTTGGTGTACAGCCAATCTCTCACTGCAAAAGAACTGGTATAGAGACTGCAGTTGGCTCAAATACATTATGTACTTATACTGATATAGACAGCAGTGAAGGTGCTGGAAAAGCAGAGAGAGTTTTACATGAAAGTGCATTATCTTCACACACTCTTCAATGCATCAGCTGTTCTATATATAATACACTTTTAATGAAGAAATCACATGGCATTACAGCTGCCCTGGCCATCAACTTCAGATGACTTATCCTTGCAGACTGCTTAACAAATGAGCCAGTAATTTTCAATTGCCTGCTTTGTTCATCTTACACTAGGACACTGATTCCATGACCCATTGAAAGTCTACTCTGATTGAGATGATATTGCCCCTTTAACCATTATCTTTAATTGAAAAATTATGTTGACTTTTTTTTCATGCACCAGTAAAAGTTTTTTTTAAGTGTGCTTAAGGTTCAACAATACTGGCCAAAACCAATTAATGCCAGGGACTACAGGTTCACTTGTTGGAATATTTAGTGCTTCAGACAAAATTATTTTTTTTCATTGCAAATTAGACCTAGAAGTTTGGATAACCTTTATCCTGTATGAAATGGACTATTATTGATGGGTGCAAAAAGGGATGGAAAAGGAGTATCATGACCATGACAAAATAAAGCAGAAGTGTCATACAAAAGATAAATTTGTTTTGCATTTCCTTTATTTAAATAACTTATTAATTGTGTGTATTAACGAAGAATGTGTTTTATCAATTTAAATATTTACACAAAACATTGACAATTAATAACCAATACTGAACTTTTTAAAGATGATAAAAGATTTACAAATTGGTATTTGATGTAGGCAGGGTTAGATACAGGGTTGCCCAAAGAGGGTGGGGCTCAAGGCAAGGAGATGGGGGATGGGAAACGAAACCCCAAAATATTGAAATATATGGTCAATTTAGAATGTTTTCACATGATCAATTAAATTGGAATACTACCCCACGACACCATGGATCGTACCCTGGGAGTAAGGGGTAGAGGACTGGGGGATCAGACGTTCAGGGAGCAGTCGGGTTCAGACCTTTTATTCAAGGCAATTTTTTTTTAACTGGTTCATTTCTTTACAATGACATCATCAAATATTCCCCAAATATGGAATCCCCTTTCCAAACTCTTCCAAACATAAAAAACATAGCCCATGTGAACTATTCAAATTATACAAAGTCCACATTGAAATGTACAGTTTTCTAAGAATGGCCGAAAGAGGGCGCTATTTTCATGTCATTCAAATGCAAATATCTGCCAAACTGGCAAGTTTCGTGATTGTGGATTTATATATTAGCAATTTACATGTAATGATCTATTAAACTGTTTCCACGCTCATGCCTGATATGTGTCACAAAACTCAATTTCTGAACACATTTTCATTGCACACCCCGTGGTCTAGTAGTCAAGTCACACGCCGAACTTAACTCCCGTAGCCATAGTCTCTTGTCAAGTCGCACTTGGCACCACGAATGCGAGTTTTGTCATGAAACCTTTCTGAAGAGAAAACCATATTTACCAACTTCAAACTTAATTCGGTTGGAGGAATTTAAAATTATATGGGATGACTAAACCGGAAGTTAATGTATTCAGCACATTATATGTTATTTTCATTATATATCATAAAAACACATCTCTCCTGAAGTAACTATTGTTATTTTTAGGTGTTCGAGCGACAGCCATAGACAATAGACTAAATTAATGTATTTTTAAACAACTTTAGGTGATGACGCCATAACATGATGAATCCCCAAACACCTCGAGTTTGTTTTTTTACAAACTCTATACCTCTAGTTTTAATTGTTTTGGGTTATATTTCGGTTTCAATCATGTGTTGAATATCATTTATGTTTCCGTCACATGATGACGTCATTGAAAAAGGGGACCCTTATACAAGTCTATCATATTTTTTCTGATAAAGATAGACATATTCCAACAAAATTGTGCTGGATACAATTTGTCCTTTCAGATTACATGGGGGAAAAGGTGAATTTTGAGCCAGTTTGCGATGTGCACTAAAGCAATAATACACATAGTTAATACAGGTGAAACCCATGAAACGTTGTGTGTGCGTTTATTCTTATTTCGTTGGTACATTGTATTGACATAGAAAATGTACAACGGTTGTTTTATGTTGCTGTTTATCTTTAATTATTGTACTGCGTGTAATAACATGGGATATTTTGAGGCTACATCTGGTAACAATCGTCAGTCGTAAAAGTGTTTCTAGGACGAGGCTTAGCATTTACAATTTTTAGCTCAAAAAATCACTAATAACGAGTACTAAGGTACCGTTTCGGCAAGTCTATCATATTTGTTTGGAATATTCCGTATTTTTCCGTAAAAAAGAAAACATATAAATGAATTAGTCCCTCCAGATGATACCGAAGTATTACCTGGCCAATGGACTAATATCCACACATCTTGGATATTTAACTTAGGTACTTATATCCAATGGGGTTTGGGGTTATAGTCTGCTACAATAACATGAGCGTGTGCTAAGCAGAAATAAATTTCGTCATATTTGGCATTCTTTTTCAATAAAACTAATTATTGCAATATTTTAAGTGTTAAGAAAAATATAGTATAATATAGGCATAACACAAGGCGACTGCTGGGATGGTGGAAACACTTAATGAAACACTGAAATTGGCCTGTCATCAAAAACACGTCAAATTTATTGATTTAATATCTTTCGTTGACAGCGTTATTAATATTATCATTATACGGATGAGATAATACTCGTTATAAGCACAACAATACCGAACAAAAACCGCTTAATATTCAATATTCAATATGAGAGGTTTCAGCTCTTCCCGAGAACAGAAACCTCTCATATATTATTTCCAAGCAGACTCTATTGCGTCTCAAACCATTTGATGTATTGGGGAGGGGGTGTGGTGGTTGGGGGAGGGGGCAGGGGGATGGAGAAGTTTCCCCTTGATATCGTCATACAAGTTCTGTTACCATACATTTTCTATGTGTGTCCATCGTTTAATGGTAGTGTGCTCTTTTGTGTTGTGTTCTCACCGTTCATTTACCATGCAGCCTAGATTCTCCCTCCCAGTTAATACATCATTACATTCACTGTAAACTATTGGTAAATACACTGAAACCTGGATTCTCCCTGCCTCCAGTGAATACATCATTACATTCATTGTAAACTATTGGTAAATACACTGAAACCTGGATTCTCCCTGCCTCCAGTGAATACATCATTACATTCACTGTAAACTATTGGAAATCTTAAAAGAAAGGAAAAACAAAATAAGTTTGATCAGAGTTTTACTATCATTTTGACAAATGATAATTTTATTGAACTAAATTTTTTTGGCTTATCAAACTTCGGTAAGAATACGTACACTATTACACTGTTCTCAATAATAATGTGTGGAATTTTGTGAGCTGGAAAATTAAAGTTTTTTGGGGCCAAATTAGAGGATCAATTGGAGGCAGGCAAAGAAGCCAAGACTCATTCATCATCTTGCTTTAAATTTATATGTGTCCCCCTTATAGGCAGTTTGCCCCCCTTTTCAACCACCTTGGATCCGCCCCTGATTAGGAGCTTGTACTTTTTGGACTGTAATTGGTTTGTCATCAAATGACCTTCAAATTGATTGTTTGCACATTTTTCATTGACAGTGTTATTAATATTATCATTGTACTGTAGTGGTTACTCTTTGAGATAATAGTCGTTACCAAAACCGAACAATAACTGCCTAAAATTAAAAGTTTGTTTTCATTAAGAGCTTATTGTTTACAAGCCGACTGCGGGGAAAACAAATAATGATGCATTTGAAATAAAAAGGTATTTGACTTCTAATTCCATAATTGAATGTTATTGTTATTAATAGCGTGCGATTGTAATTGAGTCTCAAACCATTAGTGGATCAGAGAGGGGGATGTGTCCCTGTTATATCATCAAACGTTACGTTGATCTTTTACTGAGAATGCACACAATGACATTCAACAAAACTATATTTGGTCCTATATAAGACCCTATTTTTCACAGATAATTTTAATTAGAATTTTAATAAATTTTGAATTGTTATTAAATATTATTTCTAGTTGAATTGAATTGAATTTTGAATTGAATTTATTTCTATACATCTCCAAAGTTCATGTATGTTACAATTAACAACATTTAAGGAAAATGATTAAGAATACTAATAATTAAACAAAACTGCGTCACCTCAGACGTGCGTGGCGGCATTTTATTTTATATATTTATTGTTGGTATGATAGATGTCCCAAATTACCCAAAATTTTTTTTACCATTGGGAAATTTGGGGGC
>CM055817.1:49643185-49687958 GCA_029582265.1 Zoroaster sp. YZ-2022
TGTATTTCTTTATTTTACAAAACATACATCATGTCCAAGTATAACACTTAACGATTTCTTCTTAAATTCTATCAAAGAAAAAGTGGGCGACATTTTGTGTACGTAGAGCAGAAAACTTTAACGAGAAAAAATAAACAAAATTAAAAAATCTACATACATCAACCCAGGAATGTTCAGTCTGGGCATCTAGTGGTTCCGGAGTTGGGACAGGTCCAGAGTCGTGTGAAATTACTAGATTGAGCTAGGGGTCCTAACATACCATCCCTCAAGTCGTCTCTAAAATCACCACCACTTTTAAAACCTTACCCCTCATCAGACACCACGTAAAGTACAAATGCATTTGCTTATGGCTTCATGAAAACTAATACTAAGTATCCATTGGCAGATAAAGGGGAGAGCCAGGGGAAGATTAGCGGATAAGGAGGCGAGCAAGGGGACAGAAGTGCCCATTCATCACCTTGCAATAAATTTTACCTTATAACTATAAACGTGGACCCCACTTTTGAGCAGTTTCACCCTTTTTTGCTTTGGACGATGTCTCATTTTCATTTCAACTACCTGGATCTCATCCTGCTTGTATAAAGGTGTCTGTATACTGTTTGGACTTTAACATTAGTCTGTCATTAAAAAATACATTTATTAATTTCATATCTCTCCGGTGAAAATGATTTATATTATTAATATTCGGTAGTTTTATTGTCATTTGTGTGAGATATTAACCGTTACAAGCACAACAATACCGAACAAAAACCGCTTAAAAATTCAATAGTCTGTTCTCCAGTGAGCTGGAAACATCTCATATATTATTTACAAGCCGAGCTACGTGTGTTTCCACTTAATAAAGCCAGTTCAAGTCCAAAAGGCCTTGACTTTTAATTTAATATTGAATGCTATTGAAATTCAACTGAACATACTCGGCACAGGGGGGGAGCAGGTCGTGCAGTCTCATGAGACGAAACACTGCCATAAACCCTTATAAGCATACTGCACCTCACGAGTCATACTATTTTTTAAATTTAATTTATTTTTTTTATTTATTTATTTATTTTTTTAAATATATAAAAAGGCTGTTTAAGAACTCTTATATTGCCTGCTATAACCTTCTCCTAACCCTTATTATTTTCTTTAATAACAACTTCCTTTTAATAATTTCTATTTTTTTGTTGTTCTATATTTGTTGACATTAATCCGCACACATAGATCACTTTTGCGCATGGATCATAAACCAAAGCAAAACCAACACCAGAAGACAACAACAACAACACCAACAACAACGCAACAACAACACTTGGCAACAACACCAGCTGGCACAACAACAGCAGTACACCAACAACACAACTTTCAAAGCGGCGCAACACCAGCGGCACCCGACAACAACAGCGAGCGGCACCGGCAAACAGCAACAACACCAACACGCCCCAGCAACAACGCCAGCAACACCAACACCAGCACCAGCGGCACGCAGCCAACACCAACACCAGCAGCGCAACAAGCACCAGCACCAACACCAGCATCAACCCGGCGTCAGCAGCAACAACCCCAACAACAAACAACACCAACAACAACAGCGCCAGCGCAACAGCGCAACAAGCAGCGCAACCAGCAACAACACCATCGAACAACAACACCGATAACAAAACAACGCAACAACAACACCCAACAACAACAACACCAAACAACACCACCAGCAGCACCGGCAACCGACGCAACAACAGCGCCCAACAACTTCCCAGCAACACCAACAACACCAACAACACTGCAACAACACCAACAACACCAACACCAGCAACAGCACACCAACAACAACAGCTTTTAACAGCGCCCGGCTTCCGGCAACAACAAAACAACAACACCAGCAACAACAACAACAACAGCCCAAACAACAGCACCCTTAGCAACAACAACAACAACACCAACACCAACACCACCAACAACACCAACACCAGCACCAACACCAACTTCCAGCCATCCCATCAACATAACACCAACGCCAACGCCAACGCCATACGCCAACGCCAACAACAACGCCAACAATACAACGCCAGCAACAAACAAATTAAAAAATCCTACATATTTCGGTGGGAATGTCCAGTCTGGGCATCTATAGGGATTCCGGGGATCGGGGAGGTCCAGTGTCGTGTGAGGGTACTAGGTTAACAGTGGGGTCCCTACCCTTCTACCACATCCCTCTCGTTGTCTCTAGAAATCATCGCCACTTTTACACACTGCCCCCCTCATCAGACACCCACGTAAAGGCACAAATGCATTTGCCTTGTAGCTTCATGAGAAAGCTGTACTAAGTATCATTGGCAGATATGGGGAGCGGGGGAAGATTAGCAGATAAAGGAGGCAGGCAAAGAGGACAAGTGTCCATTCATCACCTTGCCCGTAATTTACCTATACTTTATATGCCATTGGACCTCTTTTGAGGCTTGGTTTCACACCTTGCACGCTGCTGTACGATATGTCATTTTTCATTTCATCACCACCCTGGATCCCATCCCTGCTTATAAAGGTGTCGGTACTGTTTGGACTGTTATAGATAACATTAGCCTGTCATCGAAAACTTTATTAATTTCATATCTCTAGTTGACAAATTATTTATATTAATATTCCGATAGTTTATTGTCATTTTGCGTGAGATAATACTCGTTACAAACACAACAATACCGAATAAAAAACCGTTTAAAATTCAATATAGTCTGTTCTCAGTATTTACAAGCTGACTTCGGGTGTTTTCCCATAATAAGAGCCAGTTCAAGTCCAAAAGTCCTTGACTTTTAATTTAGTATTTAAATGTTATTGAAATTCCAGAAATTGAATGTTGTATTGAAATTCAAATTCAACATACGCGACTACAGTGCGTCTCAAACCATTGACCGGATCAGGGAAGGGACACGTCAATGGGGAGCGATTTATAATCATCATAATATGTAATTTAACGACTTTTTTTAAAATGCGTGACAGTGTCTATTTTCCAGAATTTTGAGATAGAAGGCACCTGGGGGGTGCGGAACTCGTGGCGGCTGGCGGCACAGGGGCAGACGCATTGACGTGGCCCCATTCCCCGTTCCCCCGTGCTGATGCGCCACTGAGTTTAAGATGTAATGTGGTGCGATAAACTCAAGAAAACTGACCCTAAATCTTAGCTTTAAGGGATTTCCAAAACACAACCCGAAACAAATATTTCCTAGAGGGTGAAACTTGGGAAACTTTGGAGTTTGCTTCCACAAGACATATTTTTCTGCGGTAATTCATATTTTGTTGGGTGCATTGTATTGACGTAACATGTACAACGGTTTGTTTTATGTTGCTGTTTAAACTTAATTATTATTGTATAGCGTGTAATAACACGGCATCGTTTGAGAAAGCGGTCTGGTAGCAATCATCCAAATAGTCGTAACAGTGTTTTATTGGACGAGCTTAGCATTTAATTTTTACAGTACAATTTAGCAAAAATGAGTACTAAGCTTCCGTTTCATCAAGTCTATATCATATTTGTTTGGAATTTTCCGTATATTTTCATGCTGAGAAACATGTGAATTGGTCCCTCAGATGGTGCCGAAAAATATGATCCGAACAGAATTTCAACATGAGCTTGGAATAGGTCGTCCTGGTTTTAAGATGAACACTCCGATTCCATGCCCTGTTGATCGTGACAATATTGTCCCTACCGTAAAAATAAATAACATAATATATAAATAAATTTTTATACCAGATTAAATTATTTGAAACTAATTATGAGTTAAAAAATAAATTTACAAATTAAACAAATTCTCCACAAGATCCGCTCCTCCAGCATCCCCCGAAATATATTGTTTCCCCATTGATTCGCCCGTTGATCGATTTTGTCCCTCAAGATACCAGTGTCCTCGCTAAAAGAGGGCTGTATACCCTCGTTGACCCCTAACTCCCCTATTATGCCAACAATTAATGCTGTAGACCAGCAGGTATTGTCCTACCTGCCTCTCTTGAGGCCAAAACAAGTCTCTGGTTTCTGGTCTCTGTGCGCGTCGTTTTAGGGTGTTTGTGTGTTGGTGCCTTCAATACCTCTCTTGATATGTTCGTTTTTTTGTTTAGGTGTCTGCTGGGTATTGTATCTGCCAGAAACACCTCTTTGTTTTCTGTTCGGTTTTTTTTTTTTTGGGTGTTCGACCGCGCAAACGCGAACACCTATTTTTCTGCTGTACTGTTTTTGAGGTGTTCGAGCGCTGGCACCGAACACCTGTGTTGTTGCTATTTGTTTGTTCTTCTTCTCAGTGGCGCTTGTCCGCTTGGCAACAAAGGCATCCTAACACATAAACAAAACATAACAAACTGACGAAACCGTTCGCTGTGACGTCATGATTATGTCATCGGGGGTCAATTACGCTTAAATCAAAAGTTTTTAAATCAAATTTAAAACGATTTTCGGTTACGTTGCATGAAAGAATCAAATATCGTATAGCGCCGGAAGGCGTAATATGAAGACGCTTACACTATGTTTGGTTACAATTGAAGCTACATGTACAATCGATATCGACGCTGTTTGCGTGCCCATGGCCCAGACGCGTCATTTTAGACTCGTTGGGGTTTTTGTTAAAAATAGTCGTGAAGGGTGCGGTAAATTTCCCTTTCCTCCATGGTATCTTGAAGTTAGTTTTTAAAGAGTATTTCCTGTATTTTATCTTAATGTTTTCATACAACTTACAAGAAAACCATTTTTTAAGCGTAGGTTGGCTGTGTTCCATTCGTACGTTGCATTGTGCCTGTTTAACTAACGAGTAACGTTGAATTACGTGATCTTACTGGACCGGTAAACAACTCGCCCCTTTTTCTAACAAAATATGAACAGATGTCTGCCAAAATGTATTTAGAATATAAATAAGGATAGGAAAATTCAGTTGTTAAGGTTGTAACGGCAATTTTCAGTAGAAACACCTTTATGCCATATATTTTGTATTTTTGTTTCTCCAAAAATCTTCCAGTTTGTGCACAAATTAAATAAGTAGCCTAACGATTGTTTACTGCACTTTTCCTGGTACATTTTGTACCGCTTCTCAGATACAAATAAACTTACATAGAACAATTATTTCACAGGAAAAATACAATATTCATGACACAATACATGTACTTATGGGGTCCTGCTCCCAGAGCCTCTCCTCAGACATCACTCACACATCACAATCACACTTGGGAAATTATATGAGTATATGAGACCTCTGCAATTTCCTTAAATACCTTTCTCTTTTTTTGATGAGTTTCGTGCGAGAGGTTTCCATTTCTTTTAATTTATTACACATTGTCAAGAATAATTGTGTGTACAATTTTGGCAAAACAAACCAATGCCCTTTTCAATTTCAATGGTCCTTCTTCTCTAAATTATGCACTATTTTCCCCATTCCCATAAATGTAGAACTTCTCTGAATTTTCAAATACTTTTATTCTTGGTCCATGTATTATATAAAAACCTTCTATTATTTTTTTAACATGTTCACTTTCATGACATATTATTTTCCTCATTCACATAAATTAGAACTTCTCAGAAATTTCAAATACTTTATTCCATGTGCCTTTCCACTAAAACTTAACTATTATTTTTTTTACAGCATGTTAAATTGACTCCGATGTATCATAAACCAGACAGACTGAGGTTCAACCAGCCTTAGTACCCCCAACGGGTTGACACCCACATCCAAATGCAGTATCGTAACTGTTCAAGTCATCAACAATCTTGGTATGGTTTAACGTCTTATGTTAACAGATCGTTTGAAGAAGGGGTCTTCATACCAATGATGAACATTTCATTTAGTTTTTAATGGTTCTGTTTACCAAAAATTAAAGGTTTAGTATAATTTGTTATTATTTTTGCTATAGCTTAGTACTGGCATTTCGGTCAGAGAGAAGGGGGTGTATCTGATAACCACCTTTTTCAATCCACATGTCAGTTAAACAACATTTATTTAAATCTAAGCCCTTACTCCTATTTTCCAATCTTAAATTTTTTTTTTTAAAGAAAGGACAGAAACATCTTACCTTCAACTATGCAGAATTGATGCTGGGTGTGATTTTTCGACATAAATAAGCACCAGTCGTCAGTCAATGGAATTGGTAATTTGGGCCCCACTATACGTGTTATTGCTTGTTTGCCCTCCCTTCCCTAGTTCTTGGATTCTATAGTGCTGCAATGATAGACCAAAAATTTTAGACGAAAAAAACCCAAAATATGTGTTGGTTCATCACCAGTGGCAGTACATGCCATGCATCCAAGAAACGGGCGAGGGGACAGACATTTATTCGTACAAAATTACCGATTCAATGACAACCCTGAATGTCACCCATTCTGAACTGTCACTAAATCGTACATACAGAGCGCACATTTAATATTATAAATACGGGTTGATTCTGTTTCTCTTATCAACACAAAGGATCATGGTTGGGTTCATTTACTATAAGTCGATTTCACTTGTTACATGTGTAAGATATTACCATATGTACCTCATTTCTAGATTGTTTACAATTAGGTTAAACAGGTCAACAAAGTGGTTTCAGCGGTGTGGGGGAGAGGAAGTGTGTAACCACAAAAGTCAGGTATGAAACCCAACAGACAGTTAAAATAAATATATGTATTTCATTGCTTTGTAGCAATTTACAAAGCATCCATACAACTCTTTGATTATTTTCAATGTCTAACAATTTATGTACAAAATGGCATCTGATCTTTACAGACATTTTGCCAATCCGTAATATTACAACCTTGAAAAGTTAAAAATCAATGTAGAATTTGTTTCCAAATTTTATATAAGTAATTTTAAATTATTTTCGGTATAAGGTGAAAATAAAGACAGTTTATAAACATGTCACAATAAAGAAGATGCTTGATTACGAGTGTCACTATCATTGTCAATTTATCACTATTTTGGTTATAAACTTAACACAGAAAGTGAAGTATATTATAAATAAAATTAAATTTATTTGTGTACAAGACTTAATACCAAAGAGATAAATATAATGTTGGCTTCATTTAAATCTAAAATTGAAAAGGTTTTCCATAAACATATTAAAAAAAATGGCAACCAATTATCAGAATTTGATCCAGTGGAGTATATATTCTGTTTCTCGCATCAACAAAGGATCATGAAGTTTGAGTTCATTTACACTGAAGTCATTTTCCTTTGTACATAATGTGTGAGACCATGTACCTCATTTCGTAGATTGGTTACAAGCTACATATGGTTTAAACAGGTCAACAAAAGTGGTTTCAATTGATTGTGGGGAGGGAGTGTGTAACCACAAAGTCAAGTCATAAAACCCAACAGACAGTTAAAAATAAATATATTATTTCATTGCTTTATTAGCAATTTACACAAGCACCATACAACTCTTTGATTATTTCAATGTCTAGCAACAATTTATGTACAAATGGATCCTGATCTTCTGCAAACATTTGCCAATCAATGTCTTCTGACGCCTTGAAAAGTTAAAAATCAATAGCAAATTTGTTTCAATTTGTTTTCAGAACACATGAATAATTTTTACCATTGTTGCGGTATTTTAAAATTGAAAAACGGTTTATAAGCATGTCACAATAAGGAGATGTGATTACAGTCAATACTCACTATCATTGTCAATTTATCATGCTATATTTTTTGTTATAAACTTAACCTGGTGAAGTGAAGTATTATAATAAAAGATAAAATTTATGTTTGTACAAGACTTAATACCAAAGAGATAGAAAATACAATGTTGGCTTCATTAGGCACAAATCTAAAAATGAAAAGGTTTTCCATAAACAAAGATGAAAATGGCAACCAATTATCAGATTTGATCCAGGTGGATATATTCTGTTTTCTTGTCAACAAAGGATCATGGTTGGGTTCATTTACACTGAAGTCATTCTCTTACGTGTTACATGTGCGACCATGTACACCTCATTTCTAGATTGGATTTTCTACAAGTACATGTAGGTTAAACAGGTCAACAAAGTGGTTTCAATTGATTGTGGGGGGGAGTGTGATAACCACAAAGATCAAGTCATGAAACCCAACAGACAGTTAAAATAAATATGTATTTCATTGCTTTATTAGCAATTTGCAAACACCATACAACTCTTTGATTATTTCAATGTCTAACAATTTATGTACAAAATGGATCTGATCTTTACAGACATTTTACGCAATCATGTGCAACCTTGAAAGTTAAAAATCAACCTAGAAGACTTTGTTTTTCAAATTTTATGAATAAATTTTTAATTATTTGCGGTATGGGTATGAGTGAAAACAAAGACAGTTTATAAGCATGTCACAACAGGAGATGCTTGATTACAGTGTCCACTATCATTGTCAATTTATGTCATTGCTATTTTGGTTGTTGCTCAACTTAACCTGAAAGTGAAGTATATTATAAATAAAGATAAAATTTATGTTTGTACAAGACTTAATACCAAGAGATAAGCCTGTCACCAATGTTATTCATTTAAATCTAAAAATAGAAGGTTTTCCATAAACAAAGTGAAAATAACTGACCCAAATTATCAGGTTGATCCAGTGGATATATATTCTTTCTTGTCAACAACAAGGATCATGGTTGGGGTTATTTACACTGAAGTCATTCACGTGTTGTAGCAGACCATGTACACTCATTTCTGAATTGATTTACAAGTACATGTAGGTTAAACAGGTCAACAAAGTGGTTTCAATTGATTGTGGGGAAGGAAGTGTAACCACAAAAAGTCAAGTCATGAAACCAACAGACAGTTAAAAATAAATATGTATTTCATTGCTTGTTTAACCCCACAAGCACCCTACAACTCTTTGATTATTTCAATGTCTAACAATTTATATACAAAATGGATCTTGATCTTTACCAGACTTGTTTGCCAATCATATTGTGTACAACCTTGAAAAAGTTAAAAATCAATGTGAAATTTGTTTTCCGTGTATATGAGGTTTTAAAAAATTTGTTGCAGTGGGGGGTGAAAACAAAGACAGTTTCAACAAGTCATGTCAATAATAAGGAGATGCTTGATTACAGTGTCACTATCATTGTCAATTTATCATTATATTTTTTGTTATAAACTTAACACTGAAAGTGAAGTATATTATAAATAAAAGATTAAATTTATGTTTTGTACAAGACTTAATACCAAGAGATAAATACCAATGTTGGCTTCATTTAAAAATCTAAAATGAAAAGGTTTTCCATAAACAAAGTGAAAATGGCAACCAATTATCAGATTTGATCCGGTGGATATATTATATTGTATTTCTTGTCAACAAGGATCATGGATTGGGTTCATTTACACTGAAGTCATTTCACTTATTGTTGCATTAATAAGACCATGTACACTCATTTTCTAGAATTTAAACAGGTCAACAAAGTGGTTTCAATGATTTGTGGGGAGAGGAAGTGTGTAACCACAAAAGTCAAGTCATGAAGCCAACAGACAGTTAAAATAAATATGTATTTCATTGGTTTATTAGCAATTTACAAACGTATACAACTCTTGATTATTTCCAATGTCCTAAATTTATGTAACACCAAATGGCATCTGATCTTTAGGTTGTAATTCATGTGTATGGATGCAACTACAGACATTTTACCCAATCATGTGTTACAACCTTGAAAATGTAAAAATCAATGTAGGAATTTGTTTTAAAATTGTATACATTATTTTTAATTTATTGCAGTATAGGTGAAAACAAAGACAGTTTATAAGCATGTCACAAGCCAAGGAGATGCTTGATTACAGTGTCACTATCATTCGTCAATTTATCACTATTATATTTTGTTATAAACTTAACCTGAAAAGTGACTTCACCAAAAGCAATGAGGATTGCTCGGAGATTTGCCTGTGTGGCATTCATGCAATCCAGTGGCAATGAGTAGACTAACAAAAACATTTTCAGCGGCGGCCATTTAATTCTGGTTTACATGAAAAATACTAGAATTTTGCCGTTCTTTTAACTCAAAGCTTAAAATACGAAAATAAAATAGGTTACCGAGAAAGAGGAAAATTAATTGCATTATTAAGAGAGTAAAAGTAGACATTATTTAGAGTTTATTGGCCCTAGAAATGTGCGTTTGTAAAGTGAGGCCTATCGTAGATATAATTATTGCCATGCACACCAATCCAATGGAGGTTCAGGACGGACAGGAAACTTCTGTTGTACTACATCTATTTCGTAAAACATATTGAGTCTACTCTTTCCCTGTTTTTGCAGTGTTTCCTACATGATTTTAAGTTTGCATTTTAACTAAGGATAATGACTGGAGCATGGATAGATGCTATATTGTCCAGAAAAAGTTTTAAAAAACTGTGCCCGTGCAGTCAAAGTCAAAAGAGCATCGTTGGAAAATACTTCATTGACAGCCGCTGACTTACATACATTACATGTAGCGCAGTACATGTAACCATGCAAATCCATGTCAAATATATACATGTTCGTGTGTTGTTGTCTCTTCTGCAATTATGCATGTTCTTCGTGTCAGCCAGAAATATATCCTAACTCAACCCTAAAGAGATGCTTTTACTTGATTAGTCTGCTAGTTGTATACAAAATTATTGTCATGGGGCACCTGTTTTCTGAGCTAGAGTTACATTTGTTGTTTTGTTATTAAGCATAAAAAGTATGTCCTCCTCTATGCTTTAAAAGAAGGTCAGGTCGTATAACATAAACAAAGATGAAGACCTGCCCATAAAAAAAAGAAAACTAATAAATGAAGAAAAAGCATTGCATGGGTGTGTCAGCCTTGGAATACCTTTGCCAGATCACCCAATTAAAGTTCCTATTTATTTGTATGCTCGCATTGGGATGAGTACTGACCATCAATCCATAAACACAATTGGTTAAACAGACAGTATCGTCACGATCAAACAGACTTTCTACAAACAGGGCATGGATTGGTGTCTAGTTTAGGAACATAGTGACTGAAAATTACTGGCTCATTTATGCAGCAACGCGAATATGACCTTATCATGTGAGTATTATTTTCCAGTCACTGAGTTAAACTAGAACTTGAACTCTGATTCCATGCCCTGTTGATCGTGAAATATTGCCACCTTTAAACTATAACTTTAAAATGACTATTTAGCAAAATGTATTTTCAACAGTTAATGACAAATAAATACATATACATGTAACAATCAGGAGATCATTTCAGTATTGTTTGTTTCTTTTTATTTTACAGTTATCCTTCAAATTACATTGTGTTGTCTCTTCCTATAAGTATTGTTTTAAAACTGAACCAAACATTTAAATATTATAACATTACACATTTTTCCCCCCGAGGTGAAGTGTGTGCAGGTCTTGTACAATACAAGATCCACCGCGCATATTTTGCGCGGTGGATCTTCTGATGTCTTGTTTATTTGATAACTTTGTGGATGTGCGCTACCCGCTACTATACGACAACGCGCTTTCTTTTTGCAAACATGCCGGTCTAAAGAAGTTTGTCAGTAAACGATCTTATAAGTAGGGATAAATAAATCGTTGATAATTTCTTTTTCGCGATTTCTGAAGTAATCCGACCCATCAAAAATCCTCCGCGACCCGCAGGTTGCGGAACGGTGCTAGAGTATGAAGACTACTGAGTGGTTGCGTACCTATTCTCATCTCTAAATGCCGGATAACTGAGGCTACCGTGAAGCGGCTCAAATTCCGGCTGGACTCGCTGCCCAGCCTCAGTCATTGTTAAGCCATGATTGAGTACATGGTCAACCAAAGTTGCGCGGTTCATTACAAATATTAGCTCGCCTTTCCTTCCTCGTCCTCTTCCTCCTCGTCGTCCTCCTCCTCCTTACTCTCCTCTTCCTCTTCATCTCTGTTCTCCATGCTGCTCCATTTTTCCCCAACACTGTAGAGGTCATCTGAGGCCTCTTTGATTCTCTGACACATGATAAGTGTTTTGCCAATTGAGTTTGAACAGGTGAGAAGTGATCGAGACCAATTGGTAATTAGGGTGTGTGGCATTTGGAGGCCGGTGTTTTCCAGGTGAGCAAAGTGTGCTAAATGATGCGATTTGTTGTTAGACTTTGAGTGTAAACCATGGAATTGTGCTGAGAGTTTGCAAAATGTGAATTAAATTGCTATTTGAGAGCAACCCATGGAATTGTGCTTAGAGTTTAGCAGTCTGGAGTTTTGTTGTTGTTACACATGAGCTTCAAGTTTTCAGAATTGTGTGCATAGTTCCATTTTGTGTGTGTAAACAATTGAGAAAAACTGTAGAGCATAATTTCAACAATGTGGTATTTGTAGTCTAGTGACTTGACTCGCCTACTTATACCATCCCTCTCGTCGTCTCTAGAAATCACCTCCAGTTTTAACCCTTACCTCCTCATCAGACACCACGTAAAGACACAAATGCATTTGCTTTCGGATTCATGAAAATTAATACTAAAGATCATTGGCAGATAGGAGGAGGGCAGAGGGAAGATTAGCAGGTAAAGGAGGCAGGCAAAGAGGTCCATTCATTACCTTGCCCATTCATCACCTTGCTATAAATTTACTCTACACTTTATATATGTGGACCTCTTTTAGGCAGTTTTCACCCCCTATTTGCTGTGTCTGTACTGTTTGGACTGTTATAGATAACATTAGCCTGTCATCACAAAACTTCAAATTTATTAATTTCATATATCTAGTTGACAAATGATTTATATTAATGTTCTGCAGTTTTATTGTCATTTTGTGAAATTATAACCGTTAAAAGCACAACAATACCGAAAAAGCCATAAAATTCAATAGTCTGTTCTCAATAAGAGCTGAAACCTCTCTCATATATTATGTCCGGAAGCCGACTGCGGGGTTTCCACTCAACACGCGATTGCAATGGCGTCTCAAACCATTAACGGATCGAAGGGGAGTGGTGAGGGGCATAATATGTAATTTAACGACTTTTAAATGCATAGCAAGTGTCTATTTTCAAAATTTTTTGAATGGTGGCACCTGGGGCACAGACCTTGGATGAGGGGCAGGCACGTGCCCGTTCACCCTCCTCCCGTTCCCCCCGTGCCCCGGTACGCCACTGGGATTTAACTGTCAATGTAATGCGCTAAACTCAAAGAAAAAAAACCCTAAATCTTAGCTTTAAGTTTCAAAACACAAAACCAAAACAAATATTTCCTACGAGAGGTGAAACTTTGCAGTTTGCTTCCAGAGATGTATTTTCTGCGGTAATTCTTATTTCGTTGGTGCATTTTATTGACATAACATGTACAACGGTTTGTTTTATATTGATGTTTAGCTTTAATTATTGTACTGCGTGTAATAAGATGGGATGTTTGAGGCTACCTCTGGTAGCAATCCTCAAACAGTCGTAACAGTGTTTTATTGTATGAGGCTTAGCGTTTCAATTTTGCTTAAAAACATTACAAAGCTACCGTTTCAACAAGTCTGTCATATTTGTTGGAATTTTCCCATTTTCCGTAAAAGAAAACATATAAATGGATTAGTCCCTCCCAGATGGTACCGAGTATTACCTGGATAATGGACTAATAATATCCACCCCTTGCATATTTACCTGGATAATGGACTAATAATATCCACACACACCTTATATTTACCTGGATAATGGACTGATAATATCCACACCTTGCATATTTACCTGGATAATGCACTAATAATATCCACACACCTTGCCTTTACCTGGATAATGGACTAATAATATCCACACACCTTGCATATTTACCTGGATAATGGACTAATAATATCCACACCTTGCATATTTACCTGGATAATGGACTAATAATATCCACACACCTTGCATATTTACCTGGATAATGGACTAATAATATCCACACCTTGCATATTTACCTGGATAATGGACTAATAATATCCACACACCTTGCATTTACCTGGATAATGGACAAATAATATCCACACACCTTGCATATTTACCTGGATAATGGACTAATAATATCCACACACCTTGCATATTACCTGGATAATGGACTAATAATATCCACACACCTTGCATATTTTACTTAGGAGCTCGTATCCAATGGGTTTGGGTTATAGTCTGTTACAGGGTAAATAACATGATCAAACACACTTTCGGTGTCCTAGTTTAAGATGAGCACAGTGATTGAAAATTACACAGTGACTGAAAAATAAAACTATGACTCCGAATCCATGCCCTGTTGATCATGACGACATTGTCCCTTTAACTTAGGTGCTCGTATCGAATGGGTTTGGGTTATCGTCTGCTACAGGGTAAATAACAAGAGCGTGTGCTGCATTTCTATTCATACGCATGAAAAAGTAGAAATACATTTCGTCATATTCGGCATTCTTTTCGATAAAATTAATTATTCTAAAATTTTAAGTGTTAAGAAAAATAAGTCATAATACAAGACGACTGCATGTGGACCAATTAACGAAACAATTGGCCTGTCATCAAAAGACTTCAGATCTTCGTTGACAGTGTTATTAATATTATCATTATACGGATGAGATAATACTCGTTACAAGCACAACAATACCGAATAAAAACCGCTTAAAATTCAATAGTCTGTTCTCAGTAAGCTGAAACGTCTCATATATTATTTGCAAGCCGACTTTGCGGATGGAAACATAATGAGCCATTTCTATTGCGTCTCAAACCATTTGATGTATTGGGGAGGGGATGTGGTGGTTGGGGGTGGGGGCTGGGGAAGAAGTGATTTCCCCTTGTTATAATTATACAAGTTCTGTTACCATACATTTCTATGTGTGTCCATCGTTTAATGGTAGTGTGTTTTTTGTCGTATTCTCACCGTTCATTTACCATGCAGCCTAGATTCTCCTCCCAGTAAATACATCATTCATTCACTGTAAACTGTTGGTAAATACACTGAAACCTGGATTCTCCTGACTCCGATGAATACATCATTATATTCACTATAAACTATTGGTAAATACACCTGAAACCTGGTTCCTCCTGCCTCCAGTGAATACATCATTACATTCACCAAACTATTGATAAATACACTGAAACCTGGATTCTCCTGCCTCCAGTGAATACATCATTACATTCACTGTAAACTATTGGTAAATACTGAAACCTGGATTCTCCCTCCAGTGAATACATCATTACATTCACTGTAATCTATTGGTAAATACACTGAAACCTGGATTCTCCCTGCACCCGAGTAGATACATCATTGCAATTCACTGTAATCTATTGAGTAAATACACTGAAACCTGGATTCTCCTCCCAGTAAATACATCATTACATTCACTGTAAACTATTGGTAAATACACTGAAACCTGGATTCTCCCTGCCTCCAGTTAATACATCATTACATTCACTGTAATCTATTGGTAAATACCTGAAACCTGGATTCTCCATGCCTCCAGTAAATACATCATTACATTCCTGTAAACTATTGGTAAATACACTGAAACCTGGATTCTCCCTGCCTCCAGTGATACATCATTACATTCACTGTAATCTATTGGTAAATACACTGAAACCTGGATTCTCCATGCCTCCAGTAAATACATCATTACATTCACTGTAACTATTGGTAAATACACTGAAACCTGGATTCTCCCTGCCTCCAGTGAATACATCATTACATTCACTGTAAACTATTGGTAAATACACTGAAACCTGGATTCTCCTGCCTCCAGTGAATACATCATTACATTCATTGTAAACTATTGGTAAATACTGAAACCTGGATTCTCCCTGCCTCCAGTGAATACATCATTACATTCATTGTAAACTATTGGTAAATACACTGAAACGTGGATTCTCCCTGCCTCAGTGAATACATCATTACATTCACTGTAAACTATTAGTAAATACACTGAAACCTGGATTCTCCTGCCCTCAGTGAATACATCATTACATTCACTGTAAACTATTGGTAAATACTTTGAAACCTGGATTCTCCTGCCTCCAGTGAATACATCATTACATTCATTGTAAACTATTGGTAATCTTAAAAGAAAAGAAAAACAAAAATAAGTTTGATCAGAGTTTTACATAACGCTTGATGTAAATTGATAGTCAAACATCCTTGAAATCTTCCTTTCTGAAGAGCTATACTTTTAGTAAAATTTGACAAATGATATTTTAATTGAACTAAAATTTGTTGGCTCATCAAAATTCTGTAAGAATAAGTCACTTATTACACTGTTCTAAATAATAATGTGTGGAATTTGGTGAGCTGAAAAATTGACAGGCAGGCAAAGGGCCAAGTGCTCATTTATCATCTTGGTTTAGAATTTATACGTGATCCCTTATGAGCGGTTTCCCCCTTTTCAACAACTTGGATCCGCCCATGCTTAGGAGCTTGTACTTTTGGACTTTAATTGGTCTGTCATCAAAAGAGGTTCAAATGTACTGTTGGTATATCTTTCATTGACAGTGTTAATAGTATCATGATACTGTGTTGATTACTCTTTTAGTAAGATAATAGTCGTTACCAAAACAACATTACCGAACAAAAACTACATACAATTTTTAGTTTTTTTAGTTTTTTTTAGAAAGAGCTTATTGTTTACAAGCCGACTGCGGGTAAAACAAATAATGATGAATTTGAAATCAAAAAGTATTTGCCGTTTAATTCCGTAATTGAATGCGAAAAATGCTATTTTACCGTTCATTATTTAGGCGTCCGCCCGTTTCTTGCTGTGTACCCTTCCTTTGCCGTATTCACCCCTTTCATTTACCCATAAAAGGTGTTGTACACTATTTGTAATCTTAAATGAAAAGACAAGTTTGATATAAATATGTAAAATATTAATAGTCAAAAAGATGATAATTGTCAAAGAACCTTGAACTATACATTTCTGAAGAGTTGTCCTTTTAGTTACATCAGTCTCAGAAATTATTGTGTGGAACGGTTTGAGCTAAAAGTTTAACAGGTCAAAACAAAAACAAACAAAAATTACTTGATCGACATTAGGCAAAAAATAAAAGTCTCTGGTTTCTGGTCTCCACACGCGTCATCTCAGACCTGCGCGTCGGCATTTTATTTACTGGATGAAGGATCAATTGGATCAAGGATCAAGGATCAATTGTATCAAGGATCAATTGTATCAAGGATCAATTGGATCAATGATCAAGGATCAAGGATCAATGATCAAGGATCAACGATCAACGATCAATTGGATCAATGATCAAGGATCAAGGATCAATTGGATCAGGATCAATTGGATCAGGATCAGTGGATCAAGGATCAAGGATCAGGATCAATTGGATCAAGGATCAGTTGGGTCAAGGATCAAGGATCACGGATCAATTGGATTTCTGTCGTGATGTGTTTTAAACGACGTTTTCACATGGGGTATAAACGGTTTGCCCGATTTGTCTCTCTCGGCACCATACTTTGTATATGGGAAATGTGGTCTGGTTCCAATAACGCATACATGCATTTCACTGGTTGGCAAAAACAAATTAAAATATCAGATCATCTTTAAAGGCATAATTAGTGCGTTTATTCGTGGATTCATGTCATGCATTGGTTGGAATCGGTGGAGCCAGGAGACAAGTTATCAGATCAAGGAGGCCCACTAATCACATGGCTTTAATTGACCCTACTGGCATGTTTGGCACTGTGTCACCACTGTGTCACCACTGTGTCACCACTGTGTCACCCACTGTGTCACCACTGGGTCCACTGGGTCACCACTGGGTCACCACTGGGTCACCACTGGGTCACCACTGGGTACCACTGGGTCACCACTGGGTCACCACTGGTCACCACTGTGTCCTCACTGGGTCACCACTGGGTCACCACTGGGTCACCACTGGGTCACCACTGGGTCCTGGCCCACTGGGTCACCACTGGGTCACCACTGGGTCACTGGGTCACCACTGGGTCACTGGTCTACTGGGTCACCACTGGGTCACCACTGGGTCACCACTGGTGGATACATGTTTGATGCGATCCCTCCAGCTCATTTTGTACGCGTTTCTCCATTTCATTTACCTATAGCTTGGATTCACACTGTCTTTAGCTAATACACCATTACAATCATTGAACACTCATTTTACCTACAGCTTGGATTCACACTGTCTTTGCTAATACACCATTACAATCATTGAACACTCATTACCATGGCCTGGTTCACGCTGTCTTCAGCTAATACACCATTACAATCATTGAACGCTCATTTACCTACAGTGCCTTGGGATTCACACTGTCTTCAGCTAATACACCGTACAATCATTGAACGCTCATTTACCCTACAGCCTGGTTCACTGTCTTCATTAATACACCATTACAATCATTGAACCTCATTTACCCTACAGCCTAATTCACGCTGTCTTCAGCTAATACACCATACAATCATTGAACACTCCTGGCATTCTAAAAAAATAAATTGCTATTTTTAGGGGGTCACTATGTAATAAATTTAAATGAACACAAAACGAATAATGCCACGGTAATTATTAATTATTAAGTTTTGAATTATTTTACCATTTTGTCTGAACATTAGTGGTGGGATTAATAGTGTTCAGTATGATGAACGACAACTTATCGTCCCCAGGAATTTTCCTGTAGATTTATGCATACCTCGTCCCACTGCTCTCTCTCGACCTGGGAGGGAGGGTTTGAAAAAATACAAAAATATTGGATATGCAAATTAGAGCGATAGACTGATAGATGTTGTTGAATTGCGTTAGCTGCATTAGTTGGAGAGGAGCTGGGACTGGGCCATTTAATTTTATTTCATAAATATTTCGGTAAAATCACCCATCCAAACATTGTTATGTGCTAAACAAATTCATATAGGCATTAGGTATTGTTAATTCATAAAAAGAGCAAAATTTATATATTTTTGTTTTCCTCGAAACATTAAAACAATTCGAGGTCCGGGACTATCTATTATTGAATAATTGTATCTTTTTAACCAATTTGTGAGGAAAAGAAAAAATACAGATAAAGCTGGAGTCTTTGTTTCTGTCCAACCAATCAGGTGATACATGTAAATCACCATTAAGCAGTGACTTCACTTTGACCAATCAGTGCTGTACGCCTTACAATCCTTTGGATCGCAAACATTCAATATAAACACTCATCGAGGTCAGAAGCTGTGTGTCATTTCTACGATTGCGCCGTCAGTGCCAGTATAGTCGTGTTTCAATCAAACAGTTGGTCGACCGAGTGATACCGAAATACTTTATTGAATGAAAACGGTACTTCTACTTATTTAATTGGATTTATCTTGGAAACGTTTTCACCCATATACAACAACAGCCACATTTAAGATGACGCTTAAGCAAGTACTCTTGATGTGCGTACTCCCATTTCAAAATGATGTTTCGTGTTTATAGTACCACACTGATATCACAAGCGATAAGCTTGGGGAAGTCAATGTCGTGAGCTTGCAAACGAATATCTCCCCGCAGATAACCGAGCGCTCAAAAAAACTTCACGTATTGGCTTCAGAAAACTGTACCCTATTACGTCATGTGCGGACGAGAGACTGTAACGCATGGATTAATAATTGTAAGGTCATTCCAACTTCTATAAAATCTGGCAATAAAGCTGTGTAGGTTAAACTTAACTCCAACAGGGCCGAAGTATCTGAATCATTCGTTGAAGATCAAGCGAGTGTGTACTTCGATGAAAATGATGCAGCACCTCTCTTCTCCCTACCTAAAATGTATCTCCTTTGCTCTGACAAGAAGTTTAGTAAAGGGCTAATGGAGCGCAGGTTACCACACAAGTGGTGTCTACAAAGATCTACCAGACGGATTCATTAAGGGTACTCCAAGTCTGTGTGAGATGGACATTGATGGCGGCGGATGGATTGTATTTCAGCGCAAGAGAGGACGGCAGTGTTGACTTTTATCGTGATTGGAGTCATTACTAAGTCTGGCTTCCGGTGATCTAGAAAGCGGGAGCAGTTGGTTAAACCTAATGACGATAACAGGTGAGTCTGACCACTTTATTGAGTAAAATCACACGGGGACATGGAGACACTCCACATGTAAGATCTCACAATTGGAGTGACGATACGGTATTCTGCGAAAGTACATGGTTTCAAAATCACTGGTGAGAAGTACACACTGAATTATGGCGGAATACGATGTGAGCAGCACTGCTGGTGACTCTCTTGGGTCGCACAAAGGAATGCACTTCGAAACAAAGGATAATGACAATGCATCGCGTATGTGGAGAAATTGTGCACCAAACTCTATGAAGGAGCTTGTGTTGGTTTTAATGCCTGTCCGCCAATCTCACTTAAATGGTTTGTTATTACCCAGATGGGCAGGAATCCCAAGTATCGCAAAGGTATTACGTGGCGTCTCTGGCATAACCACTATCCTCTCAAAGCATCCACGCATGAAAATACGTGAACAGCAGACATGTAAGTACACCGAATTAACATTACTGGAAACATACTGGAAAAACATAATAAAAAATAGTAGCTTTATTTGGCGGTCAAAAACATGTGTTTCCCGTCTACCCGCAATCACCTAACACATCAAAGCCTACCTTTTATCATTTGATTACAAATAATTCCTAAATAAATAAATGTTATTATAGGCCTTGTATTTTGTGTTTTGAAGGCCAAAAAAGGTGTGTTTTCCACCCTAATTATTTGTTCTACAAATAATAATAATAATAATAACAGGAGGGCTGAAAAGGGTATCCATTTACATATCTACTATTGAAAACCTCATATTATGAAAAGCAAGAGTTCAGTTTATTAATTTGTTTATTTAAATACAAAAAATGTTTTTAAACGATTTATTTTCAAACTGTTTTCACTATTTTGGAAAATTAAATCTCTTGAGATTAACAATATAATTGATAGCCTTATAACCAAGCTAGGAATCATGAGAAAAGGCTTCGACCTTTCAGCGATTTGTTTGGTGATTATAGAAAAAATATATTTGGTGTTTAAAGATTTGTCTGAATGTAAGTGTAATTATAAAATGTATATGCACTGCTACTAGAAAATTACATAATATTTTGTAAATGTAATCATATTAGTATCGTAAACACTGGCCTACAGTAGACTGGGAATCCTTGTGTTGAGAATGAACCCCCACCCCAGACATGTTGCACTTTATACCGGGTGTTTAACCTAATGACTTTGAAACATCATTGTGCAGTTACGACAAATATGTAGTAATGGGTTCCATTGGAAAAAAATATGTAATGTTGGTGTACATACAGTAATCACCGATTACACTGATTACTAAGTATAATCTAAACACTTGCACTTTATGTGAAATTATTTGCTCGTACCAAACATCTGGAGAAAATCATTCAGTCTGAGATTCTATAAAGCAGCGAGAAATGTGTTTTCCACATTTGAATACATGCAAACAAATTGGATTACATGTTCACCTATTTTCTCTTTAACGACGAGAATAACTTGAGAACTTTCAATTTATAAATATCTCTTACATTCTTTTTAAAAGAAATATGGATGCATTTATAGACATATTACTAATGTAACAATTAATTTGTATACACAATCTCTTCATGTCATACAATCCGTTATTTTTCAAACACAGTCTACGGGTCTAGAGTCATATATGAATATGGTGTGTTTAGCTTTGTTTAGGTGGATAAACTTACTACCGAAAAGGTTAACTACAAATTGAAACAATAACAACCATGTCAACAAAATATTAATTAAGGTGATCATCCTTGCTCAACCTAATGGATTAGGCCTGACTTGATTTCTGTTATATATTTTTATATCCAATAATTCTCCAATAATAAAACGAAAGCAATCGCAACTCCTCCCTGCATATATTCACAATGGATATGAACAGTTCAGTCGGACGGTAATTTTTTCTAAACGAGATTACCAGTGAAAGCAGCAGCGTTGGTAGCTGTATGTGGTGAAAATAAATAAATACAATTGAGGAATCAACCCAACCTGATTTTTCGATTTACGAAAGGACTATCACTAGTTTATTATTTTATTATATGGTCAATTAACAATTAACAATTAATAAATACTAAAAAATAAATAAAAAATGACAAAAATACAAAATACAAAGAATTCAAACATGCAAAATAAAACACTATATATATATATATATATATATATATATATATATATATATATATATATATATATATACATATATATATATATATATATATATATATATATATATATATATATATATATATATATATATATATATATACAAAAAAACAATAATGATACTAAAAACTTCTTTACATTCCATTAGCCAGTAATTGTTAGCCAGCAGTTGTTAAACTATTATAGCATATCTCTTTCTTAAGAAATCTTTATTGAAATCTTTTAAATGAATATTTGAGATATGTATGTAGAATTTACGCATATACCCTAGTCTTTCTTGTTAACTTAATTACAATCCTATGTTGAATTCTACGCAGACTTTCCTTAGCTGAGCACCCGTCAGTTGATTTGTTTTTCGAACCTTCTTTTGTTCTCTGATTCACGTGAGTGTTACATACGAGAAAGTGACTGATGAAAAAAAAACAAAAACTTATAAGCAGTCTGCAGGAGTGGCGCTGTCTTTACATTGACAATGGTTCAATTGTTTATAATTGTAATTAATTTTAAAATTAAAGTTGGTATTAAGATATTAATATATTCACATGCTCAGAAGCGATGTTGGTCACTAAGAGTTAAACATGTCAATTTAAATGAGAAACCATTATAAAATAATTATGAATTGATGACGTAATATTGTCATAAATTCATTTCAATTCTATATAATCATTCTTTAATCCTTATTTTGATTGCACCAAACTAAAACAACAATTCAAAACTGAGAAAAATATTTCCCGAGTAAACTCACTTTTGAGCAAGGGAATTTTCAATCTTTGAGAACAATCGTTATAATTAAAAAGAAAGGTGCCTGTACATAACTTGCATTGATATGTTATTAATTAGCTGTCAGAGGCCATCCACAATTTCAGACATTTTGAAATGAGAATAATGGACGTGTTTGTGGCAATTTTTATCTTGAAAATACTTCAAGTACTCAAATGTCGAAAATGTTTGATAGCCTCAATTAAATTAATACTGTTTGAAAAACCTGGTTCGTATCAGGGGTGCAATAAACTGAGTGATAGGAACCGAATACAAATGTTTTCTTTCATTTCTGAGTTGTGTGTATAAACGAAGTCTTCTAAACTTGACCACGTGATCTGATAGATGAGAGGACAGGAGGTTTACAGGAGCCTATAGATAACTAAACCTCTCTCTGTTGACGACTATTGAAGGACATCTAACATAACATTGCAAAGGGACACTGTTTAAAAAATATTTTCATTTCCAGTATTGTTCAAAAATTTTGACTTGATGCTGAAATAAGGGAGAAAGGCGTTGGGTGAGGAGGAATGGGGAGGGGGTGGAAGGAAGGGGGAAGGGGAGGGGTGGGAAGGAAGAGGAAGGGGAGGGAAAGGAGAGAAGGGAAGGAAGGGGCTAGATGGGTAGGGAATCCGGGAGGAAGGAGGGAGACTTCTACCAGAGGGTGCATGAGGAGAGAGAGGAATCAAATGCCAAGTTACCAAATAAATATCGAGGGCATCCTACGTCCCAGCTACTCATTTTGGGGGTATTTGTTTGCCCTTGATATTTATCAGATTACACAAGCATTGCTCCCTTCCTCTCTCCACTTTACCACCACTCTCCGTCTCTACCAAGAGGAGCGCTTGTTTGGATTGGGTGAACTCTTGCAGTTACACAAGATTTACCCATTCTGGCGCCATCCTATGTCTGCCCACACCTCAAAAAGTCCAAGGGGTTTCAAAGTGTTTCCACATGGTCTGATCATTTATACATATTCATTCATGCCACAATTTGGAAAACAGTGTTGAACCAGTGTTGGATTCAACCACGATCTCTTCAGATGTGAGGTGGGGTTTGGCGACATTCAATAGGGAAGGCATTTGCTTCACCTCTAGCTACAGGGTATGCACAATGACTTCCTAACCCTTCCTTTACTGTCCTGAAGGCGAGACAAAGAGACGACTGTGATCCAGGTGAAAAGCCAGTCACTCTATCGATGGATAATTGTATTGGTCATCCCGTCAAATTTTGGGGCTATATACCCCCATCCTCATGAAGCATTTGAGCTCCTGCCCATTGTTGTGATTTTGTTTGTCTAATCGTCAACATTTCAATGACCACCTAAACGGATCTTTTCTGTCCTAACCCTCCCCTATGACCCAACCACCTCCACCTGAATAAAACATTTGGATTTGAAACATTAATTTGGATTTAAAATAGTAGTTATATTGGAGAATTCTGAGAAGTAATTAAAATCATTTGGACAATTTGAAGGAAATCTCCGAAAATATGTATTAATTTATTTTAAAATAACTCAGTTTTGAAAAGATTTGTGCATATTGTGGAGATTTTGGATTTAATAATTTAGGAAAATCATTCACTCGGGAGGCTGCACATGACGAATTTGGTTTAAAAAGTAGGGAGACCCAGGTCCTTTTTAAAAGTGATGGTTGGGAAGTGAACCCCCCCCCCCCCCCCACGGTGCGGATGTGTCCACTTTGGATGCCTGCTAAAGTACCTTAAAAATACCTACCAAGTTTTAACTTTAACGGTACCCATTTTGGCATCGGAGAAAATGTCGAGAGATCCAGTACAATAGGCTGAGCGACCGTCGAGTGAGGCGCCAATAATTACGGTATTGCTTTACCCATGGAACTAATTATTGGACATTGTGTATTGTTTATTCCTCACCATACGTCTCCATAGAATCACGTTTCCTATCTACAGACAGTTTGTTTATGATTGGAACCATCACATTACTAAGGAACCTGTCTACTGGTTTCAGTTGTACATGTGCCTCGATTCTGATTCTCATAGAAAGCTTGTGGGAAAGCAAAGATGGCCGCGGTATAACACTTGAAACCTACTGCACCTATATGATGAAAAGATTAGGTTTTACAACGGATATGGATATGTGTAAGAAATAGTAAAAAAATGTTTTGCATTTTTCCAAAGATGTTTTATTAATTAATGTTTGAAGGGGTTCAAATAAGCCTTGCATATAGATGCAACAAAAATCCACGTCAGAAAAAAGTGTATTAAGCACTGCTGCTGCTGGTCGCAACTAAATCTATCAGCTTGAACAATTGATTATGTGTCTTTTTGTTTTAATACTGTGGACAATATGATCCATTATAATGTTAAAGTGTTTTCTTAATTGAAGCATGTGGTTAGGGATAAGCCCCACATCTTATCAATCATTCTGACATCTTGTCCTTAAATAACAGATCTGAAAATATTACAACTCAACAACTTTGGTTTTAACTTTTAAATATGCGTCTTAACTGACCAGTTGCTTTATAGAAAGTTTGGTTATAAAAAATACACACTGGGTTTTGATACCATTTCAATTAAACTTACACTGCACTAATATAACTAGCGAAAACATATGATGGATTTACTTTGCTTTTATTTTCAATGCTTGTGTTTCATTTGTATAATTGCTTATGTTTGAAAACTATATTACAAACTTTACATAGCCCAGACTGTGTTTGAGTCAGTAGAAACCCGTTTTGTTGATAGGATCTGATTCTACTTGTATGTAAGAGCGCATACTCTTGTGAGTTCAGATGTCCACGAAGTAGATGAGTATACACCATGTATAAAGGTTTTGTCCTAATGTTCTTTTGTACCACGTGTCTTTCAACTTTGAGGAAATGCATTTCTCTATGAGTTAACTTTGCTTATTCAAGAAAACAAAAGAATTTGAACTTGATGATTTTTTTTCACTAATTCATCCGTTATTTTTTAAATGATGATCTTGTCAATTAATTGTAAACATCAAATCGTCCGATTTATTTACATAGTGACGAACCGGGGAGAAAAAATGCGTGACAGTATACGGTTTCTCTCGAAATTGACAGTTTTTCATTATTATTGTAATTTGATACTGTAAACAATCAAGGTCAAGTGTGGGTATTAATAATTTATTTATCTGTGGACTACTGAAATAAGTAGGATATCAAAATAAAGGTTATATCAGTTTTTATTGGTCAATATTGTGCACTCAGTTATTAAAACAATTTAACAAGACTCGTTGTCAAGTGATGACGTTGAATACTTTGGCTCGTTAACCGAAATGTGGGCCCCGCGCAGCCTTTAAAGTATTACGTCCAGCATGTTTTTAAGTCCGGACACATTTTCGCTGATGGTTTCTTGGCTTTGTTAATGTGTTAATAAGTACCTGGTTGGTACGTTGCTGTGTGTTTACTTTGTTTAAAATGTTGATTATCTATGTGTAACAATGACTTGAACTTTATTAAATCACTATGTAAAATCAAATGCTGCGCGTGGTCGCCTATTCGTCACTTCAACGCACACTTTTGCGTATAATATCTATACTTTCTTATTCATCACTTATTCGCTACCCATGTACGTACTCACAGCAAGGCCGATATTACCAGTGAAGTATCGACGAAACGAATGCAATTCTAACGAAAATATATAAATACCTTAGATCCATGGTTTTTCTTTGTGTTTACATTTGCAATATAAACTAAAAAACTTTCGTTGTTTTGTACAGATTACATGCTCGAGTCTATCCGTGGTTATAGCTGGTACCAGCCGTCCGCGCACAGTGATGAGGGAACAAATCTATTATGCAAGATGACCCCATAGGGATACTTCAGAACCTTGTTCGTTACTTTGAATACAAAATCAGATATAGAGGTAGCGAAAATAAAGCAGAATTTTACGAACAAATGGGACTCAGTGACTTTCTTAACTCACAACAACAAAATCATTTAAAAGGCCAGCGTTGGAATTGATTGCCCATTAACGAAGCAAAATAACAAACTTCTTCAATATCCTTTGCGCATCGATGATTGTTAATTTGACTGCATTAATCACAAAAAGATGTGAAACATTAAAATTTCAAGGATGATATAGTTGAAATCATGAATGCCGAAAAACGAAAATGAGAACTAAATGCAGTATGATATGAACTTCGAAATAAAATTGTTTTGAAATCAATTAAATTAAATTAAACGCAACAGTATATACAAATAAACCCTGGATTGATTGGATCACTAAAACGGCGTGAATTTGAATGTTCTTGAACGAAAATTAACAAAAAAGGGTTTTGACACATTGAACGGGAAAACTATATTATCCCCAGACAAAATACGATGTTTTTGATTTAAAGCAATCATTGACTGCCAGAAGTCAACTTATCCATGTTTAATAGGTCCTCATCACATCGAGGCCATATGTTGTCTGGTAACCTGACCAGCCCAACTATAAATCAATATGAAGGTTTGCAAGGGACCTCACTATTTAAGACAGCCTCAGCCCTCAGACTAATTTTTGATTCCAATAGAGGAGTGCATTAGGAAAGCAAAAATTTACCATTCTTGGATGAAGTTCTATTTGTCTATGGAAATAAGAAAATAAAAATCTACAAACAAAGATATTGACTGTCATGCAGTGTTTTGTAGAAGGATCTGTTCTGCCCTTTTTAATTGTAGATTTATTTTATGTAAACGAATTTTTATTATGTTTTCTTGTATTATTGTGTTTTGTGTTATGTATTGACCAAATATGAATTCGTCATTTTGCAGTTTATGTTTCAATTAATATATTGAATATTTGTAGCAAAGATTTCCCACAGAATTTGCCACAACTTGGGGACCTTTCATGGTCAATTTCTTTGAGTAAGAATGGTTGGAGGAAATGATTAATGTTAGCTTCATCAAAATTACCTGGTAAATAGTCATAAACACTTAACAGCAATATTGAACATGTGAGCAAATAGAGTCGGGCAATTTATATGCCTTATTACGTTGAAAAACGAAGAGCCCCTAACTGAAGAAGAAGATAGTGTATATATATGTATACAAGTAAATTATAATGAAAAATTATAATGAAGACACACACAACACAAGAGTAGGCCTAAAATAAGTTTTGTTCAATTTAATATTTTGTCTCTAAATGCCAGGTTATAGAACTGATATTTATAAAAAAATACCTATGAATGTTAATGTACAACTTAGTTGATATAAAAGATGATGATGGTATCAATCTTCACAATAAAACTTGGTTAGTCTGAGGAACTGCCATTTTCCCAAGAATGATATTATTTCCAAAACGTTTCTTCCCTAAAAGGTTGATGATAATCTTCTAGATGTATTAAACAAAATTAAAATCAGAAATGATTCAAAAGAGAAGCCTGTTTTGCTAACATTTTACAAATAATTTTTATTCCATCCCACTTCAACATTGCCATATAATGAATCTCGTCCTAAACTTTCATACCCCGGGCCTGAGGGGTGAAAAGTAAACATGTGACATGAATGCCAATTTATTATGAGTAGTTAAGCATTATGACCTGGAAAAAAAATGGTATAAAGATGATTTTTACACCAGATGAGCAGGAGAATGTGCCATAGAAACTTAACATATCCAAAATTTTTAAAAATCCTCTTTGAGAAGTTTTTGTTCTATGAGTGTTTTGAATATTTTGCACATTTTTGCATGTTTTTGTATGGAGAAAAGGTAAACAATCAAGGATTTTATGTGACTTTTGGCGGTTCATTCACCTTTCATTGAAAAAATGCAGAAGTCTAAGTTGCTGAAAATTGTGCTACTTTATCAGAACTAAAAAGGTTGTTACCACATTACCTCAGGGTATAGCCCGACTCCCCCCACACACAATAACACACACAAGAAGCATGGGTGGTCCAGTGGTTAACCCACTTGCCTCTCTACCACTGTGACTCTGGGTTCGATTCCCCGACTTGGACCTGGTTTCACTGGGTTCAAGTCTCACGGTCTGATTCTAAACCTATCTCATGTGAGGTTGGAAGTTATTTCTCCAGTGTTTCCAGTCTTCTCCGGATAAGGACACTAAAATGTCTTAGGCCCGTCTGCCTTCACTCTAATAATCTATATAAGGCGGACGTTAAAGACCCGCACTGAAGACGCTAGCCCGTGAGTACACCATCTCAGCCACCTAAGTCAGCACTTTCAAAATATTTTCCAATTTCCACCGGGATCACTTTTTCAGGACCACCACAACCTCTCAAAAGAGATATTTCATGCCATCTGTCTGCCATATTATCTAATTAATATAATATAAATATAAAAAGTATATATATATTATTTAGCACATAACTTATCTCCTGACTATGGCAAACCGGAAATTCACGAAAGTAGCAGAAACGTTCACAATCAAACGAAAATTGAAATAATTTTCACTTGAACGCTCTGTAAAAACCATATGTTCAAACATTACCCAATTGGTCTACTACGCAGCTACACTAGAAGAACATCATTGTGAACAATTCATCACAAACCGCCTATTCAAACAAAACTATTTCAAATTAAAAACTTGCTCTGGATAAAGGTTTTAAAACCCTCGTTCCAACCCTGCTAGACAAACCTGTTTTATATCTTTTGAGTGATTTAACGCACTTTCATAGAAAAGGTGATTGCATACCCTAATGCGTAACTTTCAAAACTTCCAAAACCCACCCTTTTCAAACCACCATCCACTTGGCATCCAAAAACCACTGAGTACCATGGTGCAAACGTCGAAACCACCAATTGGAAACCACAACATTTCAACTTGCTCATATTCGTCTGAGAACTCAGAAAAAGAACGTGACAAGAATCTCATAAACACCATGAATCAGTTGCAAGCAAATCTCAAATTCACATACGAGGCCTCAAAACCTCAATCGATTATCTTGACTTAACCATTTCAAAGGAAAACTCTTCCGTGAAACTGGCATAATTGACACAAACGTACACCAAACCAACAGAAACATATCGGTTCTACACATAATAACCTCTATCACACCCACCCATGTATTCAAAGCAATGTTATCTACGGAGAAACTCTCCGATATGCAAGAAATACCAACAATGGGAAGATTTCGTAGAAAAGTCAAAGATTCTCTCACAAAAACTATCAGCCAGAGGGTATAATCAAACTGAGATAAACAACGCAACACACAAAGTGTCATGGCAAACCAGAACCAAACTGATTCACAAGATACCAAAAGGTAAACAAAACAAGGAAGTACCACTGGTTTCTCAACAACCTATAATCCATTCGTTAACCACAAAGATGTGAAACAAAGTAAACAAACACTGGCCGCTGATACAACAAAACCAGATATATATATGTGACCCGCTCTGGAAAAAGGTATATTATGTCGCAAAAACAAAAATGAGTTTTACATATGGTTGAAATACCCACAACATAAGCTTTCATTTGGTATATAATAGAGCTCTATAGCCTCTTCCGTTCTGGAGAGATATGACAAATTTGCATATTAATAATTTCCGCAGAGTTTGATTTACATAACAGAGAAAACAGGCGTTGAATTAGCTGGCTGTGTATGGGAAATGGGCTTGAAGGTCTTACTTTAAAAACCCTAGCAACGAACATGTTCTATTCGTGCTATCACTTTGAAAATTTAGATACTGACTTGGGACTGTTTTTCCAGTATTCCTTTTGAAAAAAAAGGTTTTGGTAACCAAATCATTTCTTTGAACTAATTTGCATATTGCTTAAAATTATGTATTTTCAGGAAAGATTTAGAATTGCAAATGCAAAACAAGGATGACTGTTGGGAAAGTTAATGATGGAAATGGGTGTGCATCAGGACATTGTTTGGATTGTGTACCTACTTACACAAACAAATCAAATTCACAATGTAACACTGAATTTTAGGTTAAAACAATCCTTTTTTGGTAAAAAAATATTCCAAGGCACACCAGATATTTTTTTTTTTTTAAATCACGAATTGAAAACAAATCTTGAGCTGAATTAAGTGATTTCATTAAATCCATTGATTCTTTTGCATATAACACCACTAAATATTTCTTTAAAAGGTACAGTTTTTAGTCAAAATTCTTATAAAAGACTAAAAATCATAACCAATAAAAATTAAAAATAACATCCATGTTAATTTTCTACCAGTCTCTTTCCAAAAGAAGCTTAAGGTCATTTGAAATTTTGGGTTGTGGAGGGGTCTAAGTTGCTTTTCGGGGAAGAGAACATGGGGCGTGTGAATGTGTGGATGGGGCAGCCTAAGGGAGGGTCGGGCAATATTTTTTCTCACGCTGTTCCGCCATTTTCAAAGATTTTCCCAAAACAATTTTAATTATGCATTAATTCGTTTTTGCCTTTCCCTTTTCTGTTTTTCCCCTTTTCAAGGGAAATGCCGGAACAGCGTGACGTAAAAAAATTGCAGGGGGGGGGGCAATTACTGGTTATAAAAGCATTGTTCTGATGTGTAAATAAACACAGAAACAAAAGTTTAAATTACAGCACAAAATCAATCAATTTATTAATCTTACTCTTCTCCTGGAGTTGTCAAAATGTTGCATGGCCCCAAACATAAAAAATAAAAATAAATTATGATTGAACAAATTTTCGGAGAGTATCACCCGCTCTAACAAAAAATAATGTTACTTTTGTTTTTTTATGATCAGGGACCATAAAAATAATAGCAAACTGTTCTTAAAAAACACATTAGGATCGGTCATGTGATTTATTGTCGGTCCCGACAATAATTCATTTTGGGCATTTTAATTCACTGTAACTTATCATTGGCGGATTTTTTCGTGCGATGGCTCAAATAAAAGCTTGAAACTTTCTCGACCACATCAAAATACCTATTTAAATTTTAAATCAAATTTTCGGGCCAAATCGGCTAAAGATTGGGCCATGCATCTTTAATGAAGCACATGTATTTACATTTAAATTTCAAGGAATTATCAAGAATTCTTTTCAGGGGAAATTTCTCTGTCAGTGCAAGTGAGTTGTTGGGAATGTGCATCATGGCTTTGGCATTTGTGGCAAGGGGCATGTGGTGTCCCTGGTGACTTCGCTGCAAAATTCCCGTATCTTCTCATACAGGTACCATTGACGGGCTGCATCCAGGCCGGGAGGACATGGTTCAGAGCAGATCAGCTGTGGGCCTAACACGAGACTTTAGTAGCTGGAAGCTAATCTCGGGATCGCCAAGGCACTTCTTTGCATACACGACGCCTGGCTCGTCAGAAGTAAAGCTATAAAGAGGAAAATAAAAAGTATAAACAATAAATCAGTCATGTTTATTATAGCACAAGAATTCTGAAATTGTTTTAAGTCGGATCACTGGCATATCTGGCATTCACAAATAAACCAAAATTATGCAAAATAGAAATTATTTTACCGGAAATGCTGGAAGCTCTTTATTCATGCAAGTGGTTTGAAAGAATGGTGTAAGAAACTCATTCCAATCATACTGCGGAACGAACACATTGCCATCTTCATCTCCTACCAGCTGTGGGATGTTTACGCCTGAGGGTGTACTATCAGTGACTGTCTCGACGACATCATCCAAGCAGCTGACATGTGTACGGCGATATCTCTGCTTAAACAAGCCGAAGCACCAATCAGGCGCAAACTTGGTGTGGCCAACGATCATAAAATGAAGCTGGATGGATTTGTGAAGGCCACAACTGCAGCGCCAAAGCAAGTACCACAGCATGAATTTGTTCTTGTTTTGGCCGCTGCAGTTGTCACAGTGAAGATGTACATTCGATTCACCCAACCCATACTGATCGAAGAAGTTGTGAACAAAGCTTATAACAGCACTGCTCCCTTTGGATATGACAACAGACTCGTCAACCAGATAGTTCACTTGCTGGGTTACCCTCGCAATGGACACCAAAATCCCCAACTTCCTTGGTGTAAGGAAGTACACAGGGCCAGGCTGCATAGGGTCGAAGGATAGTGCACCTGTTGTGCGAAGTCAAAGGAGTAATGCATCTCGACGGGTCTGCTACATGGGTTGTTCGGTCCGAGACGCATTACTCCTTGCTGCTCTGCTGTGTCCTTGGCTTTCTTCACAAGCTCCCTGTAGAACGTCCTCTCCATGGCCACAGTGGTGAGGTGTTCCTGCTGCTGCTGACATCTCTCTTGCTTCTCAGCATCAGGAAGGTTGGCCGACTTGTACAGCAAACTGTTGTTTCTCTGACATTGCCAGCAGACATCAGACATCGGCTTACAGCACGATGAACGGACAGACGACATTCCAGATTTTTTCTAAATGTGGTCTGTGCTACTACCCTAGTATCTAATTTAAAGAAATAGATGAAAAAGAATAATTAAAACAAAACAAACCATTAAATTTGCATTGCTCGATCTTTTGTGCCGATTTGGCCCGAAAAATTTGATTTAAAATTCAAATAGGTATTTTGATGTGGTCGAGAAAGTTACAAGCTTTTATTTGAGCCATCGCATGAAAAAAATCCACCAATGATAAGTTACAGTGAATTATTATGCCAAAAATGAATTATTGTCAGGACCCGACAATAAGTCACGTGACAGATCATTATGTGTTTTATAAGAAAAGTTTGCTATTATTTTTATGGTTCCTGATCATAAAAAAAATAAAAGTACAATTATTTTTGTTAGAGCAGGTGATACTCTCCAAAAATGTGTTCACTCATGCAACTTTAAAAAAACTTTTTGTGGTTCACATTTTTATAAATGAAAACAAGCTCCTAGCTTGGGAGTGAAATGTAACCACTAATAATGTGAGTAACATCTTTCTTTTTTGGGGATTTGAAAAAATGAACCTCCTAATCCATAGTCAGATGATAATTTTTTTTATTGGCGATGGAACTATGTTTATTATGATATTTACAAACTTTTCTTCAAAAAAGCTTGAGGTAGACATTATGGTTACTTTTTCAATAAACTAATTCCATAAGATAGCGTGTATTTGTTGTTTTACCTGATACCTCCATGGCCTGCTTGTACTTCCTCCATACATTGGCTTTCGTCTCGCATGAGGGCAATAACTTGATGTCATCCCGCTTGAACCCAGGGATGCGACCGGGAAGGAGGATGGCATGGGTTTTCAGCATAGTTTGAGATGAAGTTTCTCACCCTGGTGTTGTCATCATAGCTGAGCTGGTGAGGAACAACTCTGCTGCTGTTGCACCGTGAGATCGAGGCTTGCAGCCGTTCTCCCTGTAGTGTTTCTGCAGGCTATTAATTTCTTTCTGCTCATGCTATAATAAATTAAACAAAATTCATAGCTCATTATTTCTTTTACATGTGTTGATAGAATTTGGGTTATCTCATACCCGAGTCATCTCATACCCAAGTCAATTCGTACCTAAGTCATCTTGTACCCAGGTTAACTCGTACCCAAGTCAACCCATACCCAAGTCAGCTCGTATCCAAATCAATAAACCCTTTCACAGCAATATGCGCCATCTTGTTCAAGGGGCAGATTTGTTTATTTCGAACACACGTTGCCGTCTGTGACTTGGTGCTCAAACTCACGCGCGTGTCTGGAGGGTGCGTGAAGTTCGAGAACTGTCACAGACGGCAACGCGTGTTCGAATAAACAAATCTGCCCCTTGAACAAGATGGCGCATATCACGTGAAAGGGTTTATTCGTACCAACGGTTGACTTAATTTTGTTGACAACATGTTAAAGTGATGTACTCACCTGTGAAGGAACAGGAAGGTAGTTGTACAAACAGGCTGCCCATGGAACATGAACGTGGATCTCTGCCGCTGTCGTTCTCTCTGCTCCCTTCTCCGTGAGGACACCGTTACCTCGCTGTTGTTAGCAGCACAACAAATCTGCCCCAAGATCAGCACGTCCCTTTCTCCTGTTGTAGTGAAATAATGTTGAATTGTTTAGTTTTTATAAATGCTGCTTTTTAATTCATAATATGCTATTTATTATCAAAACAAATTATCCATTCCATGCTGTTCACCTTATATCAATGCGTGACTTTTAAAAATAATTTTGGGTCATTCAGAATTTAAATCATTAATTTTTGATCAACAACAGTGAGGCTATTGTTGGTTTGCCAATTGGTACAAAATTGTCATGTTTGCAATTCTTGATAAATATTTTGATAAATATTTAAAAAAATAATAATTAAATTTTTTTAGACATAGGGCCTAACTGTTACCTCTTGTCAGTTCAGCTGTTTCACTCTGGAAATTGACAAACTCGTCCGGGGTGAATCGCTGGGAACATATTACGTGATTATTCTTGCACTGGCAGAGAAATTCCCTGGCTTTGTCGCGTTGGCCATTAATCTCTACTGCACCATTACACTCAACATCATCAAGGGGCAAAATGTCTACAGTTAAAATGGGTGGGTCGATGGGTTCCTCATCGCTTTCATCGTCATTTTCATGAAAACTATCCATGGAAGATGAATCGGAATCACCACTGTCACTGGAAGCATCGCCTTCGTCGTCACCTTCAGGGGTAACAGTAATCTTCGACAAAGCCAAGCAAGTCATTTTCAACTCCGTAAAGATTTGCATCGCGAAGCTCGTTTACAACTTCGGCAAGACAACGATCCTTACGGAACACATGCCAAACAATTCCTTACAAATACAGAGCAAACAATTGTAGAAAGTGCAAGAAAATATCGGAAAATTGTTGACTTGAAATGCGACGTTGAATAAAGATGACATGCAAGTCGCAGAAATTTTCCACACAGCTACGTCATCTGGTCTACTGTGCGCATGCGCTAAAGCCAGTTTCGGGCGTTTTGTCCAATTACGTGCCATTATTTTATACACGTGACCTAACAACTACGTCATCCATAGCAACAAGAGTAGTTTGTTTATCACTTTCTTTCGTCCAATACTCATTTGCATTTGACCTATGTCCTTCGATATGACCAAATTTGGAAAGAGGTGTCAAGCTTTAAGACCATACCACACTTTGTCTAGGGGGTTATTAATACTTCGCAGAAGAAGGGGAAAAACGTGCCATTTTTCACGTTTCACGTAGCAAAACAAAGACAATACAAGACAACAATGCACTCAAAATCGATCTGTTTTTTTCACTTTGTTCATCAAAATCAACATTTCTGTGAATAAAATCGGAAACTTTAGATATTAAAGATATCATAATTACAAAAAAACCAAAATAAAATTTTGATGGATTTTTCCACCCTCATCGTTGAGCGGGCCATTACACGTTAATGCATAGCGCGACTTATGTAACCTTTTTCTGGAGCGGGTCACATATATATATATATATATATATATATATATATATATATATAAATGGTAGCACTTTTAAGACTAACTAAACTTAAAAATGGGCATAAGCTTTCGTAGCTACAGCTACTTCATCAGATTGCATCTACCATTTATATATATATCTTATTCTACCTGACTAACACGGCTGCATACAGATCTACAACAAAACCAACAAATCTCGGAAATATTTCCGAAATAACCCTTTGCTGCATTCAGAAAGGCCCAAAACATTCGGGAGAAACTAATCCGAGCAAATCTCACAAACACAGATCCAAAAGGATCAACTGAGAAACTCACTCCCACCCCATACGACTCTGTTTTTTTCGAAGAACCAGATGAAACCCTTAATGTTCTGCTTTCCTTTTTAGAGGAACAAATCACATAAAATCAACGAACTCTCTCACTCAAACAAAACGAACACATTACAACTGTTTGAAAAGAACATCAATTCAATGTCTTATCTTAAAAATAAGACAGGAGACCACCCGGTTCCTTAATTTGGACCATTACAAGCAACTGATGATTGCCAAGTGAGGCATGAAAGCTTAGCTATTGCTACTAAAGGATCTGAAAAAATATCCTGTCTCTTCTACACGATTCCCCATTTTTGACCGATCGGTCATTATTGGTACCTTCAAACATAAGGCCTACTATTCCCACAAAATGTTATTGTCAAATGGACAAACATTGGAAATAGTCAGATACGGATTCACTCTATTTCATTTTGTATAACAAATGCATCTTGAGAAACAAAAACAAAAAGTCAACAAAGATGGAGTGTCACTGAATGGGATTGCACCATCATCCTTTATCACAATATCAATGCGAAAAAATTAAAAAATTAAAATACCTAAAAAATCCCAAAGAGGATTTTTGCGGATTTTGGATATGTTGTTCTACTCAGAATTCTGCTTCGTTTGACACCAAAACCAGCTTTATACCATTTTTTCCGGGTAGCACCTATATTTCATCTTCTACTACCATACTAACTCGTTGCATGCTCACCCCCCAAAACAACCTTCTTAGTAGCGATCGACGCTAGTACTTTGGGGGAGTAATTAGTCTTGAATCATTAGAACATTTGTTCTTGTTATATCACCAGTCTATAGCCATTATTGAAATTATAGGGTAGGGCATTAGTGGATTGTTGTTAGTAATACTTAACTGTAGCTTTAAACATGTGAGCTGTTATTTGTGTGCAATATTGATCGTGACGAGGACAATATCAAGGCTGACCGCAGTGAATTTATAAGAGCGTAAATTATCATAATATATATTATTTACAATCCATCCGCAGAGGAAACGCTAATAGCAGGCCATTAGTCGAAATGGCTTGTCCTTTTAATAGCATAAATTGACTCTTGTTATCGATACCAGTAGGAGTTTGTAATGGACCGGGACTGATAAGTTGAAACTTCTTATTTTCAGCTAGCACAACATATTCATGGTGAAATGGTCATTACACATAGGCCTACTTATCTTGTCCTGTTTATTTTTAACCTTGAATCCCGCAACATCTGCCTCATTGCTACGATGTTATGATACGTTATAACACCAATTCAATGAAAGAAAAAGAAATAGCAACTAACAACTAAGCACTTAATCCAAAATAAATATTTTAAATTTTCTTCTAAAAGTGTAATTCTGGCTATGTATACACAAATATACACAAATGCATATAACTAACGCGTCGTACGCGCGCGTATTGAAAGCACGCACACTTGTTTTCAACTTGTGGCCCCAAGGCAAAAATAATTCAATGTGTTATTACAAAGACTGAACTGTTTTCCATGATTTCAAAACGATTGTATCGCTGACATTGTAGCCATTGGTATATGTCTATTATTTTACAAAACATACATCACGTCCAAGTATAACACTTAACGATTTCTTCTAGAATTCTTTTAAGAAAAAGTGGGCAGTACATTTGTGTACGTCGGCAGAATAACAACGAGAAAATAAACAAATTAAAAATCCTACATACATCAATTGGGAATGTCAGTCTGGGCATCTATTGGTTCCGGGGGATTGGGAGAGGTCCATATAGTCGTGTAGGGGTACTAGGTTAGCTAGGGGGTCCTACTTATACCATCCTCTCGTCGTCACTACAAATCATTGCCACTTTTAAACCTTACCCCTCGTCAGACACCACGTAAAGGCATAAATGCATTTGCTTATGATGTAATGATGACGCGTGCAAACGAAATATATGTCAGTTTCAGAAGTGAGTCTATTCTGAAAAATACAGATGAAGGTTACAAGTCAGATTTAATTAAGTCTAATCTGAATGTTATATGAACAAAACAAACGAGACTTGAAACCAAGACTAGTATTTAATAGAATAATTATGTTGATAGCAGTAATCCCTTGAACCTCCACGAGTGCCATTGCAGAGAGTAGGATATTGATGCTTGTGCCAAGACTACTCTTTGATATTCGATATTACATGTATATACAATACAGACACCAACAGAATAATGTACAGGTATTTATACATATTTATACATGCACATATTCTGTTTTTCTATTGAAAATTGTGTGAAATTGTATCATAACAAATATCGAATCCTCTTCCCTGGATTAAAATAAACCTTGATGAAAACACAAAACGAATAATGCCCTAGTAATTATCAAGTAATTATCCAAACATTTTATGCTAAACAAATTCATATAGGCATTAATTCATAAGGAAAATAAATTATATTTATTTCCTCAAACAATGAAACAATTCAGGTTGGGACTATCTATTATTGAATAATTTTATCTTTTTTAACCAATTTGTGAAACAAAAACATGTAAATCTGGGTGGGCCTTATCAAGTTTCTGTCAACCAATCAGGTGATACATGTAAATCATCATTCAGCAGTGACTTCACTTTGACCAATTAGTGCTTTACGCAAACAATCGCTTTGGATCGCAAACATGCAATATAAACACTCATCGGTCGATGCTGTGTTTCATTTCTACATTGCGCCGTGTGCAGCATAGTCGTCATTTCAATCAAACAGTTGGTCGACCGATGATACCGAAATACTTGATTGAATAAAACCGATTACTCTACTTTAAACGTTTTCACCCATATACAAACAATACATTGAAGATGACGCAGCAAGTACTCTTGATGTGCGTACTCCATTTCAAAATGATGTTCGTGTTTATAGTACCACTGATATGGCGGTGGCTTGGGAAGTCAATGTGGTGGCTTGCAAACGAATATCACCCTGCAGATAACCGAGCACTCAAAAACTTCACGTATGCCAAGAAAACTGTACCCTATTACGTCATGTGCGGACGAGACTGTAACATGGATAAGAACTGTAAGTCATTTAACTTCTATAAATGCAATAAACTGTGTGAGTTAAATAACTCCACAAGGGCTGAGTATCCTGAATCATTCATTGAAGATCAAAGTGTGTACTTCGATGAAAATGAAGACACACCTCTCTTCTCATTGCCTGATATCTCCTTTGCTCACAACAGAAGTTGTAAAGGGGCTAATGGAGAGCAGGTTACCACAAGTGGTGTCTACAAGATTCACCCAGACGGATTCAGCGACGGTCTCCAAGTCTGTTGAAATGGACACTGATGGCGGCGGATGGATTGTGTTTCAGCGCAGAGAGAACGGTAATATTAACTTTTATCGTGACTGGAGTGAGTATAAGTCTGGCTTCGGTGATCTAATCGGGGAGCATTGGTTAGGCAATGATAACTTGGTGAGTCTGACATCTGATAAATCACACGGGACATGGGACCTCCGCATAGATCTCACAGATTGGCGTGACGATACGGCATTCGCGAAATACACGGATTTCCAAATCACTGATGAGAAGTACACACTGAATTATGGCGACTACGATGTGAGCAGCACTGCTGGTGACTCTCTTGGGTATCACAAGGGAAGACGCTTCACAACAAAGGATAATGACAATGATGTGTATGGGGGGAATTGTGCACAATACTATGAAGGAGCCTGGTGTTTTAATAGCTGTTACTATTCTCACTTAAATGGTCGTTATTACCCAGATGGGCAGTATCAGGGTGACAAAGGCATTACGTGGCGTCACTGGCATAACAACTACAATCCTCTCAGCATCCAGCATGAAAATGCGTGAAACAGACATGTAAGTACAACAATTAGCATTACTGAAAAACAGAATTAAAAATAGTGGTTTTTTTGGCGGTCAAAACCTAACCGCAATCACCAAACACATCATGGAAATACTTAATATTTTGGTCTTAATTTTGAAAAACCTTATATTGAAAGCTAGTTCAGTTTATTATTATTTTAATATTTAAAATATATTTGTTTAATGATTTAACAAACTTTCCACCATTTTGGAAAATTAAATCTCTTGATATTAACAATATAATTGATAGCCTTGACCAAGGCGCATCGGAACGGTTTGTCGCGTAATTTTGCACAGTGCATGAATCCATATGTATACACACTGTATGTACATATATAATTATATAAATACAGACAATGATCACTCGTTGGATTGATGTACATGTGCGTGTCCTGTACAATGTATATGTGTTATGTACATATATGGAAATGAAATGCACAGTGTATGCTGAATTTCTCAACAGAAATCGGTACGGGATGGAGATACGTACGATAACAGCCCTTCGGTCAACGCTATATAATTGTTAAAGAGTGGATATGGATAACGAGAATTAAGTGAATGAATGCGTGATGATGAAGCTGGATTCATTGCTCTTCAAAATAATGGCATCTACGATAGGCTGTTTAACAGTGCTTTTACAATGTCAGTGGTTTTACAATGTCAGTGGTTTTACAATGTCACATAACAATAAGTTTGATACATTTCATTAAATAAGAAAATATAACTGTACCGGACTTGCTAAAATAGCGAATCATTTGGGACACGTATATTTAAAAACTAATGTTCTCATCACTTTGGACATTAAGACATTATCTTGACTGAATTGAAAGCATTTTATGTCTGTCACGGTACATTATCAGAAATACATAACACTGAATGAACTTGAGATATTTGTCTTGTTAGTTCACTTAATTAATGAAGTTTCCAAAGCTGAATCATGAAAAGGCTTCAACCTTTTCAGCGATTACACAAGAATTCCTTTTGTTTTCGTAAAATTCCGCACTGGCTTTTCTTGGCCGCTGGAAAGTTAAAGCATTTTTGTTTGGTCATATAGAAAATATATTTGGTGTTTAAAGTTTGTCTGAATGTAATTGTAATTATAAATGTATGCACTGCACTGAAAATGACACAATATTTGTCAATGTAATCATATTAGTATCATAAACACTGGCCCGTAGACTGGGGATCTGTATTTGAGAATGATCCCCTCCGCCTCCCGGACATCTTGCACTTGCTCTGGTGTGTTAACCTAATGATACTTTGAAACATCATTGTGTAGTTGCGACAAATGTGCAATGTGAGTGTACACCTTGGTAATCACCCGATTACACGATTACTAAATTATAATCTAAAACTTACTTTATGTGAAGTTATTTGCTCGTACTAAACATCTAGAGAAATTATTCCTCTGAGATTCTGTAAAACGTGAAATGCATAATTCTACATTTCTACATTTGAATACATGCAAACAAACTTGATTACATATTCACTATTTTCTCGTTAACGACGAGAATAAACTGAAACTTTCACATTTATTTTATTGTATAAATATCTCTTCATTCTTATAAAGTATGGATGCATTTATAGACATATTACTAAGTGTTGTATACAATCTCTTTAAGCCATCCATCCAACCAGTCTACTGGTCTAAATCATATATAAATGGTGTGTTTTGCTTTGTTTTAATAGTGGATTTTACTTACTACCGAAAAGGTTAATACTAAAATGTGAACAAATAACAGACCATGTCAACAAAATATTAATTAAGGTGATCGTCCTTGCTCAAACTAATGGATTAGGCCTGACTTGATTTCTGTTAAATGTTGTTAAACTATTTCTTAAAATCTTTATTGAAATCTTTCAAATGAATATTTGAATGTATTTGTAGAATTTACATATACCCTAGTCTCTTGTCAACACTTACAATCTGTTGAATTCTGCAGACTTTGAAATGTCCTTGCCGAAGCATCCGTCAATTGATGTTTTCGACCCTCTTTTGTCTCTGATTCACGCGAGTGTACATACGAGGAAAGTGACTGATGAAAAAAAACAAAACATAAGCAGAATTTAAGCTGTCTTTGTTGACAATGGATTTAAATTGTATACAATTTACTTAATTTTATAATTAAAGTCATTAACCCTAACCTTCCAAAATCCTCCAAATCCTCTTTGCCAAAAGTGAAGGACTTTTGGAGGATTGAGATTATTAAGCATACTTGCCTTTCCATGAGTATATGTACATCCATGTTTGTTGTAGTGATTGAAAGGTCAGTGCTTGGGCCAGTGGACACTGTTTATTGCTCCATGCATGCAGGGAGGGTCCCTAGCTATTGTGTACATGTATCATGTATCACAGATTAGAAACACGTGTGCATACATGTCATGTGCTTGCTTTACTACTGAAGGATTTTGGAGGATGGGCCTAGGAGTTAGAGATATCAAAGATATTAAATATTAGAGATATTAAATTAAATATATTAATATATTCCATGCTCAACGATGTTGATCACTAAGTTAAACATGTCATTTTAAATGAGAAACCATTATAAAATAATTATGAATTCATGACGTAATGTCATAAATTCATTTGAATTCATTTGAACTATTCTTTAATCATATTACCAAACTAAAACAGCATTTCAAAATTGAAATATATTTCCCAGGTAAACTCACTTTGAGCAAGGAATATCAATCTTTGAGAACAATCGTTGTAATTAAAAAGAAAATTGCCTGTACATAACGCATTGATGTTATTAATTAGCTGTCAGAGGCCATCCACAATTTCAGACATTTTCAAAGGAGAATAATGGACGTTTGGCACTTTATCTTGAAATGCTGAGTACTCAAATGTCGAAAATGTTGGATAGCCTCAATTAAATTAATACTGTTGAAAACATGGTTCGAATCAAGTGCAAATAAACTGATAGGAACCGAATACAAATGTTTTCATTTCTGGTTTGTGTGTTCTAAACTTGACCACGTGACTTGACAGATGAGGACAAACTTTAGAGCGACAGGAGGTTTACAGAGACTATAGATAACTAAACCCTCTGACATTATTGAAGGGACATCTAACATAACATTGGTAAAGGGACACTGTTTAAAAAAAACAAAACATTTCATTTCCAGTATTAAGTCAGAAAATTTCAGTGGACCAGAATAAAATGTTCAACGTTAATTTTCGACTGATGCTGATAGGGAGAGGCGTTGGGTGGGGTGGGAGGAGGGAGGGTGGAGGAGCATGGGGAGGGTGGGAAAGGAAGGAGGAAGGGGAGGGAAAGAGAGAGGAAAGGAAGGAAGGGAGTTAGATGGGTGTGTGGGATAGGAGTCTGGGAGGAAGGAGGGAGACTTCAGGGGTGGGAGAGGCAGGGATCAAATGTCAAGTTACCAAAAAAAAAAATATCAGGGCATACTATACGTCATGCTGGTGCTCATTTTGGGTTTCTCTCTCACCGCCCGACCCCTTTCTCCCGTCTCTTCACAGCCTCTCAAAAAAAGAGGTGGCGCTGCTTAGATTAGGTAAACTTCTGGCAATTTATTTCATTACCGCCCACATCGATGCGTGTGTATAGCACCGTATGCTCAGCGCTTTCCGAGTAACCAGAAAACTACAGAGGCGACTGCTTGGCGGGATTCGAACTGACTTCCCGCTTAATAGCGCAGACGTTCTTAACTCCTCTCAACCACCGAGCTTACGATGACGATTGGCCGGCTAGAATCCCACAGGCAGCATTCCCGCGATTTATATCTCCGCCCGAGTCGCCTCTGTGCAGCTTTTTTCATAAGACACCGGAAAGCAAAAGCTATACATAAATTAAACGTTATTTGTTTATCTCCTGACGCAAGAATTTCACCAACGGCGATATACGCGGAACCCGCTACTATATAGGATTTCAGCTGGCCAATTGTCATCGGGCAAGCTCGGTGGTCGAGAGGACAAGACGTCTGCACTATTAAGCAGGAGGTCGTGGACTCGAATCCTGCCCGAGTCGCCCGTAGTTTTTTCACAGAGACTCGGAAAGCACCGAGTATAGTGCTATACACACGTCGGTGTAGGGCAAAATTAAATCAATTGTTTATCTCCCGATGCAAGAATTTCACCAACCCACATAATACAAGGCCATATCAAGTCCAGTTAAACTTACACTGCACAAAAACTACAAATATGTGATGGATTTTGCTTTTATTTTCAATGGTTTAGGTTTATCATTTGTATACCACTGTTATGTTTGAAAGCTACATAATAGAGCAACACAGCACAGTTTGTGACTGTGGTTTAAGTTGAAGAAACCCATTGATAGGATCAATGCCAGCCTTTATGTAAGAGTGCCCTCTTGAGTTCTGTATGTATTTGAAGGATGAAGTGATAACATGTACAAGGTTTTTTGTCCCAATGTTCTTTGTATCAGGTGTCTTTTGCAAGAATTCATCCCGTTAGTTTTTAAATTACGATCTTGTAAATTAATTGTAAAACATCAAATCGTCGCTTTTTTTACAATGACGAACTGAGAATTTTGTGTGTGTTACGAGTAACTTCTTCTTTCAGGAATTGACTGTTAGCCATATTAGGTGTTTGCTGGTGCCCAAAACACCATCCTCTGATATTGTTCGTTGTTTTAGGTTTTGGGTTGGTGCCCAAAAACCCCTTTTTTAATTTTCGG
>CM055817.1:49688458-49704398 GCA_029582265.1 Zoroaster sp. YZ-2022
CCGTAAAAACTTTTGGATGCGGTTTCACAGCAAACAATACAGCACTGTATACTGTTACGAAAGAACCATTTCTAGGTTGCAGAATAACTTTTCAGGATTTTACCTGGGGAGGCAGATAAAATTAATATCTAAAATTAAACTTATGTTTAGGTTCTCCCTCTCGGAAAAACACACAAATCTTTTGAATTTGGATAATGTCTTTATACTTGCAAACGGCCTCCATGGACCACTTTCACCCCACTGTAAAATACGGTCCAACGGTGCGGTTTCTGGCAAACAGCGCGCCACAATTTTCACAGCACTGTGTCACACTGTTACGAAAGAAACATTTCTAAGGTTGGGAATAACTTTTTCAAGTTTTTTTACGGGCAGATAAAATTGCAATATCTAAATTCAAACGGCATATTTCTCCCCTCGGAAAATACAAATCTTTGAATTTGGATAATGTCTTCATACCTTAAACGCCCCATGGACACTTACCCCTGTAAATAACGGTCAACTTGCATGCGGTTTCACAGCAAACAATGCAAGCACTGTACATTGTCATTACAGAAAAGAAAATTTCTAAGGTTGGGAATAACTGTTTCAAGTTTTTTGGAGAGCTGATAAAATTGATATCTAAATTAAAAGTTTAGTTCTCCCCTCTCAGGAAAACACAAAATCTTTGAATTCTGGGATATGTCTTCATACCTTAAACAGCCTCCATGATACCGTTGACACTGACCCCTGTAAAATACTGTCAACTTGCATGTGGTTTCAACAAAATATACAGCACTGTACTGTGTTACTCGTTACAGAAAAAGAAACATTTGTAAAGGGTTAGAATAACTTTTCAAGTTTTCCAGGAGAGCAGATAAATTGATATCTAAATTAAAGCTTAGGTTCTCCTCTCGAAAAAACACAAATCTTTGAATTTGGATAGTAATGTCTTCATACCTTTCAAACAGCCTCCATGGACGCTTACCCCTATTAATAACGGTCAACTTGTGTAGCGGTTTCACAAAAACAATACAGCACTGTAGACTGTTACAGAAAAACCACCATTATCTAAGGGTTGAATAACTTTTCCAAAGTTTTTATGGAGGCAGATAAAATTTAATATCTAAATTAAAAGCTTGGGTTCTCCTCCTCTCGGAAAAACACAAAATCTCTTTGAATTTGGATAATGTCTTTATACCTTAAACACGCCTCCATGGTTACACTTACCCCACATGTAAAGAAATACGGTCAACTTGCATGCATGGTTTCACAGCAAACAATACAGCGCACTGTACTGTACAGAAGAAACATTTTCTAAGGTTGGGAATAACTTTTCAAGTTTTACGGGAGGCGAGATAAAATTGATATCTAGAAATTAAAGCTTGGTTCTCCCTCTCCAGAAAAACACATAATCTTTGAATTTGGATAATGTCTTCTACATACCTTAAACGGCACTCCATGGACACTTACCCCCTGTAAAATACGGTCCCAACTCTGCATGCGGTTTCACAGCAAACAATACAGCACTGTATGCACTGTTACGAAAAGAAACATTTCTATAGGTTGGGAATAGCTTTTCAAGTTTTTACGGGAGGCAGATAAAATTGATATCTAAATTAAAGCTTATGTTCTCCCCTCTCGGAAAAAACTACAAAAATCTTTGAATTTGGATAATGTCTTCATACCTTAAACGGCCTCCATGGACACTTACCCCCCTGTAAAATACGGTCAACTTGCATGCGGTTTCACAGCAAACAATACAGCACTGTTCACTGTTACGAAAGAAACATTTCTAAGGTTGGGAATAACTGATCAAGTTTTTATGGTAGACTGATAAAATTGAAATCTAAATTAAAGCTTAGGTTCTCCCCTCTCGGAAAAACACAAAATCTTTGAATTTGGATAATGTCTTCATACCTTAAACGGCCTCCATGGACACTGACCCCCCTGTAAAATACTGTCAACTTGCATGCGGTTTCACAGCAAACAATACAGCACTGTACACTGTTACGAAAGAAACATTTGTAAGGTTGGGAATAACTTTTCAAGTTTTTCCGGGAGGCAGATAAAATTGATATCTAAATTAAAGCTTAGGTTCTCCCCTCTCGGAAAAACATAAAATCTTTGAATTTGGATAATGTCTTCATACCTTAAACGGCCTCCATGGACACTTACCCCCTGTAAAATACGGTCAACTTGCATGCGGTTTCACAGCAAACAATACAGCACTGTACACTGTTACGAAAGAAACATTTCTAAGGTTGGGAATAACTTTTCAAGTTTTACGGGAGGCAGATAAAATTGATATCTAAATTAAAGCAGGTTCTCGCCTCTCGGAAAAACATAAAATCTTTGAATTTGGATAATGTCTTCATACCTTAAACGGCCTCCATGGACACTTACCCCCTGTAAAATACGGTCAACTTGCATGCGGTTTCACAGCAAACAATACAGCACTGTACTGTTACGAAAGAAACATTTCTAAGGTTGGAATAACTTTTCAAGTTTTTATGGGAGGCAGATAAAATTGATATCTAAATTAAAACTTAGTTCTCCCCTCTCGAAAACACAAAATCTTTGAATTTGGATAATGTCTTTATACCCTGTAAACGGCCTCCATGGACACTGACCCCCTGTAAATACGGTCAACTTGCATGCGGTTTCACAGCAAACAATACAGCACTGTACACTGTTACGAAAGAAACATTTCTAAGGTTGGGAATAACTTTTCAAGTTTTTATGGGAGGCAGATAAAATTAATATCTAAATTAAAGCTTAGGTTCTCCCCTCTAGGAAAAACATAAAATCTTTGAATTTGGATAATGTCTTCATACCTTAAACGGCCTCCATGGACACTTACCCCCTGTAAAATACGGTCAACTTGCATGCGGTTTCACAGCAAACAATACAGCACTGTACACTGTTACGAAAGAAACATTTCTAAGGTTGGGAATAACTTTTCAAGTTTTTATGGGAGGCAGATAAAATTAATATCTAAATTAAAGCTTAGGTTCTCCCCTCTCAGAAAAACACAAAATCTTTGAATTTGGATAATGTCTTTATACCTTAAACGGCCTCCATGGACACTTACCCCCCTGTAAAATACGGTCAACTTGCATGCGGTTTCACAGCAAACAATACAGCACTGTACACTGTTACGAAAGAAACATTTCTAAGGTTGGGAATAACTTTTCAAGTTTTTACGGGAGGCAGATAAAATTGATATCTAAATTAAAGCTTCTCCCCTCGGAAAAACATAAAATCTTTGAATTTGGATAACGTCTTCATACCTTAAAAGGCACCTGAAATAGGTTTTTATTGATTTAAACAATAAAGTATATGTGTGTTAACAATAAACAAATTGTTTGAGTGATTATTTGTCAGGATTTATATGTTTAAAAAAAATATGAAGTTGTTTGGAGGGTAACTCCGCCATCCCTTTTGTGACGTCATTCGAGGAAGGATTCGCCGCTGATGGAACATCGACCCCCTCGACGCCCTCGAGAATTGCCTGTGTTTACACGTGCAAGTAGTGACCCGTGTGGTTTGGTTTGTTATAAAAAATTTTCCGGCATTTTCCAGCAATGCCGACCAGGTGTATTGCTGCTGGATGCAACAAAACAACTAAAGATGGGGTCAGCCTGCATCTGTTTCCAGCTGATCCCAAATATGAGCGGCTATGGGCGGCGAAAGTCAGGATAACGAGGGCAAAGTGGTCCGGTCCGACGTCGTTTTCAGCGCTATGCAGTGACCACTTCGAGCCTCGTGTTTCGAATCCGGGATGTACCACACATTGACATGACAAAAAAGTAATTCTGAACATGACGCCATCCCAACCATATTCCCAGTTAGTGAAATCTAAGAAGCAACCCGAAAGAGTGACAAACCCACAAGGGCATTTGCCAAACGTGAAAAAAATCCGGGTAAAGTTGAACTTTGAAGTGCATGCTTGTGTTCTCTTTATACATACTATGTACATGTAACGTTATACTACTTTTACTAGTCAGTGTAGGTACACCGTTTTCGTAGCACTAGCGGCATTGCTGCACCTATATCGAAAATATCCCGCGCTCGAATGACGTCACGAACAGCGCCACCATGTGTCAATGTAAAGGGGCCTATTCTAAAGTCGTAAATACAATAAAACCACTATTTCTGTAACCTTAGTTACTTGTTTATTCACATTCCACTCATAAAAATGTATATATTTATGACAAAAGCTACATTTGGACAAAATACCAGTGCCAGGTGCCTTTAAACGGCCTCCATGGACACTTACCCCCCTGTAAAATACGGTCAACTTGCGTGCGGTTTCACAGCAAACAATACAGCACTGTACACTGTTACGAAAGAAACATTTCTAAGATTGGGAATAACTTTTCAAGTTTTTATGGGAGGCAGATAAAATTAATATCTAAATTAAAGCTTAGGTTCTCCCCTCTCGGAAAAACACAAAATCTTTGAATTTGGATAATGTCTTTATACCTTAAACGGCCTCCATGGACACTTACCCCCCTGTAAAATACGGTCAACTTGCATGCGGTTTCACAGCAAACAATACAGCACTGTACACTGGTACGAAAGAAACATTTCTAAGGTTGGGAATAACTTTTCAAGTTGTTACGGGAAGCAGATAAAATTGATATCTAAATTAAAGTTTAGGGTTCTCCCTCTCGGAAAAACACAAAATCTTTGAATTTGGATAATGTCTTCATACCTTAAACGGCCTCCATGGACACTTACCCCCTGTAAAATACGGTCAACTTGCATGCGGTTTCACAGCAAACAATACAGCACTGTACACTGTTACGAAAGAAACATTTCTAAGGTTGGGAATAACTGTTCAAGTTTTTATGGGAGGCTGATAAAATTGATATCTAAATTAAAGCTTAGGTTCTCCCCTCTCGGAAAAACACAAAATCTTTGAATTTGGATAATGTCTTCATACAGCAAACGGCTTCCATGGACACTGACCCCCGTAAAATACGGTCAACTTGCATGCGGTTTCACAGCAAACAATACAGCACTGTACACTGTTACGAAAGAAACATTTCTAAGGTTGGGAAATAAATTTCTACTTTTAACGGGAGGCAGATAAAATTAATATCTAAATTAAAGCTTAGGTTCTCCCCTCTAGGTAAAACATAAAATCTTTGAATTTGGATAATGTCTTCATACCTTAAACGGCCTCCATGGACACTTACCCCCCTGTAAAATACGGTCAACTTGCATGCGGTTTCACAGCAAACAATACAGCACTGTACACTGTTACGAAAGAAACATTTCTAAGGTTGGGAATAACTTTTCAAGTTTGTATGGGAGGCAGATAAAATTAATATCTAAATTAAAGCTTAGGTTCTCCTCTCAGGAAAAACACAAAATCTTTGAATTTGGATAATGTCTTTATACCTTAAACGGCCTCCATGGACACTTACCCCCTGTAAAATACGGTCAACTTGCGTGCGGTTTCACAGCAAACAATACAGCACTGTACACTGTTACGAAAGAAACATTTCTAAGGTTGGGAATAACTTTTCAAGTTTTTATGGGAGGCAGATAAAATTAATATCTAAATTAAAGCTTAGGTTCTCCCCTCTCAGAAAAACACAAAATCTTTGAATTTGGATAATGTCTTTATACCTTAAACGGCCTCCATGGACACTTACCCCCTGTAAAATACGGTCAACTTGCATGCGGTTTCACAGCAAACAATACAGCACTGTACACTGTTACGAAAGAAACATTTCTAAGGTTGGGAATAACTTTTCAAGTTTTTACGGGAGGCAGATAAAATTGATATCTAAATTAAAGCTTAGCTTCTCCCCTCTCGGAAAAACATAAAATCTTTGAATTTGGATAACGTCTTCATACCTTAAAGGCACCTGGAAATAGGTTTTTTATTGATTTAAACAATAAAGTATATGTGTATTAACAATAAACAAATTGTTTGAGTGATTATTTGTCAGGATTTATATGTTTAAAAAAATATGAAGTTGTTTGGAGGGTAACTCCGCCCATCCCTTTTGTGACGTCATTCGAGGAAGGTTCGCCGCTGATGGAACATCGACCCCCTCGACGCCCTCGAGAATTGCCTGTGTTTACACGTGCAAGTAGTGACCCGTGTGGTTTGGTTTGTTATAAAAGGAATTTTCGGCATTTTCCCAGCAATGCCGACCAGGTGTATTGGCTGCTGGATGCAACAAAACAACTAAAGATGGGGTCAGCCTGCATCTGTTTCCAGCTGATCCCAAATATAGGCGGCTATGGGCAGCGAAAGTCAGGATAACGAGGGGCAAAAGTGGTCCGGTCCGACGTCGTTTTCAGCGCTATGCAGTGACCACTTCGAGCCGTCGTGTTTCGAATCCGGGATGTACCACACATTTGACATGACAAAAAAGTAATTCTGAAACATGACGCCATCCCAACCATATTCCCAGTTAGTGGAAATCTGAAGCAACCGAAAGACGTGACAAACCTACAGGAGCATTTGCCAAACGTGACAAAAATCCGGGTAAGTTTGAACTTTGAAGTGCATGTTGTGTTCTCTTTATACATACTATGTACATGTAACGTTATACTACTTTTACTAGTCAGTGTGGGTACCGTTTTTCGTAGCACTAGCGGCATTGCTGCACCTATATCGTGAAAATATCCCCGCCTCGAATGACGTCACGAACAGCGCCACCATGTGTCAATGTAAAGGGGGGGCCTATTCTAAAGTCGTAAATACAATAAAACCACTATTTCTGTAACCTTAGTTACTTGTTTATTCACATTCCACTCATAAAAATGTATATATTTATGACAAAAGCTACATTTGGACAAAATACCAGTGCCAGGTGCCTTTAAACGGCCTCCATGGACACTTACCCCCCTGTAAAATACGGTCAACTTGCGTGCGGTTTCACAGCAAACAATACAGCACTGTACACTGTTACGAAAGAACCATTTCTAAGATTGGGAATAACTTTTCAAGTTTTTATGGGAGGCAGATAAAATTAATATCTAAATTAAAGCTTAGGTTCTCCCCTCTCGGAAAAACACAAAATCTTTGAATTTGGATAATGTCTTTATACCTTAAACGGCCTCCATGGACACTTACCCCCCTGTAAAATACGGTCAACTTGCATGCGGTTTCACAGCAAACAATACAGCACTGTACACTGGTACGAAAGAAACATTATTAAGGTAGGGAATAACTTTTCAAGTTTTTACGGGAGGCAGATAAAATTGATATCTAAATTAAAGCTTAGGTTCTCCTCTCTCGGAAAAACACAAAATCTTTGAATTTGGATAATGTCTTCATACCTTAAACGGCCTCCATGGACACTTACCCCCCTGTAAAATACGGTCAACTTGCATGCGGTTTCACAGCAAACAATACAGCACTGTACACTGTTACGAAAGAAACATTTCTAAGGTTGGGAATAACTGTTCAAGTTTTTATGGGAGGCTGATAAAATTGATATCTAAATTAAAGCTTAGGTTCTCCCCTCTCGGAAAAACACAAAATCTTTGAATTTGGATAATGTCTTCATACCTTAAACGGCTTCCATGGACACTGACCCCCTGTAAAATACGGTCAACTTGCATGCGGTTTCACAGCAAACAATACAGCACTGTACACTGTTACGAAAGAAACATTTCTAAGGTTGGGAATAACTTTTCAAGTTTTTGGGAGGCAGATAAAATTAATATCTAAATTAAGCTTAGGTTCTCCCTCTGGGTAAAACATAAAATCTTTGAATTTGGATAATGTCTTCATACCTTAAACGGGCCTCCATGGACACTTAACCCCTGTAAAATACGGTCCAACTTGCATGCGGTTTCACAGCAAACAATACAGCACTGTACACTGTTACAGAAAGAAACATTTCTAAGGTTGAATAACTTTTCAAGTTTTTATGGGAGGCAGATAAAATTGATATCTAAATTAAAGCTTAGGTTCTCCCCTCTCGGAAAAACACAAAATCTTTGAATTTGGATAATGTCTTTATACCTTAAACGGCCTCCATGGACACTTACCCCCTGTAAAATACGCTCAACTTGCATGCGGTTTCACAGCAAACAATACAGCACTGTACACTGTTACGAAAGAAACATTTCTAAGGTTGGGAATAACTTTTCAAGTTTTTACGGGAGGCAGATAAAATTGATATCTAAATTAAAGCTTAGGTTCTCCCTCTCGGAAAACACAAAATCTTTGAATTTGGATAATGTCTTCATACCTTAAACGGCCTCCATGGACACTTACCCCCTGTAAAATACGGTCAACTTGCATGCGGTTTCACAGCAAACAATACAGCACTGTACACTGTTACGAAAGAAACATTTCTAAGGTTGGGAATAACTGTTCAAGTTTTTATGGGAGGCTGATAAAATTGATATCTAAATTAAAGCTTAGGTTCTCCCCTCTCGGAAAAACACAAAATCTTTGAATTTGGATAATGTCTTCATACCTTAAACGGCCTCCATGGACACTGACCCCTGTAAAATACGGTCAACTTGCATGCGATTTCACAGCAAACAATACAGCACTGTACACTGTTACGAAAGAAACATTTCTAAGGTTGGGAATAACTTTTCAAGTTTTTACGGGAGGCAGATAAAATTGATATCTAAATTAAAGCTTAGGTTCTCCCCTCTAGGAAAAACATAAAATCTTTGAATTTGGATAATGTCTTCATACCTTAAACGGCCTCCATGGACACTTACCCCCCTGTAAAATACGGTCAACTTGCATGCGGTTTCACAGCAAACAATACAGCACTGTACACTGTTACGAAAGAAACATTTCTAAGGTTGGGAATAACTTTTCAAGTTTTTATGGGAGGCAGATAAAATTAATATCTAAATTAAAGCTTAGGTTCTCCCCTCTCGGAAAAACACAAAATCTTTGAATTTGGATAATGTCTTTATACCTTAAACGGCCTCCATGGACACTTACCCCCCTGTAAAATACGGTCAACTTGCATGCGGTTTCACAGCAAACAATACAGCACTGTACACTGTTACGAAAGAAACATTTCTAAGGTTGGGAATAACTGTTCAAGTTTTTATGGGAGGCTGATAAAATTGATATCTAAATTAAAGCTTAGGTTCTCCCCTCTCGGAAAAACACAAAATCTTTGAATTTGGATAATGTCTTTATACCTTAAACGGCCTCCATGGACACTTACCCCCCTGTAAAATACGGTCAACTTGCATGCGGTTTCACAGCAAACAATACAGCACTGTACACTGTTACGAAAGAAACATTTCTAAGGTTGGGAATAACTTTTCAAGTTTTTACGGGAGGCAGATAAAATTGATATCTAAATTAAAGCTTAGGTTCTCCCCTCTAGGTAAAACATAAAATCTTTGAATTTGGATAATGTCTTCATACCTTAAACGGCCTCCATGGACACTTAACCCCCTGTAAAATACGGTCAACTTGCATGCGGTTTCACAGCAAACAATACAGCACTGTACACTGTTACGAAAGAAACATTTCTAAGGTTGGGAATAACTTTTCAAGTTTTTACGGGAGGCAGATAAAATTGATATCTAAATTAAAGCTTAGCTTCTCCCCTCTCGGAAAAACATAAAATCTTTGAATTTGGATAACGTCTTCATACCTTAAAGGCACCTGGAAATAGGTTTTTTATTGATTTAAACAATAAAGTATATGTGTATTAACAATAAACAAATTGTTTGAGTGATTATTTGTCAGGATTTATATGTTTAAAAAAAATATGAAGTTGTTTGGAGGGTAACTCCGCCCATCCCTTTTTGTGACGTCATTCGAGGAAGGATTCGCCGCTGATGGAACATCGACCCCCCTCGACGCCCTCGAGAATTGCCTGTGTTTACACACGTGCAAGTAGTGACCCGTGTGGTTTGGTTTGTTATAAAAAAAGGAATTTTTCCGGAATTTTTCCCAGCAATGCCGACCAGGTGTATTGCTGCTGGATGCAACAAAACAACTAAAGATGGGGTCAGCCTGCATCTGTTTCCAGCTGATCCCAAATATAGGCGGCTATGGGCAGCGAAAGTCAGGATAACGAGGGCAAAGTGGTCCGGTCCGACGTCGTTTTCAGCGCTATGCAGTGACCACTTCGAGCCGTCGTGTTTCGAATCCGGGATGTACCACACATTTGACATGACAAAAAGTAATTCTGAAACATGACGCCATCCCAACCATATTCCCAGTTAGTGGAAATCTGAAACAACCCGAAAGACGTGACAAACCTACAGGAGCATTTGCCAAACGTGAAAAAATCCGGGTAAGTTTGAACTTTGAAGTGCATGTTGTGTTCTCTTTATACATACTATGTACATGTAACGTTATACTACTTTTACTAGTCAGTGTAGGTACCGTTTTCGTAGCACTAGCGGCATTGCTGCACCTATATCGTGAAAATATCCCCGCCTCGAATGACGTCACGAACAGCGCCACCATGTGTCAATGTAAAGGGGGGGCCTATTCTAAAGTCGTAAATACAATAAAACCACTATTTCTGTAACCTTAGTTACTTGTTTATTCACATTCCACTCATAAAAATGTATATATTTATGACAAAAGCTACATTTGGACAAAATACCAGTGCCAGGTGCCTTTAAACGGCCTCCATGGACATTTACCCACTGTAAAATACGGTCAACTTGCATGCGGTTTCACAGCAAACAATACAGCACTGTACACTGTTACGAAAGAAACATTTCTAAGATTGGGAATAACTTTTCAAGTTTTTATGGGAGGCAGATAAAATTAATATCTAAATTAAAGCTTAGGTTCTCCCCTCTCGGAAAAACACAAAATCTTTGAATTTGGATAATGTCTTTATACCTTAAACGGCCTCCATGGACACTTACCCCTGTAAAATACGGTCCAACTTGCATGCGGTTTCACAGCAAACAATACAGCACTGTACACACTGGTACGAAAGAAACATTTCTAAGGTTGGGAATAACTTTTCAAGTTTTTACGGGAGGCAGATAAAATTGATATCTAAATTAAAGCTTAGGTTCTCCCCTCTCGGAAAAACACAAAATCTTTGAATTTGGATAATGTCTTCATACCTTAAACGGCCTCCATGGACACTTACCCCCCTGTAAAATACGGTCAACTTGCATGCGGTTTCACAGCAAACAATACAGCACTGTACACTGTTACGAAAGAAACATTTCTAAGGTTGGGAATAACTGTTCAAGTTTTTATGGGAGGCTGATAAAATTGATATCTAAATTAAAGCTTAGGTTCTCCCCTCTCGGAAAAACACAAAATCTTTGAATTTGGATAATGTCTTCATACCTTAAACGGCTTCCATGGACACTGACCCCCTGTAAAATACGGTCAACTTGCATGCGGTTTCACAGCAAACAATACAGCACTGTACACTGTTACGAAAGAAACATTTCTAAGGTTGGGAATAACTTTTCAAGTTTTTATGGGAGGCAGATAAAATTAATATCTAAATTAAAGCTTAGGTTCTCCCCTCTAGGAAAAACATAAAATCTTTGAATTTGGATAATGTCTTCATACCTTAAACGGCCTCCATGGACACTTAACCCCCTGTAAATACAGTCCAACTTGCATGCGGTTTCACAGCAAACAATACAGCACTGTACACTGTTACAGAAGAAACATTTCTAAGGTTGGAATAACTTTTCAAGTTTTATGGGAGGCAGATAAAATTAATATCTAAATTAAAGCTTGGTTCTCCCTCTCGGAAAAACACAAAATCTTTGAATTTGGATAATGTCTTTATACCTTAAACGGCCTCCATGGACACTTACCCCCCTGTAAAATACGCTCAACTTGTGCGGTTTCACAGCAAACAATACAGCACTGTACACTGTTACGAAGAAACATTTCTAAGGTTGGGAATAACTTTTCAAGTTTTTACGGGAGGCAGATAAAATTGATATCTAAATTAAAGATTAGGTTCTCCCTCTCGGAAATACACAAAATCTTTGAATTTGGATAATGTCTTCATACATCAAACGGCCTCCATGGACACTTACCCCTGTAAAATACGGTCAACTTGCATGCGGTTTCACAGCAAACAATACAGCACTGTACACTGTTACAGAAAGAAACATTTCTAAGGTTGGAATAACTTTTCAAGTTTTTATGGGGCTGATAAAAATTGATATCTAAATTAAAGCTTAGGTTCTCCCCTCTCGGAAAAACACAAAATCTTTGAATTTGGATAATGTCTTCATACCTTAAACGGCCTCCATGGACACTGACCCCCTGTAAAATACGGTCAACTTGCATGCGATTTCACAGCAAACAATACAGCACTGTACACTGTTACGAAAGAAACATTTCTAAGGTTGGGAATAACTTTTCAGGTTTTTACGGGAGGCAGATAAAATTGATATCTAAATTAAAGCAGGTTCTCCCTCTAGGAAACTTATAAAATCTTTGAATTTGGATAATGTCTTCATACCTTAAAGCACCTGGAAATAGGTTTTATTGATTTAAACAATAAAGGTATGTGGTAACAATAAACAAATTGTTTGAGTGATTGTTGTCCAGGATTTATATGTTTAAAAAAAATATATGAAGTTGTTTTGAGGTAACTCCGCCCATCCCTTTGTGACGTCATTCGAGGAAGGATTCGCCGCTGATGGAACATCGACCCCCTCAACGCCCTCGAGAATTGCCTGTGTTTACACACGTACCAGTAGTGACCCGATAATGGTTGGTTTTGTTATAAAAAAGAATTTTTCCGGCATTTTTCCCAACAATGCCGACCAGGTGTATGTGCTGCTGGATGCAGCTCGAAACAACTAAAGATGGGGTCCCGGCCTGCCATCTGTTTCCAGCTGATCCCAAATATGAGCGACTGTATGGGCGGCGAAAGTCAGGATAACGAGAGAGGGCAAAGTGGTCCGGTCCGGCGTCGTTTCAGCGCTATGCAGTGACCACTTCGAGCCGTCGTGTTTCAGATCCGGGATGTACCACACACATTTGACATGACAAAAAAAGTAATTCTGAAACATGACGCCATCAACCATGTTCCCAGTTGGTGGGAAATCTAAAGCAACCGAAGACGTGACAAACCTACAGGGGCATTTGCCAAACGTGAAAAATCCGGGTAAGTTTGAACTTTGAAGGTGCATGTTGTGTTCTCTTTATACATACTATGTACATGTAACGTTATACTACTTTTACTAGTCCGATTAGCAGGTACGTTTTCGTAGCACTAGCGGCATTGCTGCACCTATATCGTGAAAATATCCCCGCCTCGAATGACGTCTGGTGGCAGCGCCACCAATGTGTCAGCGAAGTAGCAAGGGGGCCTGTTCTAAAGTCGTAAATACAATAAAACCACTGTTTCTGTAACCTTGATTGCTTGTTTATTCATTCCACACTCATAAAAATGTATATATTTGTGACAAAAGCTACATTGGACAAAATACCAGTACCAGGTGCCTTTTAAACGGCCTCCATGGACACCCCCTGTAAACCACGGTCAACTTGCGTGCGGTTTCACAGCAAACAATACAGCACTGTACACTGTTACGAAAGAACCATTTCTAAGGTTGGGAATAACTTTTCAAGTTTTTATGGGAGGCAGATAAAATTAATATCTAAATTAAAGCTTAGGTTCTCCCCTCTCGGAAAAACACAAAATCTTTGAATTTGGATAATGTCTTTATACCTTAAACGGCCTCCATGGACACTTACCCCCCTGTAAAATACGGTCAACTTGCATGCGGTTTCACAGCAAACAATACAGCACTGTACACTGTTGAAAAGAAACATTTCTAAGGTTGGGAATAACTTTTCAGTTTTTACGGGAGGCAGATAAAATTGATATCTAGAAATTAAAGCAGGTTCTCCCTCTCGGAAAAACACAAAATCTTTGATTTTGGATATTTTCTTCATACCTTAACCGGCCTCATGGGAAACTGACCCCCTGTAAAATACGGTCAACTTGCATGCGGTTTCGGCAAACAATACAACACTGTACCTGTTACAGAAACATTTCTAAGGTTAGAATAACTGTTCAAGTTTTATGGAATAAAATTGATATCTAAATTAAAGCAGGTTCTCCCTCTCGGAAAAACACAAAATCTTTGAATTTGGATAATGTCTTCCTACCTTAAACGGCTTCCATGGACACTGACCCTGAAATACAGTCCAACTTGCATGCGGTTTCACAGCAAACAATGCACAACACTGTACACTGTTACAGAAAGAAACATTTCTAAGGTTAGAATAACTTTTCAAGTTTTTATGGGAGAGCGGAATAAGTGTATCTAAATTAAAACGGTTCTCCCCTCTAGGTGAAACATAAAATCTTTGAATTTGGATAATGTCTTCATACCTTAAACGGCCTCCATGGACATAACCCCCTGTAAAAAATACGGTCCAACACATGCGGTTTCACAGCAAACAATACAGCACTGTACACTGTTACGAAAACATTTTCTAAGGTTAGGAATAACTTTTCAAGTTTTTATGGGAGGCAGATAAAATTAATATCTAAATTAAAACTTGGGTTCTCCCTCTCGGAAAACCTAAAATCTTTGAATTTACGGATAATGTCTTTATACAGCAAACGGCCTCCATGGACACTTACCCCCTGTAAAATACGCTCAACTTGCATGCGGTTTCACAGCAAACAATACAGCACTGTACACTGTTACGAAAAAACATTTCTAAGGTTGGGAATAACTTTTCAAGTTTTGGAGGCAGATAAAATTGATATCTAAATTAAAGCTTAGGTTCTCCCTCTCGGAAAAACACAAAATCTTTGAATTTGGATAATGTCTTCATACTAAACGGCCTCCATGGACACTTACCCCCTGTAAAATACAGTCAACTTGCATGCGGTTTCACAACAAACAATACAACACTGTACACTGTTACAGAAAAACATTTCTAAGGTTGGGAATAACTTTCAAGTTTTATGGGAGGCAGATAAAATTGATATCTAAATTAAAGCTTAGGTTCTCCCCTCTCGGAAACACAAAATCTTTGAATTTGGATAATGTCTTTATACCTTAAACGGCCTCCATGGACACTTACCCCCTGTAAAATACGGGCAACGCATGCGGTTTCAGCAAACAATACAGCACTGTACACTGTTACGAAAGAAACATTTCTAGGTTGGAATAACTTTTCAAGTTTTTGGAGGCAGATAAATTGATATCTAAATTAAGCAGGTTCTCCCTCTCGGAAAACACAAAATCTTTGAATTTGGATAATGTCTTCATACTTATCGGCCTCCATGGACACTTACCCCCTGTAAAATACGGTCAACTTGCATGCGGTTTCTGAAACAATACAGCACTATACACTGTTACGAAGAAACATTTCTAAGGTTGGGAATAACTGTTCAAGTTTTTATGGGAGCTGATAAAATTATATCTAAATTAAAGCTTAGGTTCTCCCTCTCGGAAAAACACAAAATCTTTGAATTTGGATAATGTCTTCATACCTTAAACGGCCTCCATGGACACTTACCCCCTGTAAAATACGTCAACTTGCATGCGGTTTCAGCAAACAATACAGCACTGTACACTGTTGAAAAACATTTCTAAGGTTGGGAATAACTTTCAAGTTTTATGGAGGCAGATAAATTGATATCTAAATTAAACTTAGGTTCTCCCTCGGAAAAACATAAAATCTTTGAATTTGGATAATGTCTTCATATAAACAGCCTCCATGGACACTTACCCCTGTAAAATACGGTCAACTTGCTGCGGTTTCAAGCAAACAATACAGCACTGTACACTGTTACGAAAAACATTTCTAAGGTTGGGAATAACTTTTCAAGTTTTTTGGAGGCAGATAAAATTAATATCTAAATTAAAGCAGGTTCTCCCTCTCGGAAAACACAAAATCTTTGAATTTGGATAATTCTTCCTATTAAACGGCCTCCATGGACACTTACCCCCTGTAAAATACGGTCAACTTGCATGCGGTTTCCGCAAACAATAGCACTGCACTGTTAAAAAA
>CM055817.1:49704898-49762274 GCA_029582265.1 Zoroaster sp. YZ-2022
CTTGGGTTGTGGGAATTCTTTTAAAACAAAAAAACAAAACATGCATGTACCATGGAAAACCGTGTATCCTAATAACATAATCCTCCAAAATCCTTCACTTTAGCAAAGGTATGTAGCATGTAATCCTTCAAAATCCTTCACTTTTAGCAAAGAGTATTTTGGAGGATTTGGGAATTACAGTTAATACAGCAACCAGGAATTAAATTTGAATATAATTCAATTGTTGTCTAAACCTTGCTCCTAATTCTGTTTCCCTCAACCGTTACACAATGTCAAGTTGAAAATCATTAAATCCCATGAACAGATAGCAGCGCCACCAGGAAGGAAGCAAACCTTGAAAAAATGAAATCTGCACAATGTCCTAAAAAGGCGGTAACCTTGTCTTAAATATGTTATGTACATCACAAATACAGTGCGCTGTACGTGTGTGATAGAACCAGCAAGCCATTGTTCAAACAATGGCTTTACTGGTCTACTGTTAACTGTCGAAGATCAACAAGTTCAATACAAAGTTCAATTCTTCACTTCATAGTCTTATATGTACAACGCATAATGTCAACACTGTTATATTAACAATGGTAAGAGATAGTGTGCAGTAACATTGATGTTATATTACTTATTTTAATAATAAATAGAGAATTAGCTGTTTAAACCTTCTAACCGACCTAAACCCCAAAAAGTCTCAGTTTCTGGTCATCGGTCAGCATCAAAATCGGTGCAGTGACTCAGCATTTTTTTTTTTTTTGGATGTATGGTGAATAAAGAGGCCTCGTCGTGCAAGCGTTCATACCCTATGTGAAAATTGCTGACAGTATGGCGAAAATTCAGTACGATCCAACAATTTTGGCTGCAATTGGACATTGTTTCTTGTAAAAAAAAAAAAGATTAAAAATGCGATGTATTGGCGGGTCCGGTAGGACGTGGGAGACCAGAAACCGGAGATTTTTTGTTTGGCCCTTTAAAGGACCTGTGGTTAAACTGCAAAATAGTAGTTATTTTATTGTATATGTTTCAAACCCTAGCAGGTTCTTTCTCAAAAGGCACAAAATGGACGACATACAGGCATGCACACAAACTTAAACACAAGAGTGGGCAGAAAACGTGAGTTCGTAATAAGTAAGGTGGGGTGCGTTTCAGATATTTTTGGAACCGGATACCCGAAATCAGGAAACTTTGGATACCCGTTTCATTTTGTTGAAAACATACCTCGAGTGGTGTACAAATACATGTACTGTAAATGGTAACAAATTAGCTTTTTATAATGAGAGGATACCATACAACGCTCTTTTCTTTGTTGAATTAATCTTGAATTTAAAGATAATTGTCTGTACAAGTGCATTGTTCAAGAGTCACAGATTTCTGTTTGCACCGCTCAAATGTTAAGTCTGAATTATAAGAAGTCATTTACGGGTAATTGGAACCAAAAAATGGAACCAGGAAATGACCGTTTTATCCGGATACCCGGCACAGCCCTAAATGTAAGGCCAATAACTACTATTTTGAGTTGTAATAGCGTGTTGTTTCTGAGAAGCACTGGTGTTTTGCCAAGTTTGGATCAGTATACTCTGACTGTCCCATTCTCCTGAAGATGAGCAGTGTTACGTATGCGTGTATACTGATCCGTTGTTTTAGTTATTGGGATTTCTTCTGGGAACTGCCACACTATTACAACTCATTAAAGGATATTACAAGTAGCTTAAAGATCTGACGTCACATTTTTGGGGCTTGTGAGTTACACCAGATACCAGCTGCAGCCACCATTTTATTTTCCCGGAGGTTCAACTTGACCCTCGCATGTGATAATAATAATGTGGACTTAAATAGCATGCGTATCCACCCAAACTGGTGCTCAAGGCGCATTATGTGTACCCTGCTCATTAGAGGCGCATAAATCATTCCTGAAAACCATCTCAGCTCCTGGGGAGTATACAGCTCAATTGTTGCCATTTGAGCGCATATGAGCCTATCAAACATAACAACCAACTCTGCCCTCACAGGTACCCATTTACCCCTGGGTGGAGAGAAGCAATTATCGTAAGTGTCTTGCTCAAGGACTGGCACCATGGTCGCGGTTGAGTTCGAACCCACATTCTGACGCTCAGCCATCAGAACACAAATCGATGCACTAAACCGCTCAAACCATGGCACTCCATAATGATGAAAGTCCGCGCGCAATGTCTCCAGCGATATTTGGATGGCAGAAGTCCGCGTGCACTTAGTGCAGCGTTCATTCTTGCGTGAGCCTCAAAGCATGATGGTAGATATTTGGCACAATGTATCCATTGAAATCCTTTGAATGAATCGCCCGAACCTGTCTCTAACCCATGAATTCGTTACAAACTTCCACTTTCTGTTCTTCCACCATGCAAAGCATCAAACCCTACTTATGTTCGCAATTGTTTCATAAATTCCCAGAAGACAATCAGAGTACAGGGGAATTTTATGACAGGATGAGAACAATCTGGCAATCATTAAATCTCTGTAAAGAAATTGGCCTTGTTTTTGATTGAATACAAACCTGTAACGGATTTTGGCACTAAACATGACATTGTTATGATCTTTTGAGCTGAATTTTCACATGTCTGTTGCATTACATTTGTTGATTCTGTATATTGTTTAGTACTAGCAGTTACCGGTTAGTTCACTAACCATTTAACCGAATTTTATGTTTGATTTACAAGGTTAACCGAGTCAACACCGGCGGCCACACAAACCTAGATTGTCCTAAATGGCACAATATTTATAAATTTTAAATCAAAAGCATCAATAAACTTCCAGCAGTGATTGTTTAATAACCGATGCGGCAAAAGAAAGGTCGGTTGTAATTTTTAATTATTGGTTTAAGTTGGCGGTTAGCATATTAACCCCTAACCATACAAAATTCCGATGGATATTTGTTGCATTCGACGGCCAGTACTGATGACTCAATCTGTATCTTGTTGCATTCAGCACTGGACAGTGTTTGTACAGCAAATGGTCTGCGTTGTGTCTTCAGCAGTACCCTGCTCAATGCAACAGAATCCCTTGTTGTATGTTGTTGCAGACAGCACTGTGCTTGAAAAAGCTGGTCAATTTACTGAACCCTTCACTGCTAGGTGCAACAAAGATCCACATATGGATCTGGTTGCACCCTAACAGGCCTCAATCATTGACCTGCTGTTGTATGTTGTTGCATTCCAGCAGGGGTGATAGAAAAGTGCAGCTAGCATGGTTGAGGTTGTCATGAGGTTAGTGCAGTTTCAGTCAGTTAACCGATTAACTGTCCCAACACAAATATTGTTGTACAATTGATACCATTTCTGCACCTCAATGCATTTCTTGGAAAAAAATCTCATGAAATCAGACATTTGGATAATATATTATATTTTGATTCAAAATGAGTAATCATCGTGGTTTGCCAACACCAACCAATAGTTCACATTCCCTACAGGGTCTCATCTAACCAACTATGCACTCCAAGACAGGCAAAATCGGTCTGGACAGGTTGGAACTATTGGAGCCGTACCTGTCCAGGACAGTCCAGTGGCCCATTATCTAGTCTGCCCTATTAACATGTTCATTATAAACCTGTTTTTAGGTCAGTTGAAGACAAACCTATTTGCGGTGAGTCCTTCTTAACAATGTTGAAGCTAGAAAAAGCTCGGATTGCACCAGAGGTGTCTCGGCCAAACTGCTTTGGGTCCTAAAATGGGACCTAATATCCCCACATTGTCATGGATAGGCGCTCACATTTGCTGATTCGTTATCACAATTTGTCACCAGCTAGTTCAATTTGGACGAGCGGTTTCAAAACCTAGTTCATTTTGGACAGGCAGTTTCAAATCGTGAAACCCTGATTCCCGATAACAACCACATTTTTTTTTTTACTGAAGTGGGACTCAAACCTCTGAGAATGCACTGCTTCTTTTAAGAATTTAGCAGCGTCAGTCAATGGAATTCAACATCACTGAATGGCCCAAATCCTTTGTTCTTGGGATACAATGCCGTGGGCTAGGTTACTAGTTTACACAACTGGCACAAGTCATGCAGACAACAGACTTTGTTACAAATATTACAAATAAATATATCATTTTTTCTTCTTACCGTTGCTTCATTACAACGCTGCATTTGACAACATGCTGGTGCATCCGTCCTTCCAGGGTTAATCATCGCCGCTGACAGAACCGCGGCGGTTGATCATCGGCACCCCACCCTCCGGCTGATGATGGGGAGTAGGCGAGGGGCAACTCGGCTTCAGATAGGTGGCGGGACATCACCACATTCTGGTGGAATATCTGCGGTGTATGAACAAACAACGGTTACCATTAAACCTAACGTATATGCGATGTGACACATGACAGGGAAGAGCGGGCAGGAAATCTATTCTGTTGAGTGCATTAACATAGTGTTAGCCAACAATACCTTTGGGTGTCTTTAGGGCGCCCGTTTATAAATGGGCGCCCCTGTTTTATTTGCAATACACATGCAATTAAGTATTGTGGTTTGGACACCCTGTTTTCAAAGAATAACAAATTTGGACACCCTATCTCCAAATCACCGTGGTGCATAACAGTAACATATCACCAAAACATAAATTTTGAATAAGAAAAATGATCTCTGGTGAAATTTCAGGAAGTAACATGAATTAACCCCTCCTACAATCAGTGCAATTTTTGGAAACAACCCATTCAAACCACTCAAGCCATTAGCTTTTGCCAGTGGCCCTCCTATGGTTACCCTTCTGTGCTGTCACACCACTGAGATTGCAGGGTAAGGTGGTCTCCCATTGATACATTGCAGGCCATACTAATATCTTAAACATTATTTGCAAGCGGCGCTTGGGTGGCACACATTTGATTTTTGTAAGATTACTTGGAAAGGACATCAGGCTTAGTACATGTATGTAATGAAGGTTTGTAGAAAATAATTTAGTGGATGGTGGCCTCCATGTAGGAGGGTTAACGTCTTTATATTTTAACCCTCCTACTATGAGTGCAAATTTAAACAAACCCATTGAGACCACTCTAAGCCATTGCTATGGAAGGCAGTGGCTCTAATGGCTATACTGCATAATATTAATAACATAATACCTCATACATGTACAGTGTGTGTCTGTTGGTTTTTAGTGGTTTTGTGATTGATGTTATTGCAGGGGCATACTATTATGTTCAGTCTCAGTGGCTGGTGGTGGCTTTCCGCAGTCTGTGTTTACAAAATAACTACGCTGAAAATCCCAATGATAGTTTTTTGTTTACAGTGGTCTCCAGTGGCCTCAAAGTTTATACAAAATTACTTAAAGGGTTATACTGAAATGGTATGTGTACAACATATTGGACATTTAGTGGTTGGGGTAGCTCCACATGTGTAGGAGGGTTAAATAAATGACAGTGGTATATACTGCATCACACACATATTAAAAATAATTCTTCCAAAACTATTCTTTTCCTCGTTGAAAACTTTCAATCCTTATAAAGGGGCAATATCGTCATGAACAACAGGGCATAGAATCAGAGTGTAGTTTTTAGATTAACCCTCCTACTGTTTGACCATTTGAAACCATTCAAAATTTCCACTTACCAAAATGCCCATTGGTTTTGTACACACATGGTGATACCATTTGAACAGTGTTGGTTTGAAGCTTTACTACCATTCAAATCCATTCAAATGCATAGAGGTCATTTGATTCACCACTTAGAAGTATCCAAACAAGGTTTTGTATTGACTGTACTACCATTGGAAAGATCCAAACAAGGTTTGCGTGACCTACCATTCAAAACCATTTGGGGAAATCAATACTGTACAGTTATTTCACCATTCAAAACCACAAAAGCGAATGGTTTTCAAATGGTGGATCAACTTGTATGAAAAAGGTACCAGAAGTAGGAGGTTAACTCAGTGACTGAATATAATACCCCACATGATGAGTCATGTGCCGTTGCTGATATAAGCGAGCCAGTAAATTTTCAGTCACATAGTGTTCATCTTAAACTAGGACACCAGTTCCATACCTTGTTGAAAGCGTGCTGTCGGTCATTGACAATACTGTCTCTTTAAGTTAATAAAATGGTCATGATGCGTCTTACGACAGCAGCATCCATGAGAAATATTTGTTCTTTATGTGTACTGGCGAAATCAATACTTAAGGCATAATTTTTTTTTTTTTGTGATAGGCGTTTTGATATAGGTCATTGGGGTAGAATTCGTGATAGGCCATACTTATTCTCATTAAATATATTAATGTAATCCTTACCTACCTAGTAAAGTGGAGAACATATGGATGATGATGGACATATACTTCAAATTATTCCCAGGATATTTATTTCATGAAAAATCAGGCATTTTGGTATCACGATGGCTTCCTCAGTCATGTCAATCTGATCTTGTAAACTCACGGTGGTGTTAACGGTCATTGTACATGCGCGGTGGCAACTATAATAGGATCCTTCTATTTTTCTGAAGGGAGGATTTTTAGAAGGAAATAAAGTCCAAAACCATCATAAAAGTGGATTTTAAAGATGATTTTATTTCTATTACCACCAAAAATCAATGAATCATTTTTTTTAGTGGTTTGTGGTTGCAAAAAAATTCCAGAAAGCCCTTTTAAAAGTGGCGGTCGAATGCGAGCATTCTTTCAGGTCATTATAGTTTAAGGTGATTTCCCTGGCCCACACAAGAAAAATGTGCAACAAATGATTATAATAATAAATGGACACTTACATTTGTGGTAACTGCCAGGATTTGACGCTCATGGCCGCATACATATTAAAAGGCAATGGTAATGGTTTAAAGACGTTTTGGCCTGGGCCGTTATGATGATGGGACATGACTGGGATAGGCCTACCATAACAATAACATGACTGATGAATAACTTAAGAATGAACGCTTCGCGGTAATATGTGCCATGCTCTTCACAGGCAAAATTGTTTTATTTAGAACATTTCTGAACTGGCGTGATTCGGTCTTGGAGTCGCAGATGGCAGCGCATGTTCTAGAATTTGCCTGGCTTACCATATGCTGCTTGTATTAATGTGTGTGTGTGTGTGTGTATTACAGTAGTCTAGCTACTGTAGGGGTGTGATGCAAAACCCAACTGAATGTCACAAACAATTAACCAATTGGAATATGCATTTAACCTTCTCCCCTGTTTGACCATTTGAAACCATCTCCAACCCATTTCCACTTACCAAAATGCCCGTATTGGTTTTGTACATTACACATGGTGATACCTATTTTGAACAGTGTTGCAGTAGCAAGCTTTTACTACCATTCAAATCCATTCTAAATGCATAGAGGGTCCATTGATTCACCACTTGGGTATCCAAACAAAGGTTTTGTATTAGCTGTACTACCATTTGAAAGATCAAACAAGGGTTTTTGTTTAGCTGACCTACCATTCAAACCAGCTGTTGGGGAATCAATAGTATACTGTATGCAGTTATTTCACCATTCAAAACCACAAGAGGAGGAAGTGAATGCCGTTTCCAAGTAATGGTGGATCAACTTTATGAGAAAAGGAATTACCAGAAGTAGGGAGGGTTAATGACCGCCAAATATAGCCACTGTAAAACTATAATCAAAAGTATACAAGTCTAAATGACTTCAACTGTAGTGTAAGTGTAGAGCTGGTTCATAGTTATACTTACTACGTGAATGCGAAATGCGCGCGAAGAATTCCTGAAAGGCAACAATGGTATTTTCATTGTAGACGTTTGCAGTTACCTAACAAATCTCCTTCACTCCCAAATTAAGCATTACATATGAACCGACCTTATGTAAGTTACAACATTATTAACTGTCAAAAGCCAGTTTCATAATTTGTTTTCATTCATCTGTAACGTTACATACTAAGGCCATGAGAATGAAAGTCATAGATTTGCGCCTCCCCGCCGCATGTCCCAAAAGTTACCGCTTAAATTTTTCATTATTTGCCAAAAAATCATTATTTGCACAAAAAGGTATTTCCACCAAACAAATTTAGTTCCAAATCATCACATCAGTAAAACGAAGTTTTACCAAATTTTCCACCAGTATGTGCACTATATAATCATGACATTAGCAATATGTTCTCTTACAGTCTTAGTCCCGACATCGTCGTTCAAAAAAGGTTGCATCGGCGCTAAACTGTACGGTAAACTCCGTCCGATCCGCACCTGCAACTGTACCGCCTTCACATGCACAACACGTTCGCTGTTGAGCCTTTGTATCTTATGCCTGTGTGTGCGGCCCGCACGTATAATGGATGCACGTACGTAGTACTACATACACAGGCGACCATACATACGGCGACGCGTCAAATTAGAAGAAACATCTTGTGATTGCGCAGTGTTATTAATGGAAATAATGAATAATGAAAAAAAGCCTCATGTGTTTTCGAAATTTCCCGGACGCAAATCTATGACTTTCATTCTCTTGGCCTAAAAATAGCAATTGCCAATTCAATAGACCTTATGCATTGACGTCATACGCCGCCATCTTAGAGGTAAAACGATGATGAAACAATGGAAAACGCACATCTATATACGCGCTGCGCACAGATTGGGCCAATGAGCAACCTTCTTTTGACCTCTAGCCGAGGGCGCCCTACTCAAATGACGTCATGTGCATAAGGTCTATTTCTGTCATGCCTGTGGAGTGTGGTCAGGTGGTGGGGTTAGAATGTAGGAATAACACGTAAGGTAGAAGAAGAGTTTGAAGTCCATGACGGATATGAACTTGTGAAGTCCAACAATGTCCAACAGATCTTCCAAAGACAAAGTCAAGAAAAACGGTTTTTGATACGGATATATGTCGAAGTTACAAGGTTGCCCTTCATCAGTAGTGGCACGCGGACCCGGAATTATAGGATTCAGGTCCGTGCCACACTGGTTAGGGTATGCGTATCCCACGCATTGTCGCATAAATCTGTTCGGCCACGCTGACCTCAATCTTTCGAGGTTGAATCGCCGTGGCGAAGACACCGTGGAGATAGCGCTTTGTAACGTTTCGCTGAGGCCGTTCTTTTTGACGTACCCAGGAGATTTTTATTCGAAGACGTAGATCACATATTCTACTTTAACTTCGTTCTAAAATTTTCTGAATGCGGCATCTAGAACTAGAAGTTTCCAAAAAATATTCTCGAAATTTGGGTTCGCTCTTGCTCATCAAAACCATCGACGATTTACCAAAAGGTGAGTAAAATCACTTATCAAACCACAAATATCATTTTTCTACACTTGTTTTCTACCTCTTGGCCAATTTTGACGGCGATTGAACGTCTCCCAATTATGTTTTTGGTCTCCCCAAACATCGATGTCAACCAAAGATTGTATTGCGCCGCTGCTCAGCGCGCTATAGACCTACTCAATTTTCAGTCCGATAAATCAGTCCGTTTAAACCTAATAAGTAATATACATCGGTAACACAATATTAAATATTAGTTTTCATGAACTTATTTCATTTTTTTTCTTCATATTTCCAGTCCAATATCATTTATTGTTTTTTATAATGTTTAATTAAATCAGGGATAAGAATTTCTCGCGGATTTCAGTATAAATATTTAAAATTCTCAGATTTTAGTGATTTTTTTTCTCTATTTTTTAAAATCTATTTTCATTATTTTTTTTTTTCCAGTCCAATATATTTATAAAATTGTTTTAATATTAAATTAAATCAGGGATGAGAGGCTTTCAAGATTTTAGTGTAAAAATATGAAAACAATCCTCAGATTTGAGTAATTTATTTTTCATTATTTTTAATTTATTATTATTTTTTAACACATTTTGTTTGTAGGCCTATTTCTTATTTTGTAAATCAGCACCATATAACAAACTAATCATTGAATTAGCCTGAAATAGGTTATTATTCTTCCTCTTTCCCAAGCATTCCAGTGATACCAACCTTTGAAAATCAGACAAGAATTAAGAAAGTTATGATATGGAATCCGAGAAAATCTAGGAAACGGGTCACAACTCAAATGTACATTTCTGTGTTTTTCCTTATAAAATAATTGCCATTTACGGGCCTAAAATTGCCGGCTTCAACATGTCATAACTTCCTTATTTTTTGGTCACAGGAAGATGATCCTTATATCATTGTAATCGTCTATTCAAGACCTTGACAATGATACCAGTTGTATTGGAGTCTGTTGATTTGAAAATTTTTGTCACATAGCTACACTGGTGGGGCAAGTTTATACAAGGTAACGTAAACCAGTTACGTCGATAATCGCATCTAATTAAAATCTGCTTTCCTCGAAAAAGGCACAAAGTTTACCTGTTGCGTTTATGGGTGGAAGGACGGTGCCGACGGGCAAACAACGACCCATTTTCACTGTTTTCCCAATTACTAAGAAGAGGTCTCGCTTTCTCGCCCTTCACGTCCGCCATCTTGGCTTACGAATAATCACATCATCGCGATCGAACGCGAAGTACATACGTCATCGATGTCATAGATCATCATGTGACCTTGATCACGTGTGGACATTGTTTACTTTTGTCATGCAGCATGTGGGTTTTTAGGTCGATCTCAATGGATGGAAAAAAGAGTCAGGAGTATTTTATGACCAAAAAACCGCAGCCCTTTTTGGCCATATTTAAGATGATTTGTTTTTAAAGCCCTAATACACTACACAGGTATTCTCGAAAAACATTCCACACAGTTTTATGAAAGTTGAAACTTACTCTGGATGATTGTATCAAACATTCCTGAATTATTTCTGTCTGAGGTGCTTATTGTCACCATTAATCAAATTATTTTGCAAATGAATTTCTGTCCTTTGGAGATAGGTGTATAGCCAGAACTTTGTCATGAGAGGGTGAAGGAATGGGGAAAAAATTTCACCGGAAAACTTAACACCCCTCCCCTAATCAGGCGCGGATCCAGGAATTTTTTAGACGGGGGGGCACACCCAACACGAACATTTTTTTCCTATGCTAACATTGTATATTTGTTTGTAATCATGTTTTTTTCCCTTTGTTTTCGCGCCTTAAGCGCCCAGCAGGGTGGATATGTGCGCGCTACAAATGTTTATTATTATTATTATTGATTATTATTAAATGCGAGCGCGAAGCGCAAGCCCGAACATGACGTTGGGTCCGGGGCCCGCTTAAGGGCCCCGGAAAATTTTGGATTCTGGATGCTCTGGTGGTGCAATCTGAGGCGATTCTGGCCAGTTTCACCTGACTTTTTTGCAAAAGTTTTCAAGATTATAAGGAATATATATATATATATATATATATATGTATATATATATATATATATATATATATATATATATATATATATGTATATATATATATATATATATATATATATATATATATATATATATCAATCATTATTTTAGCAATGTCATGACTACAACAATATAAGTTTCCTCCTCCCCGATTTTTGGCATTTAATTTGCAGTTTTTGACTTCAGTTTTAATTTATCCGAATTCAGTCCAGATGAAATTTTCAAGAAAAGGGCTTGATTTCATACTGTTCCTTGCCCTGTGTTAAAACCATCGGCAGATTAGCTGTAAGACCATCGTACTTCGCAGGCCTATGCGTACTCGCGTAGAATCCGACAGTAAATTGACATCGGCGATTGTAATTTCCCACACGGTACCCCGACCCTTCTTCAGATGAAACGGAACAATTTGTAGACGTGGAGAATTGGGTCAAAAAACCCAGACTAGCTTTGCACCCGATCACAGACTACCGATTGCCAAACGAAATGTAGACTAACTAATTTAGGGAATTATTGAAAAAGTCACTATAATCATTATTGGAAATTGATACAAAATCCACTTTTCTCAATAGTGACAGTATACCAAACTGAAGGCGCTGTTCACCTTGGATGGTGGCTTTATTTTACCTGCACCCTTAATTTTTAATCCTTTTTTATCAACCTTTATGAGACACATCCTTGATATTTTTATCACCGAAGCTTCTGTGGAAAATCAAATATAATATAAAAGAAACTGCAATCAATTAATTGCCATAATGAGGTTGTGTTAAACTTTATGAAGTCATTCCATGATCTAAATTCGTGGAGGAAAATTGATCTTTAAGAAATGGGTTGACTAAAATAAATAAATCAGTTCCTCTGAAGATTGCTATGGGCTAACCAAGACTGGCCTGAAAGTCCATCGAAGAGAAATTATACTACACTGGTTAGACCACATCTTTGATATGGGAGCATTGCTTGGAAACCCCATATCACCAAAACATCTCTTCGCTTGAAAGATTCCAGAGACGAGCTGGCGTTCAGAGCGGCAAGACCTGCCTGTCGAACTTACGGCAGAAGTCAGTTGTTTAAACGTCGACTCTTCTGCCGTGTCTAATTCAAATACAGTGAAATCTCGATAAGTCAAATCTCAGGGAATGAACTCAAACTTCGACTTATGCGGAGTTTCGAGTTAGAGGTCGCTATTTTACCCCCTTGAGTGCATAAATTATCGTACGCCCGCAAAGTAACCTTGTAGCACGGGGAATTAAGCACACAAGATGCAACATTTTAAAATTTGTTATAAACGTCTTTATAATTATTTATTAATTTGTTTCAAATGGCATGATTTTTGTTTAAAGTTTTCCAAAATATAAAATTATTGTTAACGCTTTCGAAATCAATGATGACCTACAACTCATTGGTGTGGAGATTTGGCTACGCAACGAGCTAAAAAATTAAAAAGGATTGAGCGCATTTCCAGCACCGCGTTGACGTTAGCGTGTTTGAAACGGTCAAGCCACCATCACTGCAGCTGAAGTCTGGATGTCCTAACTTCTTTGCCAAAGACCTGGCCCTTTTCTTGAAGAATTGGACCCGAAATCGGAATGTTTTTTCGTACAGCTTTGAACCGGGTCCAAAGCAGCCTCTTCAACATCGGGAAAAGCCACCTTTTCATGCGTTTCCGACCTGCTGAAAAGACTCATTGTTGAACTGTTCCAGCAGTTTCTCCTTATTACATGTAATGTAAATTTTGGGTCATTATTTAATTAGATACGGCAAAAGTTCGACGTTTGAAGCAGGCCTATAAACAAACTTACTAACTAGTAACTAACGGAGAGATGATATGACCATAATTTTGTTGAGATGCATCACAGCCTTGCATCTGCTATATTCACTGCAAAGGAATTTGGCAAGGAGCCCAGATAATTAAGCTGCTCAAACGAAGTATACTACGTGATGTACTTTGGTCAAAGAACGTTCGTGGTTTTGGGTACAAATACAACTTTATCATGATGAGACGATTTTCTCTTTAAAAGCCAAGGTCTATTTGTTTGTGGCACCAATTTCAACGATCAAAAATAATACATGGTTTCATTACTGGACATGATGGCACTGGATATTTTATTAATTGAAAAGAATGTGTGCGTTTAGCCACTCAAAAAGGATTTTGGCAAAACGAGCAAATCATTCAGTCAAGTGATCAATTGTTTCCTGCTGGCTGTGGCCATTTAACCGGTAATAAACTCCCCCAAGAGGATTAGATGTTGAGATGGAGAGGTTGAAATCCCCTGAGCTCCGGGAAATTTCTTCGGTTTTCTCTCAAAAGAGGGTTTCAGTTCCATGGCATGATTGATAACCTTTTTTTTCTTGTTGCATTTTCAGTATTTATTTTATGCCAAAGGTAGACACAGCAGATGTTTAATATTGTCGCCGGTATTTTTTAGGCTACTCCTTTTCTCTGACCTCCCTCTTTTTTTCCCTTTTTTTTTTTTCCTTTTAATATATTTTTTGTTTACTCAATTTACCTGGGGCACGTGCCCCGCGGCCCCTGGATCCGCGCCTGACTAATGGTAAACATGTGGTAAAATATTTCATTGTGGGTAAATGTTGTTTTTCAATTTATTTTATTATTAAAAATAAATTAAAAATAAATCCAAAATTAATTTCGTCTTCCAAAGACAGAAATTCCACATTGAATGAATGCAAACAATCGGTTTCTACATCAGCGATATTTGGCGACCACCATACTACGGACAAGAATCTTCTATATCCAAAGTCCACAGCCACCCCAGACTGAGGGATCTCCTATATCCTAAGTCAACCACCCTCCTTCCCCTGTGCTTTGTTAATTAACAACTGATTCACTTCAGTGAGCACACACACTCCCAGCTCTCCCCACCTCCCAGGGATCCCAGTCCCAACAGTTCCCGCCTGCACGCTTCAATGCACTAATCCTCCAGCATCCAGCCATCGCTTGATCCTCCCGCAATCTACTTAAAAGCAGCATTTCCCGAGGTCCGGCATTCTCCTGAGGACGATCAGAGCATACTGATTGAAACGTCAAGAACCTCCAGTTCTTTTCAGAACTACTACTACTCATAGAGAATTTCACATGGTGTCACTGCATTTAGTCTTACTTATTCTCTTCACCATGCAAAGCTACAAGTTTTACCAATCTGAATGTATTTTCTTAGTTACAACACAATGAAATAAACTCAAGCTTTCACAGTTTGTTGTTATACATATTACTTGATTTGTTTTAGAGTATGTATTTATTTACAGACATTTTACCAAAAGTGTACACTGGCTTTAAGGGAGGAGGGCCAAAGTCATGTACAGCCAAGCCTTTGAGAAGCCCAGACAAGCCTTTGAGAAGCCCAGCCAAGCCTTTGAGAAGCCCAGCCAAGCCTTTGAGAAGCCCAGCCAAGCCTTTGAGAAGCCCAGACAAACCTTTGAGAAGCCCAGCCAAGCCTTTTGAGAAGCCCAGCCAAGCCTTTGAGTAGCACAGCTGTTTTGAGAAGCCCGGCCAGGCCTGGGCTACCTTGCCTCCTAATCTGTCTTTTGTGAGTCCCTAATCCTTGTAACAATACAGTACCTAGGTAAAACTTGTAGCTTTGCATGGTGAGGATGATAAGTAAGACTAATTGCAGACAGTGGAATCTCAATTGAGTAGTAATTAGTTCTGAAAAGAACTGGGGTACAACTCGACGTTCTCGATCAGTATGCTCTGATCGTCCCTCAGGAGAATGCCGGACTCTGGAAAATGCTGCTTAAGTAGGCTGCTGAGGATCATCCCTGCTGGAGGATTAGTTCGTTGGGGCGCAGGCGGAAACTGTGAGACTATGAGACTACGATCCTAGGGATTGGGAGAGGAGTGTGCTCACTGAACTGAACTCAGTTGTTAACAAGCACACAGGGGAAGGAGGGTGGTTGACTTTAGGATATAGGGATCCCTCAGTCTGGGTTGGTTGTGGACTTTGGATATAGAAGATCCTTCAGTCTGTAGTATAGGTCGCCAAAATGTCGCTGATGAAGAAACCGATGTCCTGTGGCACAGTGTCGTGTTTGACGATCTCGATGGCCTCTCTGATGCGTCTGGGGTGCCATGCGTCGATGGGTGTGATGAGTTGGGCTGCCTGCCAGTCGATTTGGTGGTCCTTGATGTGCGAGTGCTTGACGATGGCGGACTTCTCGAAATCTCCTCTGCGGCCGTGTGCTCGGTGTTCCTTCAATCTGATGGGGAGGTTGCGTTTTGTTTCCTGATGTACACCTTACCGCACTCTGGGGATCCGTAGACTCCCGCTCTGTTGTTTGGGTCCGGTTTGTCCTTGTGGGTATGTAAAAGTCCTTGAGTTTGCTGGGGCTGAGTGGAACACATCGATGCCTGCTTGTCGGAGGATGCGTTGTAGTTTGTGAGACGTCGAACCTAGATAGGGGAGACAAGCAGAGAGGGTTAGATCACTTACCTTGCTTTTGGAGTTTGGAACCGGCTTCGCTGTGCTGATCTTGTTGGGATTGTACCTGCCAATCAACATAACCTGGACTTCTGAAGGGCCTAGCCCAGGCAAGCAGAGCTCATTATACAGTCTGTCCCCAAAAAAGTGTCATTCTAACTATTTATGAAAATATACCAAAACCACGAAATAAATTTTGGAACTTTTTCAATTGCACAGATACTCCTAATCCTTGGCCTAAACACCTGTGATTACATAAAACTCACAGGTGTTTAGGCCAAGGATTAGGAGTCTGCACTGAAAAAGTTCCAAAATGTATTTTGGGGTTTTGGTATATTTTCAGAAATAGTTAGAGTGACACTTTTTTGGGGACATACTGTATAGGCCAATAGGAAGGGGAAAGCCCGGGCTTCTCAAAGGCTTGGCTGTACCATGAGTTTGGCCCTTGTCCCTAAGTGCTTTTGATAAAAGGTAATTATGTGAATTCATTGAGGATTAGCACATTTGTAAAGGAACCTAGTCCCAGTTTCATCAAGCCGCTTAGCAGCCAATTGTATGCTTACTGTACATTTTTCATTTCATAGCACTGCTAACCGTTAAGCATGAAGAAAGGCACGCCAACTTGCTGGCCATTATTGCAAGCAAATGAGTAAAGCAATACAAATCCATGGTGAACGCGCACTCGCCTGCTTTGAATTTTCTTGATAACCTGTGAAATAGTTTTGCTTAAGCAAATTTGTCTGCTATAGTTAGCACGGAAATTTGCTTATGGGTATGGGCCCAGTCTGTGTATATTTCTGCTTATTTGGATTTCAAGGCCGGGAGTTGTTTTGGTGATGGTACCAAAAAACAACCCGATATATTATTGCATCTGATATGTTGTCATTTTTTAATAAAAGCTAAATGTTATACATTTTGAAGTGGATCACATCCTTCATTAGAATGAATGCAAACCAATTTTCCTTGATAATGAAACAATGAAATTAGCTGAAATTTTGACAGGTTGATTTCTGTATAAAATTGTATTTGTATTTTTGATGTTTCGATGTAAGGACCCCAATGAAAATAAGCCTATTATATGTTATTGGCTTTTGGGGTTATCCTTGGATAAATCTGGTATGTTTTCTCGTTTTCTTTGTAATGTGTTTTGTATTTTTGTCATCTTTTACCTGAATAAATTCAATCAATCAATCAATCATTTCTTGAGTTTTATAAAGTATGGACACATTTACAAACATGTTACCGATGGTGTAAATTCCCTTTAATTGGGTGGAGGGTCTTAAAAAAGGTAATGTTTTTACTTCTAAAAGAAAGACAAATGCAGCCAGATTTCACCCAACAACAAGCTGCAATTATAACAAAACAGACACATATTTAACAAAACAAAATGGAATATACCAATCTAGGCAAAATAACACTATTTTTAATTCATCTGAACAATTCAAACCATACAATTTAAACTTTCAAAATAAGCTACACATATTTTGAAGAATTTTTATTTGAGTAATAATATTCACACCGTGCATTAACCCTCCTACTACTACAAGGTTCAAAATCAGTCAAAATGTTGATGTACTTGCCAAAAGGTATATCTAGTGCACTTAAAAGTCGAACACTGTCAAACCTTATGTGTAGTAAGTACATTTACAGGTCAAAATGAGTTGAATGTTTTTGACTGGTAAAAGCATTGTCTGGTATTGTTCAGGGTGGTCAAAATGACAGTAAAACCAGTCAAAAATTCCCCCTGTGTGCACAACACAGTCAAAACAGGCAGTTGACTGATTTTGACCTCTGTAGCTGCTTCCCACTAAAGTGCAGCTATAGTACGAGGGTTGTTAATTATAGCTAAGAACTGTATTGGTCTTGTGTACATTTCGAATACCCTGGGCCAAATTTCATGGCTCCGCTTAACGCTTAACGTAAGAAAAAAAATCAGTGCTTATTATAGCAGAAAAATCCGTACTTATATAAGTGTATTACAGAGTCTGCAAGGAAATTCTGCTTTGTGTAATGACTTTAATGCTTACAAGGCTGGCGCAAATATTCTGCGCTAACCCTGTAAGTCGTAAATGGTAATTGTGAGCGCGGAATTTTGTGTTAAGCAGTGCTGTGAAATTGGGGCCCTGCTGTAGTTGTTGTCGGGAGACTACGATACCTAACCACGAGCATAAACCCCAGGGCGATGGCTGTATCCGGCTGGGGGATTTATACCACCCCCATCTGATAATGGCATAAGCTGATAATGGTTATCAAACTTCCCTAGGGGTATATTTTATCTGAGGTGCTGTCATTTTTAGGAAAAGTGAATAAAATTTGAAAATAATTTGAACTGAAAAGAGCAGAATTTCCTCAATTCCATGTAAAAATGAACAATATAAATCTGAATGTTTTTTCATTATCCTCTCCCCTCTCCCCTCTCCCTCTCCCTCCCCCCCCCCCCCCAAAAAAAGAAGAAAATCAGTGGGTGTATACTATGAGTGTGTCATGGGTTTGTCAAAAGGAAGGGGGATGTCAAACTCTGGAATTGATTCTTATAGAGTATGTATGCATTTTCGGTGGGTGTATACTCCGAGTGTGTCATGGGTTTGTCAAAGGAAGGGAGATGTCCAACACTGGAATTGACATTACCTATACCCCCTAACAACCCCCCCCCCCCCATGGATTTTTTACAGCAACATTTATGCCACTGTTCTAAACACTTTACTAGAAATATTTACTGTATGAATACATGTATTTTGTATAAGATTAATTTTGTATAAGGAGATTTGTTGTTCCATTGTCAAAGATTTCTTTTGTTGAATCATACTATATGATCCGAATACATAAAGCCAACTTGTGCACTCAGTTGTGAACCCTGTAACTCTATTGTATTTTTTATTTAAGAAATCTAAAAATTACTCCAAATTATATGATTATGTAACTATGATAACCCGTTAGAACAAAATTTATAAAACCATAATTCTGCCAGCACCCTATAACTGCACCAGTATACTTGGTCGAATTTGAAACACTTACAAATTTCCCTTAATGAGAACTGTGAAGTTCATTTCTCAAAATCGACTCTCCCTCATCAAATAATTTTTTTTTTAAAATTACTCCTAATTATATGATTATGTAACTGTATGATAACCCGTCAAAACAAAATTTATAAAACCATAATTCTGCCACCACCCTATAACTACACCAGTATACTTGGTCGAATTTGAAACATTTACACATTTCCCTTAATGAGAACTGTGAAGTTCATTTTCAAAATCCGACTTTTCCTCATTGTGAAAAGAAAACAAATGTATACATCAGTGACCAAATATACTCATAGTTTGGCCACAGAATTGCCTTTGAGTTCTTTCCTCCCTGACGGTTGTTTTCTCTGCGGCTTTCCCTCCCTGTCAGAATTGTACTGGAAAATCCTGGTGGAATAACCTCGCTGAACTTCTGGTGAACCTCTTTGCTGTTCAGGACAGGCTTCACGGCCGCAGTGGCCTCCATCCGTCTGCAGTAGGCATCAAAATCGGGCAGCTTGGCCTTGATGAGGTCGGTGAGCTTGTCGGAGACTACCAGGCGTTCGTTAAAGGGCCAGATGTTTAAGTCAAGCATACCTGGCAGTTGTCCTGAATAAAAGGTGAAAAACAAACACAAACAAAACAGGTTATTTTAATAATGAGATGGGGTTGCCTTTAAATTTTCCCCCTATTTTTGGGGTCCAAATTAAGATGATGGCTCAGCTGGTAGAGAACTGATACAGTAATCCAGAGGTTGCAGGTTCGAATCCTGCTTCAGACGTTTGTTCACTCAAAATATAATGTTTGTCAGTTGGCAAAAGCCCCTTACTTTGAACCACCATACTCATCAGAAATTATTTATCAAACAATATGTAATTTATTTATTTTTTTATTAAATTTTTTTTTTTTTGCATTTGAATAGAAATATACTCACACATTCCCCACTCCCAGGCATATGTTTTGTGCATTTGAAGATATTTAATTTGCTGGAAAACCAAAGGTTGAAAACTTTCTTACAGTTTAAGGGACAGTATCATCACGATCAGAGCAGACTTTCACCAGGCATGGAATCACCATCCTAGTTTAAGATCATCACAGTGACTGAAAATTACTGGCTCATTTATGCAGCAGCAACGGTCGGTAATATGACCTTATCATGTGGGATATTATTTTCAGTCACTGAGTTAATCTGAGACTAGCACTCCGATTCCATGCCCTGTTGATCGTGAAGATATTGTCCCCTTAACCCTTTCCTTACCATAGGCGACTTTAGTCAACCAAGCTTTCACACAAAAAAGCACTCAAGCCTGAGCACAAAGGCCATTTGTTATAAAGCTGTAGTTTTGTCCATGTTCACCCTCTATACCCAAGCTTACAATGGTTGGAAAGAGCAAGATCGGATCTTTCCATTGATGGTGAAATAAATTAAGGTTGCTATTATGCAATCCCTTCAAACTGGAGTGGAAAGATCCGAAATGCCAAACACCTACGGAGCGCCATGTGTTTGTGTACAAAAAAGTGTTTGAGTTTACAGATCACACTGAGGAAACAAAAGACAGAGAACTTGGACATTTATTGACCGATCTTAATGTTTTTGGATTTTATGAAAGGAATTCAACAAGTAAGATATTTTTATTATTTATTTTGCTGTAAAACTATATCTTCAAGGTGATAATAGAGTTTGTAAATTGGCCTTTGAACACAAAGCTTTCTGTTGTGTAAGAATGTGTGCTTCACGCTTGAGTGGTCAAACAATGCGGTCACCAGCGGTTGTTTATGTCAAAACAATTCGTACTGAGAGGGTTAAACAAAAAGCGGACATTTAATACAAGACTGCTTCTGATATTCAAACTCGATAAGTTTCACTTCACAAGTTTTATGTAAAACTTATAGCTTTTATGTGTTTTTACTTACCACCAAGGAATGGGGTTCCCCGTTCTTTAGCTCAGCATCAAATATCAGCTAGGCCATCCAGGAGATTTGTTATAGCTTCCTCGTCCGCAAGGCCCAGACTTGGCAAACTTGTAGAAACTAGGGATCACCTGAAGATTGAAACAAGATGAAAGAATCCATACTTTTTCTTCTGATTGATTTTTGTGATGAGCAAAGAATCATTGACTGATGCTAAACTCAAATTCAGCAATCAATCTTTTTGGCTCAAAAAATCTGAATTTGCACAAACATTAATTTTGTAAATGATTAACTGCATGTCCTAATGAGTAAGGGTGTCTCAATTGTTATTTATAACGACAGTTAAGAGAATCTGAAAAAGCGAGATGTGATCAATTGGTGGTCACAAGCCAGAATCATGTTGGAAAACACCTCCAAACTGGTAGGTAGCCAGGTGAGATACATATAAAAGGGGGACGGGCAGCATGAAATATTAAATTCTACTACCCATTTATCATTTGCTCTGGCAATACACACAGATTATTAATCACTGTATGTTAATTAACCCTAACCACCCCAAATCCTACAAAATCCTCCAAGGGGCACTTTTTGGTAAAAATTCAGCACTGTTGGAAACTGGTACTTTCACCTCTTCAAATGGGACAAAATTACTACTTGGCAAGAAGTACAGGCCATAAGTGCTCTCCATGGATTTGGATGAGTTTGCTACATGGACCAATTGATTAGATTTTGATGAAGATCCGATTTCAGGAAAGAGTATATTTAGGACCATATCTATCGCAGATCAGCAAGTAGAACCGATAGGGGGGTGAACAAATTTCAGGTATCGTTGGCGGCTGTCACGTCCAAGACCCTGGTTCGAATCCTGGGGAATTTTTTTTTTTTGTACAAAATTTATCTATTTAGTATAGCATAATCAAATAGGGTAATTAACGACTTCTAGGAATTTCTTTTCTCTGAAATTCTGCCTAGCTCTCCTACTTGGCGGAGGTTTGTACTCTTTTCTAGTTCTATTTTATTATGGCCAGTTGCAACTGCAAAACACAGCAACTAGACTGCTTTAGAATCACACCTGCTGTGAGCAACAGCCTACCATACAGGGCCCAATTATCACCCTAACCCTGCCAGACGCAGCACAGTGCATCAGGTGGAAAAGTCTGGTGCACTTTGATGGATTCAGCTGTCAACACCAGTGCATAAGCAGCCAAGTCTGAGGCTATTGAGAGCTGGTCCCATTGAACAATGCAGAGTTGTATTCTGCTGCGTTTGGTGACCACTTGAGATTTGTGACAAGATGGATCTTTCTTGCTGCACTGGGCAGCCAAGTCACTTTGATAAACGATGCAATCTAGCCAAAATACCCTGGAGGGTTAGGGTTAATGAGCCACTAAGCAGAACATATTGCTTAGCAAATACATCTCCTTAGCAAAACTGAGCCGAGAACCTGCCAAAAGCAATATACATGATGTGACAATATGGCTGGTAACCTAATCTTACTAAGCAAAATGTTTATGTGCTCAGCAAACGTTCTGGGGCCAATTTCATAGAGCTGTGCTAAGCAGAGAATTTTGCTAAGCAAATATTTTTTGCTAAGCGCTATAAAACAGACTACCAGCCAAAAGGCATACATTTTGTATGAAGTTTGGCTGGTAACCAAAGAAATTTGCTAAGCAATTTTTCTGGTAAGCAATTTTCCTACTGAGCAGACTCTATGAAAGTGACCCCTGATGTACGTAGAATGTACCTTGGATGAAAACACTTCCATAAGCATTTTATCCTCGGCCTTCTTGAATGGATCTTTCGGGTAGAGTGGCGGGTCGGGATACAGTTCATCCAGAAGGTCACAAATAATGTTCGACTCGACGACGACCTTTCCATTGACTTCCAGCACTGGCACTTTACCAAGTGGGTTAAGCTTGAAGAGAAACTCGGGCTTGTTTGACAGGTTACAGTTGATCTCCTCATAACTGAAAGTCAATTTTAAATTACATAATTTTTGAATATTATACTTTGCAGGTGAGGTCTAGGATTGGTAATTCAAAAATAAAAATGAACAAATGTTAATGTAAAACTAACTTTTGTGTTCAGAAGATGACAGTATTATTCTTCCCTAGAAATATATTTTTGTCCGAGGTAATGTCCTTTTTAAGACAGTGGAATATTTTTCACTTCCAGTTTGAATTTAACAGTATTCTTTCCCAGGGCCATCAATGTGGGGGAGGTGTCAAAGCCAATTCTCTGACTGACTCAGCGGTGGTAATGAATTGGTATCAAATTGAACACCTTCAAAATTGATGGACGAGATAAACTGTAGGTATCCATGAGAAATTTTTATTTTTTTAAATTTATTATTATTTTTGGGAATTGTTACGCATGAATAATTTTGATGGGGGTGATAAATGTATGTGACAACATGTATTTCTTATTTAGAACATTTCTCCCTCAAAACAATGTCTTACTTGATCCCCTTGGCGTGAAGCACCAAGCGAGGGCGCTGTGCATAAGGGCAGTACTTCATGCTGAAGAGATGAAGTGAGCCATCTGTCAGAGGAGGCATAGGATCACCTGTAAACCATTGAATCAATTAAAATATGAAATTATCAAACTTTTTTCCTTTTTATCACTCATATTCGTCAGAATTTTAACAGACTGCAGTGGTGGATCCCTCGGTGGGGGCTGAAACCCTTCTCTCTGCTAACACCTTTTGTGTAACTATCATGAGAATATGGACATTTTGGGTAGAATGTCATATCCGCCCGACCGCCACTTTTTCTCATTCAATATAACCAATAATGTAATCTTACCTAGTAAGGTGGAGAACATATGAATGATGATGGACATATACTTCAAATTATTCCAGGATATTTATTTCATGAAAAATCAGGCATTTTTGGTATACAATGACTTCCTCAGTCATGTTAGTCTGATCTTGTCAACTCCCCCTTTAGTGACCAACACGGTCATTGTACATGTGCAGTGGCAACTATAATAGGATCCTTGTATTTTCTGAAGCGGAGGTTTTTTTTAGAAGGGAAATAAAGTCTGAAAACCATCATAAAAGTGGATTTTAAAGATAGTTTTCACTTTCTGTATGCCCAAAAATCGATAGAATAATTTTTTAACTGGTTAGTGGTTGCAATTTTTTTTTTTAAACCCTTAAAAAGTGGCAGTCGGATATGGCATTCGCCAACAACTTGAAATTAATTTTTAATATTTATTAGCAAAGAAGAAATAAAGTTAGATCCTTCCTCCATGGATACGTACAAAGGACAATCGACAAAAACTTGCTTTACACTTGATTTTATTAGTTTTTTCTAGCATGTATTTATGCAATTTTAAATTGTTTCAATTAACAAACTTGACTATCCTCTTCCTGGTGGCAGGAGTAACTAGTCCAACTGCCTCTTCCCCTCACAGTCTCCTCCTTTAAGAATGACAACAGCGACAATCACGTCATATTGTTAAAGGAAAATTATGTTATGAGAATAGGATGAGACTGTGAAGGGAAGAGGCAGTAGCCGGACTAACGTTAGGTACTATTAGATACGTGTTCAATTTACAAAACCATGCAGGAATTAATCCGTAATTCTTTCCAGGTGAAAGCGAAAGTTTATCGGCGTTTGCTGTTACTGCAACCATGGAAGAAGGAATTCTTCCATGCTGCAACAGAACCACGAATTGCCCCACCAGTGTGGCACGGACCTTGCCCCACCAGTGTGGCATGGACCTTGCCCCACCAGTGTGGCACGGACCTGTAGGGCTAGCACGGACCTAGTCTATCAAGGATACAGGTCCGTGCCACACTGGTACTGAGCTCATATAAATCTAGCCCTGATAGGACCCCATCTTCAGTGCACTTCCCATCGGAAGTTTACTTTGCAGAGTAGATAGGGTCCTATCAGGGCTAATATAAATCCTGCCGTCATAAATTTATTTTTAAAAATGAAGTGATTGAAAGTGAAACGCCCCCTCACGGACGCGGACATTACTTACCGGATTGAAGGTGTTTTTCCGACATACTTCTGATTCTAATCTATGGTACAACGGGTACAACTATGACTATGATCAGATGGTATCGATAATTATATAGGCCTATAACACTAACAGTTATATGCTGCTTGGCTGCCTGCAGAATTTGCGTTTTGCCAAATCATCCAGTCGACTATATTTATTTTTATGCCAAATCATTGGACACTGATGACCTCTGGCCCTGACCTGCAGTGGACACCGGTGGGTACTTCAACAAAATCCTGGTGCCGAAGTAGTATGGCACGCCATAGCAGACATAAAGAGTATGGAATACCATAAAAAAATGGCAAATATATTCAACCCTATTTTAAAAAGTAAGTAATTCTAAGTAGGAATAACCGAAAATAAGACTTCCATTATTCTTTAACCCTTCAAAAAACCTATGAAAATGTACTTCGCCACTACCGCGAACGGCAGGAAATGAAACAAAAGCCGTCGGGGACACTTTCACTGATTTTGATGATGTACATGTACATGTACATGTACATTTACGGCAGGGTGAACGCCAAACTGTTTACTGCGGTACGTTTTGTACATAAAGCATATTACATCTCGTACAGCTACCTAAAAATAAGTTTACCAACTACGACTTCCGAAAGTGTTTTTGAAGAAGTTTCCAAAAGTTAAGATTCCAGGAAAGTTAATCTCACTGCAAAATGTGTCCAAATTGTTCTTGTACTGTGCCGATAAAAAAGAATCCTTTGGTGAACTTTTCGGTGTACAGCCGGAGCCACAGACAAACGCGCGGCAGCCATAAGACGGTGGGTTACGTTTATAGAGCTACAGTAGTACCGTCCGTATTGTTTACTACTCAAAACAATTTAGGGAACTCCGGAATAATCTCAGTTAAAGCAAGATCATTTATTTCAGATAAACACAATGTTTCACAGAATTGATGAGAAACAACTGCACAATGATACAGATGATAAAGGATGCATGTAGTGATTACACATTTCATGACACGACTACTGAAAGAGAGAGGGTATGGTGTTCTATAATGGACACCTACGCGGCGACTTTTTTTTTTACGCGGCGACTTTTTTTTTAGGCGGCGACTTCCGGGTTGTTGAGTGTTTTTCACCCAAAGAAAATAGGCATTGTATATTTGAGTAGTATGTCAGATGAGGGAACCGGACCACCTACTCAAAAAATCATTTTCTTCAAATTCTCTGGGGTAGTAGTAGGGGGGTTTGAAAAACTAGCATTTTAAGAAAAACGATATTCTTCAAATTCTCTGGGTAGTGGTAGGGCGTTTTGAAAAAAGCAGTTTCCCACATGTTTTAAGCATAAAATAGATATAAGTTTTGAGGCTTTGCATGGTGGAATATCGATATCGTTTCGGTTTGCGGTAACACCATGTGTTTATCTCAACTAACGTGAAGCTGAGATACAGGTTCTGAAAAGAACCGTATCGCACAATCGTATCTCAACCTTCGTTAAGTGAGAAAGGTTCAAGGGAGAACCAATTTCGGGCAACTGCTTTTTCTCTACTGTCGCTAAGTGAGAAATATGGTTCAGGGAGAACCATGGGGACTTCACGGTTAATATGGTTCAGGGAAACCAAAGGGACTTCACGGGTTATTCTCAACGTTTCGATTAGCCTGCTCTAATCTTCTTCAGGAGAATGAAGAGGTTTGCCGATGCAACTCCTTAAGTAGTATTTGCTGGGATTATGTGTAGAATGGGAAGTGTTCCGATTGGTGCTACTGTTGTGTGATGTGTTGTGATTGGTTGCCACCGTGGCATTGTTCTTGTTGTGTGTTTCCTGGGTGTGTGAGTTGCCCTGCTCGCTGAGGCGTATCAGTTGACAGTGGGGTGTGGGTGTTGGTGGATGGTAGGATTGAATGCCAAATGTTGCTGATGAAATAGCCGATGTCCTGGGGGACAGTGTCATGTTTATGAATCTCAATAGCCTCTCTGATACGACGGGTGTACCAGTGCTTTTCCGGGCTATGATCTTTGCATTCTGCCAGTCAATGATATGGTCCAAATCGGTGGAGTGTTTGATGATCGCAGATTTGTCACATTCCCCTCTGCGGCCGTGGGCCTTGTGTTCCTTGATCCTGGTCGTGGGGTCTCTGCCGGTCTCGCCAATGTACACTTTCCACAAGTGCAAGGAATGGTAAACCCCCAGCTTGACGGCTGGGATCATGTCTGTCCTTGTGGTGTGTGTAACTTCGTTTCCAACTTGTTTCGAGTCCGGTAGTAGACCTTAATGTCAGCTTCCCTCAGGATACGCTGAATCTTGTGTGAAGTGTGGCCGATGTACGGTAGCACGGCAATGGGTTTTTCGGTTGCATCAGAGGATCGTGGAGCGTTCCTATTCGGGAGGAACTTAAGCTTATCAGGTCTGTACCCATTGTCTCTTAACACGGCGTTAAGATGTTTCAACTCGGATGGCAAGTGCTCTTTATCACTGATAGTGTGTGCCCTTCGAAGTAGGGTGCGATTCACGGAGGATTTCACGGATGGTGGGTGGAACGACCGGGCATTTAGGTAGCGGTCTGTGTGTGTGGGTTTTCTGTAAACCGAATGCCCAAGTGAGCCATCAACCCGTTTGGAAATGAGTACGGAAAAGGTTAACCCCGTCGTTAACTTCAGCCAACGCCAACTATCTCACACGGAAACCAGTGTCTTAGCCTTGGGAATGAATTTTGCCACCGCCCCAAAAAAGATTCCCGTGGAAGAATTCATACAGTCTATTGAACCTTCCATCCGAAAGCTCGAGAAACAAAAGGCAGACGATATCCGTATTCAGATACACCAGATCTTAAAAAACGTGAAGCCCCCGAAATCCAATATCACAAGACTGGAATATCAGGCTGTCAATAACCTCCGTAATGACTCTTCGATACACATTCTAAAGGCAGACAAGGGTAATGCCACAGTAGTGATGGACCGCTCAGAATACGATCAGAAGGTTCAGGATATCCTCGACACGGATACCTACACCCGCCTCAAAAAGAACCTGATTCCGTTAGCAGAAAGGAAAGTCGCCGCAAAACTTCTATCCTTAAACCGGAGCACAGCCTTACCCAAAGCACTATACAGGCACCTCCGTCCGTCCAGCTCGAAATGCCCAAGATTCTTTGGCCTACCAAAGATTCATAAACCAGACAGACCGCTCCGACCGATTGTCTCATCCGAGGTTCCCCACGTATAACCTCGCCCAACACTTGATAGGGCTCTTACACCCACTCGTGGTAAGACGCCCCACCATGTACCCAATTCAGCAGGGTTTATCAACATCATAAAGGGAACAATATTGCGCTTCCGACACGCTAGTGAGTTTTGACGTCAAGTCATTATTCACCAATGTACCGACAGACGAGGCTATCCTCGTAACCAAGTCGATACTGAACATGATAGCACGCTCCCGGAACGAACCAGCCTAACGCCAGATCAAATCGTAGATCTACTTTCATTATGTGTGAAATCCACATACTTCCAATGGAGAGACTTACTATCAACAGTCTTTGGGCACTCAATGGGATCCCTGATATCCCCGGTCCTGGCAAACATCTTCATGGAAGATTTCGAACAGAAAGCCCTCGAGACGGCACGATACAAACCCAAACTATGGCTTCGATACGTAGATGATACTTTCATCATTTGGCACGGTTCCGACAAACTGAGTGACTTCCTCGGTCACCTCAACCAGCAACATCCGAGCATTCAATTCACCATGGAAACTGAGACATCCGACTCGTTGCCTTTCCTTGATGTACCTCATTTCCAAACGGGTTGATGGCTCACTTGGGCATTCGGTTTACAGAAAACCCACACACACAGACCGCTACCTAAATGCCCGGTCGTTCCACCCACCATCCGTGAAATCCTCCGTGAATCGCACCCTCACTTCGAAGGGCACACACTATCAGTGATAAAGAGCACTTGCCATCCGAGTTGAAACATCTTAACGCCGTGTTAAGAGACAATGGGTACAGACCTGATAAGCTTAAGTTCCTCCCGAATAGGAACGCTCCACGATCCTCTGATGCAACCGAAAACCCATTGCCGTGCTACCGCACATCGGCCACACTTCACACAAGATTCAGCGTATCCTGAGGGAAGCTGACATTAAGGTCTACTACCGGACTCGAAACAAGTTGGAAACGAAGTTACACACCCACAAGGACAGACATGATCCCAGCCGTCAAGCTGGGGTTTACCGAATTCCTTGCACTTGTGGGAAAGTGTACATTGGCGAGACCGGCAGAGACCTTACGACCAGGATCAAGGAACACAAGGCCCACGGCCGCAGAGGGGAATGTGACAAATCTGCGATCATCAAACACTCCACCGATTTGGACCATATCATTGACTGGCAGAATGCAAAGATCATAGCCCGGAAAAGCACTGGTACACCTGTCGTATCAGAGAGGCTATTGAGATTCATAAACATGACACTGTCCCCAGGACATCGGCTATTTCATCAGCAACATTTGGCATTCAATCCTACCATCCACCAACACCCACACCCCACTGTCAACTGATACGCCTCAGCGAGCAGGCAACTCACACACAGCAGGAAACACACACACAACAAGAACAATGCCACGGTGGCAAACCAATCACAACACATCACACAACAGTAGCACCAATCGGAACACTTCCTATTCTACACATAATCCCAGCAATACTACTTAAGGAGTTGCATCGGCAAACCTCTTCATTCTCCTGAAGAAGATTAGAGCAGGCTAATCGAAACGTTGAGAATAACCCGTGAAGTCCCTTGGTTCTCCCTGAACCATATTAACCCGTGAAGTCCCCATGGTTCTCCCTGAACCATATTTCTCACTTAGCGACAGTAGAGAAAAACGAGTTGCCCGAAATTGGTTCTCCCTTGAACCTTTCTCACTTAACGAAGGTTGAGATACGATTGTGCGATACGGTTCTTTTCAGAACCTGTATCTCAGCTTCACGTTAGTTGAGATAAACACATGGTGTTACCGCAAACCGAAACGATATAAAATAGATACTTCACGTTTTTTTTTTTTTTTTTTACGTTTATATTTTCTAAATATATATTGATTACAGAGACGATGCAAGCTCAACAACAATTTTTATCAAAATGGACAAAGGAAAAATTAGAAGAATTTGTAAGAGAGAAACAAATTCGTATAATTTCAAACAGAACAGGTAGATTTAATAAACGTGTTTATTACGAAGCTGTAAAAAATTATTTTAAACATCATAAACCAAAACCATTGTACAAATTAAATTTGGTTGAATTGAAAAGGCGTATAAATGTTGAAAATATAAATATTCCTAGTCGCGGCTCTGGTAAAAAAGCGCAGTTGATTAAAAAAGATTACGTAGCCGCTATTGAAAGGTTTTACGGTAAAGAAACAGAGTTGAAATTTAATAAAACGATCGTTGGTGGAAGTTATTTACGTGAACATGTAATGATTGTTCCGTTGAACCACAGCAAAGAAAAAGATTTAAACATTTTTTACCAAGCGGTAAATTTAAAGATTATTGACAAGTTGCGAAAAGACTTGCAGGAATTTAATGCGTTAAAGTTTATGATATACATACGCATTAAATTACTTAGGCCTAAAGAAAACTTGAGTAGCTCAACCGACGAAGCTGAACCAAATTTTCACAACAAAAACCAAATTGTTTTATTAAATTTAAACGACATTGACGATATGCTAGTTGTTGTTTTTTCGCAAATTGCTGAAACTTTAGAAAAATATACTCGAGAGGGTAGTGGATGGTTAGTAGATCGTATCGTAGATATGAATCTCAGAATCTCTAAATATCAACCATTAATAGGAGGTAGTTATATCGAGCTATGCGACTATATTAAAAATAAAAAAGCGTGCATCAACGTTAAAAACAACGATGACAATTGTTTGCGATGGGCTTTGCGCGCTCATCGTTTTCTCGCGGCCGATCATGTTGATAGAACGAGTAAATACCCAATAGATGATGGTTTTAATTTTAATAATATTTCAACACCAACACCGATTAATCAAATTAAGCTAGTAGAAAAACAAAACAATATAGCGATAAACGTTTTTGGTTGTGAAAAAAAAACTATACTAGTTTACAAAATTAGCGATCAACCGGCAAATCTAGATCGCATAAATTTACTATTGATTCACGAGGAAGCTAAATCTCACTACGTTTATATAAAAGATATGAATAAACTACTTTACGATCAAACGAACCATCACAACCGCAAACATTTTTGTTTATGATGTTTACAAGGTTTTCAAACGAAAGAACATTTAGAAAACCACGTAGAAATGTGTAAAAGAATAAATGACAAACCAACAAAAATTGTTTTACCAATAAAGTATAAAACGACAAGGTAAAGTTTATAAATTTTCATAAAAAGATGAAAGTCCCATTCGTGATATACGCAGACTTTGAGAGTGTTATTAAAAGATTGTAGACGAAAACTCTACCAATACTAAAAACTACAAGAACACATCGTTTGCGTTATTCGTACGTCGTCGTTTGTTGCGACGGTAAAAAGTAGCTCCCCGTTACGTATAGGGGAAAAGATGCCGCGGAACATTTTTTAAATGAATTAAAAAAAGAAGAAGAAAAGATTAATACGATATTTAAAAATCCGAAAAAGTTAAACACGACTGAAGAAGATGTAAAAGATTACAAGAACGCGAGCGAGTGTTGGATATGTGAAAACAAGTTTTTTAAAAACGACGCTTGCGCGGCAGAGCTTGACGACAAGTATAAAAAGGTAAGGGATCATTGTCACATTACCGGAAAATATAGAGGCGCTACTCATAATTGTTGTAATTTAAGACTAAGTTTAAAACCAGAGAAAACTTTTATTCCAGTCGTATTTCATAATTTGCGAGGCTATGACTCTCATCTTATTATGCAAGCTGCCGGTCGTAGCGAAGGAAATTTAACGTGCATCGCAAACAATATCGAAAAGTATATTTCTTTTAGTATTAATCAACTACGATTTATCGACAGCGCTCAATTTTTATTAGCTTCGCTAGACAAACTCGTAAAATCAAACGATTCTTTTCCAATCACGACTAAACTCGAACCCTCCTTAGAAAAATTCAATCTCATTAAAAGCAAGGGCATTTATCCTTACGAGTACGTAGACAGTTTTGAAAAATTTAAAGAAACACAACTTCCTTCGATAGAATCTTTTTATAGCAGTTTAAACAGCCAACACATTACCACCTCTCAATACGAGCACGCAAAGAATGTTTACAGCAAGTTTGATTGTAAAAATTTAGGAGATTATCACGATTTGTACGTGCGTACAGATACTTGCTTGTTGGCGGATGTGTTTGAAAACTTTCGCAATACTTGCATGCAACAATACGGTTTAGATCCGGCTAATTATTACACCAGTCCGGGATTGAGTTGGGACGCTTTGTTAAAACATTCGAAACAAACTTTAGATTTGTTTACGGACGTCGACATGCATTTGTTTATAGAAAAAGGCACGCGCGGAGGAACGTGCATGGTGAGTAAACGATACGCTAAAGCAAACAACGTATATTTAGACGACTACGATTCATCTAAACCGTCGAGTTACATTATGTATTTAGATGCGAATAATTTATACGGCTACGCGATGAGTCAACCTTTACCGACTGGTAATTTTAAGTGGTTGAGTGAAAAACGAATAAAACGACTCGAGGAACAAGGATTTAAAAACGACAAAGGATGTATTTTAGAAGTCGATTTAGAATACGTTAAAGAATTACACGATTCTCACAACGCGTTTCCACTCGCGCCAGAGTCGTTGACGGTGCCGAAAGAATGGATGAGCGACTATCAACGCGAGTTGCTAAACGACAAACCGGCTCCAAACGTTGTTAAATTAGTTCCAAATTTATACGACAAGAAAAACTACGTAGTTCATTATCGTAATTTACAATTGTATTTGCAACTCGGCATGAAACTAACTAAAATTCATAAAGTTTTAGAATTTGACGAATCGTGTTGGATGAAATCATACATTGATTTAAATACACGATTAAGAAAAGATGCAAAGAGTGATTTTGAAAAGATTTGTTTAAACTGATGAACAATTCAGTTTTTGTAAAACGATGGAAAATGTACGAAATCGCATTAACGTAAATTTGAAGCGATTAAACGATGAAAAACAAGACAATTTAATTCGTGCGCTTATAGCGAGACCAAATTTTGCCGAAGCGCGCATTTTTGATAATGAGCTAGTGGCTATTCACATGCACAAGACAAAACTCTTACTCAACCGGCCAGTTTACGTAGGAATGAGCATATTGGATATATCTAAAGCTTTCATGTACGATTTTATTACAATTAAAAACAAACCACGATTGTGAGTTGATTTACACAGACACGGATAGTTTGTTGCTCGAGATTAAAACGCAAGATGTATAAAGATTTATGTAAAACAAATCTTTGTACGATTTTAGTAATTATAAACAAGATCATTTTTACATTCTGAAAAACAACAAAAGTGATTGGCAAAATGAAAGATGAGTGCAAGGGAACAGTAATTTCCGAAGTTGTGTGTTTAAGACCAAAAATGTATTCGATACTTTTATCGAATGAAAACAAATAAGAAAAGCTAAAGGAGTTAAAAACAAGTTTTAATGCAACAAATTAAACACGATAAATATAAACAAGTTTTTATCATTTAAAAATACTCTGCATCATGATATGAGTTTTATTAATCACGAAAAACACAGACTATATACAAAGCGAGTAAATAAAATATCACTCTCTCCTTTAGATACAAAGAAACACATTTTAGAAAACGGAATAGACACTCTAGCTTACGGTCACCGTTTAATAACAATTGAATGATTGATTGATTACGAATGATTGATTACAATCTCTTTGGCGGATTTTGTGTATTTCGCGGGATAATTTGTAATTCTTGTCTTACAAAACTACGAGCGGGGCCTCCTTCTAAATAGTACAATATAGGTTGATTCACACCTTTAACAGTTTTAGATATTCTATAAATTTTTATACTCCATATAGGATCGGTCGCTCTACGTCTCGTATCTTTTTCAGCTTCACCCGGTGCGTATAAATACCTAATTAAACTGTTGTTTGGGATTCTTTTTTCTTTTTTTACGCTTACGGGTGAAGCTGGATTTTGCTCTACACTGCTCAATTTAATCGCGTCTTTTGGTTTTAAATTTATAAGACGCGTTGTGTATTATTTAACTCTTCACAACCTCCGGCAATCTTTAACCCACTCTCTATTTACTACCGCTACGCCGGATACTGCTGCACTCGTTATTTCTTTAGCGTACTGGTGAGAAAATAATCTTTCCGCCAACGTTTTATTAAACCGCTCTACTATACCCTGAGCTCTGTGATTACCAGCCTCACCTCGTTGAATTTTTACATTATGTTTACTCATTGTTACGTTAACGCTACTCATAAATTCTTTTCCAGGATCAACTTTTAAACGTGTAGGCCAAGTTAACGGTCTGCGTTTATAAATTTTCTCAAACGCGTTACCAACCATCATAGCGGTTTTATCAGTTAAAGGTACTGCAGCTTTATATCTACTAGCCTCATCTACAACCGTTAACGCATACTTGTAAGTTCTTTTACCGATAACGTCATGAGGAAGAAACAATAGATCCGCTTGATGAACTTCATTTGGTTTTTCAAACGCACTGTATGATGAAGTTGGTCTAGGAATATATTTAGGATAGGGTAAATAAATTTGCCACAGCGCTTGCTTTTTTATCCACTGTCTAACTATTTTTACATTTATTTTTGTTTCTTTAGACAGTTTATTGATTGCATCTTGACCTTTAAAGTATCCTTTAGGACTATAATACACGTTAGATAACCTTTTCTCATCCATTTATAAATACATTATTTTAAAAACATTTAATACAATTGTATTTTATTCAGAATTTATAACATTACTTGGCAAAATTCCTTGTTTAACTAGCCACATTTGCGTTACACCACTCGCGGCAACGACCGTAGTGAGTTTTAGCCCGTCTTTTATATCCAATTTTCCTAAATCGGCAGGTTTCATTTTAAATATTTTTTCACCCAACATGCTGTACGAAACAATAAAAAGAGTCATAACGGCGCTGTGATAAGCTGCATTTGCGATTCCTTTCGTGTCCATTGTATTTATATTAATAATATATAAAAAAAATTATTCCATTTCAAAAACAACGTGTTCTTTTTTTGTTTTAAGTTCGTTTTTAAATGCATTTTCGACAAGTTTACTTTCACTTGGTTTTTCAAAAACAGTTGGCTCTTTGCTACCGCTTAAAAAGTAGTAAGCACCTAAACCTCCAACAAACAAAGCAATAGCGATATAGTAGTAGTTGTTTGAGCTCGTCGTTTCACTCGTTGACGCGGAGCGATCTTGCGGCGTTAACGCTTGTTGAGGTTTAGTCGAATCTTTTTTTAATTCTAGTTTTTTCTTTTTATTGAGTTCTGCGAGTTTTTTACCGGCCGCGACTCTGTTTGGATTTTTTTCTTTTTTAATCGGTGCTTTTGTTACTGTCTTTGTTGTTGTCGTCTCTGCCTCTTGTACTTGTGCATTCGTCTCCATTCCTTTTATTATCTATACAAGATTCTTCTTTTCTTTTAAATGTTTTGCTGTAATTAGAGTTGCACTGATTGGCGCTACTAATATACCGTACTTGTAGTATATTTCACACGCTACGGTACTAAGCATGCTTTTAATGAATGGGTCTTTTTCTAAATCTGTAATTAATTTACCCTCATTGTCAATTTCAAAACTATAACCGTATAAATCAACGCGATTTAAACCGAGTCCTAAAAGTTTAACGTACAATGTTAAAATAGCACTACCTAAGCTTTGCGTAATGTCACGACCCAATTTTGTTTCGTATTGCGTGTGCAACGCTTCACGCTCTTCCGTACTCATCGCTTCAATATCTTTAACGCTGTACTCTTTACCGAAAAACTTGCTCGAATCTCCCCCAGCTACAACCGATAAAAGACGTTTATCTCGTAGCTTTTGTTCCACGTCGTCGTTTGTAACGACACTTGCTTGTGTAGAGAGTAGCGTAGTTGGATTTTCATTCAACAATTTAGCAACTTCTTCCATTTAATATAAGTGTTTTAGAAAAATTTATACATCGCACAACGTATTATCAGTAATTACCCAACGACCTATGAACAACCTATGAGCAACCTATGAGCAATTACCCAACGACCTATGAGCAATTACCCAACGACCTATGAGCAACCTATGAGCAACCTATGAGCAATTACCCAACGACCTATGAGCAACCTATGAGCAATTACCCAACGACCTTTAGTCACGTATCTCATAACTGGTAGGTTGATCCGTTTTTAAAATCAATTTTCTGTGTAAAACTTGTTTAAGTTGCTCGCGCGCTTGCTCTCGTAGTTCGGCCGTTGGTATAACATCGTTTTCTCTAAGACAATTTTCAAATGAATCTCTATCTTTACAATAAAATAAACACACCCATTTGAGTTGCTCTCTAAAGTCCTTTAATACGCTATTGTATTTTTGAGTAAGTATCCAACAACTATGTTTAATATGCCTACCGCTAAAAGCTAATTGAGTAATCATACATTTATTGTTTTCGTCGTATTTTTTATAATGCAATTGTTTACTCGCGCTACAATCATCGATTATAAACAACGTTTCGTTTCCTTCTAGTACGTCGCTATATATTTTTATCGCTTTGTTTAACGTACAATCCTTAGATCATCAACAAGCACTTGCTCGTTGTTCCAAATCCATTTTCTATTTTGATACGCGTCATTGTTTTTTATGGTAGGACACAATATAACGATATTTTCGAAATGTTTTAAATATTCTTTTTGTAACAAGTTTAAAATAAATTCAGTTTTTCCACACCCCGTTTGACCACAAATGAGCGCAACGTGTGAATATTTAGGTAACATTTTCTTTTTAATATCTATCAAGATGTTTAATGTTATCGTCGGTACTCGTTCTTAAATCTAATAATCGACGGATTCGAAACGTGAGTTTCTTATGTTTAGTTGCGCGTCCATGATAATAAAAGTATACATGTTTAGTTCACCCGCGGATTCGGCTTCTTTTTCAATTTGAATGGTAATTCCTTCGGATAAGTTTTGCACTCGTCTTCCGCTTCCGTGTAATTTATTATCGGTACTCGTTCTTAAATCTAAAAATAAACCGTATCGATTTAAATAATAATTTGCTATTTTGATGTTGGATAAATCTAGAGCTTGCGCAACTTGTATAGCGTGTTGTTTTCTCGAATCACCAAAATATTTTGAAATCTCTTCCCATTGTTGATATCTTTTCATTCCGTGCGCGTAGAGTTGATTGGGAACGCCTTCGATGGTAATACTAACTTTGTTTATTTTCGGATTATAAAACCTGTTGCACTCTTGTATGTTGGGTTCTTTGAATAGAAACAATATTCCTTTCATACTTTTTGCCGGAGTATTTAAATTTATATTCCACATTGTATCTTTTTTGTTTAACGTTGTTACGCTCTGTCTCAGTACACGATCAAACAATATACTCGTTCTATTGCTGTATTGATTTCTAATCGTTCTAGCGAGTTCCGGCATATGAACTACCTCAAATTCTAAAGAAATCCCGCTTATGATATATTTCGCAGCATCGTCGGTGCTTTTGATTACGTTACTAAATTTATTAAACACGAGTTCGTAAGTCAATCGATCTCCGATACCCGATTGATAGTAGGGTTGATGATCGGTCAACAATTCAAAATCGAGCGGAATGTGATATCTATTTTTATACGCGTCTGCGACAGCTTTATCTTTTCCACCGTTTGCGGTTACATCTTTATCGCTAGCGTCTATTCTTATTTTAGTCACGTTTACATCTTCTATTCCTTGATACGTTAAATTTTCGCGTTGATCTTTGGTCAGCCATTCGTCTTTAAAACAATTGAATACATCCGCATCGTCTAAACTAAATATTTCGTTTCCTTCCATTTTAATTATTATATGTTTTACGATGCATCTACCTATATTTTGTACCAACGTTCTATTTACATCATCCGCGCTAACGAGTTCTATGTTGAAAGCTAATCGCGTTGTATTCGGAACGATGACGTCATTCATTCCTAAATTTGGAAAACGAACCGTCAACAATTGGTTTTCGTTTATGGTACTCGGATTGTTTGTAATGACGACTTTTTGACGCATACCTTTTACGCCTCGAGGTTCTCTTATTCTTCTGTATGGATCTAGCGCATCTCCGTACGTATTATTTGCCATATTTGATGATAGTAAATATAATAATTTTTTATAAACATGTTGATTATAGTCTACATTCGCATATTTTAACAACTCTGTAATCAGCAAGTTGATTATAGTCTACATTCGCATATTTATAAACTTGTTTATCGTTAAACATGTTTTTTAATTATCGTGTGTTGATTATAAATGGTAACTGTAGCGATGATGGTTGGTGGTGCGGTAGTCAACGCGTTGGCGTTTACCGGCAGCAATTTTTTATTTAGTAATTTGCGTAGCAACGACGCATTGCAAGAACGCAAACGACACGATTTAGCGTTAGAACAGCTTTCGAAAGCTAGAGACGAATTTAGTAAAAAGCGTTTAAAATATCTAGATTATTTAAATGAAAAAATACAAAAAGAATCGAGCGCAATAAGAACGTTCAATAACATTAACGAAGCGATGCAAGAATATTCGCGAGTTTCGAATGAGCGTGTAAATTTACCGGTAAATTTGCGCTACAAACCTAAATTAGAAGATTTTTACGTTCCTAGCGAAGATCAAAAAACGCGAGAAATTGTATTTATCATTATTGGTATGAGCGCGGTTGGTTCCTTGAGTTATAGATTGTTAAAATAAAAGATGTAAAGTAATTGTAAATGGCGGAAGGAGGGCACGATTATTTAGAGATGGATCCAAATTTTAATCAACCCGAAGAAGAAGACGAATATTTAGATTACGAATTAAGCGATGAAGATTACGATAAATCTTTTACTGCAGAACGAAAAAGTCTAGAAAGATTAGAAGCATCAGAAAGATCGCCCGATGCTATTATAGGTTTGAGATCATCCGACAGTATTCGAGTTGATGAATTTTATAGAGAAGTAAAAAAACAAGGTTGGAAACTAAACAAAATACCAGATTGGCAAAAATTCCAAGTAACAAAAGATGGTATTTTTTATACGGGTGAACGAGGAAAAGTAAGGTTAACGCATTTAAAAAACACCAGAAGCTTTCTGGTGTTAAATTCAATAGCCAATGAAGCGGATAAAGCTGGCTATAGCAGGACTAAATTCATGAGAGAACAATTGGGTATAAAAGACTGGTCTCTATATAAACCAAAAATATCGAAAGAGATACGAGAAAGAGTGAGTGAAACTTTTAAAGAACTAGAAAGCCCATCAGTTGGAAAAAAAACAAGTCGAAAGTTACCAACACTTCCACTACAAGAAGATGTTTTTGAATTTGACGATCTACGAGAAGATGCTATTAAAATAGACAATCTACTAGAAGATGTTAGTAAACTAGACAATCTACAAGAAGATGTTTTTGAATCAAGCGATCTACGAACAAACAAAGCTATAATAGAGATCGAGGATCTTATTAGAGATCTCTCTATTAAAGCAACGACTCTAGAAGAAATTAACATATACCGTGAAATAGTAGGTTACATCGATCTTATGAAAACTACGCGAGGACAAAAATTAAAATTTGAAGCTGATTTTCATACACGCAGAAAAGAATTAGCTGATATTAAAGAACGAATATCCAACAACGATGTAGGAGATGAAAATGCGAATGAACAACTATATGAACGAGAAAGAGAATTAGTAGACGAAATGTCAGTGATCAAAGAACAAATATACAAGTTTGACGTTGATAGTAATAGTCAACTCGGTAGAATAAAAGAAACGTTATATAGGATAATAAATATAGACGTTACGTTAGGTGAGCGAGTTAGAACTTTATTTAGAGAACAAGGTGTAACGATCGTTAGTATATTAACGGCTTTTACTTTTACTATTGCTTACATTATCGAATCGATCGGTAATGTTGTAAGTTCAGTTTTACCAACACCACCTACACCAACTCCAACACCTACACCACCTACACCAACTCCAACACCTACACCACCAACACCAACTCCAACTCCAACTCCAACTCCAACTCCTACACCCCCGAGCGGAGGTATAAGCGAGTGGATACAAAAAATGTTAAAAAATCTAGCTAACGTATTAGCTAAACTAGGAGCAAAAGCTTTAGCCGCTTTACCGGCTATTATCGGTAGTATAGTAAGTTGGCTTTTTAAAATAGCTAGTAAAGTAGTTACGTTAGCGGCAGAACATTTATGGCTGGCTTTAACCGCAGTTGGGGCGTTAATTCTAGCTTATACACAAAAAATGTAAAAACGCTCCGCGTCAGCGTAACAATTCGTAAATCATAACAGTTACGCCGGTTAAAATTGCGAAACCGAGTATTAAAGAATTTTTTTCTTCTTGATGACCGTCTTCTTTTATCGGTAAAGAATTTTTTTCTTCTTGACGATTGGTGATTGAGTCTTCTTTTATCGTAGTTTCTTGCGCGTGCGCTAAACAATCGGTCATTTTTTCATCTTCTACATGTTTCGTAATTGGTAGCGATTGTGTTTGTAGTAGCGGTAAAATAGGAGCAACGGTGGGTGTTGAATTCGTATCCAAATTACTTTCAACGCTAAATTACTCGGCGCGATTAATATATTATTGTTGTACGATGCGTACGTACCTATTCGTAGATTCATATCGCTAGGCATCATGTATAAATTTTCTCCAATAGCAAAATTTAATCGACTGCGAGCGTTTTGTAAAACATCTTGATATCGTTGAATACTAGATTGTAAATCAACCGGACCGTCAATTTCAGCTTCAGTTATGTTTATAAATTCGCTTTGAGCGTCTAAACCGGTACCACGATGAAAAATGAGCTTTTTGCTTGCGCTTGAGCTCCTAAAATTGCGTAAACGTACGTTCTTAAACTGTCGTTTATTCGTTGCGTACCGACGCTCGTAAAACCTCTACCTACGCCAATTATAAATTTTAAGAAAGCGAGCTCTGTACTAGATTGTGAAATGTAAGCGATAGTATAATGCGAAGGGTGATCTCCAAAACTCATTCTAGTTGCAGTTTTGTAATAATCGTAATCGGTCACCTCGGTAGATATCACGTTCAAACTACTTTTATCGTAGTTGTTTCCGGGTACCGCTTTGTAACCGTTATCGTAATAGTACGCAGTTCCTAATCCGTTTGAATTTGAATCGACTCGTTGTTTCCAATCGTCGTTGACCGATGTATGAAATTCTTTACATTTTCTTTTGTAAGCGCTCGCGTCTATATTGTTGGCAAACGCGTCGTAAAAATTTTGAAAAGATGTAACGCAGCTCATTTCTTTGAGCAATCGTCTAATTTGATAATAGACGTGAAATCTAAAAAAACTACGAATCATATTATTGGAATGATTTAAATGTTGATAGCTCACACCGCATCTCGTCGTAGCGCAGTACGTTGCAAAATTTATTTGGTTTTGATAAAAAGCGAGTGGGTTACTATTCCAATCATCGACAACTGCGTCGCTGTTAACGTGAGGTAGTTTGTAGTTGCCGAAAACATTGTCAAATTCTGCGTTGAAAAACTCGTTGTCGTTTACGTAAATGTTTATGCTCGTTAAATCGCTAGCGTTAAAATCTAGTGGTGGTGTAAAGTTTCCAGATTGCTTATACGGATACGTAAAATTACTCTCGAATGCTAATGGAAACGTCATTTATTATTAGAAAAGTTATATATTTTTTAATAATAAAATGTATCATACGTTCGAAATCGAAATCGGTAAAGAAGGAGGGTCGATTAAATTAGACAACGTTATCGATAATCGGCGAGACAATCTCTCGATTATATTACACAGCGTAAACATTTGGGTGGGATATTACAACGTACGTAAAAAAGAAAGAATAATCATTCGCACAACTAATGAAGACGACGTTGTAAATTTTATCGAACCTGGGCTTTACAACATTGTCGAAATTATCGACGTTATAGTAAAAAACGCGCCTTGGATCACGTTTACAATCGATAAAAAGACGGGCGTCTTTTTGCTAAATATAACTCAAGCTGACAAGTCTATTAAATTTACTAGCGGGTTGGGTAATTTATTGGGGTTTCACAACGAATTTCTAACCGCGGGAGAATACACCAACAAAATCGACGTACAACTTTTTAAAATTTTATACATTCATTGCGATCAAATTTCTACGACCGATAATTATTTCAACGGAAAACCTTGCACAATTTTAAACGCTTTTCCTTTGCAAGACGCGTCGTTCGGCGAAAGCATGTACATGCAATATACAAATCCATTAGCAAAAAAATTACGAGTCGGTACTTTTACCGAGTTGAGTTTTCGAGTTAGAGATAGCAAAAGTAGAGATATACATAATCACGGTTTCCCCATTATTTTAAATGTTGAAATTATATAAATATGGCGAGCATTTACGGACCCAGTCGAATGAACGATAGTATCGCTGTCTCTAGAACGAGTGCTAGCGGAGGAGCATCAACAAAAGGCGAAATTTACGAACATCACGGATATCTAAACAGAGATGAAATTTTACAAAGAACAATTCTCGTTGAAAAATATAACGTTATACTCGGATGGCATGATATTTTCCAACAACCTTTTTTCATGTTTAACGTTGAGCCCACATAGGCCTACTGTAGTATTTTCACGCAGTTTATTAAAACCGATAGTTTTGCTACGCATTCGTCGACTCGCGATTACGCTGCCGACATTTATTATATTCCTACTCCGCAACGAGATGCAAAATTTCATTTTCTTGATAATGAAATTCAACATTTAAAATATGAAATGTGTTTTAAAATACGAAACGTTAGAAAAGTTTTTGTAGAAGCGAGTTTTTTCGGTTCGCTAAATTCAAAAATCTGTTTCAATATAAAAATAGCAAGTTTACCGTCGAATTAAAAACATTATGGTATAATAAATATGGCGAGTATTTACGGACCCAGTCGAACGAACGAGCGAGTTAACGACGACTCTAGTAACGAGCCGAAAAGATATGTTAAATTTGGGCACATCGAACCTGGTGAACTCAATCGTAAACACGTTCTTTATCGCGATTTAGAAGTTGACTTGAGTTGGTTTATAAATGCAGCAAGTATTTCTTTATTTAGAGACGCGTCGTTTCTTTCGTTCTACGTTAGAACTAACGTAGGTGAAAATAGTTTATATTCTACGGGGGGAATTTCCTTTTTACATGGTAAAGAAAAATTATATACTGTAACCAATATAGATGAGTTTAATTTTACGAATGAAACACGATATATAGAATACGCATTGTGTCACGTTTCAAATTTAGATGGTCGTAGAATTAAACGATATATAACTATAAATTTAATCGGCTCTTTAGTCGAAGGAATCTGTTACGAGTTAACTATTAGAAATGTTCCGTTAAATTAAAACATTATGGTATAATAAATATGGCGAGTATTTACGGACCCAGTCGAACGAGCGAGCGAGTTAACGACGACTCTAGTAAAGAGCCGAAAAGATATGTTAAATTTGGGCACATCGAACCTGGTGAAATCTTTCGCCTACACGTTTTTTATCGCGATTTAGAAGTTGAATTAGCTTGGCTTACAAATTCAGTAGGTCTTACTGTATTTAGAGGCGCGTTGTCTTTCACGTTTTATATTAGAACTAGCGTAGGTGAAAATAATTCATATTCTACGACGGGAATTTGGTTCAGTAGTGAAGATGTATCAGTTTTTTATACACCCTATAAAGATGAGTTTAATTTTACGAATGAAACACGATATATAGAATACGCATTGTGCCACGTTTCAAATTTAGATGGTCGTAGAATTAAACGATATATAACTATAAATTTAATCGGCTCTTTAGTCGAAGGAATCTGTTACGAGTTAATTGTAAGAACTATCCCCATTAAAATATAATCTTTTCTATTAATAAAACATATAATGAGCGTGCCTATAGAATCAACGAACGTACTTTATCCAAACTTACCGCCGATGGAAAGTGACGCTAAAACATTTCGATTGCAAAAAATTGACGATATTCGAAAAGAATTACGAATCGAAATAAACGAGCGCGAAGCCGTATATAAAAAATATAATAAAATCATCAACGCTTGTAGCATCGTAGAAACTATCGCAGAAATGGGCTGTATGGGAGCAGGAGCCATCGGAATAGCCAGTATCACCACAGTCGTATCGTTGCCAGTGGGATTAGCTTTAGAAGGTTTAGCTTTGGGGTTGGGTGGGGGAGCGTTCGCTCTCAGGTATGTGAAAAATAAATTGTATAAAAAAGCTAAAAAACACGATGAAATACGAATTTTAGCGTTGAGTAAACTAAACACGATCGAAAACCACGTTAGTAAAGCTATAGAAGACGGTTACGTCAGTCAAGAAGAATTTGCGCTCATATGCGAAGAGCGAGATAAATATTATAAAATGAAAGAAAAAATCCGCAATGTACCAACGTTTAAACCAGCGAGTTTATCGTCAAAAACAGAGGTTAAACCTATCGATGCAACTGCAGAAAAAAAAATTCTTATAGAAAAACTTTTGAGTTTAAAGTGAGCGTAAATAAATATTATTACGATGATCAAAAACTAGCTTCGCAAATAGCGGAGCGAGTAATGAGTAGACCACCACCGTACAATTTAAAGTTTTAGTACAATGTTTATAATTAGTTCTAAATGCCAAAAAATAGTTTCTTTATTTATTTCGTTTATACGTTGTAACTCGGTATAATACAAATCGATGTAATGCGTGCTTAAACCAAGCGCGCATAAATACGATTCTACACCAGCTAAATTTCTAGACTTGATTAGCGATAACGCTGGAACTAATTTTTCTCGCACGATTATAATCAATTGTTGTGCGGGAATGTTTTTAATATAACATTCTAAAAATATAAAATCATACGAGTTGTTGCAAAACGATTTCAAATCACTAATAAGATTTAGTATACACGTTCGTAACAGTTCTACCATATTGACATTACACAACATTATTTTTTTCAATTTGTAGTAACAACTCTACCATCACTAAATTAAACAACCGTATGGCTTTTTTGTTCATTTGATAAGAAGTTTTTACTTTTAATGCTCTCGCGCAGTTTGTGCATAAACCCGTTGTTGTTTTTGTACCTTTTTTACAATTTTTACACTCTACCGGCGAGGTTTTTCCTTTTTTAATTTTAAACTGATGAAAAGCGCAATAGTTCACGTTGGGTGAACTACGCACGCAACATTTGTACGTTTTACCGATTATTAACCATCTGCAAGGAACGATTATTTTCTGCATACCCTTTTATTACTTGTTTAGATAATATTTTTGTTTACGGTTACAAGTTTTTTTTTCTTTTTCTTTCTATTCATCCGTTAAAAAACTTTCGTCTTTAATATAAGCTGTAATTTTTCCTAAATTACTTACTAACGCTATAATTTTTAATGTAGCTTTTTCGTTCTTGGGCGAAAAAAATTGTATTTCTTTGTTTAAAGGTGACAATTTCAATAGAGCGTTAAATAGAGTCGAATCAAAAGTAGCTGAATAAGTAAGCAGCTGCTTTTTATGTACATCACCAAATTCAAAACATGTACCATAAACACAATTGTCATCATTTGAAAAGCTAATGTATTCTAGATTGCTCATGCTAATAGTTAGTGTTGAGTTTGCATTCAACATTTTTTTAAGTTTTGAAAAATCACCACTTTCAACCATATAAGGACAGTAATAATCATCGTCAATAGGGTGTTTTATTACTGATGGACCAACAACGTAAATATTTACGTAGTTAGTTTCTCGTTTTTTAACGTCGCATGTTTCGATAAACAACTTTTTTTTTTTTTACGTAAACGGTTATTGAAACTTTTCGTTTAATACTACGAGTAATTTTTTGTAAAATTTTTAAATTTATTGAAAATTCAATTGGGTTTTCACATTTAAATTCTGAAAAGTTTTCTTTGTTCAATGATACTTTTACTAATATTCTTTCTGATAAATCCATCCCACTATAATAAAACCCCGTTTCATCTACCTTAAAATAAGCGTTGGGTTTGATACCTAATAAAACATCTATTAAAATTTTAAACACATAACCAGCTTTTATTTTAAAATAAAAATCGTATTCGTAGTCTTGTTTGATTTTCAATTTTTTCTCAAGTTGTAAAAATTTTGATTTATCTAATATTTCGCGCTTTGTGTTGTTGTTGGGTGTTAAGCTCAATACTTTAAAGTTTATGTTGTCTAGTGTTTTATCATTCAATTTTTCGTCTTTTGATTTTAAAAATGTTTCTTCATATTCTTTAACAAAACTATTTTTTGTCCATTTTGATAAAAATTGTTGTTGAGCTTGCATCGTCTCTGTAATCAATATATATTTAGAAAATATAAACGTAAAAAAAAAATTAAAAAAAACGTGAAGTATCTATTTTATGCTTAAAACATGCTTTTTTCAAAACCCCCTACCACTACCCAGAGAATTTGAAGAATATCGTTTTTCTTAAAATGCTAGTTTTTCAAACCCCCCTACTACTACCCCAGAGAATTTGAAGAAAATGATTTTTTGAGTAGGTGGTCCGGTTCCCTCATCTGACATACTACTATTTGTTTCACTCCCCTGAAATAAATATTCTTCCACTGGTAAGGGCTTTCTAGATGGTGATTGACAGCCCCATTGTTTGGCTTCACTGTCTGGCTGGGCAAAAACATGAAAGAAAGCCGCCGGACTTCGGAAGCCCCTGGAAAAATATACGGCATTCTGCAACAATATACATGTATATATATTTTTTTTTGGGGGGGGGGGATTCCAACACATTCTCACTTTCTACGCCGACATCTAGCGTCTAAGAGATGATCTTGCCCGTCAGAATACGACAGGAAACTCGCGCGATGAGAACAAAAAATGCCAAATGCCACAAATCAACCGAGAAGTGATCAATGCAATATTTCAGAAAGCAAAGCAACAATTTCCATAATTCACAGACTGGTACACAGACCATAAGTGTAAAACTGTAGAAGTCCTCAACGACGGTTGCAAACGGGCAAGACAAGATCAATTAAAGGGTCGATTGACACACTAAGTTTATTATTGGGAAATGAAACGGCACTCGGATATGTTTGGTTGATTATATTTTAAAATAAAATTAATATATTTGTGGCAATAATGGCGATTGAGTCTTCAAATAATGTTTTATACATGGTTCGTATGGACCTTGAATTTCCTTGAAAGTACTTGAAAATCCTTGGAATTTATGAAGAAGGAAAAATACTTAAAAGTCCTTGAATCTAGTTTGATGCTCTCCAAAATTAATTCATGATATTTCGATGTCTTATTGTGATCGTTATTGTAGCCAAAGTAAAAATCATCGAATCTTGTTGTGCACATTCTCATGTATGCCTAATACCTCGGTGTTCCATAAATATATCAAATGTATAATCCTCAGTGTAAAAATTCACCCAATGTGAATATATTATTTATTTATTACATATTTATAATAATCTTTAGAATTTTAATGATAACAAATTATTGGTGATATCATCCGCTTCTTTTGGAAAAAACAGGGGCAGGGGTGTCCAAAGTGAGGTAGGGAGAAGGACCCGGCCATATACCTATTGGTGTCATTAATATCCCAGTACATACCATTAAACAGCATCATTCAGTGAAATAATTAAGATTTGCTACAGAGGTAGCAGAGTCCAGATGGTACCATATCACTTTGTTGACAAATAGTGACTTGTTCTATAATTTTTTGCCGTTCACATCACTGTCTGTAATAACAAGATGTCTTACCATATATAGAGATATTTGAAATGCAATCAATCAAACAAACAAACAAACAAACAATAAACGAACAAACAAAAACAGTTGAGGATTTTGTTTATATATATTTATATTTACAAATGTTTTTAAATAAATAATCATCAGACTGTCTCGAATTTCCTTTCAACGATTGTTCATGATTTCATTGCAAGTGGTCAGAAGTCAAAGGTTATTCTAAAAAACGAGCTAAACTATTGGCCAATGTCACTTCCTTCCTTCCCTTTGGCAGAGGGGCATTAAATGCAGCACCAGCCTCAGCTCAAGTTAGAAGTCATACAGGAAATCCCCGGTCTTATAGCCCACAAAGAACTTCTGGTAAATCTCTTTGCTGTTCAGGATAGGCTTAACGGCTGCAGTGGCTCCATCCGCCTGTAGTAGGCATCTAAAGTTGGCAGCTTGGCTTTGACGAGGTCAGCGAGGTTGTCGGAGACTGTAATGCGCTCATTGAATGGCCATGTGTGTAAGTCAACCATAGCTGGTTGTTGTCCTGTTTAACACATACAAAATAAGTTGTATTATTAATGTGGTAACATTTCATATATTTTCCTGTTATTTTATCCCTCCTCCCGTTTTAACCCTCCTACTCTCTGTGCACTTTAGTGGGAAGTTGCTATAGAGGTCAAAACCAGTCAACTGCCTGTTTTGACTGTTGACCCAAATGTGCACACAGGGGCATTTTGGACTGGTTTTTACTGTCATTTTGACCACCCTGAACAATACCAGACAATGCTTATACCAGTCAAAAACGGTTGACTCATTTTGACCTGTAAATGTACTTACTATGCGAAAGGTTTGACAGTGTCTGCCTTTTAAGTGCACTAGATATACCTTGGCAAGTATATCAAAATTTTGACTGATTTTGACCCCTGTAGTAGTAGGAGAGTTAATCTGGTTTTCAACCATACATTGTGTTATATTAACCCTAACGATCCCCATCCAGCCAAACTCCAACACCAGGGATTGTTGGAGTTTGATGGGTTGAGTACTGTGTACTTCTGATATGGCATGTGTAAAGTGTTGGAATATGGCTGGATGAGTACTGTATGTGTACAGTAACAGTGTTGGATTTTGATTGAGTGAGGACGGTGGTTCTACTAGCATGCAACATTGTTGGACTTTGAGTGGAGAGAGTGTGTGTATGCAACCTGCTGTAATAAACAACTGATAAAGGCAAATGTTGTACTTAGGTATGCTTGGCATTGTGTCTAACATCATACAACTAGAACCTACCATTTATTCCATATAGGGTGTTTTAGTTTTTGTATAGTTAAGTTTTTTTAGCATGAAAACAATTGTTGGATTATGATGGGTTGAGTACTGTGTGACTCCAGTGTTCAAACTTTACTTTGGGCCATGTGTCCCCACTCAATCAAAATCCAACAGCTAAGGCCTGTTGGAGTTTGACGGGTTGAGTACTGTTATGGCAAGTGGACTGTTGGAGTTTGATGGGTTGAGTAAGTGTAAACCAGCAACAGTCAACCATGGTGTTGGGATTTGATAGGTTGAGGAAGGTTTCTAGTAAAAATGCTTAAGGAGTTAGGGTTAATGATATCGCACCCTCATGTGGTCTTAGCAGGTCTTCCAAGATGGCGCTTATGTAACGAAATGCACAAGAGTCCCAATGCAAAATAAAGTCAATATTTTCCGTTGTTACAAGATAGTTTCTCATGTCAGTTATTACAGTCAAGTGTGCAAAATGTTACTCTTTTTTTATCCCCCCCCCCCCCCACCCCAAACCCGAGTTTTCAAAAGGATCGTTCTGCTTTCGTATTTACCATAAATGCTTCTCTTCACATGAATAAATGGGCACATGCGAAGGGTAGAGTTGGCTGTTAAATTATTTATTGTTACACTCCGTTATTTATAGTTTTGGTGAAGTTTTGTTTTTACAATCAAACTAGGTAGATAATTTATTTCAGAAGTAAAATTCAACCACAAATAACATTTTCCAGTGCTCATTACTCTACCCAAAATTACTTACCACCAAGAATGGTGTTCCCGTTCTTCAGCTCAGCATCAAATATCGCCAGACCAGCCAGGAGATCTGTGATTGCCTCCTGCTCGTCCCCTGTTAAGCTGGCCTGCATAAACTTATAAAAGATGGAATCACCTGAAGTTAAAACGAGACAATAGAATAAATTCCACTTTGAAGGGATTAGGGAAGGTACAACATCGGGAATGTTGACAAAACTTCTTCTCGAGAATGCTACAATGAAAATCAGCACTGCAATTGTTAATGCGTACAGGGAATCTCAGTGTACTATCTGTTGTGTTTCACCAGTGTGATTCTTTCTCTATGGATTTCAGAGGTGTGATTTGACAAAGTAACAAATCCTGGAAAATGAGTAGCGGACCTAGGGCCTAGAGGATAAAGCATGAACCTCCTGGATGTTTAATTTTGGAGGATTTACAGACTCCACACCCCCACAAACAAGAAACTAGAGTTTTGGACACAATACAGGCTACTTCTTTCTTTCCTTGGTGGCTACTTCTCTTCCTGTCAAGAAAAACGCTCAGGTAATGGGAGATTTGTAAAAAAATTCCTGAAATCAGGAAAAATCCTGAGAAATCACAGGCCTGGGATTTACATTGTACGTGTTTTGCATCGTTAGACCTTGAATACTCTTCCTACAATTTCAAAGAATTTTGCTAAGCAAATATTTTTGCTAAGCGCTATAAAACAGACTACCAGCCAAAAGGCATACATTTTGTATGAAGTTTGGCTGGTAACCAAAGAATTGCTATACAATTTTTTCTGGTAAGCAATTTTTCCTACTGAGCAGACTATGAAAGTGACCCTGATGTCGTGAGAATGTACCTTGGATGAAAATGCTTCCATAAGCATTTTATCCTCGGCCTTCTTGAATGGATCTTTCGGGTAGAGTGGCGGGTCGATATAGTTCATCCAGAAGGTCACAAATAATGTTCACTCGATGATGACCTTCCTATCAAGTTCCAGCACTGGCACTTTCGACCGCCTGGATGACGCCAAATAAAACTCTGGTTTCTTTACAAGGTTACAGATTAATTTCCTCATAACTGAAAGACAGTGAAAACAAATATTGCATATTGTATCAGATTCTTTCCACTTCATTATTAATGTTTGTTTTCATTGGAACATTGATAATTTACGTTTTAGAAAGGAAAACAAATACTTTGAAATGAGGAATTTCACAAAATGATGGTCAGAGGATTGGTTTTACAGTAAAACAGCGTCTAAATAAATTGAAGGCAGGACCCACCATAAATTCATTTCAGTACATAGTTACTATAAAACCATGCATCCCACGATTATTTTAACCCTAACCCTGCCAGACGCAACACAGTGCATCAGATGGAAAAGTCTGGTGCACTTTGATGCATTCAGCTGTCAACACCAGTGCATAAGCAGCCAAGTCTGAGGCTATTGAGAGCTGGTCCCCATTGAACAATGCCAGAGTTGTATCCTGCTGCGTTTGGTGACCACAGACTCTGAGGCAGTTCGGCCTTGAGATTTGTGACCAGATGGATCTTGCTGCACTGGGCAGCCAAGTCACTTTGACAAACGATGCAATCTGATGCGTCTGACAGGGTTTCTAGCCAAAATACCCTGGAGGTTTAGGGTTTATAGAGTTTTCATTTTAACCCATATCCGCCGATCTACGTGATAACCCGTAGATATGTAAAACGCTACAAACGCCGACCTACGTGATTTTCCGTGCCAATTCCAATTTACTACATTTTTCTGATGACTGTATTTCATGATTATACTAGATATGAAATCAGACAAGTCTGACATCATAATAAAGTGCATGTTCTCCTCTTTCCATCAGTATATTATGTGTCTGTGTCAGTGATTGTAATATTCTCTAAAAAAGGAATCTTTCAGATTGTGTGCAAAAACAATGTATCTCTGTGCGGGGGGCTTAGGCACATACAGTATTTTGTGTGTTTACATGGTTAGGCGGATATGGGTTAAAGCATATGTTTTTGTAACCTGGAAAAATGGCATTTTCCCTTCAAGTAAAATAGCAACGTTCCGATGAAAAAGAATATTCACAATTTAAGCCATATGATCCTAAAATGCCCCTCTTTTAAACAACTGCATCTGAAGTCAATGGGACTGCACACTGAGTCAATGATCTCAGTCTTAAAACGATAGAAAACTGAGCTGTCACCCAGGGTAGTCCCCAAAAGTACACAAACCTGCACAGAATTGAGATTGCCTGTGTACCACTAGGGAGTAACCTAGGTGACAACAACCCCTTGTGCATAGGCATGTAGCGAATTAAAAGCGACTAACTTTATTTATCTATACGATCTATCTGTTTTTAATATCTTACTCAATTCCTTTAGCATGAAGCACTAAGCGAGGGCGCTGTGCAAAAGGACAGTACTTCATGCTGAACAGATGAAGCGAGCCATCTGTCAGGTTTGGCAGTGGATCACCTATAAATAAACAAATCGATATAACTGTTAGCCAATTCAAAGTTCAATATCAATTTAAATTAATTTATTGATGACAATTGATCAATAAAATCCAAAAATTTTGAATATATCAATCATTAACCCTAACGCCCTAGGTATTCTGGCTGAAACCTTCTCCCAATCCCCAAAATCCATCAGTGCACTTTTGGAAACATGCCCTTATCTTCAAAATGCACCATGCATTTTCGTTGATCTGTCATATTCAGCACTTACAGCTTGTTGTTACTTAATTCTTGCCAAGTACGAGGTAGTAATTTTGTCCTATTTGTGAAAGTACCAGTTTGCAGGCGTGCTGAATTTTCCCCCAAAGTTCCCCTTGGAGGATTTTGCAGGATTTAGGGTGGTTAGGGTTAATTAACTTACAGTGATTAATAATCTGTATTATTGCCAGAGGCAGAGCAAATAATAGAGTAGAATTTGAATATTTCATGCTGCCCCTCCCCTTTTTCGATATGTATCTTGCCTAGCTACCTACCGGTTTGGAGGTGTTTTTCCGACATGATTCTGGCTTTTGACTGACATGACTGACTAAATGTACAATACTTTATGACTGAGCCATGCACTCTTTGAAGGAAAGTTATACTACACTGCTTGCTTAACCAAGACACTTTGAAAAGTAGCAAAGTCATTTCATCAAACTTCCTTCAATCTGAACGGTCACTTGGTTAGCACATGGAGGAAGGAAGATGGTTAGCTTCCACACAGCTAGCATAGGCTAGCGAGCTTGGTGGTTACCGGGGGCCGGCCCATACCCGTACCCAGGGATCGCGCGGAGGAGGCCGGGCGGAATGTACTGTACACATGATTTGTAGACCAACATCAAGCTAGCCGCGGATTCAGCCGCGGATTCAACCGCGGATTCAGCTGCAGGTTTTCTCACGGATTTAACCGGATCGGGTCAGTTTAAAAACTGGATAGATGTAAATTTAAAACCCACGATCAGGTTGGTCCAGTGCGTGTGAATACTGCACTCGATACGGTATGTTTCCACACGGCCGGGGCGCAGGCGAAATGAAATGATGATTGCGCCCAGCCTCTGTCGTTAAAAGCGTAATCGTATAACGCAAAAACCACGATATGCCCTAAGGTGAAATGTCATCTCCATAATTCGTTAACAAAAGTTAATAAAAAATAACTTTAAAGGGGGCACAAATTGTTTTAACTTTTGACGAGTTGGTCACAAATACTCTGCATTGTGTAACTATATACACGGCATATACCGGCGATAATGGTACATATTCTAGAGTCCCTTTAATTATAAAATATTAATCGTATCATGCCAAAACCACGATATGCCCTAAGTTGAAATGTCATCTCCATAATTCGTTAACAAAAATTAACAAAAATGAACGTTATAGGGGGCACAAATTGTTTTAACTTTTGATGAGTTGGTCACAAATACTCTGCATTGTGTAACTATATACACGGCATATACCGGCGATAATGGTACATATTCTAGAGTCCCTTTAATTATAAAATATTAATCGTATCATGCCAAAACCACGATATGCCCTAAGTTGAAATGTCAACTTTATAATTCATTAACAAAAATAAACAAAAATTAACATTAAAGAGGGCACAAATTGTTTTAACTTTTGATGAGTTGGTCATAAATGTTCGGCATTATGTAACTGTATGTATACGGCATATACCGACGATAATGGTACATATTCTAGAGTCCCTTTAATTATGAAATATTAATCGTATCATGCCAAAACCACGATATGCCCTAAGTTGAAATGTCAACTTTATAATTCATTAACAAAAATTAACAAAAATTAACATTAAAGAGGGCACAAATTGTTTTAACTTTTGATGAGTTGGCCATAAATGTTCGGCATTGTGTATAACTGTGTAATATATACACGGCATATACCGACTATAATGGTACATCTTCTAGCGTCCCTTTAATTATGAAATATTAATCGTATCATGCCAAAACCACGATATGCCCTAAGTTGAAATGTCAACTTTATAATTCATTAACAAAAATTAACAAAAATTAACATTAAAGAGGGCACAAATTGTTTTAACTTTTGATGAATTGGTCATAAATGTTCGGCATTGTGTATAACTGTGTAATATATACACGGCATATACCGACAATAATGGTACATATTCTAGCGTCCCTTTAATTATGAAATATTAATCGTATCATGCCAAAACCACGATATGCCCTAAGTTGAAATGTCAACTTTATAATTCATTAACAAAAATTAACAAAAATTAACATTAAAGAGGGCACAAATTGTTTTAACTTTTGACGAGTTGGTCACAAATATACTCTGCATTGTGTGATATATACACGGCATATGTCGGCGACAATGGTACATATTCTAGAGTCCCTTTAATTATGAAATATTAATCGTATCATGCCAAAACTACGATATGCCCTAAGTTGAAATGTCATCTCCATAATTCGTTAACAAAAATTAACAAAAATTAACATTAAAGGGGGCACAAATTGTTTTAACTTTTGACGAGTTGGTCACAAATATTCGGCATTGTTTAACTACACGGCATATACCGGCGACAATGGTACATATTCTAGAGTCCCTTTAATTATGAAATATTAATCGTATCATGCCAAAACCACGATATGCCCTAAGTTGAAATGTCATCTCCATAATTCGTTAACAAAAATTAACAAAAATTTACATTAAAGAGGGCACAAATTGTTTTAACTTTTGACGAGTTAATCACAAATATATACTCTGCATTGTTTAACTATAATATACACGGAATATACCGGCGACAATGGTACATATTCTAGAGTCCCTTTAATTATGAAATATTAATCGTATCATGCCCAACCACGATATGCCCTAAGTTGAAATGTCATTCTATAATTCCGTTAACAAAATTAAACAAAAATTAACATTAAAGAGGGCACAAATTGTTTTAACTTTTGATGAGTTGGTCATAATGTTCGGCATTGTGTATAACTGTAATATATACTGACGATAATGGTACATATTCTAGAGTCCCTTTAATTATGAAATATTAATCGTATCATGCCCAAACCACGATATGCCCTAAGTTGAAATGTCAAGTTTATAATTGATTTACAAAATAAAAAAATTAACATTAAAGAGGGCACAAATTGTTTTAACTTTTGATGAGTTGGTCATAAATGTTCGGCATTGTGTATAACTGTGTAATATATACCGACGATAATGGTACATCTTCTAGAGTCCCTTTAATTATGAAATAATAATCGTATTCATGCCAAAACCACGATATGCCCTAAGTTAAAATGTCAACTTTATAATTCATTAACAAAAATTAACAAAAATTAACATTAAAGAGGGCACAAATTGTTTTAACTTTTGATGAGTTGGTCATAAATGTTCGGCATTGTGCATAACTGTGTAATATATACATGGCATATACCGACGATAATGGTACATATTCTAGAGTCCCTTTAATCGTATGAAATTTCCAGTTGAAATGTCAACTATAATTCATTAACAAAATTCAACAAAATTAATTACTAAAGAGGCACAAATTGTTTTAACTTTCAACTTTTGATGAGTTGGTCATAAATGCATACGTCTGTATATATAAGACCGCTGACGATAATATCTTCAAGAGTCCCTTTTAATTATCAAATATCATAATGTATCATGCCAAAACCACGATATGCCCTGTTGAAATGTCAACTTTATAATTCATTAATCAAAATCAGTACATTATAGACACAATGAACTTTTGATGAGTTGGTCATAAATGTTCGGCATTGTGTATAACTGTGTAATATATACCGACGATAATGGTACATATTCTAGAGTCCTTTAATTATGAAATATTAATCGTATCGTGCCAAACCACGATATGCCCCTTAAGTTGAAATGTCAACTTTATAATTCGTTAACAAAATAAACAAAATTAACATTAAAGAGGCACAAATTGTTTTAACTTCTGATGAGTTGGTCATAAATACCGACATTGTGTAATATACACGGCATATACCGACGATAATGGTAAATCTTCTCGAGTCCCTTTAATTATGAAATATGAATCGTAAAACGCCAAAACCACGATATGCCCTAAGTTGAATTGTCAACTTCATAATTCGATAAAAAAAAATTAACAAAAAGGAACATTAAAGGGGACACACTACCAACGGAATTTAACTGGAAAGGCTATCATTAACATGATGATATAGATGACCAGATGGCGTATAGCTTTGCCGGCTGAGTGTTATATGTCCCTCTGACAGGGTCTGTGATTGACGCAATGATGCCTATATCGTGTTGATAGATTAATGACAACTGTTATCATAGGATCTTAAAACATGTGGTTTTAAGCCCATATCAAGGATGTCCTTGCTTTATGTTTAGACTGACAATTAGCTTGAACAGATGAGACCCAGGTTCACAGTAACCAAAATAATAATAGTCTCTATGATAATTGTAGCCAAATTGAGCTGGAGTTTGTTGTTCTACAGTTGTTAATCGGTATATGCCATGTATATAACACAGTTATACAATGCCGAACATTTATGACCAACTCTGTCAAAAGTTAAAACAATTTGTGCCCTCTTTAATGTTATTTTTGTTAAATTTTTGTTAATGAATTATGGAGATGACATTTCAACTTAGTGCATATCGTGGTTTTGGCATGATACGATTAATATTCATAATTAAAGGACTCTATAATATGTACCATTGTCGCCGGTATATTCCGTGTATATTATAGTTAAACAATGCAGAGTATATTTGTGATTAACTCGTCAAAAGTTAGAAAAACAATTTGTGCCTTTTAATGTTAAATTTTTAATGAACGAATTATATAGAGATGACATTTCAACTTAGGGCATATCGTGTTTTCGGCATGATATACGATGAATATTTCTCATAATTAAAGGGACGCTAGAAGATGCCGTACCCATTATCGTCGTCGGTATATGCCGTTTATATATACGTATAGCAAATAAACAAATGCTGAGAATATTTAGAGATCTAACTCCACCAAAAATTAAAACAATTTGTGCCCTCTTAATGTAATGTTATATAATTTTTGTTAATTTTTATTAATGAATTATAAAAGTTGACATTTCAACTTAGGGCATCATCATGGGTTTTGCATGATACGATTAATATTTCATAATTCTACAATAATTTCTACAAGATGTACCATTATCGTCGGTATATGCATGCTGTGTATATATAGACAATGCCGAGTATCTATGACCAACTCTTCCAAAGTTAAAACAATTTGTGCCCCCTTTAATGGTAATGAAGTTATGATATAATGATAGGGCTTGGACATGTACACTCAATAGCGTGCGTCGTTTCTTCGCGGCCGTGGATATACGTATACGCTGCCCTATAATTGAGGGCCACAACGGTGGCCAACCCGATCGTGGTTTTCGAATTCATCCGGATTTTGAACCCACAGCATTGAATCCAGTTGAATCTGCGCGGTCGAATCCGCGGCTTAGCTTGATCTTTGTGGTTATATGACCCTACCCTACCTAGAGCTGT
>CM055817.1:49762774-49821502 GCA_029582265.1 Zoroaster sp. YZ-2022
TGGGCTTTTTAAATCTGAATTAATTTGATCACCTCATTGTCAATTTTCAAAAATTATAAATCGCATAAATCAACGCGATTTAAACCGAGTCCTAAAAGCTGAATGTACAAATGTTGTGGCTATACCACCTAAGCTTATGTAATGTCACGACCATTCTTGTTTCGTATTGTGTGTGCAACGCTTCACGCTCTTCCGTACTCATCGCTTCAATATCTTTTAACGCTGCACTCTTTATCGAAAAACTTGCTCGAATCTCCTGCCAAGCTAAATCCGATAAAAGACGTTTATCCTCGTAGCTGTTTCAAGTATTCCACGTCGTCGTCGTAATACCACTTGCTGTGTGAGAGTAGCGTAGTTGGATTTTCATTCAACAATTGGCAACTTCTTCCATTTAGCAGTAGCGTTTATAGCAAAATTTATACACCACACAACGTATTATCAGTAATTACCCAACGACCTGAAAGCAACCACATAAGCAATTACCCAACGACCTATGAGCAACCGCATGAGCAAATACCCAACGACCTATATAATTTCATCAATCAATCTATGAGTAACCGCATGAGTACCGCTCAACGACCCATGAGCAATTACCCAACGACCTTACCACGTATCTCATGTTCTGCAGGTTGATCCGTTTTTAAAATCAATTTTCTGTGTAAAACGAGCTTTTTGTTGCTCGCGCGCTTGCTCTCGTAGTTCGGGCCGTTGGGATAACATCGTTTTCTCTAAGACAATTTTCAAATGAATCTCTATCTTTACAATAAAATAAACACACCCATTTGAGTTGCTCTCTAAAGTCCTTTAATAGGTATAGCACACTAAAATTTCAAATACATGGGAATTAAACAAAATAGGTGTTATTTTAAAGATCTCAGCAAGATATTTAATTTGGTGCAAGAATCATGTTAATCGAGCAATGCGGTTCTGGAGTTATCGTTATTAGAAATTCTAAAAAGTGGCTCGAAAACCTGGCGATAAAGGTCACCTTTGGCTAAAAATGGGTTTTTTGGCAGCTTTGAGACTCTTTATTTTAATAACCAAGTTCTTAAAATTACTAACAATCACACTAAGCATCACACTTTTCACAAGTTTATCAGGTAATGTAAAATTTAGAGTTGTATTGTATTTAATTTTTTGTACACTGGGCTCTAAAAGGCAAGTTTACACCCAAATTCAATCTGCAAATGAATAAAATCATCGAAAATGACTAAGTACAGCTAATTAAATATGCGTGAACTAAATATCTCAAGTTCTGCTTGTAGGTACAGTGATCAAATTTGGTATGATGAAGTTACTTGTGCTAAGATGCATCTTTTAAACCTGCATTCACATCAATATCTAATTAAATATGCCAAATTAGCTAATTAGGTATTCAAATCACAAATATGCAAATTAGGAACACCGCGCCATTATTTTTTTTTGACATGATTATATTCCTAAGCACATTTTATAATATGTGTCACCGTGTTTGACAAAAGTATCTAGCACCAATTTTGAATTGTAACCATTGGATTTGCATCAAGTATGTATAAATATCTGTGCAAGGAAGTGGATGTGAGAATCACCTAATTAAAGATATCGTTAAAACTTTGAGGAGTTCTCAAGGTACATAAAATGGCCTGTGACATTCATACTTGATAGAGTACACAGTCTGAGTAGTGGACATGATATTCTGAGGCATAAATACTTAAAAAATGATTAACATATGCAAATTAACTTCATCAAAATGATTCCCACTTGGTTACCTCATTAACTATGCAAAAAAAAATGTTTTGAGAAATCCTTGTCAACATACATGGTATTGTTGCTGCACATTATACTATATAGAATTACTGCTACATGCACCTGTATACCGTGTTACATAGTGTTAGCCAGAGGGGTGTTTGTGTGTCTTTGGACAACCTGTTTTAAATTTGGACACCCTGTTTTATCTGTCATTTACATGTAAATGAATTGTAAATGAACAATTTGGACACCCAGTTTTTAAATTTCCAGCAAATTTGGACAATTCCTTTACCAAATCCTGGCTAAAACCTTGATACCGTGCAAGTATTACACAAAATAACTATTCATAACAATATTGCAACATTGTTTAGAATTTAGTTGTGACTGGCAACATAGAAAGGCCATCTTAAAAAAAAAAAATTAGCAATATTACGTTTAAGAATGAAAATTACATTTTAAAATTGCTTGCTTTTAGAAATTGAAATGCGCTTTTTCAAGATGATAATAAAAAATAAAAATTGTTAGTTGGATCTTTTTACTTGGCAACAATTTAAAGATAACACCATACGATGTGATGCTTATACATGTATGATATACGTTATCACATGCGTGCTAGTCAGGATACGGAAAAATACCAGCGGCGTCTGCGTCCCATACATCCAACTCGGCCTCGGACCTGCGTTGGATATGGGACGCAGAAAGCCTATACTTTTCCCAGATCCCACGAGCACGCTGCGGTGTGATAACGCATGTTATCTTTCAAGCAAACTTGAGCGCGAGTTAGAACACACAATAATGCGCGGGGTGTGATATGGGCGCAAGCGATATAAGTTTATATCACACTCCTTGTTGCTATGGATCGACCAATCAGAATCGAATATTCAGGCCTGCTTGAAGATAATTATTAATATTCACCGCTCATTGCTTTCTTTCGGCATTTTTTACATTAGGAGAGCAATCCATCATCCCACCTCTTTTCTAAGAGGGTAACAAAAAAGTTGATTATAGAATTGGTATCGTATATAAGAGTAAAAACTTGTATCCCTTATCCAAGTAGGGCCTATATGTCTCTTCCATTAATTCTTCTATGTCTTTAAGAGAACTCAATCATTACAACCTGTCCTTTGTATGTAATTAGTTCTTCTTCCCGTTGGATCTAGGCAAATGTACGGATAATGCTTGTTTACAATGTCATCTGGAAATGGAAGTTTTCTCTTTCTAGAAATACTTCAGAACTGTTATTTAGCTTGGACAATAGTTTTTTCGAAAGTATGTCAAAGCGTTGTTGCTGTTTGTCCAAATCCAATTCAAAGAGAATGATCAGGAGCCTCACTCACAGATATTGGCGATCTCTATTTGTTGAATAATCTCTTTCAACCTACTGGCAAGATCTTCCAAAGCAAGCTTGGTTTCCCTGCTGAAGTCACAAAAAATAGCGAACCCTTGACAAGTCCGCGATTGACTGACTTGAAATATTCTGATTTTGGCAAAGAAGTGCGCTTCTTTGACAGCGGGAATCTCCATCTTCCCGCTTCCTGTTGATCAACTCATCCACATCTTCAATTGTTTTACAAACATGCCCACATGTCTTCATTACACTGTCTGTGTTACTGATAGTAAGCGCCAACAACTTTTTCTCTTTTGAGTGCCTGCACTTTTGTCTTTCCTCCACATCTTGGCGTCTTTTTCTTTTGATGAGTTTCACCTTTTTCTTGGTATTGTTTTGTATGGTCTTACCGATTAGTTGTATCGCCTTTTTGATGAGATCATCTCTTTTTACTCGGAGAACAGTCTGTTCAAATAATGACTTAGTCCGATTTTTGTGTCCACAACAGAATGCCTTGCATTGCCAATGCAGAAATATTTGGACTTTTCTTTTCAGGTAGTCCAACTTCCTGCGAATACTACGCTCTGAGACTACATTGTCTTTTGGGCATGATTGAGTCTCTACACCCACATTTTCAGTTCGGGTGTATGGAATTTCCCACCTGGCAAAATGGTCCTCTACTTGGCGCATGATGCACACATTACATGTTGTGTAGTACTATTGATAATGCTTGCCTTGTATTAAACTCAATTTCCTCACTGACTGAGTTGCGTCGTACAGTGGCGCCTGATGTAATATTAATCTTTCTTCGGAACAAAGTCCTCAAAGCCATAAGAGGGGCACTGTGGTCCAACAACGGCTGGGGATTTACCATCCATTAAGCGTCACCGATTTATGCAGGCGTGTATAATATTCATCTGGTCTTTGGCAGTACTGATATACTCTGTCAGTGTCTAGCATGTGCATGATTAGATGGGTTGGAGTGATGTGGGCATTGATGATCCCTATGGCTGGATGCCTCCAATTGTCCATTATCGGGTCCTGCAAATCATACTTCACTGATCGAAAGTTGATTGTTCTGTTTATGAAGTGGGAGTGATGAGTGTGTATCCTTTATGTGATTCGGTGATGGTGATAGTAAGCGGCGCATTTGAAAGGAACATTAAACCCGATTTCCAGCGGTATTATATAAGATGACTTCAGTTCACCAATCTCTTCTAAGTATCCAGTGAACTCATTTGAGATCCCGCCTGAGCACTGGCGTCGGGACCATATGCTTCACATACAGTCCTTATGGCAAGGAAAGTTGCTGACTCACTCTTCGGTTCCACAGCAAATGCTTCTCTCTGCCAAGTTTTCCTGTGGCGGACTCAACTTGCTCCCACTCCTTTAAAGGCAGCACCAGCATAATCTTGCAAATTTAACACCAAGTGCTTCCCAATAAAAAATGAATTAATTGCAGTCATGGATTCCTTGACTTCCTCACTTAGCTCATCCCAGTTTGTTGTCTCTTGTAGAACCTTCTCACGCCATTCTTCAAGTAGCTGCACAAACTTTTGTTTACCACACAACGATCAGTCATGGTATTTTTACCTTGAGTAGAAGTTCCTTTACAAGCTTTTGAGTTTCTTTGGCATCCAGATCTTCCAGAACAAGCAGTTCAGTCATCGCTTCTATAGCTTCATCGAGAAGAGCATTGCCAGTTTCGTCAGAACTTCACCGAGGCCCAATCCATATGTGCCTGTCTCAGTAGATGCCAACATGGTAACATAAGACTGGTGCTTTTTAGTCGTGCTGCCTGTCAATAGTGTGTGACTGGAACTTTGCTGGTTACTATGGCCTCGCCTTCGCAATATGCTTGGAGAGCAATGCTTGCTCAAATGCCATATATCTGATGCACGTGAGGTTTCTTTGAGTCTACCACAGTCTAAACCTGCTACTGTTCTAATACTAAGCGAATGATGTCCGACACATGTTTAGAGCCACACCTCTAGAAATAAGTTCGTAACATACGACTCGGATATCACTGTTGTACATCCCGTCTTCAAAGGAGACAATCTCCTTGTTGCCCATGATTTCATCTAAATCACTACGAAGGATGTCATTTTCTTGTTCTAGTTCTTTCAATTGTTGTTTCAGTTCTTTGTTCTCCATATCCAAATTCTTCTCAGTGTTAGTACATTTTTCGACATTGTACCTCACTTGTTCTGTTCTGTTTTCTTTAGCCTTCAGTACTTCAGTAAGAGTGTCATGGAGCATCTGAACTTCTTTCTCTAGGGCACTGACCCTTTCTTTCTTTGCCGATAATGCTGTATTACAGGTTGCGAGCAGTATTACATTTGCAGGTTGTAAAGATGCAATTTCCGAATGAGTTTTACACTTAGTTCATTTGCTTTTTGCAACTCTTTCTTATAACTGGAGCACTGTTTCTTGTGTTCTTTCTCCATTTTCTTCAACGATGCTTCACTGGCTTTTCTAGCCTCTTCAGATTCAGTTGCACGTTTTTGCGTATCACTATATCTAGTTTCGCTTTCCTTTAACTGCTGATGTTTGGCGGCGTTCTCTTGCTTCTCTTGTTCTAATAGTTCATGCAGAATTGCAATTGTATCTCCGTGACGACGTAATAAATATGGTGAAAGTTCAACACCAGAATCATCAGTATCATAATCAGCATTGTCATTAACAGGTTCATATTCTTCTTCAGCCACTATTTCTATATCTGCAGGCTTATTTGGCTTGGGTGATGCATGGGAATAGATTTTGTTCAGAAAATGTTCCTTTATTTCCTTGGATGAGTCTCTGCTTAGACGCGCTTTCTGTTTGACAACCTTCTCCCAGCTGAGAATAACTGCTCCCCTGGAGGGAGTATCTTTCTCCGGAAATAGTCTGGGCCACCATATGTCTAAGACTGTTTTCCATTTGATGGACCTCTTTCGACGATACTGAAAAAGTTCAGCTACAATGTGATTGGAGATTGATCCAGAAATGGGGGTCCCTTTCTCAAGCCACTGGGGTGTTATGCCTATGCTCTCACACATAGGACCAACAATGTCTTTCTTCTGCCCTGTCAAGTCAGTCATCTCTACACATAACTGCATCCAGTCACCGGTCTTCTCTGCTTTAGCTGTTTTACGCTTGATCTTGGACAAGAGAGTGGGTAGTGCGATCTTTGGTTCATTCAAGCCCATGCAGATCAGTATTGGCACAAAGTCGTTCCTGTAGCTCAAACTATGGGACTCGTCAATGGCAACCCTAATGGCTTCAACTAGTCCAAATGTTGGCCTTGGATCATGATGCCAGTGATCTGAAATGACACAAAAAGTAAACAGTTTGAATAACATGCATAATCTTATCAAATCATATGGCAACAAAACATAGAAATGAAAATTTGCACGAAGTACATGACATGTATTTATTTTGTATTTTGTTCATTCCAATTGGCATGCAACAGAGGGGAAAAAAGCTGTCTTATCACATTAAACAATACTTTTTTACACACAATATATTGCATGGCATGAAGTAATGTTTAAATATTAAAAACTTATCAAAGGAACCATGAAAATGTCTCAATTTTGGTAAATAGGGCCTACTAATTAAGCAATCATCAAAATCCGAACACCATTTTGAGAGGAGGGATGACACTTGATGTAACAGCGCAGTACATGCAGTACATGCAGTACCGCATTGTATACTTTGTGTGCACACACGCAGGATGCATGTAGAGCATGTTGACATTGTTTATGCTATTACCGTTTATGCCGCTACTCCCCTTTTCCCATAATGTCATCTTTACTCGTAATATTTCATTATTTACACAAATAATTTCATAATATTGATTCATTCAACATTTTCAGTAAGTATTTAAGATATATAGAAAACCAAAATTACTTACCAGGACATGTTCGATTGTTCACAAGATCGAATATTTCGTCGGCAGTCCATCCAGCCATGTTGAGAATTTGTTCATGTTGGCCGTGTTGGCTCATCGCTAGCTGCGTGGTGTACTTTTTAGCAATCACGAAAATTGTTTGAACTGTTTTTTCTCGGCGTTATGCTTGTATGCTACACTCGTTGTTTTGAAAATCAAAATACACCAATAGATTCCTTGGAATGTGTAGTACAAGATAGAGTATCTACTTTTAAAAATTGGCCCCAAAATAAGGTATTTTGAGCAAAATGCGTGGATTCATTAGAACAGCTCTATCTCAAGTCACGAAAATGAATTTAGAAGAGTAGTTGAATGGAGATGTAGCTAAAGGTCAGGGCTACCATATATGGTACGGGCATCCCCATACATGGAATGAAGCACACGAGGATAGTGCATTTATTACAGGGGTGTTTATAAGAAATGACGCTTGTTTATTCTGTGTGTGCACTCGATGGGAAAAGTAGTAGATTTCAGCCAACGTGTTAAAACTACTCATATACATCGTTCTATTTAAAATACTTCCAGGATTATTAACAAATTAAAACTTTACTACAATATCAAGAATATAACTAAATAACATAAAGTGAAAAGATCTCAGTTTTATATGCCTTCGTTTGTTTATAAATTAGATGAGAAGTTTACCTTAAAAATGGAAATTTTGTCAATTGTGCAAAACATGTGTGTGTGGCAGGAATTTACAGCATGGCGTGTGCTATACCTACCTTTAATACGCTATTGTATTTTTGAGTAAGTATCCAACAACTATGTTTAATATGCCTACCGCTAAAAGCTAATTGAGTAATCATACATTTATTGTTTTCGTCGTATTTTTTATAATGCAATTGTTTACTCGCGCTACAATCATCGATTATAAACAACGTTTCGTTTCCTTCTAGTACGTCGCTATATATTTTTATCGCTTTGTTTAACGTACAATCTTTTAGATCATCAACAAGCACTTGCTCGTTGTTCCAAATCCATTTTCTATTTTGATACGCGTCATTGTTTTTTATGGTAGGACACAATATAACGATATTTTCGAAATGTTTTAAATATTCTTTTTGTAACAAGTTTAAAATAAATTCAGTTTTTCCACACCCCGTTTGACCACAAATGAGCGCAACGTGTGAATATTTAGGTAACATTTTCTTTTTAATATCTATCAAGATGTTTAATGTTATCGTCGGTACTCGTTCTTAAATCTAATAATCGACGGATTCGAAACGTGAGTTTCTTATGTTTAGTTGCGCGTCCATGATAATAAAAGTATACATGTTTAGTTCACCCGCGGATTCGGCTTCTTTTTCAATTTGAATGGTAATTCCTTCGGATAAGTTTTGCACTCGTCTTCCGCTTCCGTGTAATTTATTATCGGTACTCGTTCTTAAATCTAAAAATAAACCGTATCGATTAAAATAATAATTTGATATTTTGATGTTGGATAAATCTAGAGCTTGTGCAACTTGTATAGCGTGTTGTTTTCTCGAATCACCAAAATATTTTGAAATCTCTTCCCATTGTTGATATCTTTTCATTCCGTGCGCGTAGAGTTGATTGGGAACGCCTTCGATGGTAATACTAACTTTGTTTATTTTCGGATTATAAAACCTGTTGCACTCTTGTATGTTGGGTTCTTTGAATAGAAACAATATTCCTTTCATACTTTTTGCTGGAGTATTTAAATTTATATTCCACATTGTATCTTTTTTGTTTAACGTTGTTACGCTCTGTCTCAGTACACGATCAAACAATATACTCGTTCTATTGCTGTATTGATTTCTAATCGTTCTAGCGAGTTCCGGCATATGAACTACCTCAAATTCTAAAGAAATTCCACTTATGATATATTTCACATTATCGTCGGTGGATTTGATTACGTTACTAAATTTATTAAACACGAGTTCGTAAGTCAATCGATCTCCGATGCCCGACTGATAGTAAGGTTGATGATCGGTCAACAATTCAAAATCGAGCGGAATGTGATATCTATTTTTATACGCGTCTGCGACAGCTTTATCTTTTCCGCTGTTTGCGGTTACATCTTTATCGCTAGCGTCTATTCTTATTTTAGTCACGTTTACATCTTCTATTCCTTGATACGTTAAATTTTCGCGTTGATCTTTGGTCAGCCATTCGTCTTTGTAACAATTGAATACATCCGCATCGTCTAAACTAAATATTTCGTTTCCTTCCATTTTAATTATTATATGTTTTACGATGCATCTACCTATATTTTGTACCAACGTTCTATTTTCATCATCCGCGCTAACGAGTTCTATGTTGAAAGCTAATCGCGTTGTATTCGGAACGATAACGTCGTTCATTCCTAAATTTGGAAAACGAACCGTCAACAATTGGTTTTCGGTAATGGTACTCGGATTGTTTGTAATGACGACTTTTTGACGCATACCTTTTACGCCTCGAGGTTCTCTTATTCTTCTGTATGGATCTAGCGCATCTCCGTACGTATTATTTGCCATATTTGATGTTAGTAAATATAATAATTTTTTATAAACTGTTGATTATAGTCTACATTCGCATATTTTAACAACTCTGTAATCAGCAAGTTGATTATAGTCTACATTCGCATATTTATAAACATGTTTATCGTTAAATAAAACTTGTATTTAATATCATGTTTTTAATTATCGTGTGTTGATTATAAATGGTAACTGTAGCGATGATGGTTGGTGGTGCGGTAGTCAACGCGTTGGCGTTTACCGGCAGCAATTTTTTATTTAGTAATTTGCGTAGCAACGACGCATTGCAAGAACGCAAACGACACGATTTAGCATTAGAACAGCTTTCGAAAGCTAGAGACGAATTTAGTAAAAAGCGTTTAAAATATCTAGATTATTTAAATGAAAAAATACAAAAAGAATCGAGCGCAATAAGAACGTTCAATAACATTAACGAAGCGATGCAAGAATATTCGCGAGTTTCGAATGAGCGTGTAAATTTACCGGTAAATTTGCGCTACGAACCTAAATTAGAAGATTTTTACGTTCCTAGCGAAGATCAAAAAACGCGAGAAATTGTATTTATAGCACTAGGCATGAGCGCGGTTGGTTACTTGAGTTATAGATTGTTAAAATAAAAGATGTAAAGTAATTGTAAATGGCAGAAGGAGGGCACGATCTAATAGAGTTGGATCCAAATTTTAATCAACCCGAAGAAGACGAATATTTAGATGATGAAATAAGTGTTAACAACTTGGGTGATGAGTACAACTATGAATATATTGATGAAGGTATGGAAAAATTAGAACTTGAAAGAAAAGAAAGTCAAAAAGTGTTAGACGAAGAAATAGCAAAAGACATAGAAACCCTCTCTCTTTAGCGCAAATGCAACTTAGATTAACGGTTGATGATTTTTATAAAAGTGTAGGTATAAAAACAGCTATAAAAGATTATTCTTTTTTTGAAGAAAAATTAGAAAATAAAAAAAGCGTGCTCTATTTTAAAAAAGGTGAAAAAGAAATACGTTTAACTAAAAAAAGAGGAGAAGGATTTCTTTCGTTAAATTCACTCAAGGTTAGTGGTTTAACTAAAGACGATCTTTCACCATACACCCCAACTAAACAAAGTTTTCTACTTGTTGTAGAAAAAGCGGAAGAACCGATACAAGAGAAAACTAGTGGTGGTAGAAGATTACCTGCTCTACCGCTTGTAGAAAAATCTAAAAAAGTAGAAGAAGCTATCGAAATGTCGGTGATAGAGAGCACCAGAGATATGGAAACAGAATCACAAACGCAAATAGAATTAAACTTTTCGCGTCGTGAAATCTTGGGGTTAGATAGAGCTTTACGAATATCACGAGGTCAACTTGAATTAAATTTAGCTAAATTGAGCAAACTAGACGAAGAAATATCTAATCTTGAACAAGAATACGTGAACGCTCGAGATAGAGATGGTGAAGATGAAGACGAAACCGCAAAACTACAACAACAACTACTAGAAAAACAAGACGAAAGACGAGTGAGATTAGAAGCCGCGATCAATAATGAAAACGTTTTACGTAGTCAAATTAATAGAGTTAGAGAAACGTTTCAAAAAATGTTAACGAGAGACGTTACGTTTGGTGAGCGAGTTGGAACTTTATTTAGAGAGCAAGGCGTAACGATTGCTAGTATATTAACGGCTTTTACTTTTGTTATTGCTTACATTATCGAATCACTCGGTAATGTTGTAAGTTCAGTTTTACCAAAACCTACACCACCCGCACCACCAACACCACCTACACCTACACCACCTACACCACCAACACCACCTACACCCCCGAGCGGAGGTATAAGCGAGTGGATACAAAAAACGTTAAAAAATCTAGCTAACGCATTAGCTAAACTAGGAGCAAAAGCTTTAGCCGCTTTACCGGCTATTATAGGAACGGTCGTAAGTTGGCTTTTTAAAATAGCTAGTAAAGTAGTTACGTTAGCGGCAGAACATTTATGGCTGGCTTTAACCGCAGTTGGGGCGTTAATTCTAGCTTATACACAAAAAATGTAAAAACGCTCCGCGTCAGCGTAACAATTCGTAAATCATAACAGTTACGCCGGTTAAAATTGCGAAACCGAGTATTAAAGAATTTTTTTCTTCTTGATGACTGCCGATCGTGTCTTCTTTTATCGGTAAAGAATTTTTTTCTTCTTGACGATTGGTGATTGAGTCTTCTTTTATCGTAGTTTCTAGCGAGTCTTGCGCGTGCGCTAAACAATCGCTCATTTTTTCATCTTCTACATGTTTCGTAATTGGTAGCGATTGTGTTTGTAGTAGCGGTAAAATAGGAGCAACGGTGGGTGTTGAATTCGTATCCAAATTACTACCCAACGCTAAATTACTCGGCGCGATTAATATATTATTGTTGTACGATGCGTACGTACCTATTCGTAGATTCATATCGCTAGGCATCATGTATAAATTTTCTCCAATAGCAAAATTTAATCGACTGCGAGCGTTTTGTAAAACATCTTGATATCGTTGAATACTAGATTGTAAATCAACCGGACCGTCAATTTCAGCTTCAGTTATGTTTATAAATTCGCTTTGAGCGTCTAAACCGGTACCACGATGAAAAAATGAGCTTTTTGCTTGCGCTTGAGCTCCTAAAATTGCGTAAACGTACGTTCTTAAACTGTCGTTTATTCGTTGCGTACCGACGCTCGTAAAACCTCTACCTACGCTAATTATAAATTTTAAGAAAGCGAGCTCTGTACTAGATTGTGAAATGTAAGCGATAGTATAATGCGAAGGGTGATCTCCAAAACTCATTCTAGTTGCAGTTTTGTAATAATCGTAATCGCTCACCTCGGTAGATATCACGTTTAAACTACTTTTATCGTAGTTGTTTCCGGGTACCGCTTTGTAACCGTTATCGTAATAGTACGCAGTTCCTAATCCGTTTGAATTTGAATCGACTCGTTGTTTCCAATCGTCGTTGACCGATGTATGAAATTCTTTACATTTTCTTTTGTAAGCGCCCGCGTCTATATTATTGGCAAACGCGTTAAAAAAAAATTGAAAAGATGTAACGCAGCTCATTTCTTTGAGCAATCGCCTAATTTGATAATAGACGTGAAATCTAAAAAAACTACGAATCATATTATTGGAATGATTTAAATGTTGATAGCTCACACCGCACCTCGTCGTAGCGCAGTACGTTGCAAAATTTATTTGGTTTTGATAAAAAGCGAGTGGGTTACTATTCCAATCATCGACAACTGCGTCGCTGTTAACGTGAGGTAGTTTGTAGTTGCCGAAAACATTGTCAAATTCTGCGTTGAAAAACTCGTTGTCGTTTACGTAAATGTTTATGCTCGTTAAATCGCTAGCGTTAAAATCTAGTGGTGGTGTAAAGTTTCCAGATTGCTTATACGGATACGTAAAATTACTCTTGAAAGCTAATGGAAACGTCATTTATTATTAGAAAAGTTATATATTTTTTAATAATAAAATGTATCATACGTTCGAAATCGAAATCGGTAAAGAAGGCGGATCGATTGTGTTGGATAACGTTATCGATAATCGACGAGGCAATCTCACGATAGCTTTACACAGCGTAAACATTTGGGTGGGATATTACAACGTGCGTAAAAAAGAAAGAATAATCGTTCGCACGCAGGGTGAGACACCGGACGTTGTTTCGTTTATCGAACCCGGGCTTTACAACATTAATGAAATTATCGACGTTATAGTAAAAAACGCGCCTTGGATCACGTTTACAATCGATAAAAAGACGGGCGTCTTTTTGTTTAAAATAAATCTAGAGAGCAAGTCTATTAAATTTACTAGCGGGTTGTCTAATTTACTGGGGTTTCACAACGAATTTCTAACCGTGGGAGAATACAACAACAAAATTGATGTACAACTTTTTAAAATTTTATACATTCATTGCGATCAAATTTCTACGACCGATAATTATTTCAACGGAAAACCCTGCACAATTTTAAACGCTTTTCCTTTGCAAGACGCGTCGTTCGGCGAAAGCATGTACATGCAATATACAAATCCGTTGATGAAAAAATTACGAGTCGGTACTTTTAACGAGTTGAGTTTTCGAGTTAGAGATAGCAAAAGTAGAGATATACATAATCACGGTTTCCCCATTATTTTAAATATAGAAATAATATAAATGGCGAGCATTTACGGACCCAGTCGTATTAACGATAGTATCGCTGTATCTAGAACGAGTGCTAGCGACGAAGCATCGACGAAAGGCGAAATTTACGAACATCACGGATATCTAAACAGAGATGAAATTTTACAGCGAGTAGTTTTAATTGAAAAATTCGACGTCGTACTAGGATGGCACGATACGTTTAAACAACCCTTTTTCTTGTTTACGGTCGCGCCCACGTATTGTAGCATTTTTACGCAGTTTATAAAAACTAATAGTATTGCTACGCATTCAGCGACGCGCGATTACGCTCCCAACATTTATTATATTCCTTCTCCGCAACGAGATGTAAAATTTCATTTTCTCGATCATGAAATTCAACATTTAAAATACGAAATGTGTTTTAAAATGAGAGGCGTTAGAAAAGTTTTTGTCGAAGCGAGTTTTTTCGGCTCGTTAAATTCTAAAATCTGCTTCAATATTAAAATAGCAAGTTTACCGTCAAATTAAATTATTTTATTTATAATAAATATGGCGAGCATTTACGGACCCAGCCGAACGATAGAGCGAGTCAACAGTATCGCTAAAGAGAGTGATAGCAATACCGAGTTGAAAAGATATGTTAAATTTGGGAACATTGAACCTAGTGAACTCAATCGTAAACACGTTTTTTATAGCGATTTAGAAGTTGAATTATCTTGGCTTCTAAATACAGTAGGTCTTACTGTATTTAGAAGCTCGTTGTCTTTCACGTTTTATGTTAGAACTAGCGTAGGTGAAAATAATTCATATTCTACGACGGGAATTAAATACATTAGTAGCGATGTATCAGATTATTATTTTTTTGAGTTTACGAATGAAACACGATATGTAGAATACGCATTTTGCCACGTTTCAAATTTAGATGGTATCAGAATTAAACGATATATAACTATAAATTTACTCGGCTCTCTAAATGAAGGAATCTGTTACGAGTTAATTGTTAGAACTATTCCCATTTAAATATAATCTTTTACTATAATAAAAACAAATGAGCGAATCGACGAACGTACTTTATCCAAATTTGGTAGATGGCGTTAAAACATTTCGATTGCAAAAAATCGACGACGTTCAAAAAGAATTACGAATCGAAATAAACGAACGTGAAGCCACGTATAAAAAATATAATAAAATCATAAACGCTTGTAACGTCGCAGAAACTATCGCAGAAATGGGCTGTATGGGAGCAGGAGCCATCGGAATAGCCAGTATCGCCACGGTCGTATCGTCACCGGTAGGATTCGCTTTAGAAGGTTTAGCTTTGGGGTTGGGCGGCGCAGCGGTTGTTATTAGATTTGCGAAAAATAAATTGTATAAAAAAGCTAAAAAACACGATGAAATACGAATTTTAGCGTTGAGTAAACTCAACACGATCGAAAACCACGTTAGTAAAGCTTTAGAAGACGGTTACATCAGTCAAGAAGAATTCGTGCTCATATGCGAAGAGCGAGATAAATATTATAAAATGAAAGAAAAAATCCGTAATGTACCAACGCTTAAACCAGCGAGTTTATCGTCAAAAACAGAGGTTAAACCTATCGATGCAACTGCAGAAAAAAAAATTCTTATAGAAAAACTTTTGAGTTTAAAGTGAGCGTAAATAAATATTATTATAATGTAGAGGATCAAAAACTCGCTTCGCAAATAGCGGAGCGAGTAACAATGCGTAGGCCACCGCCGTACAATTTAAATTTTTAGTACAATGTTTATAATTAGTTCTAAATGCCAAGAAATAGTTTCTTTATTTATTTCGTTTATACGCTGTAACTCGGTATAATACAAATCGATGTAATGCGTGCTTAAACCAAGCGCGCATAAATACGATTCTACACCAGCTAAATTTCTAGACTTGATTAGCGATAACGCTGGAACTAGTTTTTCTCGCACGATTATAATCAATTGTTGTGCGGGAATGTTTTTAATATAACATTCTAAAAATATAAAATCATACGAGTTGTTGCAAAACGATTTCAAATCACTAATAAGATTTAGTATACACGTTCGTAACAGTTCTACCATATTGATATTACACAACATTAATTTTTTCAATTTGTAGTTTTTGTAACAACTCTACCATCACTAAATTAAACAACCGTATGGCTTTTTTGTTCATTTGATAAGAAGTTTTACTTTTAATGACCTTGCGCAGTTTGTGCATAAACCCGTTGTTGTTTTGTACCTTTTTACAATTTTTACACTCTACCGGCGAGTTTTCCTTTTTTAATTTTAAACTGATGAAAAGCGCAATAGTTCACGTTGGGTGAACTACGCACGCAACATTTGTACGTTTTACCGATTATTAACCATCTGCAAGGAACGATTATTTTCTGCATACCCTTTTATTACTTGTTTAGATAATATTTTTGTTTACGCCTTTTGCGCTTACAAGTGTTTTTTTTTCTTTCTTGTTGTTTATTCATCCGTTTAAAAACTTTCGTCTTTAATATAAGCTGTAATTTTTCCTAAATTACTTACTAACGCTGTAATTTTTAATGTAGCTTTTTCGTTCTTGGGCGAAAACAATTGTATTTCTTTGTTTAAAGGTGACAATTTCAATAGAGCGTTAAATAGAGTCGAATCAAAAGTAGCTGAATAAGTAAGCAGCTGCTTTTTATGTACATCACCAAATTCAAAACATGTACCATAAACACAATTGTCATCATTTGAAAAGCTAATGTATTCTAGATTGCTCATGCTAATAGTTAGTGTTGAGTTTGCATTCAACATTTTTTAAGTTTTGAAAAATCACCACTTTCAACCATATAAGGACAGTAATAATCATCGTCAATAGGGTGTTTTATTACTGATGGACCAACAACGTAAATATTTACGTAGTTAGTTTCTCGTTTTTTAACGTCGCATGTTTCGATAAACAACTGGGTTTTTTTAACGTAAACGGTTATTGAAACTTTTCGTTTAATACTACGAGTAATTTTTTGTAAAATTTTTAAATTTATTGAAAATTCAATTGGGTTTTCACATTTAAATTCTGAAAAGTTTTCTTTGTTCAATGATACTTTTACTAATATTCTTTCTGATAAATCCATCCCACTATAATAAAACCCCGTTTCATCTACCTTAAAATAAGCGTTGGGTTTGATACCTAATAAAACATCTATTAAAATTTTAAACACATAACCAGCTTTTATTTTAAAATAAAAATCGTATTCGTAGTCTTTCTTGATTTTAATAGATGTTTCTTCGAGTTGTAAAAATTTCGATTTATCTAATATTTCACTCTTTGGTGTTAAGCTCAATACTTTAAAGTTTATGTTGTCTAGTGTTTGTGTTTTATCATTCAATTTTTCGTCTTTTGATTTTAAAAATGTTTCTTCATATTCTTTATCAAAACCATTGTACAAATTAAATTGTTGTTGAGGCATCGTCTCTGTAATCAATATATATTTAGAAAATATAAACGTAAAAAAAAAATTTAAAAAAACGTGAAGTATCTATTTTATGCTTAAAACATGTGGGAAACTGCTTTTTTCAAAACCCCCTACTACTACCCAGAGAATTTGAAGAAATATCGTTTTTCTTAAAATGCTAGTTTTTCAAAACCCCCTACTACTACCCAGAGAATTTGAAGAAAATGATTTTTTGAGTAGGTGGTCCGGTTCCCTCATCTGACATACTACTAAAGATAATCAGAGTGGTTGAAAGGTTGTGTTTAAGCAGGTCTAGACAATGTCTACATCAGGTTTGAAAACACCTGTCTGTGTCATTTATTAGTTTAACTGATAAATTTAACTGAAACAAATGACACAACAATATCTCGAAAGTATAATTATTCATATAAAGAAAATCAAAAGGGCTGTCCCTTTGGACATTGTGGAAGTTACGCTTCTTTAAAGGTAGAACTTAAGTGGCATATTAAAAAAATTAAAATAAAAAGAAATCAGAAGGAAAACAGAAAATATTAATTTGGGCTAAGCAATATAAAGCAGACTACCAGTCACAATGCATACATTTTGTATGAACTTAAAGTTTGGCTGGTAACCACAAAAATCTGCTAAGCAAATCTTTCTTGTAAGCAATTGTATCTGCAAAGCAGCTCTGTAAAATTGGGCCCATGTCGTTATACATGTAACGTCAGTGTACATTTTTGGTCACATGTCTGTCAATGCATCCGTATGAATATGACGCCGAAAAAAGTCTCTGGTTTCTGGTCTCCACGCGCGTCGCCTCAGACCCGCGCGTCGCCTCAGACCCGCGCGTCGCCTCAGACCCGCGCGTCGGCATTTTAATTATTTTTTGCTATGAAACAATGTCCAATTGCAGCCAAAATTGCTGGATCAATTGGAATTCTGCCGTGATGTGCTTTAAACAACTTTTTCACATTGGGGTATGAACGTTTGCCCGATTTGTGAGGCCTCTCTTAGCCACCGTACTTTGTATATGGGAATTTTGATTCCCGCGTATACAATGTGTCACGTATTTCCCTGTTGGAAACAAAAAGATGGCCGAAAAAAGCGCGTCAACGCACCGGTTTTGAAACCGGAGACACTTTCTTTGGGGGGGGGGGGCTAATGAAAGGAAATGTATAACAACCAGTCTGTGAATGTTTCAGTTTATTTCATTGTGTCGTTAACAAGAGATTAATGAAAATACATTCAGATTGTTGGTATATTTATTCAAAGGTATAGAATGTTTACTTCAAAACGAAAAGGCTATTTACGTGTCAATTCTACTGGAAGAAAAACAGATACTGGCAGCAGGACGTTATACATCTAATGTCAGTGTACGTTTTTGGTAAAGGCATCAATACAATCTAAAGACATGTATAATAACAAACCTGTGAAGTTTCAGCTCTATATTTCATTGTGTCGTTAAACTTTCACAGGTTGTATCTTCTTGATTCAAAGAAAGTTATATTATACAGACCAAAATATACTTACCCTTAGACGTTTTGCGAACATTACCAGCGTTGTACCTTCCCGTTCAGTCTGTATGGTCTTTGTGGTAACAGGGCCGGTTACAGGGGGACACACCCCTATGGAAATCCAGAATTCTACACACGGTAGTCAGCGATAGTCTAAATATTATTACTATACCTCATACATATTCATGATCGAGAGCCGAATTCTCACTGGTCCATTCACCATCACGTGCCAGATGCTATTTTGGCTGTTTACCAAGCTCCCGCGAGTATTCACGCACAGGGTAAATACGCATGCGTAGTAGACTGTCGCATATGCGTCAGTCTACTACGCATGCGCTTTACGAAGCACGCGCGAACATCGCCCTAGCTAGCTACATACACATGAAAAGATGGCGGCACACGTAAATGTCAATAAGCGTTTTCCCGAGCTCAATGATGCTCCTTATTATTGTAATGGCAACTGAATATGTATGAGGTATAGTAAAACAAATATAACATGGTTTATTTCGGGTGGACAGTCGATATGAGCTAATGTCGACTGTCCACCCTCAAACCATGTTATATTTGTATACTGCGGATGGGAGGAATCGATGGAACGGACCCTTATGAAAAACCAGAAGCTTAAACACAGTAATCAGCTTTCGCTGGTCTTCAAAGACAAATATGGGCCAACTGAACCGTTTTCATCTAAATCGTACTGTGGATGAGAGGAACACAGGGGACGGACCCCTATGAAAAATCCAGAAGCTTAAACACGGTAGTCAACGATCACTGGAGCATCCAAAGATATATATGGCTCAACTGAACCGTTGTCGTCGAAATAGTCATACTGTGGCATGGATGGGAGGAATACAGGGGGACGGACCCACATGAAAATCCAGAAGCTTACACAGTTAGTCAGCGATCACTAGAATGTCCAAAGATATTGGCCAGCTGAACTAAACACAGCAAAATCAAAAGAAAAGAAGAATCTATACCCCGAAACGTTCTTGTAATTAATGTGATTTTAAGAGCTGTCACCTGGCGTAACAAGCCCTTTATGAATGAACAATTGAACATACCAATCAAGACTAACCCGATGATTACATAGAAAATAAGATACAAATAAAAGCGAAACAACAAGGAAATTAAAATGAAAATTTTAAAGTGGTAACCAATTGGTCTATATATATATACCTATGTTGACACAAAACAGATCATCCAGTAAAAATAAAACAGCCGCCATGTATAAACAATTTCCTGGCACCACACTTTCCCCGGTTTTTCCCCAAGCTGGCCCAGTTTAGTGCCCCAGATGACGTCATGAGTAACTCGAACGATACGGGTCTGATCTGGCTGGAATCCGGGTCGACTCCGGGGATCAGCTATAGCTACTCGAATGCACACCTTGACCAGTATACGTCTCTGAAGAGACTTTTTGGGTGGGTTAATTTTTATTCCCGCGTACTTTTTACTTTTTCACTTCGGCTGAAAAGTTAATTGATTTAGTTTTCCGTTTGCTTCCCTTAAACACGTAGTATGTTTATATATATATATCTACTCCAAAAAACAAAATATGTGACTTTTCTTTGGTTCTCGGTTTAAAACAATTTTTTTTTTAATTTACCCAATTTAAAAAGATAAACGAATGAACGGTACACAGACGGATCAAAAATGCACCGATCCCACAATACAAGAACATCATCGATACGAGGTTCACATTAAATGCCTCTTTGGCGTTCCATAACAACCCGTTGTACGTCGTCAACGCTTCGTCTTTACTGCGGGATAATGACCGGATTTGGACGTGGCCACACGCGATAAAGAACGGCGCCTTCGGGTCGGTCATTATCACCTTTTGTCACGCGCGCCCAAAAGCGGCCTTTACCCTTCGGGAAAAACGGCTCGACGAACATTTATTCCCAATTAGTAGAGACCGTTTTTATTAAATCATTTATTCATACGTTATCCATTCCCCGGTCAGGAGTCGATGGGGCCTGACCACGGGTGATAATGGACTGAGGCGAGGGCCATTATCATATCATAAATTATTTTATACATAAAAAAAACAAAGCAAAACAAACAAAACAACAACAACAACAAATAGCAATAACGACAACAGTTAATGGTATAAAGTTATAATATTGGTAATTCTAAAATAATTCCAAAATTGTTGACTTATAATGTCAACTTTACTTGCTATAAAAGCTCATGTTTTGTCTGAGGTACTGTCATTTTAGAACAATGAAATTATTACTTTTGGTTAGAATTTAAGACTTGGTACCGAGTCCTAATTTCAATACTGTCCACTTTCGGGACAAAATAGCGCCCTCTATTGGCTAGTGTGGTGAAAACTTCAACACTTGGAATTGAATGTTTCCAATGTTTTGCGCAAACGTGTTTACCTGACACTAACAGGTTGGCTGTTTAATGTATATATTGATTCAAAGAAAGTAAGGATACTATTAGAAACTGTTTTGCCAACATTACTAATGTTGTACCTCCCCTTCAATGTATATATTGATTCAAAGTTTTCCGTCTGCCTCACTTAAACAGGAAGTATGTGGCAATATCTACTCCCAAAAACAAAATATGACGTTTTTCTTAATGGTTCTCGGTTTAAAAAGATAAACTATTCTTTTAAATTTACCCAATTTAAAAAGATAAACGAATGAACGGTACATAGACGGATAAAAAATGGACCGATCCCACAATACAAGAACATCATCGATACGAGGTTCACATTAAATGTCCTCTTTGGCGTTCCATAAGAACCAGATGTACGTCGTCGATGCTTGGTCTTTACTGCAGGATAATGACCGGATTTGGACGTGGCCACAGGCGATAAAGGACGTCGCCTTCGGTTCGGTCATTATCACCTTTTGTCACGCACACCCAAAAGCGGCCATTACCCTTCGGGAAAAACCGCTCGACGGACATTTATTCCCTAAATAGAGACCGTTTTTATAAAATCATTTATTCATTTAATTAATAACTCGTTATCCATTCCCCAGTTAGGAGTCGATGGGGCCTGACCACCGGTGATAATGGACTGAGGCGAGGGCCATTGTCATATCATGAATTATTTTATTCATAAAAAAAGCAAAGCAAAACTAAAAAGAACAACAACAAACAGCAACAAACAGTTAATGGTATAAAGTTATAATATTGGTAATTCTAAAATAATTCCAAAATTGTTGACTTATAATGTCAACATTACTTGCTATAAAAGCTCATGGTAGTATCAATCTTCCCTGAAAAATAAGTTTTGTCTGAAGTACTGTCATTTTTAAGAAAAATGAAATTATTACCTTTGGTTAGAATTTAAGAATTGGCACCGAGTCCTAATTTCAAGACTGTCCACTTTCGGAACGAATAGCGCCCTCTATTGGCTAGTGTGGTGAAAACTTCAACATTTGGAATTGAATGTTTCCAATTTTCGCCCAAACGTGTTTACCAGACACTTTAACAGGTTGACTGTTTAATGTATATATTGATTCAAAGAAAGTAAGGATACTTTTATAAGCTGTTTTGCTAACATTACCAATGTTGTACTTTACCTTCAATGTATATCTTGATTCAAAGAGAGTAAGCATACTCATAGAAGCAGTTTTGCCAACATTACCAATGTTGTACCTTCCCTTCAATGCATATCTTGATTCAAAGAGAGTAAGCATACTCATAGAAGCAGTTTGGCCAACATTACCAATGTTGTACCTACCCTTCAATGTATATCTTGATTCAAAGAGAGTAGGCATACTCATAGAAGCAGTTTGGCCAACATTACCAATGTTGTACCTTCCCTTCAATGTATATCTTGATTCAAAGAGAGTAAGCATACTCATAGAAGCAGTTTTGCCAACATTACCAATGTTGTACATTCCCTTCAATGTATATCTTAACCCTTTCGATCCCACGGGCTCTAAAAAGAGCCTTTGTTGTGATACGCTTCCTTCCCGTGGGCTCTAAAAGGTGCCGGGAATCGGCATGCCCTTGACGACCACGGCGACTTAAATCACCATCTGAAAATGCTTGAGTTGTTTTGGGGGTTGGCGCCCTCTATTGACAGGAATGAAGTGTATAAAAGTTTATGAAAAGAAAAGTGCGTCACTTTGCGGTTTTTGGTGCTAGCGTCCACTCGCTTCCACAACGGTCAGTTGAATTTAGTTGCAATCATGATGGAAACGGACATAAATGATGGCATTTTGGGTGAGATTTTGGCAGACAGTGGCTCAGAATCAGATGACGAAGTAACGGATGACGACGACGACGTTGAACTTGAAGAGGGTGGGAAAAAATCACAGTAAAAATGAATAACTAATATTAATAACAGTTAACCTTACTCTTCCTGGCCCAATGCAAATTAACGTAATTCACTTATTTTCCTAGGCTATAGCGTAAATAGCGTTAGAACTGTTGGAGTTTAGTAATGTAAATTTAGAAAATGGATCCCTTTTAATAGGATTGACCAAATCCCCACCCCCTGGACTGGGTCAAAAACGTCAAGTGAAAATGTACAATTATTAGTAGTTTGTTGGGGTAATATTTGTATTCATTGAAACAGCAAGTTGATGTATAGATATAGCATAGAAATTTTAACATTTACCCATAGCCGGTCGTGCTGTTTAGCGTTAACAGGCTGAAAATGCACTCTTAGTCTCAAGCTTCCAAAAGAATAGCCTTGTATTCGAAAGGCCCTCATAAGTCGTATTATGCAAGAAGTTGGGGGAATTCACATTCACAATCCCACATTAAAACGAAAAATTTTCGATAACGAGTTTTGGAGAGTGGATGGAATCTGCCATATTTTTTTTCTCAGCACAATATTCATTTTGCGCATGACCCCCTGTGGCCTGTGCACATGCAGCATTGAGATATTGTATTTACAAAGGACCGAGATTAATCCTCCTTTGCCTTGTTTTTCTGTTGCAGCCTACCTACCAAGGTGACAGCCGACCGAGATCAAGAACGACAGGAAAGTTAGATTTTGATCCGGTTGGGAACGACGAGACCATTACGAGTGTGGGACTGTGCAGTTCAATGGAAATTCTGGCCCCACCGGCGACTTTGCCACACTGTCGGCAGTGGAGATCTTCAAGCTGTATTTTGTCAACTCGTGTGGGATATGCTCGTCGATCAGACTAATCGCTATGCGCAGCAAACAATAGACTCAAATCCTGGTCAACAATTCTCCTGGCACCCAACCAACATTCCAGAAATGATGGCATTTGTGGCACTTCTCATTGCTATGGGCATAAAACAAATCCTCTCAATACAAGATGTACTGGTCAACATCTGAAGTTCTTCGCATCCCATTCTACCCGTCGATCATGTCCCGAAATCGGTTCAGTTCAATTCTTCGGTTCCTCCACATCTCAAATAACCAAATTTCCTCGTAGAGCCTTGGCTAAACGGGACAAACTTTCCAAAGTTCGGCCCTTGATAGAAGTCCTCGTCCCGAAGTTTCTCAACCTGTATAACCCTGCGCAGAATCTGTCTCCAGACGAGTATGTTGAAATTAAGGGACGCAAGTTTTGTTCAGTACATGCCCTAACAAACCTATCAAACGGGGTATTAAAGCCTTCTCCTGAACGAGTCCAAAAACAGGATACACGTGTGCTTGGAAACTGTACACAGGAGCCGACGACACCCAAACTGTTTATGATGCAGACGTAGATTTCAAGTCATCAGACTGCCATCCACCAAACCCAACAGTTGCAGGAAAAAGTCGTCATTGATCTGGTCCATGGACTTAAGAATAAGGGACACGTAATATATTGTGATAATTACTATACTAGCTCCAGCTCTTGTAGCTAAACTTGCTAAACTAGGATTCGGATGTTGTGGAACTGTTCGTTACACTACACAGGAATACCCAGGCCGCAAACCCAAAAAACCATAAAATGAAGAAAGGAGATGACCCATTTTTTTTGGTGAAAGGTGGGCAATTGTGTATCGTTTGGCAAGACAAAAAATCTGTAACACTTTTAACTAATGTAGGCAACACTGATTTGTCCAAAAAGCAAATTCGGTGTAATAAAAGCACAAGTGGATTTTGTGATGTTATGAAGCCCAATTGTATTGAAGATTACAACAAAAACATGGGTGGAACTGATCTTGCCAACCAATGTTTTCAGTACTACAATCATACACACAGAAGCTTGAAATGGTGGAAAAGAGTTTTTTTCCATATGCTGAATATTTGTATTGTCAATAGCAGAGTAATATTCACCAGCATAGCAGGGAACAAAAATGTCAGTAACCTTGATTTTCGTATAGGGATTGTACAGGGCTTGCTGTTGGGGGGGAACGTAACGCAACAAGTCAGTTGAGATACCATATTCCTATTGAGTTGACAGGGCAACAGCACTATCCTGGCAAAAACCCCAATGGAAAGAAACGCGACTGCATTGTTTGCAGTAACCGAAAATTAGGCAGGCGAAAACAAACAAAGATGATCTGTAAACAATGTGCACAACCTATGTGCACAGTTCCTTGCTTTGAGAAATACCACATCACTTGATTGTAAATCTATACTATTTGCCTTCAAACCCCCTCTGTTCAATGTTGGGAATGTTCGGACAAGCGGCAGATTACCTTCCAAACCAACATTGAATTGGGGGAATGGGTGTTAGCATGGATTGTGATGTATTTACACTGAATACAAGTAAATGGTTCATTTCAAGTAGATAACCAAAAAATCCCCAAAATCTCATCATCCAAGTTGTTTTTCACATGGAAAAAAAATCTTATACCTGTACCGTATTTGCATGAAATATCACCCATTTGTATTACTTTACTTTAGTGTAAATACTGATCCAAATATTTAATTGTTTTGCTTTTACACTTAAAAACTCTGCAGATTAGTCCAAACCAACATTGAATTGGGGGGGGGGGGGGGGGGTTGGAATGGTTTGTGATGTATTTACACTGAAAACAAGTAAATGGTTCATTTCAAGTAGATAACCAAAAAAATCCCCAAAATCTCATCCAAGTTGTTTTTCACATGGAAAAAAAATCTTATACCTGTACCGTATTTGCATGAAATATCACCCATTTGTATTACTTTACTTTAGTGTAAATACTGATCCAAATATTTAGCTTTTGCACAATGTTTTCCTCCCTTTTGTATGCTCATTTTTACATACAAATGAGAAAGTTAAAGTGTCTATTCCTGCCGTGTGAGGGCGCACTTCAATGAAATTGTGAAAAACCCACTGGTGCTGAAGTGACATTGGGCTCCTAATTACTGTGGTAAAGAAGGGTAATCTCTGCCATAACTGGCTGGTATTGAAAGGGTTAATTCAAAGAGAGTAAGTGTATTTTTAGAAGTAGTTTTGTCAACATACATCATTATGTACAATCCATTTAATTAATAATAAACAAACAGACAAACAAACAAACGAAATCTTAACATTTTTACAATAAAAGTCATGTATCTGCCACTCCACATAGTCCACACAAATTATTGGCATACCATTATAGATTATGCGAGTTTACTTTAAAATATTTTGTCTTATTATATATTTTACAGAAATATTTAGTTTTTACACTTGGCTCGGCAAGCAAATGACTATGTACAAAGTGTTTTTGTTGAAATAATGTTTGTTCTAATTGTCAATAAAATGTTTAACTAAGACTTGTAGCTTTGCACGGTGAAAAGGATAAGTAAAGTCTGTTTGCGGTGACACCAGGTGAACAATTATCTTTTGAGTTGTAACAAACCAGTTCTTTTCAGAACCATTTACTACTCAAAGGAGAATTTTCCACATGGTTTCCTAACGAAAGCTGCTATTTACAAAGTGGTTTTATTTTTGTGTAATTAATGACAGTAAGGAGTAAAGCAAAACTAAAAATGACTAGTCCGAGGTTTTCATTAAAGGGACAATATCGTCACGATCAGAGCCGACTTACCACAGTACATGGAATCAGTGTCCTATTTTTATATGAACTCAGTGACTGGAAAATTTACCTCATGAGCGCGCGCTGGCCTAGAACAGGGAACGACAAGATCATACTACCGTGACTGATGCATAAATAATCAGCCAATGGCTGCGTAATAATGATACTATGCACCAGTCACAGTAATATCGCGCCCGATCTTATCGCGCCCGATCTTATCGCGCCCGATCTTATCGCGCCCGATCTTATCGCGTCCGGTTTTCTAGACCAGAGTGCGCTTGTGGGGTATTATTTACAATCTCTAAGTTCATCTTAAACTAGGACACCGATTATGTTGGAATTACGTCACGCTTACCAACATGGGCAAGTTAGCGTGCCTTTCTCTATGCTTAACGGTTAGCAGTGCTATGAAATGAAAAACGTACAGTAAGCCAAACAATCGGTTGCTTAGCGACTCTGTGAAATTGGGCCCAGAACATATATTATTATATTATTATTGATGGTTTATTAAAATCTGACAAAGCAGCCGGTGGGACAAATTTACATAGTTAAAAATACTATAAAAAGTTATAAATAATTATACATATAAATTGTTCTATAATAAAACGTAAGGAGAAATTAAAAACACATACTCGTACGTACGAAAAGGGAAGGGGGAAGCAGGCAAGTGGAAAGGTTACAGGGTAATGAGAGAGGGGGACAACAGGGAGGGACGCCAGGTAAATTGGAGAGAGCATCTGTGCTGAATGTTTGACCCTTTGAACATAACAGATACTGGTACAACATTAGTATTTTGGTATCGTTCATAAATAATTATTTTCAACCCTTTAATTGTAAAGTTGTGTTCATGTATGTATGTATGTTTGTATTCTGTCCCATTTTGCCTTTGAGAAAGAACCTGTTAGGTTCGAAACGTAAGGCCAATAACCATTATTTTGCATTGATACTACAGAGTTGGTTATAAAACTAATCTGTGAAAGTTTCATTACAATAGAAGCTCACGTGTTTGAGAAAATGGCGAAAAACTATTCAAAGTTGCCAGACGCCATTTTGTTTTTAGTAAATTCGACATAGACCTTTATCATGGTAAAGCCATCTTGTTTTTTTCTTCCATTTAAATCAATGTAACCAAACCGCGGCTGGAAGGAAAAAATAGTCTGGCATTTTTTTATCAAATGATAATTAGAATTGTCATTGTCATTGTATACACAGGGAATCTGACCAAGATGGCGGCAGTGCGATAAAGGTCTATAACAACTTGTTTCTTCTGAAAGCAAGTTAGTTTATTTGGTAATAATTCATTCATTTGATAATCTGGTAATTACCAAGGTTGTACCTTCCCTTTAAAACGGACTGGTTACTCAAAACAGCTCCTGAGACTTATTCCGGATTTTGATAGAGCGAATCATATAGCCCATTGCTTCCATATATGATGTTGTCCACCCATCCTTCTTCGTCCAATCCAGCAGTGAAACTTGCATTGGTTGAGATCTCCTGGTATTCGCCATCGGCGCTTGACTTGGAGGGGATATTGCCACCACTGGTGCACAACCGTTCATCAGTGTTCCTCTCATTGTCTCCCACGATCTTTAAATCCGCTGGGCCTTTTTTAACAATTGTCTCTGTTTCCATGGCAACTGCCTGATATACATGAAAATCATCGTCTGCTGAGACTTCGTCACCGTCATCGTCATCGTCGTCACCTCTGTTCCGATTGGTTCGTTCGCCTTCCTCGGTGACTTCTTCTCCACTTTCTTCACTTGTCTCCGTCTCCATGACAACGGTATGATATATATGAAAGCCATCGTCTGCTAAGCCGTCGCCATCGTCATTGCCATCGTCATCGCCATCGTTATCGTTCTCCTGATTGGTTCTGTCGGCCTCGACACTGATGGTCTCTGCCTCGGCCTCATCACGTTGAACTGTTTCACCGTCTGTATCGAAAACCTCATCATCAGTAAAATCGTCTCCTGACGACTCCATGGCAACGGTTACATTTTCGTAATCCTGCTGGCGCTGCTGATCATCCCTGACACCCGACCCTAAAGTATCCCTCCTCGTTGTCTGGCGAACCTCAGAGACACTACCAGCGCGAGGTTTTGTCCTTTGTTCATGTTTTCTCCTGTTTTAGTATAAAAAAAGAAATGCTTAATTCAGTTCAGAACGACACTGGATAAGTAACCGCTTAGTGCCCGACCCGTTGAAGGCGCCGTTGATGCAGCAACATCTGTCGCTTGGGCATTTAGCTTATATGCATATGGCTGGCTAGTGTGTTCTATTGACTTTATCTGCATGTGTGCTGTGTACGTATTTCAAGAAAATAATTATACCTTCAGGGTTGTGTTTTGTACAATTGCTCCACGAAATGCCCTAGCATCGGTTAACTAGGTGAATTTTCAGGGCTTTGAATTTTCATCATTTGAGGGCTACGATATGAGCACGGATTAAATATATTCATTATTTTCGTGAAAAATATCGTCCTTTCTAGCCTCCTTTGCCATTTAATTTTTGGAAGATCGCGTTGCACAAAATGCCACATGAAAACGAGGCTTGAATGAAAGAAACAATCTTTTCTGGCATCCATTTTGGTTCTAGCCTCCTGTCTCTGTAGCAAGTGTATTAATTTGCATTCTCTAATTTAGAATAAGTAAGCCTAACACTCGTGAAATTCATAATTGTTGCTATCCGATCTGTGCACGCCCTGCCCTTCATGCAAGTACCTAATTGCTAGGGCGTTTAGCTTTTTGCTATTGACTTCATTTACATTCAGTTGTAAATGGTTACCAGGGAAGGGTTTTCGCCAAATATAAAGTATGGTTTATTGCGTGTACGGAATATGATGTTTTGTAAACTCATTGTAATAAAATGACATCGCACTCTCATCACAAAGGGGCTGCGAATTAAATGAAGTGGAAAGGTTGATCAAGGTTTCCATTACTTCTGGGTTAGCTCTGTAGTGACTTGATTTACTTATTCCCAATTATCGCGACATGCAACAGCCGTTTACTATCTACAGCATTCTAGGTTAGTGTGTGTTCTCTGCTTATTTTGAGATTAAGAAAACAGGAAGTTGTTTACCGTTTAAAAACGAAGAATCCCAGTAGAAGAATGGCAACAAATACCGCCGATACTGATATACCAACAAGAGTCCCTGTAAAACATTAAAGTTAAGGTACAATATTGGTAACGTGTTGGCAAAACTGCTTCTATGAGTATGCTTTATACATTACAAGGTTTTATGTAAAACAATTGTTCTTTTTTCCGTTGCACCAGAAGCGTCATATTTTACAGACATGGCGCATTATTATACAAAAAAATTATTGTTTACGAGTGCAATGGTGAGAATATTTTCATGAGTTGAAAGATGGAACGAATGAAAATATTCTCTCCATTGCACGAAAGCACAACATTCATTATTTGTTTTATATAACATCCAAGTAGATCTTTGTCATTTGATTGGAGGATAAAACTATAAGAATAAACAAAATATACAAGATTGTATTCTGGCATCCACTACTTTATTTTTCGGCTTATGGCGCACGGTTTGCTCGGATGGTTATGTCTTGTCAAAAGAGGGCGTCTTGTACTGCTGTGTATATCACGCATGATGTGCTCTAGCTTCCAATAGATCAAATGGGATGGAACAAAAATGTACGGTAAATAGAACAAAAATGCACGGTGAATGGAACCAAATTGCACGGTTTATGACGTAGGCCATGTAATGGTTTGATTAATGAATGCAGCGTGACTTACAATCCTCCAATCAAATGACATTATTAATATTCAGCTTTAAGACATACATAGGGTCCAGTGTATACAGCATTCAAATAATCTGCATTAACCACTACGCTAGGCTGTGTACGTATATTCACCATCATTTCCCCATCCCCAATAAAACCCATTTAAAGCTCTTACAAAGCAAAGGCCCAACTAATTCCATACCTGTGTTATTTTCTGCTGACTTGCTGTCTTCATTGTCTGAGGTCAATATGCCAGAATTTTCCATCGTTAATCCTGGTAGATCCGTTGTTGCTGTGACATGCGATTGAACAAACAAAAATGTATTAGGCATTACATTCAAGTGATGTAGTCGTCGGATGTTTAGTAATTTGATTATTTCATTTAATTATATAGATAAATAACAAAAATGGTAAGAAAATGGTAAGAAAAATTTCGTTTGGATTCGTTCAGGCATTTACCAATACCAAACGCCATAAGTAATTGGAGCATAAAATCAACAGAGGGCGCTCTGAGGGTCACAACATCAGCTCCACACAACATAATCTAAGTTGTTCGCCAACAACTATTGAAATATTCTTACTGTAGGTCTGCCCAATGAAGAAGAATAAAGCATTGCGGTATCCTATAATGCAGAGTGTCTAGTAACAATGTTATAGCTTATACCTGATGTGGTGTATTGTATCGGCCCGTTATCTCTATTCGCCAATCTCAGTTCACTTGTCGTTGCTGTTTAAAGGGAAAATATTGCATCAATTTGGCCTCAACACAAAATAATTAGTAGATGTACGCCTTCTGAATAAATTTTAGGAGAAAATAGATTTAAAAATAAAGAAATTTGTTTTCTATATTAAAATTTAATAGGTTTAGAAGAGTATTTGCGAGAAAATATATTTAAAAATAAAGAAATTTGTTTTCTATATCAAAATTTAATAGGCTTAGAAGAGTATTTGCGGAATTGCCTTTGCAAACAAAAACGTCTACGGTTTCTTGTCACTCAATATAACCAAATTATAAGTAGATGTAGGCCTTCTGATGAAAGTTTGGGAGAAAATTGTCAAAGAATTTTCTATATATTTCTTAAAATTTAATAGGTTTAGCAGCGTAACTTTAGGAAAGGTCGCATATACTCGACATGCATAGGTTTAATGATTCCTGATGACTAGCGCCCCCAACACCAAGATACTAACAATGTAGAGACTACAGCATTGGTCAATTTTGAAAAATAACTAAATTATCGAACTGTTAAAGCAAAACATACTGGGTGTACTTTAGGCCATAAAGCTGATGATGATATCAATCTTTCATAAATAGTTTTGTTTCAGGTGCTTTCACTTTTCAAGAAAAGTCAAATAATCTGCCCGCAATTTCATCAAATTAATTCCACATTGGAATGAATACAAACGAACTACTTCAATGCATATGCCACTATGTTTGCTTGTTAACGACACAATGTGATAGTGAATTGAAATCTTGATTCAAAAAGAGAAAACATACTCCTCCAAGCAGTTTTGCCAGAATGACCAATGTTGTACGTTCCCTTTAATAGAGGTAGAAAATAAGAAGAAAAAACCTTAAATAGCCTTAATTCTGGGCCCAATCTCATAGAGCTGCTCATTAGCAGAAAATATTGTTTAGCACATTTTGTTTTATCTGCTAAGCAAAATTAAGCTGATCCTCTGCCAGAAGCAATATACATTACGTAGCCATTTGGCTGGTAACTAAACACCATTTGTCTGTGCTTAGTAAATTTGCGTGGTTCTTAGCAGCTCTATAAAATTGACCCCTTTTCGTAATAGACCTTTCCCATGAAATATGGTAATTACATTTGCGCATGCGTACAGACACCACTGGTTGGCAAACGCCATAGAGTTGTGCAGTATAAAAACGCACAAGCGCGTGTGCGTCAAGCCACCATCATCCCCGTACAAAAAAGGCGCAACGTTCCCTCGTTTTGCCTACCAATAGTGTCAATGCGCACGCGCGATGTGTAATTAGCATATTTCATGGGAAAGGTCTATTGTGTCTTAGCATAAAGTTGGAAGTGCGTTGCAAACAAAGGTACACAAGTGCGCGTTGATTCGCGCACAGCAGGCCTGTATTATATTTGCAGGATACGAAGAGGATACTGACCTTGTAAAGAGACACATGTTGGAGTCGCTTTCGACCACGTGATGTTTCCAAATTCGTCAGGGTCCAGGATGCATCGCGCCGAGTGGTGGCCATGTAGCTCGTAGCCAGTGTTGCACTGGAAAGTGACCTTTGACCCGAACCAGAAATCGTCTGCTTCTATGAAGCCATTGGCTGGGATTCCAGGATGCTGACATTCACTAGACGAAACTGTATTTAAAATTCAAATGGTTACATCGATACAACACAAACAAGGATTGGTCCTGTAGTTATCCCTTCTCCAAACGCTAACGCTAATTAAACAATAACCGAAAGCCTGTTAAAATCGTATCTAAGCGTTTTTAACTATTTTCTCGTTAATGACACAACGATCAAAGTAAACCGAAGCTTTTACATGTTGGTTTGTACACATATCTACCGTCATTAATTTATTCCTCAGTAAACAAAATGGCCGCCAAAATCCCAGTAATAGACCGTGCCACATAATTTTTGGGGATTTTTCAGGACAAGTATTTTTGTAAACCTTGACGACAGAGCTATTGAAATCAGGTTGTCTGCAAATTGCTTGTTGGTGGGCAATCCATCATGGGGAACTACATACATGTGATGTGCGTTGGGGTATTTTTTGGGGGGTAAATTTGACCCCGCCCTATCCTTAACCCACCAGTATCTTTTGCAGACAAGCAGATATTGCAATGGTATACAATAGGCTGCCCAAAAAAGTAGCCTTCGAAAATCCCCGGGGGAGGGTTTCGGTCCGTAACCCATGGACTATAGTGCTATCAATATGGATTCATTATTTGGTCAAGTTAAGTTATCCTTAGGTCCGTTAAAATGTTTTACCGAGGAATACGTTCAATAATTTGTGTGTTCGCCCCTGTCTATAGCTCCCTCATAAGCCTCAAGTTGGTTCCCATAAACTGCACCCATATAACGAGCTCATTACGTTTGAGTATATTCATATCAGTTTACCTTCGTAAATCGAAATTTTTGTGAACTCATAGACCCTGTGGTTCCCGCCACAAATCTCATTTTCGTTTCCACTGCACGGGAAACTGCATTTAGAATCGGCCCTGCGCATTCCATCGTTGACAGAGTCCCCACAGTGACACTGATCGTGCTGCCTGAGTCCTCCAAACCTCTTGTGTTTCTCTTTACATAGTTGCAGACACTTCCTCACAGTCATTGTGTCATTTTTGCTGACGTAATTTCCAAATATGCTGTCTGCTGATTCAGTCGCGTCCAAGAAGCAACCCTTGTAGCCAGGAACTGTGTAGAAAATCGATACTTTTGCATGTTTATTGTAGATACGCCTGTACGTTTTTTTCCGCTAATTTCCGAATATTTTCACATAAGAACATTGACTTAAAAAATTGTAGTTTTACAAAATTGTGGTACAAGTTTTACTTTACCGATAAAAAACCATAATATTGACCGATGAAATAGGAGTACATGTATTAGCTTATGAATATGTATATGATGAGGTCACATTGAGGCGTTATCAAATAACGTTGGGCTAATTCACTGTTATATTCATTACTCTTGAAAATATGAGGGTAGAATAATTACTCACTCGTACAAATGGCCTCCGCTGACTTTCCAGTACTGCATTCTTCGTTGGCGGTAAACGGGCAGTCATCCAGATACGACTCATCTAAAAACCAAATGAGCCATTTTGGAATCGTGGTTTTAGAAAGAAGCAGTGGAAAAAATGGTGCGCCTTTTGTAAATTATCTAGCACGTAATTTAAGTATGCTTGCCGTGGTTTAGTTCAATTATAATGTGCTTGATAAAAAATTTGCTTGGAATAATTTAAGTAAAGTGACTAGATCAGTCCTCTCAATTGCTTCTATTAAGTCGCGCTCAGTGTTGTTTTAAGTTGCAATTAGTTCTTTGTTTTTAAGAAAAGATGGAATGATATACGCATATGTGACCGGCTCTGTGAAAATGAGTCACATGTCGCACCATGCGTTTACATGTAATGGGCAATGAACTGTTGAGAGGGTTTTTTTATTTTATTTTTTTTTTTTTAACATCTGATTTTTGGTTATCATGTTTTTTGACATCATTAGGATCTAAATTTTCTTAATATTTTTTTACATAAACGTCAATTTCAATCAATAAAATATTAAAATCAATGATTTTTGTGAGTACTTTGTTTCAAATATGTCATTTGTTTTCATTTGAATGCTTGTTTTCCCAACACTAAATTGTGTTAATTATGCACATTATTGATTATTACATATGCCATATCTCCATAATGCAATATGCCACACACATCTAACATATACCAAATTAAAGCCGATGATGTACTCTTTCCAGCTACATAGAAATGTATATTTGTCAAATTTGCGACTTGTGACTCATTTTCACAGAGCGGGTCACATATATATAAATATATATTTTATTTTATATTTTCAATCTTTAATGGTGTACATGTACTTTGACTTTTATCAAGTGCATATCAAGTACTGACTCCATTTTAGTTTTATTTTACTTTTACTTCTTACCACATTGACTTTTATTTATAACTGAATAAGTATTTTTCTAATTAATTTTATTTTAGATGTATCTGTCTATTAAATGTGGAAGACCACATTACTTTTATGTGAACGGGTTACCTTGATAACAGGTCATCAATAAATAAATAAATAAATAATAAATAACTAAATAAACAACTTAATAAATAACCAAATAAATAAAGTAATCGCTGTAGGGAAAGTGACTGATTTGTGATGGATAGATAAATACATGTTGTTAGTGATCAAAGACAAATGAATAAATGATTAATTAAAAAACGGCGCCCCTCGCTACAAAATCGTCCGAATGTGGGTTCCATCCTAGAAAATGTCATGACGAGCAAAACACTTCATACCTTAATTGCTTTTTTCCATCCAGGAGTATAAATGGGTACATGGGAGGGTACAGGTATATTCGGTTTAGCTGCTGAAGCACTCGGTATGCAGCACAGTGGTAGATACCATCCTCGGAACTGATAAAAGGATTAATATTGGCCCAAAAGGGCGAAAAGGCATAACCAGACCCTTGCGACAACTCGACTTTTGTGACAGGTCGACTTGTGGAACAAGTCGACCGACCTGTGTGACAAGTTGACCGAACTGTGTGACAAGTCGACCGTTATACTCCCATCAGGGGCCCGGTACGGTATGTCCGAATCACAGGCCAATATCAGTGAACTCACAAGGGTCGAGTTGTCTGATGAACAACCCTAAAAAATATTTGTTCCCCCAAATCCCCCTTGAAAAGAGCTTTCAACTGGATACAGCCTAAAGTAGACTTCGCGCGTATTGCGATACATACCGGTACTTCCTTCACAGCCAAATTTGGTAACCAACTCATTGGTGAGGTTTGACCGCGACTCGTTAGCGATTGCTCCCCCTGGATATCCAAGCTGTCTACAGGCCACAGTGACATCTCGAACATCCCAGCTATCACTGCATATATCCTTCCATCTGCCTCCCTCCTTCACCTGTACCCTGCCGGCATTAGGGACGTCGGGGGACACGTCTTGGAAACGAACCTTGTTGATATCTAGGATGGAAAGATTCTGGTGTTGACTAGGGCGGATCCAAAGTCTCAAAAAAGGGGGGAAATGGCACAAAAGAGGGCACAAATAAAACTTATGATGAATTTACACGCACCGCGATACAAAAAGGGGACCATTCCTCCACCCCCTCCCCTTGGATCCTTCTATTATTCCCATTGTGTATGGAGCAATCCCCATTGGTTTTGTACACGACGTCCTTCCGAGGACCTCTGAAAACAAAGAACCAGCGACCAAGGACCTATTGTTCCCTTTGTCAAAATCTAACTTATCATCTGTACTCATTTTCAGTCGTACGTCGATCCCCAATTTTGCCATTTGAGATCTGCCCCTTCTCGTGTCAACGCAATATGAAATATAGTCCCGTTCAGAGAGCGGATCCAGCATTTTTTAAGGGGTTCCAGATGGTGTGGAATTAATGTCAATTAAGACTACACCGAACCGTGCTTTTTTAGACAGACCTATACAAAATAATAGTTTCTTTGTTTAAAACATATTATGGTCTCTCTGTGAAACTTTTTTGTTAAATGGCAGCCAAAAAGGGGAGAGCCCATGTACCCCCCCCCCCCCACCGTCCGGATCAACCTCTGAAATTACTCAAGAAAACAGCTACTCACAAGTATCCTGGTGACTTGCTCCAAACATGCAGAGAATCACGTAGAGACTTAAGACAAGGGCCATCGTTGTTCTGTCTGGAAAAAAAATTGGATACAACTTAAGAGGCCTATATAAAAACAGAATATACAAAGTGAACATTAGTATTCATACGTTTTCCTTAGATTAGAAGCAGTTTTGCTAACATTGCTAATGTTGTACCTTTGCTATAAGTATAGGAAAAACCTCAACGAAGCAGTTACTGCAAACATTACTAATGTTGTGCCTTCCCTTTCAGTGGATGTTTATATTAAACAGAACCCGCACCTGGAGGTATACAGGGGACGCATCCCTATGAAAATCCAGAATCGTGTACACGGTAGTCAGCGATCACATAATACCTTTGGATACCAAAGGTATTATGGGCCAACTTGAACTGTTATCGTCTAAATAGTAGTGTGGATGGGAATGGACCCCTATGAAAATCCAGAAACTTACACGGTAGTCAACCATTATCGTTGAATATAATAGTCGTACTGTGGAATATAGGGGGACGGGCCCCTATGACGTCATTATCGTCGAAATCAAATACAGCAAAACAATAGGCCGTATTCATAAAAATAAGTAATTACTTACTAGTAAATGCTATAAGTAAAAGCAACAGCTAGGTAAGTAAAAGGTCTAGTCTAAGCAATTGCTAAAAATCTTATTCATAACCATTTGCTAAATGATTACAGTTGTTACTTGCCACGGCTAGTAAGTTCTCAAGTAGTTGCTATTGTACTACAGTACCATCCACGAGTCTCGGTATTTGGTGGTATGAAGGTGTTTGCAAGCCATTCCACATTTTCTTTGTCAAACCTAAATAAAGTTCTGTAAGTGGTAGGGTTGACTTCACCACGATTAAGCCTGATGTTATACACCTTAGGTTGTGGTCTTGGACGTAAAAACATGGCAGAAAATGTGATATATCTGTATTGACTAAACAGCAAGCCAAAAATTAGGTGCTTGTACAATCACTAGTAAATGCTAGTCGAAGGTCATTTTTATGAATACAAATTGAAGTAGGTGCTAATTTCTCTAGCATTTACTTATAAGTAAAAAGCAATTACTAATGCTTAAAATTTGTAGCTTTTACTTGAAAGTCATTGCTTATTTCTATGAATACACATTTAAGTAAAAGGTTAGTAAAAGGGGGTTGTTACTTTAGTAAAAGCAATTACTTATTTTTATGAATACGGCCTATTGTAAGGACATCTGTACAAGGAAATAACGAATCTATCCTAAACAATCCACGTACTTGTAAGTACTGAGTACGGACTGTCATGTGAACACCGAGCACAGACTGTCATGGGAACATTGAGCACGGACTGTCGTGGGAACAATCGTCATCGATCACGTGGCGAAACAAACCTTAATAAGAATGAACAAACTAATCATGCTTAACCCGACGGTTACTGTACACATCATCATCATCCCATTCAATAAATAAAAGCGAAAGAACAAGAAAATAAAATGGAAAAGAAAAAAGTGTTTATTCATGATCATTCGGTCTATATATATACCGACACCAAAGCAATAAAAACAAGACCGCATCCCGTATATGGACAGTTTCCTGACACTGCACTTTCCTTTCATCCCTACTACGGAAGCCCATTGGTGCCACGGTGCGTTTCTCTTTCAAGTGGGAGTGTTTCTCTTTCACAGCAGTGCGTTTCTCATTCAAGTGGGAGTGTTTCTCTTTCACAGCAGTGCGTTTCTCTTTCAAGTGGGGTGTTTCTCGTTCACAGCAGTGTTTCTCTTTCAACTGGTTGCCGCCTGGCGGCTGCCACTATTATTTTAATGAAAACGTTAACTTTAGTTTCTTCTATGATATTTAGTCTATTGAGGTCGCCATTTTCCTGCTGAATGTACACAAATAAAATGGTTGTTTAACTGTTTAACATAAAAAATGTAAATCTTGATGATCTTGTTTTAAAAAGTATTGATCATGCCTCGTTGTTTTTAAATGCAAACTATTACATGTAGAGAGTAAGCTGATTGAAATAAGTGATTTAAATCACAAATTAAATTACATGATTAAAAAAGATTGATTTTGGGGTTATTAGTGTTATTAATCAGATTTAGGCTGGAATTTTTCTGTCTCAACATATTGTCCCCAAACTTGAAACATTTCCTGAAATTTCCCATAAATTCTTAAAATTATTGCAAAATATTCCCTTTTTTTTCACCCCAAATTTAAAAAAATCTCCTGATATTTTCCATAAAGTTTTGTTTCAAATTTTTCTTTGATCATAAAATGTCCAGAATTCTCCCAAATATGTGGTTAATTCTGATATTTAAAACCCTCAATTTTTTTATAATATAATATTTTGTTTGATGGTGGTGGTGGTGGTATGGGAGGGGGGTTAAAGGTCATTTGAGACTTTGGACAAAGTTTTTTCCCCTTGGCTTTAAAACCGAATGAAGGGATCTGACACTTTCCAAGTTGCATTGCTGAAGCATGAGAACAAGTCGCGTTACCTGATGTGCATCGCGACCGCGTGTTCCACCAGTTAATTAAGTGGCGCCAACCAGTTGAAAGAGAAACGCTCTGCTGTGAAAGAGAAACAATCCAACTTGAAAGAAAAACACACCGTGGCACCGATGGGCTTCCGTACTAATCCACTCTTGTGCAAATTCTATTGGCGAATTAAAAGGAAGTTTGCCCCAAATGCTACACCGTTTGCTGAAACCACAATTTCCTTTTTCTTGTTTTCTTTTTTTTCTTTCTGCTTTTTTTTTAGGCTCGCCCAACATGCAGTAATCAGCTCATTCATTTATTTTAATTCCATTTACCAATCGACACTTGGTCAATTCCGTGACACCAGGGGCCAATTTCCTAGAGCTGCATTATGACATTAATATGGAAAATCATTCTTTGAAATTGGTTGAATATAATATTTAAAGTATTATGTTTACGATGTAATCAATTTCCAAAAGAGAAATTTCCATAATACATGAAAAATGTTCACCCATAAAACTCGCCCCATTGTCTTTGTACACACCCTCGTACGCAACAGTACTAATGTTATCCACACCGCGAGGGAGTGATATTAACCTTATGCTAGTTGAGAGCATGCGCACCAGGGGTCTTTCTCCTGGTTACCTTGTGTGTAATTCTACTAAATGATATACAAATGTCCACGACAGCCGTCGCTTCCTTCATCAGTTATTTACCTAAATGCCATGCTACTACGTCACACAAGTCAATACGCATGCGCGCGGCAATTCCGATAAGGCTTATAAGTGATTGTGTGCAGTGTGTATTTTTGTAGATCTCGTGACGTCATTTGTCAACGTTATATATTGTAAAACGAAAAACAAAATCTCAAATATTTTATGTACGTCAGATTTTTCTTGTCAATAACACAAAAATATATAAGAAACTCCGTTTATATTGCCACGTACTTTTTACTTTGTCACTTCAGCTGAAAAGTTAAGTTTTCCGTCTGCCTCACTTAAACAGGAAGTATGTGGCAATATCTACTCCCAAAAACAAAATATGACGTTTTTCTTAATGGTTCTCGGTTTAAAAAGATAAACTATTCTTTTAAATTTACCCAATTTAAAAAGATAAACGAATGAACGGTACATAGACGGATTAAAAATGGACCGATCCCACAATACAAGAACATCATCGATACGAGGTTCACATTAAATGCCTCTTTGGCGTTCCATAAGAACCAGATGTACGTCGTCTATGCTTGGTCTTTACTGCAGGATAATGACCGGATTTGGACGTGGCCACAGGCGATAAAGGACGTCGCCTTCGGTTCGGTCATTATCACCTTTAGTCACGCGCGCCCAAAAGCGGCCATTACCCTTCGGGAAAAACCGCTCGACGAACATTTATTCCCTAAATAGAGACCGTTTTTATAAAATCATTTATTCATTTAATAACTCGTTATCCATTCCCCGGTTAGGAGTCGATGGGGCCTGACCACCGTGATAATGGACTGAGGCGAGGGCCATTGTCATATTATAAATTATTTTATTCATAAAAAAGCAAAACAAAAAAGAACAACAACAAACAGCAACAACGACAACAGTTAATGGTATAAAGTTATAATATTGGTAATTCTAAAATAATTCCAAAATTGTTGACTTATAATGTCAACTTTACTTGCTATAAAAGCTCATGGTAGTATCAATCTTCCCTGAAAAATAAGTTTTGTCTGAAGTACTGTCATTTTTAAGAAAAATGAAATTATTACCTTTGGTTAGAATTTAAGACTTGGTACCGAGTCCTAATTTCAAGACTGTCCACTTTCGGAACGAATAGCGCCCTCTATTGGCTAGTGTGGTGAAAACTTCAACATTTGGAATTGAATGTTTCCAATTTTCGCCCAAACGTGTTTACCAGACACTTTAACAGGTTGGCTGTTTAATGTATATATTGATTCAAAGAAAGTAAGGATACTTTTAGAAGCTGTTTTGCTAACATTACCAATGTTGTACTTTCCCTTCAATGTATATCTTGATTCAAAGAGAGTAAGCATACTCATAGAAGCAGTTTGGCCAACATTACCAATGTTGTACCTTCCCTTCAATGTATATCTTGATTCAAAGAGAGTAAGCATACTCATAGAAGCAGTTTGGCCAACATTACCAATGTTGTACCTTCCCTTCAATGTATATCTTGATTCAAAGAGAGTAAGCATACTCATAGAAGCAGTTTTGCCAACATTACCAATGTTGTACATTCCCTTCAATGTATATCTTAATTCAAAGAGAGTAAGTATACTTTTAGAAGTAGTTTTGTCAACATACATCATTATGTACAATCCATTTAATTAATAATAAACAAACAGACAAACAAACAAACGAAATCTTAACATTTTTACAATAAAAGTCATGTATCTGCCACTCCACATAGTCCACACAAATTATTGGCATACCATTATAGATTATGCGAGTTTACTTTAAAATATTTTGTCTTATTATATATTTTACAGAAATATTTAGTTTTCACTCTTGGCTTGGCAAGCAAATGACTATGTACAAAGTGTTTTTGTTGAAATAATGTTTGTTCTAATTGTCAATAAATTTTTTAACTAAGACTTGTAGCTTTGCACGGTGAAAAGGATAAGTAAAGTCTGTTTGCGGTGACACCAGGTGAACAATTCTCTTTTGAGTTGTAACAAACCAGTTCTTTTCATAACCATTTACTACTCAAAGGAGAATTTTCCACATGGTTTCCTAACGAAAGCTGCTATTTACAAAGTTGTTTTACTTTTTTGTAATTAATGACAGTAAGGAGTAAAGCAAAACTAAAAATGACTAGTCCGAGGTTTTCATTAAAGGGACAATATCGTCACGATCAGAGCCGACTTACGACAGGACATGGAATCAGTGTCCTATTTTTATATGAACTCAGTAACTGAAAGTAGCACCTCATGAGCGCGCGCTGGCCTAGATAACAGGGAAAGATAAGATCATACTACCGTGACTGATGCATAAATAATTATCTTAACTTGGCATATTTAAATAATGATAGAGTGTAAAGATTTTATCATAATTCGTCCCTAATTTGCCATAGTGACCAATCCCAAATTAAGTTGGCATAGTGACCAATGCGGTATTGGTCTCTTTGCCAAATTACAAAAATAGCCAGTTAGAGCATTCGTCATTTAAATGCATGCTCTATCTCCAAATCTATAGGAATACATGTATGTGGATTAGATACAATGGTAGGTCTCTTCCTGAATGTACTAATGGGCGGGGAAACTTAAAATTGAAAAAAGTTGGATTGGTCACTATGGCAAATTAGGGACGATTTAAAAAATCAAAACAAAACAAGTATAGTAATTTCCATATTTGCTTACATTTCCTATATGCAATCTAAGCGGTTAAACAGTGCCTTATTTCTCTGAGTTATGCGTGTTTGATTAAAGATATTGAAGTACAATGTACATGGATATGGTTCAAATATTTAAAGGGACAATATTGTCATGATCAGAGCCGACTTACGACAGGACATGGAATCAGTGTCGTATTTTTATATGAACTCAGTGACTGAAAATAATACCTCATGAGCGCGTGGGCCTAGATAACAGGGCGTGGTAAGATCATTTTACTGTGACTGATGCATAAATAATGAGCCAGTGGATGCATCATACGGATATTATGAATCAGTCACAGTAATAATGATTTTATCGCTCCCAGTGTTCTAGACAAGCGCACGCTTGTGGTGTATTATTTACAATCTATAAAGTTCGTCTTAAACTAGGACACCGATTATGTTGGAATTACGTCACGCTTACCGACATGGGCAAGTTAGCGTGCCTTTCCCTATGCTTAACGGTTATAATCAAACTTTTTAATAAGGAGCAATTAAAAACACATAATCATACGAAAAGGGAAGGGAGATAGCGGGCAAGTGGAAAGGTTACAGGGAAACGAGAGGGAGGGAGGACGGGTAAATTAGGGGGAGAGCGGGCAAGTGGAAAGGTTACAGGGAAACGAGAGAGGAAGACAACAGGGACGGAGGCTGGGTAAATTAGGGGTGAGCGTGCAAGTGGAAAGGTTACAGGGAAATGAGAGAGGGGGACAACAGGGAGGGAGGCCGGGTAAATTGGGGAGAGCGCGCAAGTGGAAAGGTTACAGGGAAACGAGAGAGGGGGACAACAGGGAGGGAGGCCGGGTAAATTGGGGAGAGCATCTGTGCTGAATGTTTGACCCTTCATGTACTGGTACAACGTTAGTATTTGGTATCGTTCAAAAATAATTATTTTCAACCATTTAATTGTAAAGAATATCATACAACTATTTATGTACCTCTATCTATTCATGTGTAAGCCCTCTTATGTCCGGTCCCAGGACCAGAACCTGACTCTGCTTCTTGTACCCTGTTCTTTTGTGTTCATTTCACACCTGACTAACTTCTGCTCAGTCTTGTGTTTATGTATATGTATGTATCAGCGGCGTAGCCACAGGGGGCCAGTCATGGGCGGATCCAGAACATTTGTTAGGCGGCTGAGAATCAAAAAGAATTATTTTTCAGTACTACAAAAATTACAATGAAATAATCAAAGGGAGAGAAAAACAGAAAAACAAAGCACAGTGAGGGAATGGGAGTGCGTTCTCCCCTCCCCCCCCCCCTCTCTCTCTCTCTCTCTCTCTCTCTCTCTCTCTCTTTCTCTCCCTTTAAAAAATTTTTTTAAACGATTTTAGGGGGGGCTACAGCCCCCTTAGCCCCCCCCCGCCGAGCCGCCAATGGGTCTAGGGGCACGTTCCCCCACAAATTTCCAGTGCCCCCCAAGGTGGCCCCCACGAAAAATCGCGATAGTGTCCCCAAAAACAGAAAAGAAATAGAAAAGGGAAAAAACCCATCCCCCTGGTGCCCCACTGAAAAGCAATTCCCCCTGCCATCCCCCCCCCCCCAGACACACACACTGAAAAAGACCTGGCTCCGCCACTGGTATGTATGTATGTATTCTGTCCCATTTTGCCTTTGAGAAAGAAACTGCTAGGTTGGAAACGTAAGGCCAATAACTATTATTGTGCATTTATACTACAGAGTTGGTTCTAAAACTAATCTGTGAAAGTTTCATTACAATAGAAGCTCACGTGTTTGAGAAAATAACGGGGACGGGGGGTGGGGGTGTAAAGACGTATATAATGTTTAGTGGGTTTCTTGTGGTAGGATGGCCTTGTAGAGGTGCTGGTCACCTGTTCTATCTTACCACTCACTGGCTTTGTTTAAAATTAATTTTTGTGTATTTGTAGTTTATTGGGGGTTGGTTTTATATTTAATTGATGTAATCTGATTGCCAGTGTAAAATGTAATTTTTAAAAAATGTTTAAAAAAAAAAATTAAAAAGAAGAAGAAAAAAAAAACTATTCAAAGTTGCCAGACGCCATTTTGTTTTCAGTAAATTAGACATAGACCTTTATCATGGTACAGTCATCTTGCTTTTCTTCCATTCAATTTAATGTAACCAAACCGAGGCTGGAAGGAAAAATAGGCACTTTTTTATGAAATGAGAATTAGAACTGTCGTTGTCATTGTGTACACAGGGAATCTGACCAAGATGGCGGCAGTGCGATAAAGGTCTATAACAACTTGTTTCTTCTGAAAGCAAGTTAGTTTATTTGGTAATTCGTTCATTTGATAATCTGGTATTTACCAAGGTTGTACCTTCCCTTTAAAGGGACTGGTTACTCAAAACAGCTCCTGTTACTTATTCCTGATTTTGATAGAGTGGGTCATATACACTGTAAGAAGTATTGGGTAAACACGGTTGATACGTTGCCCAACACTGGTCAACATAATTATCAACAGGTTACACAGTTGGTTTACCATTGCCCAATGTTGGATAATTTTTTGCCAAAATATGTGAACAGTTGTGGTAAATACTGACCAATTCTGGGAGAAATAACCTTACCCAACCCCATGTTGCCCAACGTTTTTACAGTGTAGCCTATTGCTTCCATATATGATGTTGCCCAGTAGTGAAACTGTCATTGGTTGAGATTTCCTGGTACTCGTGATCAGCGCTTGACTTGGAGGGGATATTGCCACCACTGGTGCACAACCGTTCACGAGTCTTCCTTCCATTGCCTCCTACGTTCTTCATATCCGCGGTGTTCTCCGTTTCCATGACAGCAGCCTTATAAGTATGGAAGTCGCCGTCTTCTAAGTATTCGTAGTCTTCCTCGTTGTCGTCATCTCTGTCCTGATTGGTTAGTTTGCCTTCCTCAGTGACTTGAGATTTGGTTGAGATTTCCTGGTACTCGTGATCGGCACTTGACTTGGAGGGGATATTGCCACCACTGGTGCACAACCGTTCACGAGTCTTCCTCCCATTGCCTCCTACGTTCTTCATATCCGCGGTGTTCTCCGTTTCCATGACAACAGCCTGATAAGTATGGAAGTCGCCGACTTCTATGTATTCGTAGTTATCCTCGTCGTCGTCATCTCTGTCCTGATTGGTTAGCTTGCCTTCCTCAGTGATTTCTTCTCTACTTTCCTTCCTTGTCTCCGTCCCCTTGACAAAAGTATGATACCCACGAAAGCCACCGTCTGCTAAATATTCGTTATCATCATCGTCGTTGTCATCTCTGTCCCGATTGGTTCGTTCGCCTTCCTTGGTAAAGTTGTCTCCTGATGACTCCACCTGCTGGTGAAAGTCATCGTCTACTATTAAGTCGTCGTCATCGTCATCGCCATCGTCATCGCCATCGTCATCGTTCTCCTGATTGGTTCTGTCGGCCTCGACACTGATGGTCTCTGCCTCGGCCTCATCACGTTGAACTGTTTCACCGTCTGTATCGAAAAACTCATCATAAGTAAAATCGTCTCCTGACGACTCCATGGCAACGGTTACATTTTCGTAATCCTGCTGGCGCTGCTGATCATCCCTGACACCCGACCCTGAAGTATCCCTTCTCGTTGCCTGGCGAACCTCAGAGACACTACCAGTGCGAGGTTTCGTCCTTTGTTCATGTTTTCTCCTGTTTTAATATTTAAAAAAAGACATGCTTAATTCAATTCAGAACCACACTGGATTAGTAAGCGCTCCGTTCACGACCTGTTGAGAGCACCGTTAACACAGCAACAGCTGTCGCTAGGGTGTTTAGTATATATGGCTGGCTAGTGTGGCCATTGTCTTCATTTACTTGTATGTTATGTACGTACTTCAAGAATATAAAATACTTTAAGGGTTGCGTTTTGTAAAACTGTGTGAATTTTCAGGGCTTGGAATGTTCACCATCACTTGAGGGCTACGATGAGCACGGAGTGAATATATTCATTATCTTCGTGAAAATATCTCGTTCCTTCCAGTCTCCTTCGCCATATACTTTTAGAAGATTGCGTTTCCGCAAAATGTTACACAAAAACGAGGCTTGAATGAAAGAAACAATCTTTTCTGGCAGCCATTTTGGTTCTAGTCTCTGTAGCAAAGAAAGTGTATTAATTTGCATTCTCTAATTTATAATAAGTAGACCTAACACTCGTGAAAATCATAATTGTTGCTATCCGATATGTGCAGTCCTGCCGCTCATGCAAGAACCAAAATACTAGGGCGTTTAGCATTTAGAATATAAAGTATGATTTATTTCGTGTATAGAATATGGCGTTTTGTAAACACAATGTAATAAAATGGCGCCACACTTTCATCACAAAGTGACTACGAATTAAATGGAGTGGAAAGGATAGTTGATCAAGGTTTCCATTACTTCTGGATTAGTTCTGTAGTGACTTGATTTACTTATCCCGAATTATCGCAACATGCAACAGCCGTTTACTATGTACAGCATTTTGGGTTAGTGTATGTTCTCTACTTCTTTTGCGATTAAGAAAACAGGAAGTTGTTTACCGTTTCAAAACGAATAATCCCAGTAGAATAATTGCAACCAATACCGCCGATACTGATATACCAACAACAGTCCCTGTAAAATGTTAAAGGTAAGGTGCAATATTGGTAACGTGTTGGCAAAACTGAGTATGCTTTATGCATTAACAAGTTTTATGTAAGATGTTGATGAATGTGCTACAGGTACCGACAACACTGTGATATAAAATAAGTGCACTGAGCTTCTGAACACTGTAGTTATATCTTGATATTTCCACTAGTGAATGCAATTTAATCACGGCAGGAGCGCCATTTTGGACAGGCATGGCGCATTATAAATTACCATTGATATTGATAAGGTACAATATTGGTAACGTGTTGGCAAAACTGCTTCTATGAGTATGCTTTATACATTACAAACGTTTATGTTTTAAAAAATTCGTTTGCCGTTGCCCCAGACATGTTGACAGACATAGGGTCCAATGCAAACAACATTCAAATAGTCTGCATTAACCACAACGCTGGGCTGTGTACGTATATTCACCATCATTTCCAACCCATCCACAATAAAACCCATTTAAATTTGAAACAAAACAAAGGTCCAACAGATTCATACCTGTGTTATTTTCTGCTGACATGTTGTCTTCATTGTCTGGGACCAATATGTTGTCAGACTTGTCCGTTGTTACTCCTGATAGAACCGTCGTTGCTGTTACAAACAAAAATGTATTTACATTCAACTGATGTAGATATTTATGAATTTTATTATTTGATTTCATTATATAATAAAACCATAAAATGGTACGAACAATTTCAAGAATTCAATCAATTCCAAGGATTTAGAACATGACTAAAATTCGTTTAGATTCGTTCAGGCATTTACCATTACCCAAACGCCATAAGTAATTGGAGATACAATCAACAGAGGGCGCTCTGAGGGTCACAGCATCAGCTCCGCACAACATATCGTATGCACTCGACATGCAATGGTTTAATGGCTCCTGTTGACTAGTTCCCCCAGAAAGATATTAGAATGAATAAATATGCCAATGCCAGCCAATGCATATGTCAACTCACTATTTTGCTTGTTAAAACAACCCAACCTAATAAGCTGAACATTTTGAATTGAATTTAATTGAAGCTTGATTCAAAAAGAGAAACCATGCTCCTCTAATCACTTTTGCCAAAATTACCAAAGTTGTGCCTTCCCTTTAATAGCGGTATCAGTTTTCCTTTCCCATGGTGTAGGTTAATATTATTATGGTTATAAGCACTAATGAGTGTGGAGTACACCTTATTAACAGAAAAACTAGCCCTAACTCTGGGCCCGATCTCATAGAGCTGTTCATTAGCAGAAAATATTGTTTCGAAAAATGTTTTATCTGCTAAGCAAAATTTAGCTGAGCCCCTGCCAGAAGCAATATGCATTACGTGGTCATTTGGCTGGTAACTTTTTCTTGCTAAGCACCATTTGTCTGTGCTGAGTGAATTTGCGTGGTTCTTAGTATCTCTATAAAATTGATCCCTGTTCGTAATTGTGATTTAGTATAGAGTTGGAAGTGCATTGCAAACAATGGTACACAAGCGCGCGTTGATTCGCGCACAGCAGGCCTGCATTATATTTGCAGGATACGAAGAGGATACTGACCTTGTAAAGAGACACATGTTGGAGTCGCTTTCGACCACGTGATGTTTCCAAATTTGTCACGGTCCAGGATGCATCGCGCCGATTGGTGGCCATGTAGCTCGTAGCCGGTGTTGCACTGGAAAGTGACCTTTGACCCGAACCAGAAATCGTCTGCTTCTATGAAGCCATTGACTGGGATTCCAGGATGCTGACATTCACTAGACGAAACTGTATAAAAATGGTTATGAAATGGTTAAATAGATACAACACAAACAAGGGTTGGTCCTGTAGTTATCCCCTCCTGCTTCTATGAATCCATCGGCTGGGATTCCAGGATGCTGAAATTCACTTGAAGAAACTGATTTTAAAATTCATATGATTGCATAGATACAACATAAACAAGTGTTGGTCGACTTGTGTTATCCCCTCCTCCTCCTCCTCTTAATTAAACAACAAGGGCATTGCAAAAGCTGTTAAAATTGTATGTAAGCGTTTTTCAATATTTTCGAATGAACATGTTGTTTTCTATAAATATCCTCCTTAAACATTCCTCCTTAAACAAAATTCTGGGAATTGGGGAGTTGTGCTATGCGCGTTTGGCGGCCCAACAAAATAGGGGAAGAGGCGTACATTACTGGACGAGTGATGAGAATGTCAGCCCTTTCTAATTAAAAAAAATGGGTGCGTCATTGCAACAAGTGGCATCCCGGGAATCAAAACACGCACAAAATTAATAGACAGATCCATTAAGCCCCGCCCCATTTAGTATTAACCAATCACAGCAGCGACTATGCGTCTAAGTATGAGAAGTTTTTCTACCTGAAAAAGCAGATCTCAGCGGCAATTTTGTTAGAAATTTCCAAGTGAAAACTTTTCCCTGGTAACCGTTATTACTAGAATAGAGCCAGTAGTGCACGCGAACGGTTAACCAGTGATAATATACTAACTTTCCTACGTCACAGCCATAGTTACGGTTGCCAAACTATGGGCGGCTGCTGCTAGTGCAAAATAAAACGGAAAAATTCAATGTTTATTTTACATACTTTATCAAGATATATTCCTCTTAATTACCTCCAGTGTAAAATGTTTAACTATGGGCAGTATCTCTTGCTAACCATGTTTAAAATATTTGCTCACTGATGGCCGTCTATACAAAATGCCCTCCGCGAACTCCTGTATCATATGTGATGGCGCCCTCATATGGCCATAGACGGAGCCAATAGGCTGTTACTATGGTGGGCGGGGCTTAATGATCAGTCTATTGTTAAATAAGATAGCAAAGTGCTATCAACATGGATTCGGAGTTACACACATTATTTGTTCAAGTTAAGTTATCCTTAGGTTCGTTAAAATGCTTTACCGACGAATATGTTCAATAATTTGTGTGTTCGCCTCTGTCTATAGCTCCCTCACAAGCCTCAAGTTGGTTCCCATAAATTGCACCCATGACGAACTCATTACATTTGAGTATATACATATCAGTTTACCTTCGTAAATCGACATTCTTGTCAACTCCAAGTCCCTGTAGTGCCCGCCACAAATCTCATTTTCGTTTCCACTGCACCGGAATCTGCATTTAGAATCGACCCTGAGAATTGCATCGTCGAGAGTGTCCCCACAGTGACACTGATCTCTCTGCCTGAGTCCTCCAAACCTCTTGTTTTTCTCTTTACATAGTTGCAGACACCTCCTCACAGTCATTGTGTCATTTTTGCTTACGTAATTTCCCAATATGCTGTCTGCTGATTTAGTCGCGTCCAAGAAACAACCCTTGTAGCCAGGAACTGTGTTGAAAACATAATATTTTGAAAACACGGGCGATGTATCTTGACACAAAACTAGGAATGTAAATGCAATAATGGTCCGCTTTGGTCTCCGCGCGCGTCGCCTCAGACCTGCGCGTCGGCTTTTTAATTGTATTTTTTATTTATTTTTTGTTGTTGCTGTAAACGATTGTCCAATTGCAGCTAAAATTGCTGGACTTTTTCACATAGGGGTATGAACGTTTGCCTGATTTATGAGGCCTCTCTTAGCCACCATACGTTGTATATGGGAAATTTGGTCGCCATGTATCACGTATTTCCCTGTTGGCTAAAAAAACAAAAGACTACCAAAAGAAGCCGACCTAGGACCAGAAACCGGAAACGTTTTTTTTTTTTGGGGGGGGAGGTGCTTATGAATAAAAACCAATCTGTGAAAGTGTCTGCCCATTTCCTTCGTCAATATATACTGCTTTTAATCGAGCATTTTAAAATCGATCAAATTATTACAACATTTCAATCATTCTAACCTGATTTTGTGTTTGTATAGTGTGGGGACACCGGCCAGCAGAAGCATATTACCATTGATCTTCCATTTTATGTGACCGGCTCTGGCAAAACCCTAAACTTGGACCCAATTTTCAAAAGTGAGATTTTGGTATAGTTTGATTCTCTAGATTTTCCTCTTTTCATTTGATACCAGATTTCAGTAAAACAATTGTTTTTTCTTATATTATGAGAAAAACATTTTTTCTGATTTCTACAAATCTGGTATCAAATGTAAGAGGAAAATCTAAACAATCAAACTATACCAAAATCTCACTTTTGAAAATTGGGTCAACGTTTTGCCAGAGCCAGTCACATATCAAGGTAATCCATTCAATATAATTGAGATCACAGCTTGATAGACTGGCTTTTAATCAGGTACCACGAATAATCCATAATACATGCCACGTTCATGGTTGTCAGTCGAAAAAGACTATCAAGGAAAAAGACTATCAAGGAAATTCCGCTACTGAGTTTTACTTTTCCGATAAGAAAGAATATTGACCAATGAAATAAGGATACATGTATTATTTATGAGGTCACATTGATCAAATAACGCTGCGCAAACCACCGCTATACAATCATTACTCTTGAAAACATGAGGGTATAATAAACACTCACTCGTACAAATGGCCTCCGCTGACGTCCTGTAACTGCATTCTTCGTTGACGTCAAACGAACAGTCATTCAGATTCGACTCAGCTGAAAACCAAATGAGCCATCTCGAAATCGTAGTTTGGAAAAGAAGCATGGGAAAAAGTATGGCGCGCCGTTTGTGAATTATCTATCACATAATTTAAACATGCTTTAAACATCAACACTCACACCCCACAGTCAACTGACACGCCTCAGCGAGCAGGCAACTCACACACAGCAGGAAACACACACAACAAGCACAATGCCACGGTGGCAGCCAATCACAACATATCACACAACAGTGGCACCAATCGGAACACTTCCCACTCTACACAAAGGAGCTGCATCTGCAAACCTCTTCATTCTCCTGACGAAGATTAGAGCAGGCTAATCGAAACGTTGAGAATAACCCGTGAAGCTACCATGGTTCTCCCTGAACCATATTAACCCGTGAAGTCCCAATGGTTCTCCCTGAACCATATGTCTCACTTTGCGACAGTAGAGAAAACGAGTTGCCCGACATTGGTTCTCCCTTGAACTTTCTCCTTAACGAAGGTTGGGATACGAGTTGTGCGATAAGGTTCTTTCAGAACCTGTACCTCAGCTTCGTTAGTTGAGACAAACACATGGTGTTACCGCAAACCGAAACGATATTAAACATGCTTTACCATGGTTAAGCTCAATTATAATGAGCTTATTAATAATAACATCATTAAAATAAACCACTAGCTGACTAAGGAAAGTGACTGGGTACATAAATACATTTTGTTAGTGACAAAGAACAATAAATAAATGATTAATTGACAAATATGGGTCATGGCGTCATTAATTAATTGCTTCTTTCCACCCAGGAGTATAAATGGGTACCTGTGAGAGTAGAGATGTATTTGGTTTGGCTGCTGAAGCACTACAGCATGCAGCACAGGGATACTATCCACGGAACTGAGAAAGTTTAAAGGATTAATATTGCCCCAAAAGGCATAAATGAACCCTTGTGACAACGCGACCCTTGTGACAGGGTCGTGAAGTCGACCGACCGACTTGGTACGGTATGTCCAAAGCACAGGCCAATATCAGTAAACTCACAAGGGTCGAGTCGTCTGATGATGAGCAACTTAAAATAATTTGTTCCCCCAAAGCCCCCTTGAAAGGAGCTTTTGAATGGATACAGCCTAAAGTATACTTCGCGCGTGCTGCGATACATACTTCCTTCACAGCCAAATCTGGTAACCGACTCATTAGTGAGGTTTGACCGTGATGTTGTTCTAGCGATTGCTCCCCCTGGATATCCAAGCTGTGTACAGGCCACAGTGACATCTCGAACATCCCAGCCATAACTGCATATATCCTTCCATCTGCCTCCCTCCTCCACCTGTACCCTGCCGGCATTAGGGACGTCGGGGGACACGTCTTGGAAACGAACCTTGGTGAAATCTAGGATGGAAAGATACTGTGTTGACTAGGGGCGGATCCAAAGTCTCAAAAAAGGAAATGGCACAAAAGAGGGCACAAATAAAAGTTATGATGAATTTACACGCACCGCGATACAAAAAGGGGACCATTCCCCACCCCTCCCCTTGGATCCTTCTATTATTCCCATTGTGTTTGGAGCAATCCCATTGGTTTTGCACATGACGTCCTTCCGAGGACCTCTGAAAAAAAAGAACCGGTGACCGAGGACCTTTGTTATAAGTCCTTGGTTGGTACACACAGGCATATTTTACATCTACGGAGACAAAATCTAACTTCATCATCTATCAATCGTATGTCGACCCTCAATTTTGTCATTCGAGATCTGCCCCTTTTCCTGTCAACGCAATATGAAATATAGTCCCATTCAAGGGGCGGCGCCAGTATTTTTAAGGGGTTCCAGATGGTTGGAATTCATGTGTTTCGACGAAGACTTCTTCAAACCGTTTCTTTGTTTCAAACGTATTGTGGTCTCTATATGAAAGAATATTGTTAAATGGCAGCCAAAAAGGGGAAGAACCCATATACCCCACCACCACCCCCCCCCCCGTCCGGATCAACCTCTGAAATTACTCAAGAAAACAGCTACTCACAAATTTCCTGGTGACTTGCTCCAAACATGCAGAGAAGCACATAAAGACTGAAGACAAGGGCCATCGTTGTTCTGTCTGGAAAAACTTTGGATACAACTAAAGAGGCCTATATAAAAACAGAATATACAAAGTAAACATTAGTACTCATACGTTTTCCTTAGATTAGAAGCAGTTTTGTTACTGATGTTGTACCTTCCCTTTCAGTTACTGTGGATGACTATACTATAAGTATAGGAAAAACCTCATGTAATACGGTGAACTTTCACACGACGTTTTATCTTGATTCATACTTTTCATTAGAAGCAGTTTACTGCAAACATTACTAATGTTGTACCATGGAGGAAGAAAACCTCCATGGTTGTACCTTCCTTTCAGTGGATGTTTATATTAAACAGAAAACCGCACCTGGAGGTATACAGGGACGCACCCCATGAAAACCCAGAATCGTGTACACGGTAGTCAGCGATCACTGGAGTATCCACAGGTATTATGGGCCAACTTGAACTGTTATCGTCTAAATAGTATTGTGGATGGAAGAATACAGGGGATGGACCCCTATGAAAATGCAGAAACTTACACGGTAGTCATGATCACTGGAGTGTCCAAAGATATTGGCCAACTGCATGAACCATTATCGTTGAATATAATAGTCGTACTGTGGAATATAGGGGGACGGGCCCCTATGACGTCATTATCGTCGAAATCAAATACAGCAAAACAATTTAAGAAAATCTCTACAAGGAAATAACGAATTTATCCTAAACAATCCACATACTTGTAAGTACTGAGTACGGACTGTCATGTGAACACCGAGCACAGACTGTCATGGGAACATTGAGCACGGACTGTCGTGGGAACAATCGTCATCGATCACGTGGCGTAACAAAACCTTTATAGAATGAACAAACTAATCATGCTTAACCCGACGGTTACCGTACAAATCATCATCATTACATGATACAAATAAAAGCGAAAGAACAAGGAAATAAAAAGGAAAAGAGAAAAGTGTTTATTCATGATCATTCGGTCTACATATATACCGACACCAAAGCAATAAAAACAGTTTCCTGACAATACACTTTCCTTTCATCCCTACTAATCCACTCTTGTGCAAATTCTATTGGCAAATTAAAGGGACAACATCACGATCAGAGCAGACTTTCAACAGGGCATGGAATCGGTGTCCTTGTTTAAAGATGCACAGTAACTGAAACTTACTGGATCATTTATTCAGCAGCATTGATAATTATGACCTTATCATGTGGGGTGTTATTTTCAGTCACCGAGGTAATCTAAACTAGCACTCCGATTCCATGTCCTGTTGATCATGACCGTTGTCCTCTTAAATGGAAAGTACAACAGGATAACAGCTGTTATCGGTAATATTTACTTACTTTGAATGAAGATCGTTTAATAATGAATATGTTAAAGTTTGAGTTCAATGGGGAGTCTAAGTCATGAGAAAGTGTGAAAACCCTTCATAATTTTTTTAGGAAAATATTAGTAAATGTGTATATATTTTTTTCAGTTTTCTTTAAAATAAGAACACAATAAGCAGAATAATTGTTTAACTGCGTCACATCCAGTTAGCTGTAGGTAATAAATAATTCAGTAATTGTGCAATCAAGTAATAACCAGTGATGTACCTTCCCTTTAACATCATATTCAAACATTCATGTGAACATGCTTTTTTTTTCCATTCCTACAGTGCTCTAGCATCTCTTGGTCAACTCCCAGGTATACATGAGCTCCATCAATCATCAACATCAAAGTCAGTTGCATGGAACATAATATAAAGTTGGCTAAGGTATCATGTATCAGGTACCACATAATCTACTCAAAGCACAGCCGTATAGTAATTGGGTGGAGAAGAAACAATGCAGGTTATGTCAAATAGCTGATGTCTGCAGTCTTCAAAGCTTGTATGGATATCAGCTAATTAGCCTTTCATTAGAAAACAAGCTTATAACTACTACATGATAAAGTTTTTCCTTCTTTCCCCTGCCCTCAGCAGAAGAGTTGTAAAAGGTAACAATTCCCAAAAGTAAGGCCACAAGTTGTAATTAGCCAATTGACAATTTAAATAAAAAATTAAATGTAATTACATCCACTTGATCAAATTTGATAATTGTTTGCCCTTTTCATTTTGTTTATGAAAACCCTTTTAAAATTCTAGATTTAGATGGAGAGAACATTGGTATTTATGTCTTGGTATTAAGTCTTGTACAAAAAAATTGAATGGATGGACTGCATGTTTATATACCGAGAGTGATCTTTATTTATAAAATACTTCTACTTTCAAATCAAGTTTATAATGAACAAAATATAATAATAAATTGAAAATGATAGTGACACTGTAATCAAGCATCTGCTTATAAATTTTCTTGTTCAACTATACTGCAAATATTTAAAAATCATTTATAAAATTTGAAACAAATTCTACATTGCTTTACATTACATTTTCAAGGTTATTTTGGCAAATGTCTGTAGCTGCATTCATACTATAGAATTACAAGCCAAAGATCGGATGCCATTTTGTACATACATTTTAGACATTGAAATAATCAAGAGTTGTATGGGTGCTTGTAAATTGCCAATAAAATAATGAAATACATATTTTTTAACTGTCCATTTGGTTTCATGATTGACTCTTGTGGGGTTTTCCAATTCCTCCCCCACAATCAATTGAAACCACTTGCTGACCTGTTTAACCTATTGTAAACAATCTAACAATGAGGCATGGTCTTACACATGTAACAAGTGAAATGACTTCAGTGTAAATGAACCCCAACAATGATCATTTGTTGACAAGAAAACAGAATCAATCTGCATAGCAAATGTACGAAAGGACAGTTCAGAATGGATGACATTTAGGGGCTGTCATTGGAATCGTAATTTTTGGGAATAAAATGCCTGTCCCCCCACCCCCCGCCACCCAATTCTTGGTGATGGCATTTACTGCCACTGGTGATAAAACCAACATTTGTTTTCTAAACTTTGGACTATCATTGCAGCACCATAGAATCCAAGAACTGGGAGGGGGAGGGGCAAATAAAAGGGGCCCAGACATATGTTTGATTCCAAATTACCAATTCCATTGACCGAAGACTGGTGCTCATTATGTCGAGAATCACCCAGCATCAATTCTGCATAGCTGAAGTAGCAAGATGTTTTGTCTCCTTTCTGAAAAGATTTAAGAGTGAAGAGGAGTAAGGGCTTAGATTTAAATAAATTCAACATTATCAACAATCATCAGAAATAAATTAAACATTGTTTAACTGATATGGATTGGAAAGGTGGTTATCAGATAGACCCTCTTGGACTGAAATAGCCCAACCTGCTATAGCAAAAAATAATAACATAAATTATACTGAACCTTAATTTTGTTGTAATAAACAACCATTAAAATTAAATAAAATACCGTTCATTGGTATTTGATAATAAACATTAACTTCAACCCTGTAACACGTTAACATTAGATCTCATGAAAATAGCGTAAAACCAACCTGTGAAATTTATTAAAATAGGTGCTCCCTATGATTTGGTCATATTAGGCCTATGTGTCCCAAACCAAATAAAATGTTTGATAATAATATTTTGAGAATATGAGAATTTAAACCAAAATTGAAGCTTCCCTTCACAATTTCAAATATGTAGAGTAGTAAATCAGGGGTTAGGGCAATTTCACATAATTGCCAGGATATTGTCAAGATTGTGTTCATCATGTTACACATGTCCATGTTCTGTCTACCGATGGCAATGCAACCTAATTGATCATGATTGAGATGCTCACCCAGAATGAGAATCCAGCATGTCCAGATAGATGCCAAGTAAGCACCGGTTTGTTCAGTCTATGCCTTTCTCCATGGTTGATCCAAGGTCTATCAAGCCTAATATAAGCATTTTCCTCACTTTTTTGGATGATCTTGGACGTCGACGCATCTGGGTTCAGTGGTTGCAATAGAATCCAGGAATTCTGTGATCGTTCGTGTTACAACGGATACAAAATGTACAGTAACAGACTGGAACCTGTTTCCTCTTATTACAATCACAACGTGGTAATGCAGACTGAGGTACCAGTCAAAATACAATCTGCAATTGTTGCAGGTTTCACGGTCGTGTAGACTACTGAAATGCGTATACGTGACCTTTGACCTTATTGTTGTTTTTTGGACAGTAATTACACGATACCCAAATTTTGTTTTTTGAAGAAGAAAACCTTCCAAAAAGGATTATCTATCATTCTATCAATCCCATTTTTTGCACTTTTAGGCGGTGTAATTTTAAACATGAAAGTTTTGTAAAAACAAATTGCATTGAGGAAAGTCCATTTCGTTCCCACAGTCATTGCCAATAAAAAAAAAACAAGTTCGTTTTCCAGTTACTTGCCCCACAGCAATGTACCACAACCACCTATAAAACCACATTTATTTATTTTATTTATTTATTTATTTGACTTACACTTTTACAACAGTGGCACTCTACAAAAGCGGTGCGTCCGACAACATAACACATAAATAATACAAAACACATACTTAAAAAGCAAAATTTAACAAAAATAAAAATGTGTGATGACACACTCAGCTTTTGCATGTCGTAGGTGTTGTCCAGAACAAGGGATGCACGCGCGGACACCAAACTGAGGGTGTACCATCCATCATATAGGTAATCAATGACTATTGAACCTGTTGATTTTGAAATGAGTTCAGAAAATAATAGTAAAATATAAACAGATATAAACAACATTACAGCAAATAAAGTATGCAAGAAGAGATATTTTATATTGTAGTCCGAATAATATCGTATCTCAATTTCCACGGATCGCTATATTAGTGTGTTGTTTCCTTTGAACATTCCTGATATCCTGACAAACATTTCCTGACAAACAATGTGTTTTATCATGACAAGCTTCATTTGTCCAGTTACCGCCTCTATCCCCAAGCAAATAAAACAAGCTCAAAACAAACAGAATTGAGCCGACCTGACCATTACTTGTTTATCTAAATTCAATGGGCGGTATTACACACATGCATAAGGAAAAACAATCTACCTATTATAAAACAAAATAATCTATTAAAAGGCGATGACAAAATTTAGGTATAAACCAGGGCTCTACTTTAAACATTACACATATTAATGGAAATAATATCTACATATCTAATTTTTGCCACATGTTGAAATCCAAAAAATTCGTCACTTCATCAGATAGTAACTGATCAATCATCAGTTTATAAATTGTGTTGATGATTCTCATTTGAATGATTTCTCTGCCCAAAAACACATGTAATATATAAGGACTTAAACCTGGTGGTAGAGATGAACATACCAAAAC
>CM055817.1:49822002-49862688 GCA_029582265.1 Zoroaster sp. YZ-2022
ATGACCTGGCCCCCCAACACCAAGATACTAACAATGTAGAGACTACAGCATTGGTCAATTTTGAAAAATAACTAAATTATCGAACTGTTAAAGCAAAACATACTGGGTGTACTTTAGGCCATAAAGCTGATGATGATATCAATCTTTCATAAATAGTTTTGTTTCAGGTGCTTTCACTTTTCAAGAAAAGTCAAATAATCTGCCCGAAATTTCATCAAATTAATTCCGCATTGGAATGAATACAAACGAACTACTTCAATGCATATGCCACTATGTTTGCTTGTTAACGACACAATGTGATAGTGAATTGAAATCTTGCTTCAAAAAGAGAAAACATACTCCTCCAAGCAGTTTTGCCAGAATGACCAATGTTGTACGTTCCCTTTAATAGAGGTAGAAAATAAGAAGAAAAGCCTATACCGACAATCTACCAATTATTAGTTCCTTGTCCAAGCACTATTGAGTGTGGAGTAAACTTTATCAACAGAAAAACTAGCCTTAATTCTGGGCTCAATCTCATAGAGCTGCTCATTAGCAGAAAATATTGTTTAGCACATTTTTTTTATCTGCTAAGCAAAATTAAGCTGAACCTCTGCCGGAAGCAATATACATTACGTAGCCATTTGGCTGGTAACCTTTTCTTGCTAACTAAACACCATTTGTCTGTGCTTAGTAAATTTGCGTGGTTCTTAGCAGCTCTATAAAATTGACCCCTTTTCGTAATAGACCTTTCCCATGAAATATGGTAATTACATTTGCGCATGCGTACAGACACCACTGGTTGGCAAACGCCATAGAGTTGTGCAGTATAAAAACGCACAAGCGCGCGCGTCAAGCCACCATCATCCCCATACAACGTTCCCTCGTTTTGCCTACCAATAGTGTCAATGCGCACGCGCGATGTGTAATTAGCATATTTCATGGGAAAGGTCTATTGTGTCTTAGCATAAAGTTGGAAGTGCGTTGCAAACAAAGGTACACAAGTGCGCGTTGATTCGCGCACAGCAGGCCTGTATTATATTTGCAGGATACGAAGAGGATACTGACCTTGTAAAGAGACACATGTTGGAGTCGCTTTCGACCACGTGATGTTTCCAAATTCGTCAGGGTCCAGGATGCATCGCGCCGAGTGGTGGCCATGCAGCTCGTAGCCGGTGTTGCACTGGAAAGTGACCTTTGACCCGAACCAGAAATAGTCTGCTTCTATGAAGCCATTGGCTGGGATTCTAGGATGCTGACATTCACTAGACGAAACTGTATTTAAAATTCAAATGGTTACACAGATACAACACAAACAAGGATTGGTCCTGTAGTTATCCCTTCTCCAAACGCTAACGCTAATTAAACAATAACCGAAAGCCTGTTAAAATCGTATGTAAGCGTTTTTAATTATTTTCTCGTTAATGACACAACAATCAAAGTAAACCGAGGCTTTTACATGTTGGTTTCTACACATATCTACCGTCATTAATGTATTCCTCAGTAAACAAAATGGCCGCCAAAATCGCAGTAATAGACCGTGCCACATAATTTCTGGGATTTTTCAGGACAAGTATTTTTGTAAACCTTGACGATAGAGCTATTGAAATCAGGTTGTCTGCAAATTGCTTGTTGGTGGGCAATCCATCATGGGGAACTACAGAAATTAAATAACTTTTTATCTTTTGAGTTTAAAAAAAAAATAATAATATTTTTAGTACTTTTATATATATATATCACATTTCTATCTCTTTTGTTTATAGTGCAATTTTAATTGTCTTCTTTTGTGGTTTTATGTATTGTCTAATGGTAGTCGGAAAACAACTCGATAGTAATTAAGTTTACTTTTTTGTAATCCTTCAGGTGTGCCATTTGTCCTGTCTTTCAAATGTTTATTGTCTAATCAATTTGTGTATATTTATTAATTCTTGCCTCTTGTTTAATATGTATTTGATTTATAATGTCTGTATTTTTATGTTTTTACCTGAGAAATTAATAAATGAAATGAAATGAAATGAAATGAAATACATGTGATGTGCGTTGGGGTATTTTTTTTTTGGGGGGGGGGGGTAAATTTGACCCCGCCCCTATCCTTAACCCACCAGTATCTTTTGCAGACAAGCAGATATTACAATGGTATACAATAGGATGCCCAAAAAAGTAGCCTTCGAAAATCCCCGGGGGAGGGTTTCGGTCCGTAACCCATGGACTATAGTGCTATCAATATGGATTCATTATTTGGTCAAGTTAAGTTATCCTCAGGTCCGTTAAAATGTTTTACCGAGGAATACGTTCAATAATTTGTGTGTTCGCCCCTGTCTATAGCTCCCTCATAAGCCTCAAGTTGGTTCCCATAAACTGCACCCATATAACGAGCTCATTACGTTTGAGTATATTCATATCAGTTTACCTTCGTAAATCGAAATTTTTGTGAACTCATAGACCCTGTGGTTCCCGCCACAAATCTCATTTTCGTTTCCACTGCACGGGAAACTGCATTTAGAATCGGCCCTGCGCATTCCATCGTTGACAGAGTCCCCACAGTGACACTGATCTCTCTGCCTGAGTCCTCCAAACCTCTTGTTTTTCTCTTTACATAGTTGCAGACACTTCCTCACAGTCATTGTGTCATTTTTGCTGACGTAATTTCCAAATGTGCTGTCTGCTGATTCAGTCACGTCCAAGAAGCAACCCTTGTAGCCAGGAACTGAGTAGAAAATCGATACTTTAGCATGTTTATTATAAATACGCCTGTACGTTTTTTCCGCTAATTTCCGAATTTTTTCACATAAGAACATTGACTTTCTCCTTTTATAAATTTGTTTTTGTAGTTTTACAAAATTGTGGTACAAGTTTTACTTTACCGATAAAAAAACAGAATATTGACCGATGAAATAGGAGTACATGTATTAGCTTATGAATATGTATATGATGAGGTCACATTGAGGCGTTATCAAATAACGTTGGGCTAATTCACTGTTATATTCATTACTCTTGAAAATATGAGGGTAGAATAATTACTCACTCGTACAAATGGCCTCCGCTGACTTTCCAGTACTGCATTCTTCGTTGACGTCAAACGAACAGCCATTCAGATTCGATTCGGCTGAAAACCAAATGAGCCATTTTGGAATCGTGGTTTTAGAAAGAAGCAGTGGAAAAAATGGTGCGCCTTTTGTAAATTACCCAGCACGTAATTTAAGTATGCTTGCAGTGGTTTAGTTTTTGCTTGGAATAATTTGAAAGTAAAGTGACTAGAACAGTCTTCTCAATTGCTTCTATTAAGTCGCGCTCAATGTTGTTTTAAGTTGCAATTAGTTCTTTGTTTTTAAGCAAAGATGGAATGATATACGCATAATTATATATAAATATATATTTTATTTTATATTTTCAATCTTTTATGGTGTACATGTACTTTGACTTTTATCAAGTGCATATCAAGTACTGACTCTTTTTTAGTTTTATTTTACTTTTACTTCTTACCACATTGACTTTTATTTATAACTGAATAAGTATTTTTCTAATTAATTTTATTTTAGATGTATCTGTCTATTAAATGTGGAATACCACATTATTTTTATGTGAACGGGTTACCTTGATAACAGGTCATCAATAAATAAATAAATAAATAATAAATAACTAAATAAACAACTTAATAAATAACCAAATAAATAAGTTAATCGCTGTAGGGAAAGTGACTGATTTGTGATGGATACATAAATACATTTTGTTAGTGATCAAAGACAAATGAATAAATGATTAATTAAAAAATAATTGACAAACGGCGCCCCTCGCTACAAAATCGTCCGAATGTGGGTTCCATCCTAGAAAATGTCATGACGTCATTGAGCAAGACACTTCATACCTTAATTGCTTTTTTCCATCCAGGAGTATAAATGGGTACATGCGAGGGTACAGGTATATTCGGTTTAGCTGCTGAAGCACTCGGTATGCAGCACAGTGGTAGATACCATCCTCGGAACTGATAAAGGGGTTAATATTGGCCCAAAAGGGCGAAAAGGCATAACCGGACCCTTGCGACAACTCGACTTTTGTGACAGGTCGACTTGTGGAACAAGTCGACTGACCTGTGTGACAACTTGACCGAATTGTGTGACAAGTCGACCGTTATACTCCCATCATGGGCCCAGTACGGTATGTCCGAATCACATGCCAATATCAGTGAACTCACAAGGGTCGAGTTGTCTGATGAACAACCCTAACAAATATTTGTTCCCCCAAATCCCTCTTGAAAATAGCTTTCAACTGGATACAGCCTAAAGTAGACTTCGCGCGTACTGCGATACATACTTCCTTCACAGCCAAATTTGGTAACCAACTCATTGGTGAGGTTTGACCGCGACTCGTTAGCGATTGCTCCCCCTGGATATCCAAGCTGTCTGCAGGCCACAGTGACATCTCGAACATCCCAGCTATCACTGCATATATCCTTCCATCTGCCTCCCTCCTTCACCTGTACCCTGCCGGCATTAGGGACGTCGGGGGACACGTCTTGGAAACGAACCTTGTTGATATCTAGGATGGAAAGATTCTGGTGTTGACTAGGGCGGATCCAAAGTCTCAAAAAAGGGGGAAATGGCACAAAAGAGGGCACAAATAAAACTTATGATGAATTTACACTCACCGCGATACAAAAAGGGGACCATTCCTCCACCCCCTCCCCTTGGATCCTTCTATTATTCCCATTGTGTTTGGAGCAATCCCCATTGGTTTTGTACACGACGTCCTTCCGAGGACCTCTGAAAACAAAGAACCAGCGACCGAGGACCTATTGTTCCCTTTGTCAAAATCTAACTTATCATCTGTACTCATGTTCAGTCGTACGTCGACCCCCAATTTTGCCATTTGAGATCTGCCCCTTCTCGTGTCAACGCAATATGAAATATAGTCCCGTTCAGAGAGCGGATCCAGCATTTTTAAGGGGTTCCAGATGGTTGGAATTAATGTCAATTAAGACTACACCGAACCGTGCTTTTTTAGACAGACATATACAAAATAATAGTTTCTTTGTTTAAAACATATTATGGTCTCTCTGTGAAACTTTTTTGTTAAATGGCAGCCAAAAAGGGGAGAGCCCATGTACCACCCCCCCCCCCCCACCCCCGTCCGGATCAACCTCTGAAATTAGTCAAGAAAACAGCTACTCACAGGTATCCTGGTGACTTGCTCCAAACATGCAGAGAATCACGTAGAGACTTAAGACAAGGGCCATCGTTGTTCTGTCTGGAAAAAAAAATTGGATACAACTTAAGAGGCCTATATAAAAACAGAATTATACAAAGTAAACATTAGTATTCATACGTTTTCCTTAGATTAGAAGCAGTTTTGCTAACATTGCTAACGTTGTACCTTCCGTTTCAGTTACTGTGGATGACTATACTATAAGTATAGGAAAAACCTCAACGAAGCAGTTACTGGAAACATTACTAATGTTGTACCTTCCCTTTCAGTGGATGTTTATATTAAACAGAACCCGCACCTGGAGGTATACAGGCGACGCATCCCTATGAAAATCCAGAATCGTGTACACGGTAGTCAGCGATCACATATTGGATACCAAAGGTATTATGGGCCAACTTGAACTGTTATCGTCTAAATAGTAGTGTGGATGGGAATGGACCCCTATGAAAATCCAGAAACTTACACGGTAGTCAACCATTATCGTTGAATATAATAGTCGTACTGTGGAATATAGGGGGACGGGCCCCTATGACGTCATTATCGTCGAAATCAAATACAGCAAAACAATGTAAGGAAATCTGTACAAGGAAATAACGAATCTATCCTAAACAATCCACGTACTTGTAAGTACTGAGTACGGACTGTCATGTGAACACCGAGCACAGACTGTCATGGGAACATTGAGCACGGACTGTCGTGGGAACAATCGTCATCGATCACGTGGCGTAACAAACCTTAATAAGAATGAACAAACTAATCATGCTTAACCCGACGGTTACTGTACAAATCATCATCATCCCATTCAACAAATAAAAGCGAAAGAACAAGAAAATAAAATGGAAAAGAGAAAAGTGTTTATTCATGATCATTCGGTCTATATATATACCGACACCAAAGCAATAAAAACAAGACCGCATCCCGTATATGGACAGTTTCCTGACACTGCACTTTCCTTTCATCCCTACTACGGAAACCCATTGGTGCCACGGTGCGTTTCTCTTTCAAGTGGGAGTGTTTCTCTTTCACAGCAGTGCGTTTCTCTTTCAAGTGGGAGTGTTTCTCTTTCACAGCAGTGCGTTTCTCTTTCAAGTGGGGTGTTTCTCGTTCACAGCAGTGTTTCTCTTTCAACTGCTTGCTGGCTGGCGGCTGCCACTATTATTTTAATGAAAATGTTAACTTTAGTTTCTTCTATGATATTTAGTCTATTAAGGTCGCCATTTTCCTGCTGAATGTACACAAATAAAATGGCTGTTTAACTGTTTAACATAAAAAATGTAAATCTTGATGATCTTGTTTTAAAAAGTATTGATCATGCCTCGTTGTTTTTAAATGCAAACTATTACATGTAGAGAGTAAGCTGATTGAAATAAGTGATTTAAATCACAAATTAAATTACATGATTAAAAAAGATTGATTTTGGGGTTATTAGTGTTATTAATCAGATTTAGGCTGGAATTTTTCTGTCTCAACATATTGTCCCCAAACTTGAAACATTTCCTGAAATTTCCCATAAATTCTTAAAATTATTGCAAAATATTCCTCTTTTTTTTCACCCCAAATTTCAAAAAATCTCCTGATATTTTCCATAAAGTTTTGTTTCAAATTTTTCTTTGATCATAAAATGTCCAGAATTCTCCCAAATATGTGGTTAATTCTGATATTTAAAACCCTCAATTTTTTTATAATATAATATTTTGTTTGATGGTGGTGGTGGTGGTATGGGAGGGGGGTTAAAGGTCATTTGAGACTTTGGACAAAGTTTTTTCCCCTTGGCTTTAAAACCGAATGAAGGGATCTGACACTTTCCAAGTTGCATTGCTGAAGCATGAGAACAAGTCGCGTTACCTGATGTGCATCGCGACCGCGTGTTCCACCAGTTAATTAAGTGGCGCCAACCAGTTGAAAGAGAAACGCTCTGCTGTGAAAGAGAAACAATCAACTTGAAAGAAAACACACCGTGGCACCGATGGGCTTCCGTGCTAATCCACTCTTCTTGTGCAAATTCTATTGGCGAATTAAAAGGAAGTTTGACCCAAATGCTACACCGTTTGCTGAAACCACAATTTCCTTTTTCTTGTTTTCTTTTTTTTCTTTCTGCTTTTTTTTTAGGCTCGCCCAACATGCAGTAATCAGCTCATTCATTTATTTTAATTCCATTTACCAATCGACACTTGGTCAATTCCGTGACACCAGGGGCCAATTTCCTAGAGCTGCATTATGACATTAATATGAAAAATCATTCTTTGAAATTGGTTGAATATAATATTTAAAGTATTATGTTTACGATGTAATCAATTTCCAAAAGAGAAATTTCCATAATACATGAAACATTTTCACCCATAAAACTCGCCCCATTGTCTTTGTACACACCCTCGTACGCAACAGTACTAATGTTAAGTAAGACTAATTGCGGTGACACCATGTAAGAATCTCAATTGAGTAGTAATTAGTTCTGAAAAGAACTGGGGGTACAACTCGACGTTTCGATCAGTATGCTCTGATCGTCCTCAGGAAGAATCTGGACTCTTGAAACTGCTGCTGCTTAAGTGGGCTGCTGGAGGATCATCCCCTGCTGGAGGATTAGTTCGTTGAGGCGCGCACGGGCGGGAAACTGAGACTATGGGACTAGGATCCTAGGTGTAAGGGAGAGGAGTGTGCTCACTGAACTGAATCAGTTGTTAACAAGCACAGGGAAGGAGGTGGTTGACTTAGGATATGAGGATCCTCAGTCTGGGGGTTGGTTATGGACTTTGGATATAGAAGATCCTTCAGTCTGTAGTATGGGTCGCCAAATGTCGCTGATGAAGAAACCGATGTCCTGTGGCACAGTGTCGTGTTTGACGATCTCGATGGCCTCTCTGATGCGTCTGGGGTGCCATGCGTCGATGGGTGTGATGAGTTGGGCTGCCTGCCAGTCGATTTGGTGGTCCTTGATGTGCGAGTGCTTGACGATGGCGGACTTCTCGAAATCTCCTCTGCGGCCGTGTGCTCGGTGTTCCTTCAATCTGATGGGGAGGTTGCGTTTTGTTTCCCCGATGTACACCTTACCGCACTCACTAATGTTATCCACATACTAATGTTATCCAGTACTAATGTTATCCACACCGCGAGGGAGTGATATAACCTTGTGCTATTTGAGAGCATGCGCACCAGGGGTCTTTCTCCTGGTTACCTTGTGTGTAATTCTACTAAATGATATACAAATGTCCACGACAGCCGTCGCTTCCTTCATCAGTTATTTACCTAAATGCCATGCTACTACGTCACACAAGTCAATACGCATGCGCGCGGCAATTCCGATAAGGCTTATAAGTGATTGTGTGCAGTGTGTATTTTTGTAGATCTCGTGACGTCATTTGTCAACGCCATATATTGTAAAACGAAAAACAAAATCTCAAATATTTTATGTACGTCAGATTTTTCTTGTCAACACAAAAATATATAAGAAACTCCGTTTATATTGCCACGTACTTTTTACTTTGTCACTTCAGCTGAAAAGTTAAGTTTTCCGTCTGCCTCACTTAAACAGGAAGTATGTGGCAATATCTACTCCCAAAAACAAAATATGACGTTTTTCTTAATGGTTTTCGGTTTAAAAAGATAAACTATTCTTTTAAATTTACCCAATTTAAAAAGATAAACGAATGAACGGTACATAGACGGATAAAAAATGGACCGATCCCACAATACAAGAACATCATCGATACGTGGTTCACATTAAATGTCCTCTTTGGCGTTCCATAAAAACCAGATGTACGTCGTCGATGCTTCGGTCTTTACTGCAGGATAATGACCGGATTTGGACGTAGCCACAGGCGATAAAGGACGTCGCCTTCGGTTCGGTCATTATCACCTTTTGTCACGCGCGCCCAAAAGCGGCCATTAGCCTTCGGGAAAATCCGCTCGACGAACATTTATTCCCTAAATAGAGACCGTTTTTATAAAATCATTTATTCATTTAATAACTCGTTATCCATTCCCCGGTCAGGAGTCGATGGGGCCTGACCACCGATGATAATGGACTGAGGCGAGGGCCATTATCATATTATAAATTATTTTATTCATAAAAAAACCAAAGCAAAACAAAAAAGAACAACAACAAACAGCAACAACGACAACAGTTAATGGTATAAAGTTATAATATTGGTAATTCTAAAATAATTCCAAAATTGTTGACTTATAATGCCAACTTTACTTGCTATAAAAGCTCATGGTAGTATCAATCTTCCTGAAAATAAGTTTTGTCTGAAGTACTGTCATTTTAAGAAAATGAAATTATTACCTTTGGTTAGAATTTAAGACTTGGTACCGAGTCCTAATTTCAAGACTGTCCACTTTCGGAACGAATAGCGCCCTCTATTGGCTAGTGTGGTGAAAACTTCAACATTTGGAATTGAATGTTTCCAATTTTCGCCCAAACGTGTTTACCAGACACTTTAACAGGTTGACTGTTTAATGTATATATTGATTCAAAGAAAGTAAGGATACTTTTAGAAGCTGTTTTGCTAACATTACCAATGTTGTACCTTCCCTTCAATGTATATCTTGATTCAAAGAGAGTAAGCATACTCATAGAAACAGTTTGGCCAACATTACCAATGTTGTACCTTCCCTTCAATGTATATCTTGATTCAAAGAGAGTAAGCATACTCATAGAAGCAGTTTGGCCAACATTACCAATGTTGTACCTTCCCTTCAATGTATATATTGATTCAAAGAGAGTAAGCACACTCTTATAGAAGCAGTTTTGCCAACATTTCCAATGTTGTACATTCCCTTCAATGTATATCTTAATTCAAAGAGAGTAAGTGTACTTTTAAGTAGTTTTGTCAACATACATCATTATGTACAATCCATTTAATTAGTAATAAACAAACAAACAAACAAACGAAATCTTAAACATTTTTACAATAAAAGTCATGTATATGCTAATCCACATAGTCCACACAAATTATTGGCATACCATTATAGATTATGCGAGTTTACTTTAAAATATTTTGTCTTATTATATTTTACAGAAAGATTTAGTTTTCACTCTTGGCAAGCAAATGACTATGTACAAAGTGTTTTTGTTGAAATAATGTTTGTTCTAATTGTCAATATAATTTTTACTTGACTTGTAGCTTTGCACGGTGAAAAGGATAAGTAAAGTCTGTTTGCGGTGACAGCAGGTGAACAATTCTCTTTTGAGTTGTAACAAACCAGTTCTTTTCAGAACCATTTACTACTCAAAGGAGAATTTTCCACATGGTTTCCTAACGAAAGCTGCTATTTACAAAGTGGTTTTATTTTTATTTTTTAATTAATGACAGTATTAAAAGGAGTAAAGCAAAACTAAAAATGACTAGTCCGAGGTTTTCATTAATGGGACAATATCGTCACGATCAGAGCCGACTTACGACAGGACATGGAATCAGTGTCCTATTTTCATATGAACTCAGTGACTGGAAATGTTACCTCATGAGCGCGCGCTGGCCTTACAGATAACGAGGGAAGAATAAGATCATACTACCGTGACTTGATGCATAAATAATTATCTTAACTTGGCATATTTAAAATAATGATAGAGTGTAAGAGATTTTTATCATAATTCGTCCCTAATTTGCCATAGTGACCAATCCCAAAATTAAGTTGGCATAGTGACCAATGCGGTATTGGTCTCTTTTGCCAAAGTACAAATAATAGCCCAGATTAGAGCATTCGTCGTCATTTGAATGCATGCGTCTATCTCAAATCTGCATAGGAATATATGTATGTGGATTAGATACAATGGTAGGTCTCTTCCTGAATGTACTAATGGGCGGGAAACTTTAAAAATTGAAAAAAAGTTGGATTGTTGATCTCACTATAGCAGGTAGGTTAGGGACTTGATTTAAAAAATCAAAACAAAACAAGTATAAATAATTTCATATTTGCTTACATTTCCTATATGCAATCTAAGCGGTTAAACAGTGCCTTGTTTCTCTGAGTTATGCGTGTTTGATTAAAGATATTGAAATTACAATGTACATGGATATGGTTCACCAAATATTTAAAAGGGGACAATATTGTCATGATCAAGAGCCGAAACTTACGACAGGACATGGAATCAGTGTCGTATTATTTTATATGAACTCAGTGACTGAAAATAATACCTCATGAGCGCGTGGGCCCTAGAATAACAGGCGCGTGGTAGATGTTTTTACTGGCTGACTGATGCATAAATAATGAGCCAGTGGATGCATCATACGGATATTATGAATCAGTCACAGTAATAATGATTTACCGCTCCCAGTGTTCTAGAACAAGCACGCACGCTGTGGTGTATTATTTACAATCCTATAAAGTTCGTCTTAAACTAGGACACCGATTATGTTGGAATTACGTCACACGCTTACCGACATGGGCAAGGATTAGCGTGCCCTTTCCCTATGTCTTAACGGTTTATAATCAAACTTTTAATGAGGATGCAATTAAAACACATAATCATACGAAAAGGGAAGGAGATAGGCGGGCAAGTGGAAAGGTTACGGGAAACAGCGAGAGAGGAGGGCAGGACGGGTAAGTGGGGAGAGGGAGGCAAGTGGAAAGGTTACAGGGAAACGAGAGAGGAAGACAACAGGGACGGGCTACGGGCTGGGCAGTGGGGTGAGCGTGCAAGTGGAAAGGTTACAGGGAAATGAAGAGGGGGACAACAACAGGGGGAGGCCGGGTAAATTGGGAGAGCCTTGCAAGTGGGAAAGGTTACTACAGGGAAACGAGAGAGGGACAACAGGGAGGGAGGCCGGGTAAATTGGGGGAGAGCATCTGTGCTGAATGTTTGACCCTTCATGTACTAGTACAACGTTGGTATTTGGTATCGTTCAAAAAATAATTATTTTCAACCATTTAATTGTAAAGAAATATCATACAACTATTTATGTACCTCATATCTATTCATGTGTAAGCCCTCTTATGTCCGATTGGGACCAGAACCTGACTCTGCTTCTTGCCCTGTTCTTTTGTTCATTTCACCTGACTAACTTCTGCTCAGTCTTGTGTTTATGTATATGTTATGATCAGCGGCGTAGCCACAGGGAGCCAGTCATGGGCGGATCCAGAACATTTGTAGGGGGCTGAGAATCAAAAACAATTATTTTCAGTACTACAAAGTATTACAATGAAATAATCAAAGGAGAGAAAAAGCATAGTGAGGAATGGGGTGCGTTCTCCCTCCCGCCCCTCTCTCTCTCTCTCTCTCTCTCTCTCTCTCTCTCTCTCTCTCTCTCTCTCTCTCTCTCTCTCTCTCTCTCTCTCTCTCTCTCTCTCTCTCTCTCTCTCTCTCTCTCTCTCTCTCTCTCTCTCACACTCTCTCTCTCTCTCACACTCTCTCTCTCTCTCTCTCTCTCTCTCTCTCTCTCTCTCTCTCTCTCTCTCTCTCTCTCTCTCTCTCTCTCTCTCTCTCTCTCTATTTCTCTCTCTTTTTCTCTCTCTCTTTTTCTTTCTCTCTCTCTTTCTCTCTCTCTCTCTCTCTCTCTCTCTCTCTCTCTCTCCTCTCTCTCTCTCCTCTCTCTCTCTCTCTCTCTCTCTCTCTCTCTCTCTCTCTCTCTCTCTCTCTCTCTCTCTCTCTCTCTCTCTCTCTCTCTCTCTCTCTCTCTCTCTCTCTCTCTCTCTCTCTCTCTCTCTCTCTCTCTCTCTCTCTCTCTCTCTCTCTCTCTCTCTCTCTCTCTCTCTCTCTCTCTCTCTCTCTCTCTCTCTCTCTCTCTCTCTCTCTCTCTCTCTCTCTCTCTCTCTCTCTCTCTCTCTCTCTCTCTCTCTCTCTCTCTCTCTCTCTCTCTCTCTCTCTCTCTCTCTCTCTCTCTCTCTCTCTCTCTCTTTCACAGCGATAGGACGTGTGTATTTGAGCTCCAGGAGAGATTCTAGTTTGTTCGTTTATTTTGAACACCTAATGGTAACCAGTTTTTATACTTTTTGCTTACTTATTACTCATAGGTTACTTTAGGTCCCCTCATATTGTCGGGTTGTTCTTCAATTTCGTATTTTTAAGGTTTTCCTTTCGTTTTCTCGTATAGTTTTAGGACCTTGGTTGTACCATAGCCAGCCAACCTAACTCTTACAAAAAGGCTGGGTCAGGGATGACTGCACCCGGCTTCAATGTACCACCACTGATCCCATTGTTCCTGTCGGGCTTGCGTCCCGACAGGAACAGTGATTTTGGCTACATTCAAACCGATGCCAGTGTGTCCCGTCAATGCGCATACGTCGACGCCATGACGGATACACTGGCTAAAGCACCTCCCATCCACTCCGGCATCACAGGTCTCCATGGCCGGTTGCGGTCTACTTCGACGCTCGAGAGCAGGTAGCCCTTAACGCTGTACAAACTGGTTTTCATACATGCAAGGGCTCCTACGCTTGGGTTGACACTCCTGGTCCAGCCTACATTACTTGCCTAACACCCAGCAACGTTTACTCAGAAATACCCGACTATGTCCTCGTACACCAGCTGTCACGCCTTTCTGCAAGTCGTCTCGCGGGTAAAAGCCTCCTACCTGGGTTGTAAAAAAGAAAATTCCCACATCACTCTCTTTCAGAAGGCAGGTTCGCGTGATTATGCGTTCTTTGAAACATTACACCCCGAGTGCCATAACCTTTCAGCACTCGGGAGAAGCTCATGTTTACATCACCACTGAATTTACTGTAAAATGTTAATTGGTGCTTGGCGGACTGGGGCATATTTCTCGCTTCTGTGTGAGAAGAGTAGGGCCCCCTAACAAAACAAATGACTCAAATCCTCTCGACCCACCCCAGTCTTTGCAAATAAAAATCCGATCCTAAACACTTGCTAAAAACGCACTAAACGCACAATCCCACCGCCAAACCCGCACACATAACCTTAAACCTACCCACTTCTACCACCTGTCCACCCTCCCTCCACCAGCCCAACCTCTCCCCACCTCTCAAGACCATCTACCTCCCATGTTCCTTCTGCCTCCCATGTCCCTCTACCTCCCATTTCTCTCCCTCCCATATCCCTCACCACTCCCATATTCCTCTACCTCCCAAATCCCCTCCCTCCCATATCCTCCTCTCCTCCCTATCCCTCTCCCTCCCATATCCCCTCTCCTCCCATATCCCCTCGCCTTGTACCATATCCCCTCGCCCTCCCATATCCCTTCCTTCCCCCCCCACCCTTCAACTTCCGTCAACATCTAAGAACTCCACCACCTGCCCCCCGTCTTTTCTCAGATGTTTGTTTCCAAACGTAAATTACCCTCAACTCCCGCTCCCCATATGAACATACCCCTCCTAATTCCCCTCAAGCACCCTCTCCCCTAAAAAATAATGAAAGTTCGCATTGCTAGCCACCCATGCACGTTGACCCCACTGTCTCTCCTCTCCCCTAACACCATAGCATACCATTACCCCATCACTCCTAAGTACTCCCCACCACCTGCACCCAAATCCTCCCTCCTACCTGCACCAAATCCTCCCCCTACCACCACCGCGCCCGTCCCCTCCCCGCCACCCGCTCCCGTCCATCCCCCTACCACCCGCTCCTAAATCCCTCCCACCCCACCTGCTCCTAAACCCCTGTTCTCACAGTCCCCCCTCGAAACCCACCCGCTGTAGCAACAACCATCCCCACTCCCACTTCGAACCCGCCCAACGCCCACTTCCAAAGCCAGCAACAGACCCCTCCTACACCTATTTCCATTTCACCCTCCAACTACCCCGACACCGACTCCGACAATGTGTGGAAGACTCTCAGACGGACGGCGACGAGCCGTTCTCTGAGAATGCTCTCTCTGAAAAGAAGAAACCCTTCTCTTCTACAGCGAGCTTGGCTTACATTTCCTGTCGGCATCCTCTCGGCATCACGAATCTCCATGGCGGGTTGCAGTCTACTTCGACGCTCGAGGCAGAGTAGCCCTTAACGCTGTACAACTGGTTTTTCATACAGGGCTCCCTGCAACTGAGTTGACACCACAAGATCCAGCCTACCGTACGCCTAACACTTAGCAGCGTTTACTCAGAAATACCCGACTATGTTCTCGTACACCAGCTGTCACCTTTCTGCAAAGTCGTCTCTCGGGTAAAAAGCCTCTACCCTGGGTTGTAAAAAAGAAAAATTTCCCACATCCTCTCTTTCAGAAGGCAGGGTTCATGTGATTATGCCCCAGAACATTACACCCCAGTGCCATAACCTTTCAGCACTCGAGGGAGAAACCCTATGTTTATCACCACTGAATTTACTGTAAAATGTTTTAATTGTGAGCGGGACTGGGGCATATTTCTCGCTTCTGTGAGAAGAGTAGGGGCTAACAAAACAAATGACTCAAATCCTCTCGACCCACCCCAGTCTTTGCAAATAAAATCGAATCCTAAACACCTGCTAAAACACACAATGCTAGCGCAATCCACCATAAAACCCGCACACATAACCAAACCCTACCCATCTTCTACCACTGTCCACCCTCCCTCAGCCCAACCCTCTCCCACCACCTCAAGACCATCTACCTCCCATGTTCCTTCTGCCTCATATCCCTCTACCTCCCACATTCCTTCTCCCTCCCATCTCCCCTCTGCCTCCCATATTTCCCCTTTCCTGCCTCCGTCCCTACCTCCCTGCTCCCTCACCTCCCATATCCTCTCCCTCCCGCCCTCTCTCCCTCCCTTACTGTCCTTCCCATATTCCTGTCCTCGCCTCCCATAACTCCCTTCCCTTCCCCACCTTCAACTTCCGTCAACATCTGGGAACTCACCACCTGCCCCCGTCTTTCTCAGATATTTGTTTCCCAAAACGTAAAATTACCCTCCAACTCCCGCCTCCCCGCCATACCCCCCTCCTAATTCCCCTCAAAGCACCCTCTCCCTAAAAAATAATAAGTTCGCATTGCTTCCACCCATGCACATTGACCCCTGTCTCTCCTCTCCTAACACCATACATACCATTACCCCATCACTCCTAAATCCTCCCACTGCCTTTTTACCCAATCCTCCCTCCTACCTGCACCCAAATCCTCCCCCTACCACCCGCACTTCGTCCTCCCCGCCACCCGCTCCCCAAATCCCATCCCCTACCACCCGCTCCTAAATCCCTCCCCACCTGCTCCTAACCCCCCTGTTCTCACAGTCCGTCCCTCGAAAACCCACCCGCTGTAGCAAACCCATCCCCACTCCATCCAGGAACCGCCCCCAACGCCACTTGCAAACCCAGCCAGACCCCTCCTACACCTATTTCCATTTCACCCCTCAACTACCCCGACACCGACCTCGACAATGTGGGAAGACTCTCAGACGGACGGCGACGAGCCGTTCTCTGAGAGTGTTCTCTGAAAAACCCGCTCTCTACAGCGAGCTTGTACTTTTCCCTGTCTTCTATCAGGGCAAAAACCCTGCCGATTGCTCGTAATTTACGAGCAACTTCAAGTAAACAATTAAAACCTCAGAACCCACCCAAGTGTGTCTAAAAGCATGCAGCAGAGACAGTGAACTGTAAAGTCTCTACAGAAATAAACATTCTTTTCACTGTTTTTTCACTACTCTTTGCGATGACGCTGTCGTTACTCAGCCTCAACACGGGGGGTGACGGCCACATTTTAAAAAATGCCTCCATTAAAACATGTTGACAATATTTGTAATTATCCACAATAATATTCCTTCAGGAAACAATTCCTAACTTCACATAGCCCCTCTTGAAACTGTGCACACTCCCCTTATGCCCCAAGCCCCCCCCGTGGGTCGGAGTGACAACCCTGATTAAAAAAAACACAAACACAGTTATTGTTACTTCACAAATTATTTCAAGGGGCCCAATTTTTTTTAAAAAATCAAGACAATAACTTTTTCTATCTTTATAATTTTTTAAATTTCCCTCAAAACGACAAACTCTTTGATTCCATCCAGTCCTTCCGCGAGCATTGGCTCAACTTGCTAACGACGCGCCATCGTCATCGGAGGTGACTTAACTGACGGAAGACCCTGTCGTCGACCGTTTTGTAGCGTCGAGCATCGACCCAAAGTTCATGTGCCTCAGCGACGCGGTGAGTAACTGTCGTTGCGTGATATCTGGCGCAGTCTCAACCGAATGTTCAAACTTTCATGGTTCAGAAATAACCCCTCGTCTCAGTCTGCCATCAGGCCAGACTGGACCTTTTACGCCCACAAACTATTTTTTCCTCGTCCTTTCTTCCAAAATCATTCCTGCACTCTTTCTGGACCATTCTGCTATCTCTCTTCAAATTAAGCCCCTTCGCTACCCAGAGGGTAGCGCCTATTGGGAAATTTAACAACTCTTTTTTCCGACGCTTATAACGATATTATCTGTAACTTTTCCAATTCAACATGAAAAAATTTTCCCAAAACCCTTTTTCTTGTTGGGACTTCGTAAGTCCCACATTAAATCTATTATTTTAAAATTAGTCAAAAATTGCAAAAAAAAAGACGAGGGATTATTTCTAACTGAACCAAAATTGAAAATTTACAAATTTGCCAGATCTCACGTCTAAGCCAAAGGGTCCTCCGGGAACAAAGGAATTTTTAAAACGAACATTTTAAAAAAGTAAAGGCCTCGTCAGATCGCGTTTAAACATTAAATGAAACCGACCTTCCACATCCTCTTTTAACCTTGAAAAAAACTCAATATCTAAATCTATCAGAAAAATACGTCTCCTCTGGCAATATCACCAAAAACCCCGAACATAAAACCCACATACACACCTTTTAAAATCTCTATGGCACCGACTGACGAGCGCTTTTGATGAAACCCTGAGGACCTCAATAGGCTTAAACCCTCAAGATGGAGGACCTTGACTGCCCCTTCTTGAGGAATTGACCTTGCTGTCGAGCAACTGAAAAATATCACCCGGTCTCGATGGCCTTAGTTCTGAATTTTCAGTGCTTTGGCCAATTCTTAAAAAAGACTTTTTTTCTGTCTCAACTTTTCCTTTACTTCCGGCTCACTTCCCCGTTCTTTCTCTCATTTCTATTATTCTTTAATTCGAAGAAGGAGATCTCAGACATTGCAAATTGCCCGGTCTTCCCTTTTTAACACGGACTTAAAAAATTTTTGCAGGTTGCTCCCAGCAGGCTCAAACATGCATTCACAGCGTTGTTAACGAAGATCAAACCTATTGTACCGGGCGGTCGATTTTGATAACATCAATCGATCCGAGACATTTTTGTTTTGATCTCAACGACGCCCGTTAGCGTGGGCAACCTCGACCAAAAGCCTTTGACAACGTTGACCACTGCTATCTTTTCAACACAATGAGGGCCATGGGCTTTGGGAGTTGTTTCCGTCATTTCGCTCCTGTACAGTGGTTCCGAGCCTGATCAAGGTGGGCTCTCGACGTCGCCCTTTTCCTTTGAGAAGGGCATACATCAGGGTGCCCGCCTCGGGACCTGCTGATTGATCATTATAGAGCCACTCTTGAAAAAACTTCTTCTAACATCAATAGGTGGCTTCAAACTTCCTGATACGGAGAAATACTGCTCGGTTTCGCATACGCAACGACGTGTCTGTTTGTCACCCCCGATGGGTTTGCTGCGGTCGAGGAGACGATACCTTTTCGGCCCCGCCCTGCTGCTTTTTTTAAATGTTAAAAATCCCAGGGCTATGGGCGGATCGTGGGTGAGGGTTGATAGGCCCCCCGGTTTCTTGTGGAACAGCGAGGGCTAGAGTTCCTTTGGGGTTCATCTAGGAAACAACTCTAGTTATGAACAACAATTGGAAAAATGTAAAGAAAAAACTCAAAAACGTTGACTCTTGAAAAACCATCCCTGTCCCTCTTCAAAGGCAGTCCTTATTTGTAATCAACCTGCTTCAAACTTCACACCCTCGCTGTCCTTTCTCCCCTGCCTACATCCTTGACGAACTCCAAGAATTTTGACTTTGTCTGGCCCCAAACCCAAAAAACCCCAAGAAGAGACGACTTGTTCTTCAAAAACCCGACGGGGGACTTGGTTTAACCTGCCCAAGCACGCACCCTCACATATAGATTTAATCGTATAAGTTTTAATAATCGCTCACCCCTCTTTTCCCCTTCGCTCATTTTCCAGAACTATCAAACTTAAATTGATTTTCAATTATTTTTCTAAAACAAACATTGAATCCATGTTACTTCCCAGTTTCTAAGCAGGGTGCTTGGACGGCCTCCGGGCTCAAATTATAATTGCATACGACAACACAAGTCACGTCATAATTCATTTAAAAGTTCTATCCTAGCTTCTCTTGCAGCTGAGATGATCTAGATACTGATCGCCTCCTGGCATGCGGATTCAAACAAGTTCGTATCTCTCCCTCCATCCAGTGGGCGTTGGGCCGATGCCGACGTCATCCAATCTACGTGCGGACCACGCCCTCTCACTCGTCTTCTCCCAAAGTCAACTCCTTCGTCTTCGTTCTATTGTCATCCGTCTCTTCCCAAATGTCTTCAATCTTACGGTCTCGTCAGTCTTCTCCTCCGCAGTTTCAACTTAAACCCGATCTGCCCCCCGGAATCAGTTTGTCTTCAACATTAACGGAATTCCGCACCATCCAAAGCTATATATGAACAAATCAACAAAAATACGAGCTCCCAGAATACACACGAACGCACTGGCAGCGTCGGCTTCCGAACCATCCCAATGAGATAAACTGAAGGAAGCTTAGATCCCCCCTCGAAGAAGGAGGGGGATTTCAATATAAATTGTTCCATAACATTTTGCCGTCGTTGCCAGCTCATCATCTCAACAAGAACATTCCACCTTCATCGGATGGTGGGAGAGGGAACATCTGCATTTTCATCCTGGGCCGTCCGAACCAGCTCTAACGCTCCTTCACACCCTCATCAGCCGTCTCCTTCCAAGCCTTCCTCTCAACTTCAATACTACTGGTCTCTGATTCCCATGCCAGAAGACGCGAAAACAACCCTGCGACCAAACTTCTCATCGTCAGCTGCAAGAACGTTATATATTATTTATAGAACCTTTCCACTTTTAAATCCATTTTAATTTGAACAACGGTTGAAAACAAAATTTACGTTTTATTTCAAACTACAACAATCTTTAAAGACTGAAAAAAATGGTCCCCAAAACGCACTTGTTAAAACTGTTAATGGGAATTAACGGGCTTTTGACCGCTTTTCAGTTTAAAAAAAAATAATAATAATAATGAAGAAAAATAACCCATTCAAACAAAAATTTTATAAAATTAATAAAAAAAATATATTTGATGTTTGTTTTTATTTTACCATATTTATTGACGTGCCTTTTTTGCCGTATTAAACCCCCAAAATAAACAAATTATTCCAAAAATGTAAAAATCACAAAGCGCTTCTTGTGTTTATTGTTTTTGACTGCCTTTATCTATTAATGACCTTTATTTCCAAACAAACATTTTATATCTCCATCTTTTAAACAAGTCATATTTGCTTTTATTCAATATTTCTTATCTAAAACCATTTGTATTTTTTTACTCGATCATGTCTTTTTACTCAACTTGTTTTGTTTTATACACCAGTTTTCCTTTTTTAACAAAAATCCATCTATATAAAATTACATATTATTTTTGGGAATTTTTTTTCAAAATGCCTTCATAGTTTTAATTTTTATCACAATTTATACAATGTCATTTTCTGTAATGTTTGGTTTTAAAAATGTTTGGTTTTAAAATGTTTGAAATGAGATATTTGAAAAGTCTCTCCTTCTCTCTCTCTGTCTGACCCTCTCGTCCACCTTTTCCTCTTCGACCCACTTGTGAACAGCTATTTCCCAAACTTTCTCTGATTGAGGCAGGTCTCTACAAATGTTCATGTCCTCCTTCCTTTCCTTTTCTTTCCTTTTTTTTCTTTCTTTGGAGCCGCTGGAGGGTTTAGACCCACACCAGTAAAGCCAGTTTCCCCACCCGAATCTTTAAAAGGGGCTGCTAAACCCTGGTGCTTGCAGTCTCCCTTTAGGATCCTTTCCCTTTTCCTTTTCATCCTTTCTTCCATCTACCTTTTGTTTCGTTTTGTTTTGATCTTTAATGTTTTTGTCTTTCTTATTTAATGCATTGTTATTACCTTAAACAAAGTTTACAGAGTTTTTTACTTTCAGAATATTGAAACCACCATTTTTTTTAAACATTGTTTTCATTCTGTAATTTTGTATTTTTCTGCTTTGTAAAAAGTTTCTTGAAAGTTTTTTTTTTTTTTTTTTTTTTTTTTTTTTTTTTTTTTTTTTTTTTTTTTTTTTTTTTTTTTTTTTTTTTAAAGTTTGTGGGGGCCCCCCCAAGCCCCCTCGAGCCCCCGGGGCATTTTGTTTGGAAAAAAATATACTGCCCCGGGAAAAAACCCCCCGGTCCCCACTGAAAATTTCCCCGGGCCCCCCCCAGACACACCCCCAAAAAAAGCCCTTACATGTTTTATTTTTCTGTCCCATTTGCCTTTGAAAAAAAACTGGGTTAAAACAAGGCCAAAACTTTGTTTTTAAAGAGTTGGTTTTAAAAACAACGAAATTTTCATTAAAAAAATTTTTAAAAAATAAGGGGGGTGGGGTGTAAGACGTATAAAATTTTTAGGGGGTTTTTTGGGGGGGAGGATGTTGAGGTGCTGGTTCCCGTTCACACCACCACTGGCTTTTTTTTAAATTTTTTGTATTTGTATTTTTGGGGGGTTGGGTTTTTTTTAAATTTGTAATTGTTTGATGAAAAAGTTTTTTAAAAAATTTTTTAAAAAAATTAAAAAAAAAGAAAAAACTTCTTTAGACGCCATTTTTTTTTAAAATTTAACATAGACCTTTTATCGGGCAGTCATCTTGCTTTTTTTCCCATTAAAATTTTTAAAACCAAACCCGAGGCTGAAGGGAAAAAATAGGACTTTTAGGGTTAGAACTGTCGTTGTCAGGAAAAGGAATTGCCCAAAGAGGGCGGCAGGGAAAAGGTTAAAACAACTTTTTTTCCGGCGTTGTTTATTTGGTAATTTTTTTTGAAAATTTTTTTCCCAAAGGTTGCCCCTTCCCTTTTAAAGGGACGGGTTACTCAAAACACTGCTGTTTACTTTTTCCCTTTTTTGATAAGTTCAATACATGAAAAAAATTTTGGGGAAACAGGTTGATATTGCCCCCCATTAAATAATTAAACAGGTTAAGTTTTTAATTCCCCAAATGGAAATTTTTCCCTTGGAACAGTTGTTATGTGGGGTCCCACCCAACCCCCCCAATTTTTACATTTACCCTATTGTTTCCATATATGATGTTGCCCGAGGAAACTGTCTTTTTGGGAGTTTTCCTTTTTGGATCAGCGTTTGATTGAGGAAAACCCTGGTGCAAAACCCCCAACAGTCTTCCTTCCATTCCCCCGCCTATCCGGGGTTTCTTTTTCCCCGACAGCAGCCTTTATGGAAGTCCCTTTTAAGTATTGTAGTCTTCCTCGTTGTCGTCAGTCCGTTTGGGTTGGCCCTTTCCTCAGTGACTTGAGGTTGGACTACCTGATCGGCACTTGTTGGGGGTTTTTCCCACCACTGGTGCACAACCTTCACAGCCCTCCTTCCCTCCTACGTTCTTCAATCCGCGGTGTTCCCCGTTTCCGAAAAAGCCCATTTTGGAAGTCCCCGATTTTGGGTATTGTATTACCCCGTCGTCGTCATCTCGCCCCTGATTGGGTTAGTTCCCTTGGATTTCTTCATTTTCCCTTCCTTTTCCCGTCCCTTGACAAAGATAAGTACCGTCGTAAAATTTTTTATCACCCGTCGTTCTCTCGTGTTTGGGTTCGTTCGCCTTTTTTGGGTTTGATGACCCACCGGAAAATCATCGTCACTAAAGTCGTCGTCATCGTCACGCCATCGTCATCGCCATCGTCATCGTTCCCCTGTTTGGGCTGTCCCCGACACGGGTCCCCCTGGGCCCATCCTTTGAACGTTTACCGTCTGACAAAAAACTCATCTTTTCCCTTTCCCCCGACGACCCAGGCAACGGTTACTTTTTTCGTACCCCTGGCGCGTGATCCCCCCGACACCGACCCGAAGTATCCTTCGGCCGGGGAAAACCTCAGAGACACTCCAAAGAGGTTTCGTCCTTTTTATTTTTCCCCCGTTTTAATATTTAAAAAGACATGTTTAAATTCAATTCAGAACCACACTGGATTAGAAACCCCCCGTTAAACCCTTTGAACGTTACACAGCAACAGCTGTCGCTGGGGGTTTAGTTTTTGGCTGGCAGTGGTTTGTCTTTTTTACTTATGTTGGGGCGTACTTCAAGAATATAAATATTTTAAGGGTTGCGTTTGTAAAACTGGGGAATTTTTGGGGCTTGGAATGTTCACCATCCGACTACAAACGGGAATATATTCTTATTTAAAATATTTTTCCCTTCCAGTCTCCTTCCCCAAAATTTTTTTAAAGTTGTTTGAAAAACCAAAAAAAGGGCAAAATAAAAAAACAATTTTTTGGGATTTTGGTTCTAGTCTCAGCAAAGAAAGTGTTTTTTGCATTTCAATTTATAAAAAAACCAACACTCGTGAAAATCAAAATTTTTGTATCCGATATGTACGTCCGCCGTTCTTTGCAACAAAAAAAAGGGGGGGTTTAGCATTTAGAATAATAGTTTTTTTTGTATAAAATTTGGCGTTTTGTAAACACAATGTTTGGGCCACATTTTCCCAACAAAGTATGAATTAAATAGTTATCGCAACTAAACACCTTTACTTTTACAGTTTTTGGGTTAGTGTATTTCTACTTTTGGTTTAAAAAAAAAAGGAAGTTGTTTACCGTTTCAAAACGAATACCCCAGTAGAAAAATTTGCAACCAATACCCCCGATACTTTTTTTCCAAAAACAGTCCCTGTAAAATTTAAAAGTTAATCCCCACAATATTGGTAAGTTGGAAACTGGATTTACATTAACATTTTTTATGTAAGTTGATGAATTTACAGGAAAACAAGGGGATATAATAATGCACTAAATTTTTTGAACACTGTAGTTTATTTTTTTTCCCTAAATGCAAAAAGGGAGCCTTTGGACAGGCATGGCGCATTAAAAATTTGCATTGATTTTTGGGAAATATTGGTAACGTTTGGAAAAACTTTTTATGATATGTTTTAACATTACAAAGTGGAAAATTTTTTCGTTTGTTGTTGCACCAGAAATTTTACGGGGGTCCAATGCCCCAAATTCAAAAGTCTGCAAACCACAACGCTGTGTGTACGTTTTCCCCAATCTTTTCCCAACCCTACAAAAAAAACCCATTTAAATTTGAAACAAAACAAAGGTCCAACAGATTATACCTGTTTTTTTTTTTTGACATGTTGTCTTATTGTCTGGGCCCAATATGTTGTCAGACTTGTCCGATGTTACCCGATAGAACCGTCGTTTTTTAAAACAAAATGTTTTTAATTTCAACTGATGAGATATTTATGAATTTTATTATTTGATTTCATTAAAATAAAAACCAAAAAATTAAAAAATTTAAGAATTCAATAAATTTCCCAAAGTTTAGAACATGACTAAAAGTTTAGATTCGTTGGGCATTTACCATTACCCAAACCCATAAGTTTGGAAAACAATCAAGGGGGCCTGAGGGCCCGCTGCCCCCACAACATCGTATGCACTCGACATGCAATGGTTTAGCCCTTTTGACTAGTCCCAGAAAAAAAGAATGAATAAAATCCAATCCCAGCCAATAATGTAAATTCTTTTTGCTTGAAAAAAACCCCCCAAAATAAGCTGAACATTTTATTAATTTTAAGAAGTTTGATTAAAAATTTAATCATTTTTTAAAATTAAAAGTTGTGCCTTCCCTTTGGGTATCGTTTTTTTTTATGGTGTGGTTAATATTTTGGTTTAAAGATAATGTTTTGGGACATAAAACAGAAAAACTAGCCCAACTCTCCCCGATCTCAAGAGCTGTTCTTTTTGGAAAATATTGTTTGAAAATGTTTTATTCAAGAAAATTAGCTGACCCCCTCCGAACCCTTTGAAAGGGGCCCTTTTGGCTGGTAATTTTTTCGTAAGCACCATTTTTGTGCTGGTAAATTTTTGGGGGTTTTTGTATCTCTATAAATTGATCCCTGTTCTTTTGTGTTTTATTGGGGAATGCAAAAAAGAACGGCGTTTTTTGGGACCCCTAAAAGGGATACAAAGAATTACCTCGTAAAGAAAATGTTGGGTCTTTTTGCCCACGTGATTTTTCCCAAATTTGTCCCGGATGATCGCGCCGATTGGGGGCCATGTGTGTAGCGGTTTGCCTGAAAGCCTTTTGACCCGAACCAGAAATCGTCTGTTTTAACCTTTGATGGCATTCGGGATGCGCATTCACTAGACGAAACTGTAAAAAAAATTCAAATGGTTCTAAGACAACCAAAACAATTTGGTCCTTTTTTCCCCTCCTTTCTAAATCCATCGGCGGGGATTCCGGATGAAATTTCCCTTAAAAACTGTTTAAAATTCTTTGATTATAGATACAAAAAAAAAGTGGGGTCGTTTGTTTTTCCCCCCTCCTCCCCCTTAATTTTAAACAACAAGGCATTGAAAAGCTTTTAAAAGTAAGCGCAATTTTTTGAATGAACATGTTTTTTTAAAAATCCTCCTTAAACATTCCTCCTTAAAACAAAATTTGGGAATTTGGGGAGCGGTTTTGGCCCCAACAAAATGGGGGAAGAGGGCCATTCTAGAGTGATGAGAATGTCACCCCTTTTCTTAAAAAAATGGTCCCAAAAGTGGATCCCAGGAAAAAAAAACCACAAATGGGATCCCCCCGCCCAAAACCAATCACAGCACCAGGTCGGGGGTTTTTTTACCTGAAAAAGCAGATCTAAAAGGGATTTTTTTAAAAATTTTCCGTTTTTTCCTGGAAACCGTTATTCAGAATAGAAGGTAGTGCCCCAAACGAACCAGTGTTTCAAACTTTCTACGCCTAGTTACGGTTCCCCAAACTATGGGCGGCTGATTAAAAAAAAACGGAAAAAAATTTTTTTTCTTTATAAAGAAAATTTTCCCTTTTTTTACCCCGTAAAATTTTAACATGGGAAACTTTGCTCCATGTTTAAAATTTTGTCCCCGAGGGCCGCATAAAAAATCCCCTCCGCGAACTCCTGTATCGTGGGGGGCTCGGGCGGAGAAATAGGCGACATGGTGGGGGGGGTTTAATGACGATTTTTAAAGCAAAGGCATAAAATGGATTCGGTTACACCTTATTTGTTAAAGGGTTTTTTCCTTGGGTTCGAAAATGTTTACCGAGGAATTTTTAAAAAATTTGTGTGTTCCTCTGTCATAGCTCCCCAAAACCTAAAGTTTTCCAAAATTGCACCCGCGAACCAACTTGAGTAAAATACCGCCCAAATCGACATTCTTGTAAAAAGCCCCTTAGTCCCCGCCACAAATCCCCGTTCCACCCCCGGAATCTGATTTAGAATCGACCTGAAATTGTCGGGGTGCCCCCCGGAAATGGACCTTCTCCTGAGTCCTCCAAACCTCTTGTTTTCTTTAAATTTAGCCCTCCAGTTTGTGTCATTTTTTTGTTTTCCAAATTTTTGTTGATTTAGTCGCGCCCAAAAAAAACCCTTTTGTGGGTGGAAAAAATTTTGAAAGGGCAGTATTTTTGACAAAACAGGAATGTAATGAAAATGGCCCCTTTGTTCCCCTGCCCTAACCCGGGTGGTTTTTTAATTGTTTTTTTTTATTTTTTTTTTTGTTGTTCAAAACGTTTTCCAGCAGCAAATTTGGATTTTTCCATGGGGGTTGAATTTGCCTGATTTTGAGGCCTTAGCCAATACTTTAAATTTGGTCCCCATATCGTTTTTCCCCTTTCAAAAAAAAAAGCCCCAAAAGAAGCCGACCGGGAAACCGGGGTTTTTTTTTTTTTTGGGGGAGAAATAAAAACCAATCTGTGAAAGTGTCTGCCCATTTCTTTCAATATTATCGGTTTTTTAAATAGAAATTAAAAATTTCAATATTAATATTTTTTTAAGTGTGGAAGGGGAAAACACCAAAAGACCATTAATGACGGGTCTGAAAATTTTAATTTCAGTGAAGGATTTTTTCAGTTTTTTCTTTTGATACAAGACAAACAATTTTTTTTTTTTTTAGAAAAACATTTTTCGATTTCTAAAAACGGTTTCTGTAAGAAAAATCTAGACAACCCCTTCCTCTTTTTGAAAATTAGGAAGGTCAAAATCAATAACCCATTAAAAATTAAATCACAGTTTAATGACGGTTTTTAATAGGTACCACAATTTCCATAATAGCCACGTTATGGGGGTCGTAAAAAAGACCTCAAAAAAAAAGCCCCAAAAGGAAATTTCCCCTGGTTTTTTTTATGAAATTTGACCAATGAAATGCCATGTTTTTATGAGGTCACGATCAAATAACGCTGCGCACCACCGCTATAAATCATTCCTTGCGAGTATAAAACCATTAAATGGCCTCCGCTGACGTCCTGTAACCATTCTTCGTTGACGTCAAACAAACAGTCATTCAATTGACCAGCTAAAAACCAAAGGGGCCATATCGAAATCGTATTTTTGAAAGAAGAGGGGAAAAAATTGGCCCCTTTTTGAATTATCTATCCATAATTTAAACGTTTTTAAACATCAACACTCACACCCCCAGCAACTGCCGCCTCAGCGAGGGGGAAACCCACACACAGGAGGAAACACAAAAACAAGAAAGTTTTGAAAGAAAACCAAAAATCACAAACAGTGGCACCAATCGGAACATTTCCCCCTCTCCAAAGGGCTGCATTAAACCCTTATTCCCTGACGAAGATTAGAGCAGGTAACGAAAGGGAGAATAACCGGAAGCCCATTTCCCCCAACCCATATTAACCGTGAAGCCCCAAAGGTTCTCCCCATATGTCTCATTTTCGACAGTGAAAAACGATTTCGAATTGGTTCCCCCTTAACTTTCTCACTTAACGATTAATTGTGCGATGGGTTTTTTTCGAACCTGTACCAGTTCGGTTGTTGGACCCTGGTGTTCCCCAAACCGAAACGATATTAAAAGTTTCCCTTTAAGCTAAATTAAAAGAGCATTAATAATAATATATTAAAATAAACCACTACGACAAGGAAAGTGATTACATAAAACTTTTTTTGTGACAAAAACAAAAATAAATGATTAATTGACAAAAGGGGTCTTTGGGTCATTAATTAATTGCTTTTTTCCCACCCAGGAGTAAAAAAGGGTTGTGGGGTAGAGATTTTTTTGGTTTGAAGAACTACAGCATGCAAAAGGATATACCCAGGTGAGAGTTGTTTAAATTTTCCCAAAGGCATAAATGCCCCTTGTGACCCGGAAGGTGGGAAGTCGCCCGACCATTTGGTTGCCGCACGGGCCCTATCAGTAAACTCACGGGGTCAGTCTTGATGATGAGAAACCCCTTAATTTTTTCCCCCCAAACCCCCTTGGGGATTTTTGACGGGAAAAAAAAGGGTTTCGCGCTTTTTTTAAATACTTCCTTCCAGCCAAATCTGGAAAACCACTTTTGGGGAGGTTTGACCTTGATGTTGCCGATTGCCCCCGGGAACCCAAGCTGTCTCGGCCCAAGAATCTCGAACATCCCAATAACTGCTATACCCCCATCTGCCTCCCCCCTCCACCGTCCCCTGCCTTAGGACGTCAGACGTCAAAGGAAACCCTTTTAAAAATCTAGGAGGAAAAGATTTGGACATGGGCGGACCCAAAAGTTAAAAAAGGAAAAGGAAAAAAGGGGGGAAAAAAGTTATAAAATTTTCCCCCCCGGGATACAAAGGGCCTTCCCCCCCCCCCCTTGGGATCCTTCTTTTTTCCCCATTGTGTTTGGAGAAACCCCTTGGGTTTTACATGACGTCCTTCCCGGGACCCTGAAAAAAAAACCCCGGGACGAAACCATAAGTCCTCGGTTTTTACCGGCATATTTTTTAAAAAAAATTAACCATCATTATCAATCTTTTCGACCCCAATTTTGATTCGAGATCCCCCCTTCCTGTCAACGCAAATGAAATATAGTCCTTAGGGGGGGCCCATTTTTAAGGGGTTTCCAGAGGGTTGGAATTATGTTTGACGAATTCTTAAAACCCGTTTTTTGTTTCAAACGGGTTCTATATGAAAGAATATTGTTAAATGGCAGCCAAAAGGAAAACCCATATCCCCCCCTCCCCCCCCCGTCCGGTCAACTCTGAAATTACCAAAAAAACTACTACTTTCCGGTGATTCTCCAAACATGAAAAAAGCACAAAGACTGAAGAAAAATGTTGTTCTGTTAAAAATTTTGGATAAACTAAAGAGGCCTATATAAAACAAAATATACAAAGAAACATTGACCCGTTTTTTAGATTGAAGATTTTGCTACTGTGTTGTCCTTCCCCTTTCAGTTACTGTATGACTATATTTAAAGATAAAAAAACCTCTTTAAATTGGGGGAATTTTCCCCGACTTTTTATTTTTGATTCATACCTTTAGAAGATTTTATCAAAACTAATGTTGACCATGGAAAAAAAACCCAGGGTTGAATTCCCCAGTGGATGTTTATAAAAAAAAACCTGGGGATACGGGGGACGCCCCCCTGCCCAGAATCTGCACGGTAGTCAGGATCACTGGGACCCAAAGGTATCCAACTTGAACTGTTTTTCTTATATTGTGGAGGGGAAGAAACGGGAGGACCCCTAAAAAATGCAAAAACACAGGTATAAAGGATCCGGGGTGTAAAAAACAACGCATGAACCATTATCGTTGAATATAATAGTCGTATGGGAATATAGAGGGGCCCCTAGACGCACCGAAAAAAACAGAAAACAATTTAAGAAAACTTGGGAAATAACGTTTACCCAAAAAACCCCAAATACTTAAAGTACTGAGTACGGATTCAGGGAACACCGAGCACAGACTGCGGGGAAACAGACACGGTAAAATGTCATCGATCACGGGGGTAACAAAACCTTTTAAGGAAAACAACTGCTTAACCCGACGGTTCCGTACAAATATCACAACGATCAAATAAAAAAAAACAAAAAAAAAAAGGAAAAAAAAAAAGGTTTATTCATGATCATTGGTCTAATAATTTCCGACACCAAAACAAAAAAAAGTTCCTGCAAAACACCCCTTTTATCCCTACAATCCAATTTTTCCCAAAATTTTATTGGAAAATTTAAAAGGGGCAACATCACGATCAGAGCAGACTTTCAACAGGGCATGGAATCGGTGTCCTTTTTTAAAATGAACACAGTAACGAAACTTTGGGCTTTTTAAAGATAATTATGACCATCTGGGTGTTACGTCCCCAGGGAAATTAAAACACACCCGATTCCATGTCCTGTTGATCGGACTTTTCCCTTAAATGGGAAAAAAAGGGGGCCGTTTTCGGGAAAATTTTACCCTTTTGAAGATCGTTTTTTAATGAATATTTAAAGTTTGAGTTCAAGGGGGTTTTAAGCCGAGAAAATTGAAAACCTTCATTTCTTTTTGGAAAAAATTGTAAATGTGTATATTTTTTTTTTTCTTTTTAAAAAAAAACAATAAGAGAATAATTGTTTAACTGCGTCACATCCCAATGTAGGTAATAAATAATTCAGTAAGGATTAATAATAACCAGTGCCTTCCTTTTAAAATCAAACCAAACATTCGTGAAAATTTTTTTTTTTATTCCACAGTGCTCAGCATCTCGGTCAACCCCCGGGCCCCGGCTCCTAATCATCAACATCAAAGCTTGATGGAAATAATAGAAAGTTGGCTAATGTTCATGTATCAGGAAAATAATCAAAAGCCAGCCTATAGTAATTGGGGGGGAAGAAAAAAAAGCTTATGTCAAATTGATGTTGAGTCTTTAAAATTGTGGGGTTCAGTAATTGCCTTTTATTAGAAAAAGAAACTACTACTGATAAAGTTTTTCCCGCCCCAGCAGAAGAGGGAAAAAAGGTAAAATTCCCAAAAAATAAGGCCAAAGTTTAATGAAAAGACAATTTAAAAAAATTAAATATACATCCCCTTGATCAAAATTTTTATAATTTTTGTTTTTTTTTTTTATGAAAAACCTTTTTAAAATTTAGATTTAGATGGAGAACATTGGATTTATTCTTTGGTTTTCTGTCAAAATAAAATTTAATGGATGGACGATGTTTTATACCGAGGGATTTTATTTATAAAAAATTTCCTTTTAAACGTTTATAATAACAAAAAAAAATAATAAATTGAAAATATATAATGTAATCAAGACTGCATAAATTTTCTGTGTTCAACTTTGCAAATATTTAAAAAAACATTTTTAAAAATTTAAACAAAATTTCCCTTGCTTTTTTTTATTTTAAAATTATTTTCAAAATGTCTGTAGCTATTATACATAGAATTTTTAAAAATCGGGGCATTTTTTACATACATTTTTGACATTAAAAATAAAAGTTGTATGGGCTTTTCCAATAAAATAAAGAAATACATATTTATTTTAACTGTCCATTTGGTTTCATGATTACTCTTTTTGGGTTTCCCCTCCCCCCCACAATCAATTAAAAACCCCTTTGTATTTTTTAAACCCATTGTAAACAAATTCAATGGTGCATGGTTCCCCTGTCAATGAAATGATTTAGTGTAAAAACCCAACAATGACTTTTTTGACAAGAAAACAGAACAATCTGCATAAAGGGAGATTTGTGAAGTTCAGAATGGGTGAAAGGGGTCATTGGAATCGGTAATTTTGGGAAAAAAATGCCTGTCCCCCCCCCCGCCCCCCCACCCAATTCTTGGTGATGGATTTACGCCACTGGTGATAAAACCAAACATTTGTTTTTTTTACATTGCCCTTTTGAATCCAAGAAGGGGGGAGGGGAAACAAAAAAAATGTAAGGGGGCCCCGACATATGTTTGATTCCAAATTACCAATTCCATTGACCGAAAACTGGTGCTTAAGGAGTCAACCCCATCAATTCTGCATGCGAATAAAATTTTTTCCCTTTTTTGAAAAAAAAAAGGAAAAGGGGGTAACTAATTTAAAAAATTCAACATTATCAACAATCACTGTGAAAAAAAAAAACATTGTTTCTGATATGGATTGGGAAAAGGTTTGATAGACCCCTTTCTGGACGAAAAGCCAGTACCATAGCAAAAAAATAATAACAAAATTTTACTGAACAAATTTTTTTGAAAAAAACCCTTAAAAAAAAATAAAAAGTTCATCATTGGTATTTGATAAAAAATTTAACTAACCCTGTAACACGTTAAATTGTCTCATGAAATAGGTTAAAAATTAAAAATTTTTTAAAAAAAGGGGTTCCCCAGATTTTGGGCATATTAGGCCCTATGTCCCAACCAAATAAAATGTTTGATAATAATATTTTGAGTTTAGAATCTAAACCAAAAATTAAGCTTCCTTTTACAATTTCAAATATGTAGAGTATGTAATCAGGGGGTTTGGGCTCACTTTGGGGAATTTTAATTGTGTTACTTTACATGTCCATTTCCTACCAGGGCCAAAAAATTTATCATGTTGAGATTTCCCCCCGAATGGGAAACCAGCATGTCCAGATAGATGCTGTAAAACCCTTTTTTAGTCTATGTTTTCCCTGGTTGATCCCCGGGCTATCGCCAATATAACACCTCCTTTTTTTATGATCTTGGACGCCCACGTCTGGTTAGGGTTAATAGAACCAGGGAAATTTTGTGATCGTTCGTGTTACAACGGATCAAATGTACAAAAAGACTGGAAACCCGTTTCCCCTTATTACAATCAAACGGGTGCAATGGGCTGAGGTACCAGTCTTTAAAAAAACGAATTGCTGACAGGTTTCACGGTCGGGTACTGGAAAGCATGACCTTTTTCCTTATTGTTGTTTTTTTGGGCAGTAATTCATACCCAAATTTTGTTTTTTTAAGAAAACCTCAAAAAGGATTATCTATTTCCCCATCAATCCCATTTTTGCACTTTTAGGGGGGGTTATTAAACATGAAAGTTTCTTTAAAACAAATTGCATTGAGGAGTCCCTTTGTTCCCACAGTCATTGCCAAAAAAAAAACAAGTTCGTTTTTCCGTTACTTCCCCCCACAAAGTCAAAAACCTTAAAAAACCCCAAATTTTTTTATTTTATTTATTTTTTTTTTACCCACACTTTACAACAGGGGACTGCCAAAAGGGGGTGGGCCCCACAACATACACATAAATAATACAAAACACATTTAAAAACAAATTAACAAAAAAAAAATTTTGATGATAACCCGTTTGATGTCGGTGTTGTCCAGAACGGATGCACCGCGACACCAAACCGGGGGGTACCATCCACTTAAGGGTTTAATATTTGGAACCTGTTTTTGAAAACGAAAAATAGTAAAAATATCAGATATAAACAACAAAAGCAAAAATGAAGAAGAGAATTTTACGGGGCCGAAAAAATCGTATCCTTTCCCCGACGACATTAGTGGGTTCCTTGAAATTTTTGATATCCTACCATTTTGCAAACAATGTGTTTTATCTGGCTTTGACCCCCTTTCCCCCAAAAAAACAAGCTCAAAACAAACAGAATTGAGCTGACCCCATTTTCTGTTTATCTAAATTAAGGGGTTTTGAAATGCATAGAAAACAACTACCTTTTTAAACAAAATAATCATTGTTGATAAAAAATTTTGAAAAATGGCCATTTAAAAATTAATGGGAAAAAATATTCATATCTAATTTTTCCCAACCAAAATTGTCATTTGTCAGATAAACGAAATCATTTATAAAATTTTGTGATTCCTATTTAATGATTTCCTTTAAAAAAATGAAAAATGACTTAAAAAACTGGTAGAGATGAACAACTAAACCACCAAAAAAGATTTGTCACTTCGTCAGTATGCGACGAATTATGTGCCCCTTTTAAACCACAAAAAAAGTACATTTTTGCTTATGAATATGTAGAGGTCACATTTAGGTGCGATCAAAACGCTGCCTTGGTATTTAAGTATTACAAATTTTTTTCATCCCAAATTTAATTAATATTTATTTCACTTTATCAAAAAGTTGATCATTAGGAAAGAGAAAAAATGATAGGGGGAGGCCCTCAATAAACAAACTTGTCGAGGAGGGGGCCCCCTTTAATCATGGGTGTACAATGGGAAAAAAGAAACATCTTGTCATGTGAAACCAAATTAACATTAACTTCTGATTCAAATGTACTAGACACAAGCATTTCAATAGAAAAAATTTTAAAACAAAAAAAGGGGGAGTAAATCATTAAATGGCCCCCGCTGACTTCATGTGAATGCATTTTCGTTGACGTCAAACGAACAGTCATTCAGATTCGACCTTCTGAAAAAAACAAATCCAAATTACCCTTTTTTTTTTTATTATAATGGCAATGAGGGTTATTTTACAAACAGAAAACAGACATTTCCCCAAAGGGAGATGAAGGGGCATCGACACATTGTTTGGGTGGGGTTTTTAAAAAGATATCTGTTGGTTTGAATCATGTCAAACGTCTCATTCACATGTAGGTTCCAAAATACCCCGTTATGCAAAAATTATTGCCTTTTTTTCTTTTGAAAAAAAAAAGAAAAAATGAAAAATTAAAAGTGAAATTTTCTTTCCCAAACAAAAGTTTAACAAAAGAACGCGTGCTGACATACGCCGGGATGAACATCACGGCAAAAAACCTTTTTCCATGAAAACTTTCCCAAAAAGAGCATTGTAACTTGCATCCAGGGAAAAAAAAAAAACAAAAAAAAGGGGATATTTCTAATGCCGTATTTTTAAGACATCGGGTACCCCTTGAATTTTAAGTCAAAGTTGTATTAAACACGCACGGCTATGATTGCCGACTGTGGAAAAAAAGACTAATTGCGGGGGCACCATGAAATTCTCTATTGAGTAGAAAACTGAAAAGAACTGGGTTACAACTGTGCTTTTAGGTTTGGTTAATTTTTGTGTAAAAGATGTTTTGTCCAACTGTGGATAAAAAGTACACGACAAAAACCACCCGTGACATATTTAATGAAAGACACGTATTCAGTTAAAAGGTACATCCCCCCGATTTTCTTTAACTTGATGGGGTACCAATAAATGTGAGGCCACCGTTGGGCCCTTTTCCGTCCAATACAAAAAAAAGACGGGATGCATGGTTTTTTGGGGCAACACATCCGGTGGCGAATTGCGTAGCCCCCTATCCGTCTGTATAATAATGAGTGCATCAGATGGCTGAATCGTCAAAATATGGGGTTCTCCCAGAAAATGCCAGGCGTCACTTTTTCCTTAATTTCTTATTTTTCCACCCCGGGGTAAAAGATACCCGTGAGGGAAGATGTTTGGTTTAAAGCCAAGCATGCAAAAAAGGGGGGATCCAGGAACTGAAATGGTAAATTTGTAGCCCTGGACCCTTTGACAACTAATTATGACAGATCGAACCGTGTGACAAGGACCACCCCCAAGGTCCTGGGGGATGTCAAGGCCCAAAATCAAAAATTCATGGGTCGAGTTGTTTATTTGTTCCCAAAAACCTTTTTAAAAAAGCTTAAGAATGGGAAAAAAGTACGACCGGCTTGCTAATAATAAATTTTACTCCTTTACATAAACTGGAACAGACTCATTAGTGAGGTTTGACCGTGATGTTTTTTTTATTTTCCCCCCGGGTTCCGTTTTACAGGCCCAAATTTACATTCGAACATCCCAGCCATCACTGCATATATCCTTCCATCTGCCTCCTCCTTCACCTGTCCCCGCCAGCATTAGGGGCGTCTGGGGAAAACGTCTTGTAAACGAACCCCCGGGGATCTAGGATGAAAAACTGGGGGGAAAGGGCGGATCCAAAATTCAAAAAGGGGGAAAAAAGGTCACTACAAACCTTGGGGTACAAAAAAATTCCCCCTTTTACCACCTTCACGGTTTAAGGATTTGCCCACGTGTTTTTGAAACGACTTGAAAATTTTTTTGACTTTTTTTACGAAAAATTTCATATAGCTAGGGAAAAAAAAAAACCTTTATGACGCATTGTTTATTTTTCAAAAATTTATTTTAAAAAAGGTTTTTTGAAAGGCCCCCTCCCCCACAAAACAAATCTGGGTTTTAAAGGGTCCGGGTCCTTTTTTCTCCTCTTTCGGGAGGACCGCCCCATTGTGATAAACCCAGGACCCAATTGTCCTTTTGTTATAAATCCTTTGGGTTTTAATCGCCCCGTAAAGTATGCCCCCTTTTTATCTTGGAGACAATCTATTTTTATTCGTTTGTCCAGCCCCCTTTTCCATTCGAGATCCCCTATGACCCCCTTTTTTATCCTCAAGGATATTCCGGCTCAAAAATAAAAAACAGGCTCCTGGCCAACCATTGGGGTTTTTTGGGTACAAAGGCCCGGAGTCACCTTCGACTCGCCCCTCCACCAAGGTCAAAATTAACCAGGGGAAAAAATGGGGGCGCGGCCGTTCCGTAATTTAAGGTCAAAGCGTGACGTCAGATTAGGGTTTGATCCCCCCCTTTTCCCGTCAACGCAAATGAAAATGTCCCATTCAAAGGGGGGTCCAGCATTTTTTAAAAAGGGGTTTCCCGAAAATCCCCAAACCGGTTTTTGATAAAAAAAATCGTTTTTAAATTTTTTAAAAACCCTTTTTTTCCCTTTGGGCCCGCTTGGAAAACCAGAAACTTTCATTTAATAATGCCTAACAGCCATGAAAAGGGAAAAAAATTCCCCCCGGACCAGTTTAAATTTTTATGTCGCCATATAGAAGAGCATTTTCTAGATTTTTGGAAAAAAAAATCCAAAATTGGGAACATTAATTTTCCAAAAATTTGGGGGCATTTTAAAATTTGGGTCCAAATTAGGGTTTGGGGCCTCATTTTTGCTAATAAGTGGGTCAAAAGATTTAACGGGACCCCCATACTGGATCCCAAACCCAAAAACTCAAGAAATTGTTTCCTGGTAACCTTTTCCCAAAAATGCAGAGAATCATGGGTTTAAAAAAGGTCATCGTTTTGTGTCAAACAACTTTCTTGGTGAAAGAGAGGCCATGTAAAACAGTAGACCCCGACATTATAAATAACCAATTTTGGGAGGGATTTTTGACCACACTTTTTTTTAAAAGCCTTGGAAATTTTGAGATGGGGGGTTCACCCCTTTTAGGTGTGGGGAAAGTACCCAAAAAGCAGTTAAAAATAATCGGTGGTTGAAAGGGTTTTGGATTAGACAATGTTACATCAGGTTTGAAAAGAAAAACAATATCTAGAAAGTATATTTTATTCATATAAAGAAAATCGGTCTGTCCGAAATTTTGGATGTTATTTTTTTAAAGAGGTACCCCTTTTGGCTGGTGAACTTAAGGGAAATAAATAATAAAAATTTAAAATCAGAAGGAAAACAAAAAAATTAATTTGGTTAAAATATAAAGAGACTACCCAATGCAAAATTTTGTATGAAAGTTTTTTAAACAACAATCTCTAAAATCTTTCGGAACAATTTTCTAACAGTTGTAAATTGGGCCCATTTTTAAAGTAAAATCAGTGTACATTTTTCCCTTCTGTAATGCATCCGTATGAAAAACCCCCAAAAATTCTTTTTTTCCCGCGTCACCCGCGTGTTTAATTTTTTTTTTTGTTCTGAAAAAATGTCCTTGCAGCAAAATTGCTGGATCAATTGGAATTTGGGGGATGTCTTTTAAAAAACTTTTTTTAATTGGGGGAAAGGTTTGCCCCCTTTGGAGGCCTCGACCGACTTTTGGGGGGCGCTTGCAACGGACGGGGTTTTTTTTTCGTCTGTGTTGTTCGTCTTTTGCGGGAAATTTTTTCATCTTTTGAATTTATTTCAACTTTTTTTAAACAGTTTTTTGTAGTTAACTATGGAGCTTCTATATCCACCTTACGTACCCGTTTATGGCAGGGGTTTAAACGATTATCACCATCGGGATTTCTTCACAAATTTTAAAAATTCAACATGGGGGTGGTTGCAGGGTTTTATATAATACTTTTGTACGGGTTTTCTTTCTTCATGTAAATTTGGTTTCAACGACATTTTTATATTTATTTTTTTTTCGCCCATCAATAATACCATTATATCTCCCGCCCAGTATGTTCTGTTAGGCTAAATGGAATACTACCCGGGGGGCACGAAGTTTTTGCATTTTATTATTCATGTTGGAAAGATCAAGGGGGAGTTGGTGTCTTTGGAAAAACCCAACTTTCCCACATGAAAAAAAAAAGCTCCTTTTTTTCATTTTAGTGTGGGGATGTACATCCCTGTCCGGGCCCTAAACATATCAACAACTGAAATAAAGGAATTTTTTTTTGAATGCTCGCAGCCCAAAAAAAAATACGGGGATCCAGGATGAGGCTGGGGGCTTTGAACTATCCCGTCTAATGGCACTCGACGTGTCTGTGTTGAAACGTGGCTTTAAATTTATCTATGGAGATGCTGAGTTGTCTGAGCCTTAAAACAGTACCGTAAGGATCGAACAACAAGACCAGAGGAGGGGTTTTGGTGTCATCAACCCGGTTTTATCCACACGTCGAGCTGATTTTGGGAAAGATGATGAAATTTAATAGTTTATATTTGACCCGGGAAGGATCCAAAGATTGCATTTCCCGTGTTATGACCCCCAGAGGTGAAATTAACTTTTTTCCGAACATTAATTCCCCTTATAAAAAAATCAACTTATTTGCAATTGTCTTTAATCATAAAAATTTTTCCAATTTTCAGTTTTTATTTGAAAAAAAAAAAATTAAATTTCATACTTTTTATGAAAGAAATCTTTACTTTATTGAAATTTTCAAATTCGAATTTATTTACCAATAAATATGTAGTTTTGTCTGATTTGTCCATTTTTGGCCAAGCACTGAATATTTTGTAATTTTGGTGTTTGCTTTTTCGCCTATAAAATTATAGGATGAAACGATTCTGGTGTTGACAAGGGGCGGATCCAAAGTCTCAAAAATGGGGGCAAATGGCACAAAAGGTCACATACAAATTTTACACTCCGATACAAAAAGAGGCCATTCCTTTTGCCACCACCTTCTACGGATCCACCAACGGATTTCCACGTGTTTTAGTGAACACGACTTGAAAATTGTTTCTGAATTTACATTATAACCAGAAACATGTTCATATAGCTAGACGGAAAACACCTTTTATGACGCATTGTATGATTTACAATATATTGGCCTATTTTAAAAGAGTTTACCAATTGACATGTGCCCCTCCGCGCACAAACACACACATCTGTTTTTTAATTTAAGGTGTAAACCGAGGACCTCCTATTGTTCTCCTCTATTGCCCTGGCAACCGAGGACCATATTGTTCTCCATTGTGATAGCAACTGAGGACTAATTGTCCCTTTTGTTATAAATCCTTGGTTTGAATGCGTATACATGTACACGTATGCACACACAATGTTTACGTCTTGGGAGACAATCTATACTCATTTTTATTCGTTTGTCCAGCCCCAATTTTGCCATTCGAGATCCGCCCTAGATTGATTCCCTGTCTTATCCTCAAGGATATTCTCAAGGATATCCTCAAGAATAAAGACAGGCCTGGCGTACACCATTCAAGGGGTTTCTTTGGGATACATTGTACAGGGAGATCACGCTTCGAGGCTCGCGCGCTAGCTACCAACCAAGGTCAAAGTTGAATCTCAGGAAAACATTGGCGGCGCGGCCAGTATCTGGCGTAATTCACGAGCCTCAAAGCGTGACGTCAGATTAGGTTAGATCCGCCCTTCTCCTGTCAACGCAATATGAAATATAGTCCCATTCAAGGGCGGATCCAGCATTTTAAAGAGGTTCCAGAAAATACCCAAACTGTGGTTTTAGATACAAAATATCAGTTTTAATTGTTTAAAACCTATTTTGGTCTCTGTATGATACTTAGACCCGCTCTGGAAAACCAGAAACTTCTGGGCATTTACCATAATGCCTAACAGCCATGAAAGGTTAAAACTTACCCCACGGACCAGTTTGAGATTTTCATGTCGCCATATAGAGTTAGAGCATTTTCTCTAGATTTTACGGAAAAGAAAATCCTGAAACGTTGGGAACATTGTTAATTTTCACGATAAATTTGGGAAGTCACTTTTGAAAATTTGGGTCCAAATTTAGGGTTTTGACAGAGCCAGTCACACTTGTTAAGCTAATAAGTGGCAGTCAAAATGAGGTGAATCTTGTACCTCCTATACTGGATCCAACCCTGAAACTACTCAAGAGAACTACTCACGAGTTTCCTGGTAACTTGCTCCAAACATGCAGAGAATCACGTAGAGATTTAAGACAAGTGCCATCGTTTTTGTGTCTGGAAACAACTTTCTATTCGGGTGAACTTGAGAGGCCTATGTAAAAACAGTAGACCCAGATATTTTAGTTAATAATCGAATTTTGGTAGGGTGGACTTGAGACCACACTTTGTTTAAAAGCCCTTGAATTGTTATGAATTCTGAGATGGGGATTCACAGGCCTCAGGTGTGGGGAATGTACTGCCAAGAACGCAGTTAAAGATAATCAGAGTGGTTGAAAGGTTGTGTTTAGCAGGTCTAGACAATGTCTCACATCAGGTTTGAAAAGACACAACAATATCTAGAAAGTATATTTATTCATATAAAGAAAATCAAAGGTCTGTCCCTTTGGACATTATGGATGTTATTCTTCTTTTAAAACTAAGGGCACTTTGGTCTGGTTTTTGGGGAA
>CM055817.1:49863188-49939104 GCA_029582265.1 Zoroaster sp. YZ-2022
TATGGGGGAAAATTATTAGCGTCCAAGTACGTAATGTAACTCGATGGAATCGTTTTATCGTAGTCGTCTAAATACGCGTTGTTTGCTTTCACGTATCGTTTACTCACCATGCACGTTCCTCCTCGCGTGCCTTTTTCAATAAACAAATGCATGTCTACATCGGTAAACAAATCTAAAGTTTGTTTTGAATGTTTCAACAAAGCATCCCAACTCAGACCCGGACTCGTATAATAATAGCTTGGGATCCAAACCGTACTGTTTTAAACAAAGTATTACGAAAGTTTTCAAATAAATCATAACGCATCAACAGTAGCATTTATCGGTACACACGTACAAATCGTGATAATCACCCAAGTTTTTACAATCAAACTCGCTAAAAACGTTTTTAGCATGCTCGTATTGTTGTTTAGTAATGTGACTATCGTTTAAACTGCTGTAAAAACGTTTTATTGAAGGAAGTTTCGTTTCTTTGAAACGCTCAAAACTATCCATGTACTCGTAAGGATAAATGCCCTTGCTTTTAATGAGATTGAATTTTTCTACATTTGGTTCAAACTTGCTCGTAATTGGAAAAGAATCGTTTGATTTTACGAGTTTGTCCAACGAAGCTAGTAAAAAATTGAGCGCTTTGTCTATATATCATCGTGATTGATTAATACTAAAGAAATATACTTTTCGATTATTGTTTTGGAATACGTTAGATTTCCTTGATGCGACCGGCGGCTTTTGCCATAATGAGATATGAGAGTCGTAGCCTCGCAAATTATGAAATACGACCGGAATAAACGTTTTTCTTTGGTTTTCAAACTGGTTTTTAGAAGTTACAATAGTTTGTGCGCCGCGCCTCTATATTTTCCGGTAATGGCATGACCAATGATCTCTAACTCGAGTATAAACTTGTTTGTCCAGGCTCTGCCGCTAAGCGTCACTTTTAAAAACTTCTTTTCGCATATCCAACACTCGCTTTATGGCAGAGTTGTAATTTTTACATTTTCTTTGGTCATATTTAATTTTTTGGGATTTTTAAATATATCTGATTAATCTTTTCTTCTTCTTTTGTAATTCATCTAAAAATGTTTAGCCGCATCACTTCTCCCCTGTATTGCGATACGTGGGGAAAACTACTTTTTACCATCATAACAAACAACAACAATACGAATAGCCGCAAACGACGTGTTCTTGCTATTTTTAGTATTGGTAGAGGTTTTTCGTCCAACAATCTTTTACGATAAATGCTTTTCCAAAGGTCCAGCGTATATTACAAATGGAACTTTCATCTTTTTATGAAAATTTATAAACTTTATTTTATCGTTTTTAGCTTTTTCAGGCATTACGATTTTTGTTGGTCTGTCGTTTATTCCCTTACACATTTTTACGTGGTTTTCGAGATACGCTCCCGTCGAAAAATTTTGTAAACATCTCAAACAAAAATGCTTACGAGGATTGTGTTTTGTTTGATCGTGAAGTAATTTATTCACATCTTTAATCCAAACGTAGTGAGATTTTTCTTCTTTACTCTTTGCGTCAGCGTGAATCAATAGTAAATTTATGCGATCCAGCTCTGCCGGTTGATTGCTAATTTGATAAACCATTATCACGTTTGACTCGCAACCGAAAACGTTTATCGCCATATTGTTTTGTTTTTCTACTCGTTTAATTTGATTAATCGGTGTTGGCGCGTCGATATTATTAAAATTTAAGCCATCATCTGTTGGGTACTTGCTCGTTCTATAAACGTGATTGTTCGCAGGAAAAAGTGCGCTGCGAAGAGCCCACCGCAAACAATCGTCGTCTTTGTTTTTTACGTTGATGCACGCTCTTTTATTTTTTATGTAGTCGCATAGTTTGATATAAGAACCTCCTTTCAGAGGTTGATATTTCCCGATTATTAGATTCATTTCTTCGATACGATCTACTATCCATCCACTACCCTCGTGAGTGTATTTTTCTAAAACTTCTTGAATTTGCGAAATTGTCGTATCGAGTTTATTTTCGATATTGTTTAAATTAAATAAAGCAACTTGCTTTTTATCATGAAAAATCGATGTGGTAAAATCGTCCGTGCTGGCCAAGTTTTCTTTACGTAACTTAATTCGTATAAATATCATAAACTTGAACGCTTTAAAATCTTTCAAGTCTTTATCCAACTCGGCGATAATCTTTGGTTTTACAGCTTTCCAAAAAACATTTAAATCTTTTTCTTTGCTGTGATTCAACGGAACAATCATTAAATGTTTGCGTAAATTTCTACCACCGTCGATCGGTGGGTTAAATTTTAACTCGGTTTCATTACCGTAAAACCTTTTAATAGCGTTAAGGTAGTCTTTTTTAATCAATCCCTCGTTCGCTCCCGAGCCGTGTAGCGGTAGCTCAATATTTTTGACCGCTACGCGCCTTTTCAGTTGAGCTAAATTAAATTTATATATTGGTTTTGGTTTTTGTTGATTTATATACTTTTTAACTGCGTTGTACCAACTGCGTTTATTTACTCTATTCTTGCTGTTTTTTACGAGAATTATTCTACCAATGTGTTGTTGTGTAAACTCTTTCAATTCTTGCAATTTGTATTTCGATAAATATTTAGTAGTCATCTTTAATATTAAACAATATAATATCGATTCGTTATCTCACTTTTTAATCTACGTAAAAAGTTTTTTTTTTAAACTTTTTTTATTTATTATTTTTTTTTTTTAAACTATGTTAAAGTACCGTCAGTAGTATGTTAGATGGGCGCGACGAGTTTGCTCTTATAAAATATCATTTTTCTTATCAATTAATAGAAAAAATGATATTTCTTGTTAGTTTTTACTTTTTCTTACAATACGATTGTAGCGCTTATAAACAAACGAGCTCGTTTTACTCAAACACGAGTTTTTTTTAAATCTTACTCAAACACGAGTTTTTTAATCTTACTCAAACACGAGTTTTTTAATCTCACTCAAACACGAGTTTTTTAATCTCACTCTTTTTGTGAGATTAAAATGTACTCGTTCGCTTTAGCGTATTTTAATAAAAATGATTACTCTTACTTAAACTAATATTTTTTTAGAAATTCATTTCTAAAAATATCATTTTTTAAGAGCAGGCTCGTCGCGCCCATCTAACATACTACTGATGTGAATCCGATATGGATGCTAGTGGAGGTCCAATCTCGTGATTCTGTTGAATGTCGCCGAAGGCAATCTCAGCCCATTTCGCCTTGCGCTGGTGTCGGATGCTCCAAAGTTGCTGCCTTACTGCTGAAATGTTTCCCTTCTGATCGCCTGTGCCGCCTCCTGCCAGAATTCCCCTTGTTGCGGTTGAGGCTAGTGCCATACTCGCGATATTTTCTAACATTCGCCCAGATGGTTTTGGCTGCTGGGGCTCCCGTTCTGGGAAACGTTCCTGAAAGCATCGCGAGTTTGCTGCAAACTGTGGGGTTGGTGAAATGTTGTAATCACGAAAACTCGCTGTTCGGTCGTTGGTGCATCTTTCGCTACCTGTCCCTGGCCAGGCCCTTCTTAAATGCAACTTGAAGAAAAGGATGTCGTAACAGACGATTACGCACCAACTTAAAATCTTACATAATCATCTAGGCAAGTCAAGTGATGCGTCCGATTTCAGACTGCCTTGAACTGATTACCCAAACTTGCAAAATACGATTTGGTGCCATTTCAATAACAATGTACTCGGCCATGTGATAGCAATGGATCGATACAGTATCAATGGAAAGCTGAGGTTCCTCTTCTTTGGTTACACTACATATGGGTGTCAAACTAAATAACCTTGGCATATTAACGCCCTGAATTCGGATTACCTTTTTTTTCTATACCGCACTGTATATGTCCCCATTGCTTTGTACACAAAATTGAAATACCGCGATGCTAAAAATGCGATATCAAAGTAACTAATTTGTTAATCCTTAATATTTTATGTTCGAAATAATGGGTAGTTTAGGCAGGTTTGACTACCATAAAAATATAGGGCTGAATTGTAAAATTTTAGTCATCATTAAATAAACATTTTAACACGTCAAATATCGAGATCAGGGATGTGCGCTTGCTGATTAATCTTTAATCCCAGCGCTGCCCAGATATATATGTCCCCATTGCTTTGTACACAAAATTGAAATCCCGCGATGCTAAAAATGCGATATCAAAGTAACTAATTTGTTAATCCTTAATATTTGATGTTCAGAAATGGTTAGTTTGGAAGGTTTGACTTCCTTAAAAATATAAATTTTAAATTGTTAAAATTTTAGTCATCATTAAATATTTTAACACGTCAAATATCGCGAGATTAGGGATGTGCGCTTATTTCCACACACCTAATTCCCAGCGCTGTAGCAGATATATGTCCCCATTGCTTTGTACACAAGGTGGAAATCCCGCGATGCTAAAATGCGATATCAAAGTAACTAATTTGTTAATCTTTAATATTTTATGTTCCAGAAATGGTTAGTTTTAGGAAGGCTGACTTCCATAAAATAATGAATTTTAAGTTATTAAAATTTTAGTCATCCATTTTTAACACGTCAAATATCATGAGATTAGGGATGTGCGCGCGAAAGTTCATCCCCTAATTCCAGCGCTGCCCAGATATATATGTCCCCATTGCTTTGTACACAAATTGAAATCACGATGCTAAAAATGCGATATCAAAGTAACTAATTTGTTAATCCTTAATATTTTATGTTCAGAAATGGGTAGTTTAGGCAGGTTTATGACTCCCATAAAAATATATAAATTTTAATTTTTAAAAATTTTAGTCATAATAGAATAACCATTTTGAACACGTCAAATATCGCGAGATCAGGGATGTGAGCGCGAGATTTCACCCCCCTAATTCCAACGCTGCCAGATATATATGTCCCCATTGGCTACCTTACACAAAATTGAAATCCCGCGATGCTAAAAATGCGATATCAAAGTAACTAATTTGTTAATCCTTAATATTTTATGTTCAGAAATGGTTAGTTTTAGGAAGGTTTGACTTCCCTTAAAAATATTGAATTTTAAATTGTTAAAATTTTAGTCATCATTAAATAACCATTTTTAACACGTCAAATATCGCGAGATTAGGGATGTGCGCGCGAGATTTCACCCCCCTAATTCCCAGCGCTGCCCAGATATATGTCCCCATTGCTTTGTGCACAAAATTGAAATCCCGCGATGCTAAAATGCGATATCAAAGTAACTAATTTGTTAATCCTTAATATTTTATGTTCAGAAATGGGTAGTTTAGGAAGTTTGACTTCCCTTAAAAATATAGAATTTTTAAATTGTTAAAATTTTAGTCATCATTAAATAACCATTTTAACTTGCGTCAAATATCAAGATCAGGGATGTTGCGCGCGAAGATTTCACCCTATATCCCAGCGCTGCCCAGCTCTATAGGTCCCCATGACTTTGTACACAAAATTGAAATCCCGCGATGCTAAAAATGCGCTATCAAAGTAACTAATTTGTTAATACTTAATATTTTATGTTCAGAATTGGGTAGTTTTAGGAAGGTTTGACTTCCCTTAAAAATGTTGATTTTAAATTGTTAAAATTTTAGTCATCATTAAATAACCATTTTTAACACGTCAAATATCGCGAGATTAGGGATGTGCGCGCAGTTTCCCCCTAATTCCAACGCTGCCCAGATATATATGTCCCCATTGCTTTGTACACAATTGAAATCCCGCGATGCTAAAAAATGCGATATCAAAAGTAACTAATTTGTTAATCCTTAATATTTTATGTTCCAGAAATGGGTAGTTTAGGAAGGTTTGACATCCCTTAAAAATGTGGGTTTAAATTGTTAAAAAATTTTAGTCATCATTAAATAACCATTTTTAACACGTCAAATATCGCGAGATCAGGGATGTGCGCGCGAGATTTCACCCCTATATCAACGCTGCCCAGATATATGTCCCCATTGCTTTGTACACAAATTGAAATCCCGCGATGCTAAAATGCGATATCAAGTAACTAATTTGTTAATCCTTAATATTTTATGTTCAGAAATGGGTAGTTTAGGAAGGTTTGACTTCCCACTTAAAAATGTAGAATTTTAAATTGTTAAAATTTTAGTCATCATTAAATAACCATTTTTAACACGTCAAATATCGCGAAGATTAGGGATGTGCGCGAGATTTCACCCCCCGTAATTCCCAGCGCTGCCCAGATATATATGTCCCCATTGCTTTGTACACAAACTTGAAATCCGCGATGCTAAAATGCGATATCAAAGTAACTAATTTGTTAATCCTTAATATTTTATGTTCAGAAATGGGTAGTTAGTTTAGGAAGGTGACTTCCCGCCAAAAATGTAAATTTTAAATTATTTAAAATTTTAGTCATAATGAAATAACCATTTTGAACACGTCAAATATCGCGATATCAGGGTTGTGCGCGTTAGATTTCACCCCCCCCCCCAATTCCCAGCGCTGCCAGATATATATGTCCCCATTGCTTTGTACACAAAATTGAAATCCCGCAATGCTAAAAATGCGATATCAAAGTAACTAATTTGTTATGCGTAATATTTTATGTTCAAAAATGGGTAATTTTAGGAAGGTTTGACTTCCCTGAAAAATATAGAATTTTAAATTGTTAAAATTTTAGTCATCATTAAATAACCATTTTTAATACGTCAAATATCGCGAGATCAGGGATGTGCGCGAATTTCACCTAAATCAGCGCTGCCCAGATATATATGTCCCATTGCTTTGTACACAAAATTGAAATCCCGCGATGCTAAAAATACGATATCAAAGTAACTAATTTGTTAATCCTTAATATTTTATGTTCAGAAATGGGTAGTTTTAGGAAGGTTTGACTTCCCTTAAAAATTATAAAATTTTAAATTGTTAAAATTTTAGTTATCATTAAATAACCATTTTTAACACGTCAAATATCGCGAGATCAGGGATGTGCGCGAGAGATTCATACCCCCTAATTCCCAGCGCTGCACAGATATATATGTCCCCATTGCTTTGTACACAAAATTGAAATCCCGCGACACTAAAAATGCGATATCAAAGTAACTAATTTGTTAATCCTTAATATTTTATGTTCAGAAATGGGTAGTTTTAGGAAGGTTTGACTTCCCTTAAAAATGTAGAATTTTAAATTGTTAAAATTTTAGTCATCATTAAATAACCATTTTTAACACGTCAAATATATCGCGAGATTAGGGATGTGCGCGCAGTTTCACCCCCTAATTCCAACGCTGCCCAGATATATATGTCCCCATTGCTTTTACACAAAATTGAAATCCCGCAATGCTAAAAATGCGATATCAAAGTAACTAATTTATTAATCCTTAATATTTTATGTTCCAGAAATGGGTAGTTTTAGGAAGGTTTGACTTCCCTTAAAAATATAAATTTTAAATTGTTAAAATTTTAGTCATCATTAAATAACCATTTTAACACGTCAAATATCGCGAGATCAGGGATGTGCGCGCGAGATTTCCTCTTAGCGCTGCCATATATATGTCCCCATTGCTTTGTACACAAAATTGAAATCCGCGATGCTAAAAATGCGATATCAAAGTAACTAATTTGTTAATCCTTAATATTTTATGTTCAGAAATGGGTAGTTTAGGAAGGTTTGACTTCCCTTAAAATATAAATTTTAAATTGTTAACATTTTAGTCATCATTAAATAACCATTTTTAACACGTCAAATATCGAGATCGGGGATGTGCGCGTGATTCATACCCCCTAATTCCCAGCGCTGCACAGATATATATGTCCCTTTGGCTTTGTACACAATTGAAATCCCGATACTAAAATGCGATATCAAAGTAACTAATTTGTTAATCCTTAATATGTTATGTTCAGAAATGGGTAGTTTAGGAAGGTTTGACTTCACATAAAAATATAGAATTTTAAATTGTTAAAATTTCAGTCATTATTAAATAACCATTTTTAACACGTCAAATATCGCGAGATTAGGGATGTGCGCGCGAGTTTCACCCCTAATTCTTGCTGCCCAGATATATATGTCCCCATTGCTTTGTACACAAAATTGAAATCGCGATGCTAAAAATGCGATATCAAAGTAACTAATTTGTTAATCCTTAATATTTTATGTTCAGAAATGGGTAGTTTTAGGAAGGATTGACTTCCCTTAAAAATATAGAAATTTAAATTGTTAAAATTTTAGTCATCATTAAATAACCATTTTTAACACGTCCAAATATCGCGAGATCAGGGATGTGCGCGCGAGATTCATCCTAATTCAGCGCTGCCAGATATATATGTCCCCATTGCTTTGTACACAAAATTGAAATCCGCGATACTAAAAATGCGATATCAAAAGTAACTAATTTGTTAATCACTTAATATTTTATGTTCATAAATGGGTAGTTTAGGAAGGCTTGACTTCCCTTAAAAATATAAATTTTAAATTGTTAAAATTTTAGTCATCATTAAATAACCATTTTAACACGTCAAATATCGCGAGATCAGGGATGTGCGCGCAGATTTCACGCCCTATATATTGCTGCCCAGATATATATGTCCCCATTGGCATACACAAAATTGAAATCCCGCGATGCTAAAATGCGATATCAAAGTAACTAATTTGTTAATCCTGTATTTATGTTCAGAAATGGTTAGTTTTAGGAAGGTTTGACTTCCTTAAAAATGTAAATTTTAAATTGTTAAAATTTTAGTCATCATTAAATATCATTTTAAATCAAATATCGCGAGATTAAGGATGTGCGCATGATTTCACTAATTCCCAGCGCTGCCCAGATATATGTGTGTCCCATTGCTTTGTACTGGGGTGAAATCCCGCGATGCAAATGCGATATCAAAGTAACTAATTTGTTAATCCTTAATATTTTATGTTCAGAAATGGGTAGTTTTAGGAAGGTTTGACTCATAAAATGTAGAATTTTAAATTGTTAACATTTTAGTCATCATTAAATAACCATTTTAACACGTCAAATATGAGATTAGGGATTGCGCCAAGATTTCACCCCCTAATCCCAACTTCCCAGATATATTACCCATTGCTTTGTACACAAAATTGAAATCCACGATACTAAAATGCGATATCAAAGTAACTAATTTGTTAATCCTTAATATTTTATGTTCAGAAATGGGTAGTTTTAGGAAGGTTTGACTTCCCTTAAAATATAAATTTTAAATTGTTAAAATTTTACATAATTAAATAACCATTTTGAAAACGTAAAATATCGCGAGATCATGGGGATGTGCATGATTTCCCCTAATTCCAACTGCAGATATATATCCCATTGCTTTGTACACAAAATTAGAAATCACGATGCTAAAATGCAGATATCAAAGTAACTAATTTGTTAATCCATAATATTTATGTTCAGAAATGGGTAGTTTAGGAAGAAGTTTGACTTCCCTTAAAATGTAAATTTTAAATTGTTAAATTTTAGTCATCATTAAATAACCATTTTAACACGTCAAATATCGCGAGATGGGGATGTGCGCGCGAGATTTCACCCCCCTATATCCTTTGCCCAGATATATATGTCCCCATTGCTTTGTACACAAAATTGAAATCCGCGATGCTAAAATGCGATATCAAAGTAACTAATTTGTTAATCATATTATTTTATGTTCAGAAATGGGTAGTCAAGGAAGGTTTGACTTCCCCTTAAAAATGTAGAATTTTAAATTGTGTTAAAATTTTAGTCATCATTAAATAACCATTTTGAACACGTCAAATATCGCGAGATCAGGGATGTGCGCGCAGATTTCAACCTAATAATTCAACGTTGCCAGATATATATATCCCCCATTGCTTTGTACAAAATTGAAATCCGCGATGCTAAAAATGCGATATCAAAGTAACTAATTTGTTAATCCGTATTATTTTATGTTAAAGAAATGGGTAGTTTTAGGAAGCTTTGACTTCCCTTAAAATATAAATTTTAAATTGTTAACATTTTAGTCATCATTAAATAACCATTTTAACACGTCAAATATCGCGAGATCAGGGATGTGCGCGGTTTACCCTAAATCCAGCGCTGCCCAGATATATATGTCCCATTGCTTTGTACACAATTGAAATCCCGCGATGCTAAAAATGCGATATTAAAGTAACTAATTTGTTAATCCTTAATATTTTATGTTCAGAAATGGGTTGTTTAGGAAGGGTTTGACTTCCCTTAAAAATATAAATTTTAAATTGTAAAAAATTTTAGTCATCATTAAATAACCATTTGAACACGTCAAATATCTCGAGATCAGGGATGTGCGCAGAGATTCATACCCTAATTCCCAGCGCAGCCCAGATATATAGGTCCCCATTGGCTTTGTACACAAAATTGAAATCCGCGATACTAAAAATGCGATATCCTAATTTGTTAATCCTTAATATTTTATGTTCAGAAATGGTGATTTGAGAGGTTTGACTTCCCATAAAAATGAATTTTAAATTGTTAAAATTGTAGTCATCATTAAATAACCATTTTAACACGTCAAATATCGCGAGGATTAGGGATGTGCGCTGAGATTCACCCCCTAATTCCAACTTTTAGATATATGTACCTTGCTTTGTGCAAATTGAAATCCGCGATGCTAAAAATGCGATATCAAAGTATTGTTTGTTAATCCTTAATAAATTTTGTGTACAGAAATGGGTAGTTTTAGGAAGGTTTGACTTCATAAAATATAGAATTTTAAATTGGTTAAAATTTTAGTCATAATAAAATAACCGTCAAATATCGCGAGGATCAGGGATGTGCTTGGTTCACCCATTCCAGCGCTGCCAGATATATATGTCCCCATTGCTTTGTACACAAAATTAGAAATCCACGCGATGCTAAAATGCGATATCAAAGTAACTAATTTGTTAATCGCCATATTTTATGTTCAGAAATGGGTAGTTTAGGAAACCCTTAAATTTTAAATTATTAAAATTTTAGTCATCATTAAATAACATTTTTAACGGATTAGGGATGTGCGCGCGATTTCACCCCTATATCCTTTGATATATGTCCCATTGCTTTGTACACAAAATTGAAATCTTTGATGCTAAAATGCTGATATCAAAGTAACTAATTTGTTAATCCTTAATATTTTATGTTCAGAAATGGGTAGTTTTGGGTGACTTCATAAAAATGTAATTTTAAATTGTTAAAATTTTAGTCATCGATTAATATTTGAACACGTCAAATATCGCGAGATCGGGATGTTATGATTTATTTCATAATTGACATTGCGAATATATATGTCCCATTGCTTTGTACACAAAATTGAAATCACGATGCTAAAATGCGATATCAATGCTAATTTGTTAATCCGTATTTTATGTTCTGAACTGGTTAGTTTTAGGAAGGTTTGACTTCGCTTAAAAATATAGAATTTTAGATTGTTCAACATTTAGTCATCATTAAATAACCATTTTAGCGTCAAATATCGCGAGATCAGGGATGTGCATAGATTTCACCTAAATCCCAACTGCCCAGATATATATGTCCCATTGCTTTATACAATTGAAATCGCGTGCAAAATGCGATAATAAAGTAACTAATTTGTTAATCCTTAATATTTATGTTCCAGAAATGGGTTGTTTTAGGAAGGTTTGTCTTCCTTGAAATATAAATTTTAAATTGTAAAAATTTTTAGTCATCATTAAATATTATTTTGAACACGTCAAATATCGAGATCAGGGATGTGCGCGAGAGATTCATACCCCCTAATTCCCAGCGCTTTGCCCAGATATATATAATACATTGCTTTTATTTTCATGAAAAATCCCGCGATACTAAAAATGCGATATCAAAGTAACTAATTTGTTAATCCTTAATATTTGTTCAGAAATGGGTAGTTTAGGAAGGTTTGACTTCCTATAGTATAGAATTTTAAATTGTGTTAAAATTTTAGTCATCATTAAATAACCATTTTAACACGTCAAATATCGCGAGATTGGGGATGTGCGCGGTTGCCTAATTCCAGCACTGCCCAGATATATATGTCTGTTGCTGTACTAGATGAAATCCCGCGATGCAAGTAGATAAATATAACTAATTTATTAATCAATAATATTTTATGTTCAAGTAGTTTGAGAGGTTTGACTTCATAAAATATAGGGCTTTAAATTGTTAAAATTGTAGTCATAAAATAACCATTTGGTGCGATAAATATCGAGATCAAAGGATGTGCGCGCGAGATTTCACCCCTAATTCCCAGCGCTACCAGATATATATGTCCCCCCATTGCATTACACAAATTGAAAGGCCCTGATGCTAAAATGCGATATCAAAGTAACTAATTTGTTAATCATATGTTTTATATTCCAGAAATGGGTTAGTTTAGGAAGTTTGACTTCCCTTAAAAACAAATTTTAAATTGTTAAAATTTGTAGTCATCAATAAACATTTTAACACGTCAAATATCGCCGAGATCAGGGATGTGCGCGCGATTTCACCCCTGAATGCTTTTTAGATATATATGTCCCCATGTGCTTTGTAACATTGAAATCCCGCGATACTAAAATGCGATTTCAAAGTAACTAATTTGTTAATCCTTAATATTTTATGTTCAGAAATGGGTAGTTTTAGGAAGGTTTGTTATCCCTTAAAAGTATAGAATCTTAAATTGTAAAATTTTAGTCATATTGATAACCATTTGAACGTCAAATATCGCGAGATCAGGGATGTGCGCTCAATTTCACCCCTAATTCCAGCGCTGCCAGATATATATGTCCCCATTGCTTTAATTGAAATCACATTACTAAAAATGCGATATCAATTTGTTAATCATAATATTTATGTTCAGAAATGGTTAGTTTTAGAAAGGTTTGACTTCTTAAAATATAGAATTTTAAATTGTTACTTTTAGTCATCATGAAATAACCATTTTAACGTCAAATATCGCGAGAATCACGGATGTGCGCCAGATTTCACGTTCTAACGCTGCCAGATATATGTCCCCCATTGCTGTACACAAAATTGAAATCCCGCGATGCTAAAAATGCGATATCAAGGCCTAATTTGTTAATCATAATATTTTATGTTCATAAATGGGTAGTTTAGGAAGGCTTGACTTCCCTTAAAAATATAAATTTTAAATTGATTAAAATTTAGTCATCAATTAAATAACCTTTTAACACGTCAAATATCTGGCGAGATCAGGGATGTGCGCTGATTTCACCCCCCTAATTCCCAGCTGCCAGATATATATGTCCCCATTGCTTTGTACACAAAATTGAAATCGCGATACTTTAAAAAATGCGATATCAAAGTAACTAATTTGTTAATCATATATTTTATGTTCCAGAAATGGGTAGTTTTAGGAGGTTTGACTTGCAAGTAAATTTAAATTGTTAAAATTTTAGTCATTAAATAACCATTTTTAACACGTCCAAATATCATGAGATCAGGGGATGCGCTGAAAGTTTCACCCTAATTCCCAGTACTTGATATATATGTACATTGCTTTGTACACACATATTGAAATCGCGATACTAATGCGATTTCAGTAACTAATTTGTTAATCCTTAATATTTAATGTTCAGAAATGGGTGGTTTTAGGAGGTTTGACCTCCCTTAAAAGTATATAGAATTTTAAATTGTAAACATTTTAGTCATAATGAAATAACCATTTTTGGTTACGTCAAATATCGTATGAGATCAGGGGATGTGCGCTCAGTTTCACCCCCTAATTCCCAGCGCTGCCAGATATATATGTCCCCATTGCTTTGTACACACAAATTGAAATCCCGCATGCTAATGCGATATCAAAGTAACTAATTTGTTAATCCTTAATATTTTATTGAGAAATGATTTAGTTTTAGAAAGTTTGACTTCATAAAATATAAATTTTAAATTGTTAAAATTTTAGTCATCATGAAATAACCATTTTAACACACGTCAAATATCGCGAGATCACGGATGTGCTTGCAATTCCACCCAGCGCTGCCCAGATATATATGTCCCCATTGCTTTGTACAGTTGAAATCCGCGATGCTAAATGCGATATCAAAGTAACTAATTTGTTTATCATAATATTTTATGTTCATAAATGGGTAGTTTAGGAAGGCTTGACTTCCATAAATATAATTTTAAATTGTTAAAATTGTAGTCATCATTAAATAACCTTTTAACACGTCAAATATCAACGTGATCAGGGATGTGCGCGCGAGATGTCACTACCTAATTCCCAACGCTGCCCAGATATATGTTCCCATTGCTTTGTACACAAAATTGAAATCCCGCGATGCTAAAAATGCAATATCAAAGTAACTAATTTGTTAATCCTTAATATTTTATGTTCAGAAATGGGTATGGATTTTCGTGGTTTTGACTTCCCTTAAAAATATAGAATTTTAAATTGTTAACATTTTAGTCATCATTAAATAACCATTTTTAATACGTCAAATATCGCGGGATCAGGGATGTGCGCATGAGATTTCACCTCTAATGCCCAGCGCTGCCCGTATATATATGTTCCCATTGCTTTGTACCTGAATTGAAATCCCGCGATGCTAAAAGTGCGATATCAAAGTAACTAATTTGTTAATCCTTAATATTTTATGTTCAGAAATGGGTAGTTTTAGGAAGGCTTGACTTCCCTTAAAAATATAAATTTTAAATTGTTAAAATTGTAGTCATCATTAAATAACCTTTTAACGATCCAAATATCGCGTGATTGGGGATGTGCGCGAGATGTCACACCTAATTCCCCAGCTGCCCAGATATATATGTTTCATTAGCTTTGTACTGAAATTGAAATCCGCGATGCAAAAATGCAAATATCAAAGTAACTAATTTGTTAATCCTTAATATTTTATATTTAAATGGGTAGTTTTAATGGGGTTTGACTTCCCTTAAAAATATAGAATTTTAAATTATTATTTTAGTCATCATTAAATAACCATTTTTAACGTCAAATATCGCGAGATCAGGGATGTGCGCGAGTTCTTTCCCTAATGCCTTGCTGCCCATATATATATGTTCCCCATTGCTTTACTGGTGAAATCCCGCGATGCTAAAAATGCGATATCAATGGTAACTAATTTGTTAATCCTTAATATTTTATGTTCAGAAATGGGTAGTTTTAGGTAGGTTTGACTTCCCTTAAAAATATAGAATTTTAAATTGTTAAAATTTTAGTAATCATTAAATAACCATTTTTAACACGTCAAATATCGCGAGATCAGGGATGTGCGCGCGAGATTCATACCCCCTAATTCCCAGCTCTGCCCAGATATATATGTCCCCATTGCTTTGTACACAAAATTGAAATCGCATGATACTAAAATAGATATCAAAGTAACTAATTTGTTAATCATAATATTTTGTATTCAGGTAGTTTAGGAAGTTTGACTTCCCTTAAAATATAAATTTTAAATTGTTGTTTAGTCATAATGAAATAACCATTTGTTAACACCGTCAAATATCATGAGATCAGGGATGTGGGCTGGGGTTACTGAAATCCAGCGCTGCCCAGATATATATGTCCCCATTGGCGCAGGTGAAATCCGCGATTCTAAAAATGCGATATCAAAGTAACTAATTTGTTAATACTTAATATTTTACGTTCAGAAATGAGTAGTTTTAGGAAGGTTTGACTTCCCTTAAAATATAATTTAAATTGTTAGTCATCATTAAATAACCATTTAACACGTCAAATATATCGCGCGATCAGGGATGTGCTTGATTCATCGATTCCCAGCGCTGCCCAGATATATATGTCCCCATTGCTTTGTACACAAAATTGAAATCCGCGATGCTAAAAATGCGATATCAAAGTAACTAATTTGTTAATCCTTAATATTTTATGTTCAGAAATGGGTGGTTTTAGGAGGTTTGACTTCCCTTAAAAATATAATTTAAATTGTTAAATTTTAGTCATCATTAAATAACCATTTTAACACGTCAAATATCTGAGATCAGGGATGTGCGATTTCACCCCTCGTCAGCACTGCCCAGATATATATGTCTATTAGCTTTGTACACAATGAGTGAAATCACGCGATGCTAAAAATGCGATATCAAAGTAACTATTTGACCAACGTCTTATTTTATGTTCAGAAATGGGTAGTTTAGGAAGGTTTGACTTCATAAATATAGATATAAATTGTTAAAATTTTAGTCATCATTAAATAACCATTTTAACGTCCAAATATCGCGAGATCGAGGATGTGCGCGAATTTCACCCTCCTAATATAGCGCTGCCCATATATATATTCTACATTGCTTTGTACACAAGGTGAAATCCGCATGATGCTAAAATGCGATATCAAGTAACTAATTTGTTAATCCTTAATATTTATATGTTCAGAAATGGGTGATTTTGGAAGGTTTGACTTCCCTTAAAAATATAAATATAAATTTATAAACGGCTGGTCATCATTAAATAACCATTTTTAACACGTCAAACATCGCGAGATCAGGGATGTGCCTTTGATTTCACCCCCTAAATCCAACTGCCCAGATATATGTCCCCATTAGCTTTGTACACAAATTGAAATTATGATGCTAAAAAATGCGATATCAAAGTAACTAATTTGTTAATCTTAATATTTTATGTTCAGAAATGGGTAGTTTTAGGAAGGTTTGACTTCCCTTAAATATAAATTTCATTTTTAAGTGTTGTTATCATTAAATAACCATTTTAACCATCAAATATCGCGAGATCAAGGATGTGCGCACAGTTCACCCACTAAATCCAGCGCTGCCCAGATATATATGTCCCCATTGCTTTGTACACAAATTGAAATCCCGCAGTGAAAAATGCGATATCAAATAACCTAATTTGTTAATCATATTTTGTTCAGAAATGGGTAGTTTAGGAAGGTTTGACTTCCCTTAAAATATGAAATATAAATTATAAACTTTAGTCATCATTAAATAACCATTTTTAACACGTCATGAGATCACGGATGTGCTCACGAGATGTGCGCGATTCCACCCCCTAAATCCCAGCGCTGCCCAGATATATATGTCCCCATTTGGCTGTGCTAAAATTGAAATCCACTGCGATGCTGAAAATGCGATATCAAAGTAACTAATTTGTTAATCCTTAATATTTTATATACCGAAATGGGTAGTTTTAGGAAGGTTTGACTTCCCTTAAAAATATAAATTTTACAATTGTTAAAAATTTTGAGTCATCCATTAAATTACCATTTTTAACACGTCAAATATCGCGAGATCAGGGATGTGCGCACTAGTTTCGCCTCTCTAATTGTTCAGCGCTTTGCCCAGATGTATATGTCCCATTGCTTTGTACACACAAATTGCAAAATCCACGATGCTAAAAAAAATGCGATATCAAAGTAACTAATTTGTTGTAATCCTTAATATTTTATGTTCAGAAGTAGGTAGTTTAGGAGAGTTTGACTTCCCTTAAAAATATAAATTTTTAATTTGTAAAAATTTTAAGTCATCATTAAATATACATTTTAACACGTCCAAATATCGCGAGATCGAGGATGTGCGCGCGGATTTCACACCCCTAATTCCCAACGCTGCCCAGATATATATATGTCCCCATTGCTTTGTGTACATGCAATTGAAATCCCGCGATGCTAAAAATGCGATATGTATCAGTAACTAATTTGTTAATCACCAATAATGCTATGTTCATAAATGAAGGTAGTTTTGAGGAAAACTTGACTTGCTGCATCTCAGGCTGGTAAATTTAAATTATTGAGTGTAGTCATCATTAAATAACCTTTTTAACTTACGTCTCAAATGCTCCAACGTGATCAGGGGATGTGCACTTTGCGAGATGTCACCCCCCTAATTTCCCAACGCTGCCCAAATATATATGTTCCTGATGCTTTGTACATACAAAATTCGAAATCCCGCGATGCTAAAATACCCAATATCAAAAGTAACTAATTTGTTAATCCTTAATATTTTATGTTCAGAAATGGAGTAGTTTAAGTAGGTTTGACTTCCATAAAAATATAGAATTTTAAATTGTTAAAATTTTAGTCATCGATATAAATAACCATTTTTAACACGTCAAATGTATCGCGAGATCAGGGATGTGCTTGATTCAGATTCTTCCTTCCTAATTCCCAGCTCTGCAGATATATACTGCTCGCTCCCCATTGCTTCTTTGTACACAAAATTGAAATCCGCGATACTAAAATGCGATGTCAAAGTAACTAACTATTTAATCCTTAATATTTTATAATTTCAGAAATGGGTAGTTTTAGGAAGGTTTGACTTCCTGTGTGACGATCTTATCTTATAATCTGTCCATATAATCTTCTGTGTGATCCTTATCACGCGATGATATCAATGTGTGATATCATTGCGTGATCCTATGCTAATGAGTCTGTATGATCTTACGTGGTCTGGTCTTGCACAATCCTGTTCACGTAATCTTCTCTCGCATCAACATATCACTGTGATCCTACATTGTGTATCTTGCATGATCTTGTCTTGCTTGATCCTGTCCATCTGTTGATCGTATCATTGTATGAGATCTCTAGCGATCTTGTCTTGGCTGATCCCTCGTGTCGTCTTGTAAATCCCATCCTGTCAGATTGTGTCCTCAACCTGACCAACAGTCATTCAAGAAATGAATAAGCACACCACCTTGACCGTGGTGATTGCCGCCACCATGTTCTCCTCTTTCTCCACACACAACAGTTATCCATGAGCCACATCAGTAGGTTGCTGATTAAATTGAATAAATATTACATTTAAATATGGCAGGTACAACATTGGTAATGTTGTTGGCCAAACTGCTTCTATGAGTATGCTTATAGAATCAAGATATACATTGAAGGAAGGTACAGCATTGGTATTGTGCCAAACTGCTTCAGTGAGTATGCTTACTCTCTTTGAATCAAGATATACATTGAAGGGAAGGTACAGCATTGGTAATGTTGGCCAGAAGCCTTTACTGTGAGTATGCTTACTCTCTTTGAATCAAGATATACATTGAAGGAAGGTACAGCATTGGTAATGTTGGCCAAACTGCTTCTGTGAGTATGCTTACCTCTTTTGAATCAAGATATATTGAAGGAAGGTACAGCATTGGTAATGTTGGCAAAACTGCTCTGTGAGTATGCTTACTCTCTTTGAAATCAAGATATACATTGAAGGGAAGGTACAGCATTGGCCCAGTGTTGGCAAAACTGCTTCTATGAGTATGCTTACTCTCTTTGAATCAAGATATACATTGAAGGGAAGGTACAACATTGGTAATGTTGGCAAAATGTCTAGATGGGTATGTCTAGTTTTTTTTTATCAATATATACATTAGGCAATCATTCAGTTAATGTATCAATGCAGAGTCTAAGTCATGAATAAAGTGTGAAAAGCATTCAGTTTGTAAAGAACTCACATGGAAAGAAGTTATGTCAGCAACTTTTTGCAATGTACATGTTTATTTTTGAAATGAGATCACTTCAGAAAGAATAATTTGTCAGGATGATTGTGGAACCTTTATCAACTTCACATCAAGTTACCTTTTGGATCATCAGTAAAATCATCAACGTTGCATTAATTTGGTATTAAGGCCAACAAATAGGTATGTTTCCTGTTACCCTCCCGAATAATCACACTGACCATAATCATTTACAAATAGAATCAGAGCTAATCCACACAGCCTTATATTCCATAATTGGTTTATAAAATGAAAACCAATTTGAAATCCACACCACAGTAGTATTTTGGAAAAGCACTAACCACCAATCCTTTACTCAAAGTATTAAACACAATTATTCATGTTATCTCACCATCTTATTAGCATCATTTTGTAGTGTCTATCTTCTGGACATTGTATACTTGTTATCTCTTGAGTGAAACACGTCTGACTCCATTTTCAACTATATGCAACCTGTACAGCAAGTGATTTTATAAAAATGTTATTTTGATTGGACAGCAACTGTGATGAACATGATGGTGATTTGCATGATTTTGAATCAATTTGCAGCTCCTGAAGAGTATAATACATAAGAACAAGTCATGAAAGACATAACCCAATGTCACTATGATAGTTTAAGGATCTGTAGATCAATGAACTACAGTCAAATATCAGACTTATCAACATGGGAAAACAACTTTATTATAAAGATAAGAACACAGCCAAATAGTAATGGTGGCTCAAACAAAGTGACAAAATGACTCCCATTATTTCTTTCTACCTGATGGCCGAGTCATCAGAAATGTGGGTTCGAATCCTGGCTGTGTCCTTGAAGCAAGACACTGAATACTGAACATAATTGTTTCTCTTCACCCAGGAGTAAAATTAGGTACCAGGAGGGTAAGCTCGGGCTGTACCCCCAGAGTTGAGAAAGTTTGAAGATTGAGTAAAATACACTCCCTAGCTGGGACCTCACAAATTTGTAATCATTCTTGTGGTATTAAGAAAAAAGTACTCTTTCAAATAAATGTATTTCCTTTTTAACAGTCCCTCACTATTCAATTGAGAATTTCACATGGTGTCGCCGTAAATAGTCTTTACTTAACAGTCCCTCAGAACTATTTCTATAGGGATACTAACTGATCACATTTATCTCTGTGGACATTTAGAAGAAAACTAACATCTAATTACTCCAGTGTCTTTAGTTCACAGTATGATGTGAACGTAGAGAGCATCTTCCTGGTATTACTGTCTGTATATAATGTATGACAGAGACATCATGGTGATCAGCTAGTATTCATCATGAAAGTGACAAGTTTAATTCCTCACCGTTAAGATCAGTATCCATGCCATGTCTAACATCCCTTTCACTTCAAGCCTTCGTCATCTCAACTGTGAGGTCTGTTTGTCCAGTTTTACCTGTCCAAGCAAAAGTTGAAATTAGAAAACATCTTCCTGGTAGCTGCCTGTAAAATGTCCAAAGAGACAACATGGTGTTTAGCTAGTATGTCATGTCTATCATCCTAGCCCCCTTACTGTCTGAAGTTCACATCTCAACTGTGAGGAGTGTTTGTCTAGTTTGCCCCTGTCCAAACAAGACGTAAAAGTATTGGACATCTTCCTGGTATCACTGCCTCCAGAATGTCTGACAAAGACAATGTGGTCATCAGCTAGTATCCATCATGAAAGTGACAAGTTTAATTACTCACCGTTAAGATCAGTATCCATGTCATCTGTAACATCCGATCACTCCAGTGTCTGAAGTCCAGAGTTTGCCCTGTCCAAGCAAGAGGTTAAAGTGGAAGATGTCTTCCTGGTAGATGTCTGTAAAATGTTTGAAAGAAAAAAAAAGACTAGCTCAAATTCACTGTCAAGAAATGTTCACTGAAAATCTGTGAAAGGTTTAGTTTAATTATTGGTCCTTAATTATTTTGAGAAAAATACAATACATCAGAACAAGTCATGAAAGACATAACCAATGCCACTATGATAGTTTAAGGATCTGTATAGATCAATGAACTGCAGTCAAATATCAGACTTATCAACATGGGAAAACAACTTTACTATAAAGATAAAAACACAGCCAAATAGTAATGGTGGCTCAAACAAAATGACAAAACTACTCCCATTATTTCTTTCTACCTGATCGCCGAGTCATCAGAATGTGGACCGTTTGAATCCTGGCTGTGACCATAGTACTTGTGTCCTTGAAGCAAGATACTGAACATAATTGTTTCTCTTCACCCAGGAATATAAACGGCTACCAGGAGGTTAGAGGTTGTTATTGTTTGAAAAAGCTTCTGAAGCTCTATGGTAGCTCTATGGTTGCTGTATAATCCCCAGGGAGCTGAGAAAGTTTGAGGATTAAGTAAGATGCACTCCTTAGCTGGGATCTCACAAATTTGTACTCGTTCTTATGAAGTATTAAGGAAATAATTCATTTATTCCTTTTTAACAGTCCTTTAGTTATAACTTTCTACAGAGATATTAACTGATCACAAAGTTGTGTCTCTGTGGACATTTTGAAGTCGACGAACATCTAATTACTCCAGTTTCTTTAGTTCACAGCAAATTAGAGACCATCTTCCCAATATTACTGTCTGTATATAATGTCTAACAGAGACAGCATAGTGATCAGCTAGTATCCATCATGAAAGTGACAAGTTTAATTACTCACCGTTAAGATCAGTATCCATGCCATGTCTAACATCACTCAAAGCCTTCGTCATGTCAACTGTGAGGACTGTTTGTCCAGTTTCAAGCAAGAGGTGAAAGTAGAAGACATCCTCCTGGTAGCTGCCTGTAAAATGTCCAAAGAGACAACATGGTGTTTAGCTAGTATGTCATGTCTATCATCCTAGGCCCCTTACTGTCTGAAGTTCACATCTCAACATGTGAGGAGTGTTTGTCTAGTTTGCTCCTGTCCAAACAAGACGTAAAAGTATTAGACATCTTCCTGGTATCACTGCCTGCAGAATGTCTTAGAGACAATGTGGTGATCAGCTATTATCCATCATGAAAGTGACAAGTTTAATTACTCACCGTTAAGATCAGTATCCGTGTCAAGTCTAACATCCTGGTCACTCCAGTGTCTGAAGTCCAGAGTTTGCCCTGTCCAAGCAAGAGGTGAAAGTGGAAGATGTCTTCCTGGTAGATGCCTGTAAAATGTCTGAAAGAAGAAAAAAAGACTAGCTCAAATTCACTGTCAAGAAATGTTTACTGAAAATCTATCTGTGAAAGGTTTAGTTTAATTATTGGTCCTTAATTATTTTGAGAAAAGTACAATACATAAGAACAAGTCATGAAAGACATAACCAATGCCACTATGATAGTTTAAGGATCTGTAGATCAATGAACTGCAGTCAAATATCAGACTTATCAACATGGGAAAATAACTTTATTATAAAGATAAGAACACAGCCAAATAATAATGGTGGCTCAAACAAAATGACAAAACCACTCCCATTATTTCTTTCTCCCTGATCGCCGAGTCATCAGAATGTGGGTTCAAATCCTGGCTGTGACCATAGTACTTGTTTCCTTGAGCAAGACACTGAATACTGAACATAATTATTTCTCTTCACTCAGGAATATCAACAGCTACTAGGAGGGTAGAGGTTAATTGATAATGTTTGAAAAAGCTTCTGAAGCGCTATGGTTGGTCAGAGCTGTATAATTCCCAGGGAGCTGAGAAAGTTTGAGGATTAAGTAAGATGCATTCCTTAGCTGGGACCTCACTAATTTGTACTCATTCTTTTGAAGTATTAAGAAAATAATTCATTTATTCCCTTTTTAACAGCCTCTCGGTTATAACTGTTTCTATAGAGATACTAACTGATCACAAAGTCGTCTCTGTGGACATTTTTAATTCAACGGACATCTCAAGTGTCTTTAGTTCAACGCATGAGGTAAAAGTAGAAAGCATCTTCCTGGTAACTGCCTGTATATAATGTCTGACAGAGACAGAATGGTGATCAGTAAGTAACAAGTTTAATTACTCACCGTTAAGATCAGTATCCATGTCATGTCTAACATCCCATCACTCAGAGGTCATCTCAACTGAGGTTATTGTTTGTCCAGTTTGCCCCGTCCAAGCAAGAGGTGAAACTAGAAGACATTTTCCTGGTAGCTGCCTGTAAAATATCCAAAGAGACAACATGATGTCCAGCTAGAATCCATGTCATATTTGAATGGTACTGTAAGGGGGGTTTGGGTCCGTGGGGAGGGGGGCGGGGGGTCCAAAGCGGTATGCACACAGGTTCCGTGATCTCTCCGCCAAAACATTGACGATTTATTTGTGACCTATAACCTGCACAAATGATCTGATGAAGATTGTGCAGGCGGTAAGGAATATAAAAAAAATACATTAGAACCAGTCACATGGGATGTATCAATGGCACTGCATATGCGGCCTCGTAGAAAACTACATGAGGAAACGGAGAAAACTTTTATTTGTGTAACAGTTGAATAGAAGAACTGAGCCGATGTTATGTTACGTAGAAATCCACAGAAAAAACTCGATGAACAAAATCCGCTGGATAATGTTGATAGTCAATTGTTTTTAAACCAAAAATTGCAGCTGGAGAACCCAAGTCCAATATGAATTATCCTTCACAAATTGAAAAGGAAAATAATATTGTCTTTGGTGGAGATTTGTCCACGCACAAATTCTAACGATGATTTACCGGATACAAATCATCGAAAACGCCACCGATGCTTGCGTCTGGAACACTAGCTTCGAAAATTGCAGCCGCAAAATATCAAAAATCGTCAGCTGCCGAAATAAACAACTGAAGCGACGTCTTTTTAATTGATAGTCCACAAGCCAAAGCGATTTATCCAGCTGCAGAAGAACTGAGGCGGAATTTTTATATCACCTTCGTCACACCAAAATATTCTAGCATCTTCATTAATCCAGTGACTGTGACAAAGTGGAAGATAAATTCATTAAGCCCGCCTAACCTAAAGTTTAATGACGCTTAGATCAGCAAATTAATTGGTTAAGCCTTAAAAGAATTTGCATACCAGCACAACCTGCCTAACAACCAGTAAACAAATAGCCCAAGGTCAGCCGATTGTTTTGGCATACAGCCAACTACCAGGGGCCAATAATAAAAGACAAGTGATGCAACACTTCCCACAAGTGAGGGCGCAATATCAGAAATGTGGGTTCGAATCCTGGCTGTGACCATATATAGTACTTGTGTCCTTGAAGCAAGACACTGAATACTGAACATAATTGTTTCTCTTCACCCAGGAGTAAAATTAGGTACCAGGAGGGTAAGCTCGGGCTGTACCCCCAGAGTTGAGAAAGTTTGAAGATTGAGTAAGATACACTCCCTAGCTGGGACCTCACAAATTTGTACTCATTCTTGTGGTATTAAGAAAAAAGTACTCTTTCAAATAAATTTATTTCCTTTTTAACAGTCCCTCACTATTCAATTGAGAATTTCACATGGTGTCGCCGTAAATAGTCTTTACTTAACAGTCCCTCAGAACTATTTCTATAGGGATACTAACTGATCACATTTATCTCTGTGGACATTTAGAAGAAAACTAACATCTAATTACTCCAGTGTCTTTAGTTCACAGCATGATGTGAAAGTAGAGAGCATCTTCCTGGTATTACTGTCTGTATATAATATCTGACAGAGACATCATGGTGATCAGCTAGTATTCATCATGAAAGTGACAAGTTTAATTCCTCACCGTTAAGATCAGTATCCATGCCATGTCTAACATCCCATCACTCAAAGCCTTCATCATCTTAACTGTGAGGACTATTTGTCCAGTTTTACCTGTCCAAGCAAGAGGTGAAAGTAGAAGACATCTTCCTAGTAGCTGCCTGTAAAATGTCCAAGGAGACAACATGGTGTTTAGCTAGTATGTCATGTCTATCATCCTAGCCCCTTACTGTCTGAAGTTCACATCTCAACTGTGAGGAGTGTTTGTCTAGTTTGCCCCTGTCCAAACAAGACGTAAAAGTATTAGACATCTTCCTGGTATCACTGCCTCCAGAATGTCTGACAGAGACAATGTGGTCATCAGCTGGTATCCATCATGAAAGTGACAAGTTTAATTACTCACCGTTAAGATCAGTATCCATGTCATCTGTAACATCCGATCACTCCAGTGTCTGAAGTCCAGAGTTTGCCCTGTCCAAGCAAGAGGTGAAAGTGGAACATGTCTTCCTGGTAGATGTCTGTAAAATAACTGAAAGAACAAAAGACTTTAGCTCAAATTCACTGTCAAGAAATGTTCACTGAAAATCTATATGTGAAAGGTTTAGTTTAATTATTGGTCCTTAATTATTTTGAGAAAAATACAATACATAAGCACAAAGTCATGAAAGACAAAAGCAATGCCACTATGATAGTTTAAGGATCTGTATAGATCAATGAACTGCAGTCAAATATCAGACTTATCAACATGGGAAAACAACTTTATTATAAAGATAAGAACACAGCCAAATAGTAATGGTGGCTCAAACAAAATGACAAAACGACTCCCATTATTTCTTTCTACCTGATGGCCGAGTCATCAGAATGTGGGTTTGAATCCTGGCTGTGACCATAGTACTTGTGTCCTTGAAGCAAGACACTGAATACTGAACATAATTGTTTCTCTTCACCCAGGAATATAAACGGCTACCAGGAGGTTAGAGGTTGTTATTGTTTGAAAAGCTTCTGAAGCTCTATGGTAGCTCTATGGTTGCTGTATACTCCCCAGGGAGCTGAGAAAGTTTGAGGATTAAGTAAGATGCACTCCTTAGCTGGGATCTCACAAATTTGTACTCGTTCTTATGAAGTATTAAGGAAATAATTCATTTATTCCTTTTTAACAGTCCTTTCGTTATAACTTTCTACAGAGATACTAACTGATCACAAAGTTGTCTCTCTGTGGACATTTTGAAGTCGACGAACATCTAATTACTCCAGTTTCTTTAGTTCACAGCAAATTAGAGACCATCTTCCCAATATTACTGTCTGTATATAATGTCTAACAGAGACAGCATAGTGATCAGCTAGTATCCATCATGAAAGTGACAAGTTTAATTACTCACCATTAAGATCAGTATCCATGCCATGTCTCCCATCACTCAAAGCCTTCGTCATGTCAACTGTGAGGACTGTTTGTCCAGTTTTACGTGTCCAAGCAAGAGGTGAAAGTGGAAGACATCTTCCTGGTAGCTGCCTGTAAAATGTCCAAAGAGACAACATGGTGTTTAGCTAGTATGTTATGTCTATCGTCCTAGCCCCCTTACTGTCTGAAGTTCACATCTCAACTGTGAGGAGTGTTTGTCTAGTTTGCTCCTGTCCAAGCAAGACATGAAAGAATTAGACATCTTCCTGGTATTACTGCCTGTAGAATGTCTGACAGAGACAATGTGGTCATCAGCTAGTATCAGTGGCGGATTTAGGGGGCTGCGCAACGGGCACGCGCCTCCCCCTTATTTTTGCCAAAAAAATAAAATAAATAAATACCTTGTATAGGGCCTCGCGCTACGCATTCGCATTTGTCAACTTTAAAATAAGCCCTCAAAGTTTGCGCCCCCCTTTTCTTAAAATCCTGGATCCGCCCCTGAGTATCCATCATGAAAGTGACAAGTTTAATTACTCACCATTAAGATCAATATCCATGTCATGTCTAACATCCGATCACTCCAGTGTCTGAAGTTCAGAGGTCATCTCAACTGTGAGGACTGTCTGCCGAGTTTGCCCTGTCCAAGCAAGAGGTGAAAGTGGAAGATGTTATCCTGGTAGATGTCTGTAAAATGTCTGAAAGAAGAAAAAAAGACTTTAGTTCAAATTCACTGTCAAGAAATGTTTACTGAAAATCTATCTGTGAAAGGTTTAGTTTAATTATTGGTCCTTAATTATTTTGAGTAAAGTACAATACATAAGAACAAGTCATGAAAGACATAACCAATGCCACTATGACAGTTTAAGGATCTGTATAGATCAATGAACTGCAGTCAAATATCAGACTTATCAACATGGGAAAACAATTTTATTATAAAGATAAGAACACAGCCAAATAGTAATGGTGGCTCAAACAAAATGACAAAATGACTCCCATTATTTCTTTCTACCTGATTGCCGAGTCATCAGAAATGTGGGTTCAAATCATGGCTGTGACCATATATAGTACTTGTGTCCTTGAGCAAGACACTGAATACTGAACATAATTGTTTCTCTTCACCCAGGAATATAAACGGCTACCAGGAGGATAGAGGTTAATTCAGTGTCGTGGCCGAGCGGTCCAGCTTACCGGACTCAAGTTCTGGTGTTAGCAGCAGAATGTGGGTTCGAATCCCGGCCGTGACACTTGTGTCCTTGAGCAAGACACTTAACCATAATTGCTTCTCTCCACCCAGGGGTTAAATGGGTACCTGTGAGGGCAGAGTTGGTTGATTAGCCCTATATGCGCTGTAATGGCAGCAATTGAGCTGTATACTCCCAGGGAGCTGAGATGGTTTCAGGAATGATTTATGTGCCTTATGAGCAAGGGTAATAATATAATGCGCCTTGAGCACCACTCAGTTGGTGGATACGTGCGCTATATAAGTCCACACATTATTATTATTATAATGTTTGAAAAAGCTTCTGAAGCGCTATGGTTGCTCAGAGCTGTATACTCCCCAGGGAGCTGAGAAAGTTTGAGGATTAAGTAAGATGCATTCCTTAGCTGGGATCTCACAAATTTGTACTCATTCTTATGAAGTATTAAGGAAATAATAAATTTATTCCCTTTTTAAAAATCCCTCGGTTATAACTGTTTCTATAGAGATACTAACTGATCACAAAGTCGTCTCTCTGTGGACATTTTTAAGTCAACGGACATCTAAAGTGTCTTTAGTTCAAAGCATGAGGTAAAATTAGAAAGCATCTTCCTGGTAACTGCCTGTATATAATGTCTGACAGAGACAGCATGGTGATCAGTAAGTAACAAGTTTAATTACTCACCGTTAAGATCAGTATCCATGTCATGTCTAACATCCCATCACTCAGAGGTCATCTCAACTGTGGTTATTGTTTGTCCAGTTTGCCCCGTCCAAGCAAGACGTGAAACTAGAAGACATCTTCCTTGTAGCTGCCTGTAAAATATCCAAAGAGACAACATAATGTCCATCTAGAATCCATGTCATATTTGAATGGTACAATTACATGGAATTCTACTATGGATGATTTATATACTCACTGTGTTGTTCAAGCTAGTATCCATATCATGTCTATTGTCTAACATCCCATCATTTATCATAGGTCATCTCAACTATGAAGACTGTCCAGCTTGCCCCATCCAAACAAGAGGTGAAAGTATAGAAGACATCTTCCTGGTAAATTTAACATGTAAATTATCTGAAAGAGAATAAGACATTAGCTCAAGTTCACTGTCAAGAAATGTCCAATGTCTGTGAAAGGTGTAGTTGAATTATTGAGCAAAGTACAAACGTATTTTTTCTACACTTCACTTTTATCCCATCATAATGGTGACTTCTGGAAACTGTTCTAAAACAAACTATGAGCTCTTCTGCAAGAAACATTTTCTACAAAAATGTTTTATCTATCATCACCAAAATGTACACTTTTTGAAAATAAATTAGGTTATTTTAAATGTTGTACTTAATTACTATATCAACATATAATATAGAAGGGAAACTGACAAGGTTCATAAATACAATACACATATTGGTTTTTTTTGGGGGGTGGAGTATGGTGATATACAGGATGTGAACAAGGACTTTAAGATTTCATCAGCACTCCACCAGCTGAGCTTCAAAACGGGTCTATGAAATAAACCCGTTTTAACAGTGTAAAACAATAAAGTATGCCTATTGGAGAATATATTTTCCCTTTGTCCATTTTTTCTGCGTCCCTTTGTACAATTAAAAAATTTATTTCTAAATTTAGGGGGTGCCACATACACTCCTCCGATTCCTTGACAAAATCTGTGCCGTATAGCTGGGAGATGTTGCGTAGCCATAGTTCAGAAAATGACATTCTCCTTAGTTATCCACATGAACGGAGTCAAGTACGATTGGGTGATTGTGCTTTTCAATATTCTGCTCTGGCTCTTTGGAATAGTTTGCCTGTTTTTGTTAGAAATGCTAGTACTGTAATTAAATTTAAAAGTCTGTTAAAGACACTTTTTAATGTAGCTTTTAATGGTTGAAATTGTAATTGTTTTATCATTTTCTGTTAGTATTTTTCCTAGGTCATTTGTAATTTTTATAACTTTTATCATTACATAATCCTTTTAATTGTGATGCGCATCTGAACATTTCTGTATGGAACTTGCGCAATATAAATGTATTATTATGTTAGCACTAGCCTGTGTTTATGTGCCACTCTGTGTCATGCTTTACTACTGACATTTCACGAAGTTTTAATGTCAACAGCCTTTCTTTTTTGGGTTCTAAATACATGTACCGTAACGTATTTCACCAATAACCCTTGCGGTTGTTCGTTGGTATGTTCCGATTCAATGGAGGCATGCATTGTGTTTCATGGTACCGCCCACAGCATGGCTGGGCTGGTGGTGATCGCTGCTGAGAGTACATGTTTATTACATAAGTCATGTGTACACACATTGCTAGCAGTTCTTGACTGTTTTATTCCCTAGTGGCAACAATGATGGCCAACAATAATGGGTTAACAAGGCATGCTAGCAAATGATGAAAACCTTTGTTTGCTTTGTTCTCTCAGGGAATCTAGTTGGAAGTGATTGTATATTACAGACAACCTAGCGTAAGGCTCCTTGCCCAGGTGTACGTCATGAACGTCACGAACAAGGCCATCTCGCGTCATGCATAATTTTTTTTTTAAATTAAAATTAAATAATCCACTCAAAACACGAAACAAAATTAAATTTTTTATTTTTATTATTCTTATCAACTGATAAAATAATAACAAATACATTAAGACAAAAACACTTCATAGACCCTTTAATTCCAAAGTATCTTAGTTCTGGTTATACAGCATGTATTATTAGGTTGTACATAGAACAGCATCAAAATGTGTGCTATTTGACAAAGACGAACTACAAGTAGACAGCAACTGAGATGATCAGTGATCGGCTGGCAATTATCACCCTCAATTTGTGCTGGTTGACCATCATCATCATTCAATGCTGAATGGCATATCTCAAGGTAGAATTCAGCTCTGTACAGATTTAGCCAAATTGAAGAATCCACAGCAGGTAAATCAACAGGTGGCTCCTCAGAAATCTCCAGCATGGTGTAGGAGTTAAATAGAGACCTTCAAATTGCAGTCATGTGTGCTTGCTTGATATACCAGACTAGATGTAGAGTAGAATGACATGTACAACAGAGGGGCGAACATGTTAGGGTTGTCAGTAGCAACAGGGGAAAGCTTAATAAGATTCCTGTTGGTAATAAATGCAAAGCTGACCCTGGTAGAACCATCTGAAGAAGGGGCGGATCCAGGATTGCTGAAAAAGGGGAGGGACACAGACAAACAACAGAGCACACATGGTACATCATTATGACACAGAATAATGACACAGAATATAGTGCAAGTAAACATCTGTTCATTTTCTACGTAATATAACTAATTTATTTACAAATATTAACAGAGTTACAAACACTTGTTCATCTGTACTTTATACAAATTCTTTATTTTAACTTAATTTCATGAATACAAAAACTTATGAAAACTTTTAAAATTACAGACAAAATAAAGGACGAACAAACAACTGATCATAGGCCTATGGTACTTAATATAAAATTCTTTATTTTTAAAACATACATGCATTTTTACAGCAAGATTTCAAAATATATGAACATTATCACTAAGAATATGGTAACAGAATTAAGGGCAAGGAAACATCCTTTATTTTGTACTTTTATTTACAGAGATACAGAAATGATTTCATCTACTTTAATCTTATTTGAATTATAAAAGAAAGATGCACACACAGATACTTTGATATAGTGTTTTATTGTTTCAAATAACTGATGTAACCACGTTCCTTTCTCTATGATGTAACCATGCATGAGGGTGATATCAAACTTCTACTGAGGATGACTCCAAATCTTTCCTAACTATGACACAAGAGCAGTCTAATTCCACAAATAAACCAAAAAGTAATGAACAAAACATACAGAGGTTCCTAAATGTTACAAAAGGTCTAAGACAACTTTAACAGAAGACTGAATGGACAAACTAAGCAAGGACCACAAATAAAAAATTAATTTGGATTTACTTAACACACATGTATGTAATTAATACAAATCAACAATTTAACTATACATCATACAAAAATGGAATATGATTGGGAAAAAACTAATTTAATTAAATTTAATTTTTAAGTGAAAGTTGGTCAGTGAGGGAGGTATGTACCGCCCAGTGAGAGACTAGGCTGGGGTTAGTAGCTAGAAAGTGTTACTGGTGACTGAAGTCAGTGAACAGTCGTCAAAGCGAGGCCATGACAAGAGCAGCTGATGATGTGGTCGACATCATGGCCACGAACAAGCATCCAGCCAGCAGGCTAAGTGAGAGACTATAGGCTGGGGTTAGCAGCTGTAGTGTTACTGGTCCAGTCCAGGGTGATCAGCAGTCAAAGCGAGGTCATGAAGAGAGCAATGATGCCAACATCATGGCCAGGAACAAGCAACCAGCCAGCAGGCTAAGTGGGAAACTCTAGGCTGGGGTTATAGTAGCTGTAGTGTTACTGGTCCAGTCCAGGGTGAACAGCAGTCAAAGCGAGGTCATGACGAGAGCAATGATGCCAACATCATGGACAGGAACAAGCAACCAGCCAGCAGGCTAAGTGAGAGACTCTAGGCTGGGGTTATAGTAGCTGTAGTGTTACTGGTCCAGTCCAGGGTGAACAGCAGTCAAAGCGAGGTCATGATGAGAGCAGCTGATGATGTGGTCGACATCATTGCCAGGAACAATCAACCAGCCAGCAGGCTAAGTGAAACCTAGGCTGGGGTTATACATGTAGTAGCTGTAGTATTACTGGTCCAGTCCAAGGTGAACAGGAGTCAAAAGGAGTCATGAAGAGCATTGATACCAACATCATGGCCAGGATTCCCAGGAACTATGTAACCAGCCCAAGGCATTGGTGTTTGGGGCATGGTGTTCGGGTGTGGTATTTGAGCAATCAGGAAGGAGCCTTTCATTAAATGGTGGATAGCCGAGTATGGCACATGTTGTGTTCACTTTATGAAGCAAAATGGGCGTGGTTGTGGGCGTGCAATAACTCTGTATCACTCTCCGTCCTGATAACTGCATGAAAGTCCTGAAGAAGCCAGCCTTCAATGCTGGTGGGCACAGAGTACATGTAACTGCACATCTTCCAATACATATCCAAGGCTTGAAACCAAAGTATAGATACTGTTGAGTGGTAATGTCCAGTCCTTTTGAACGATCAATTATTGCCAAGGTATTGTAATGTCCATCTGGCACGAGGTTGGAGCAACAAAATACATTACATATCTGCATCATTATCAACATCAATCTATTCAAGTGACTGATTATGTGTAAGAATATATATAGTTGAACACGTTATAAAATAAGTGATTGTAATTACTGCGCTTGGCAAGGGATGCGATGCAAATTAAGGGTTACATACAAATAAATGAATAACTGAAATAAATGAAAAACTTGTGACAATCAACTTCATCTCTGAAGAAATTGTAAATGTTGTCTGGGATCACTTTATTTGAGACGTTTATCCAATATCATCATAAAGAAATAAAGAAAACAGAGGTACATAATATCAACTGTTGATTTAATCCAATATATTATTATAATAAACTTTCTTTTTAAAATCATGAATACTAGGCCCGGGCGATTAGTTCAATTATTCACATATAGCAATTGCTAATCGTAATCCTAATGGCTGGTTTTAAACTATTTGATAAATTGTGACAGCACGAATACCACTAAACTATTTGTGGGTAATGAACTATTCACTGGTAATTCGCCGTGTCTGCACACAGATTAGATGAGATGCAATAATTCATATAAATACACTGTACATACATTTCATCCACAGCTGATCAGGTGTAAATATAAAAATGTGTGGTTCAGCTGGTAAAAGCTTTAGAGATGAATGGATATCCTGAACAAATTCAGAAACACTGTTACATGTACCAGTCATCAAATAATCAAGTTCTATCTGGTAAAAATCCTATCGTTCAAGCAATTAACTACTAAGTTAATACTTTACCACACAAATTAAAAATGCAAACAATAAGTTTAAGTAGTGAGATAGAATGGAATTTTCCCCAAAGAGAATTAAGACCTCTGGATGCAGTATAGCAACTGTGGGGCTTTTGGACATGGAACATATTTTTATTGAACAAAGTCATGTACGTGTGGTGGTTTGGAGCTTCAGAAATGTACTTGAAAGTGTACTTAAAAGCATATAAATATCACAGTAATAAAGTTGGATTGTACTTGATATCAATATTTATTTGTTAAATATTGTTTGGAGGTATAAACAATGTTTACTCTTCATGTAATTGTGCGAGTGAGTTTTTCAGGGTGTTTCGGCTGGCTGGGTGTACCCGACCACGCGGCGTTATAGCTTGGTGTCATGGTGCTATGGCCCACTGATACATCCAGGTACAATGCAAAGACATGCAAACGGTGAGCAATGGCTGTTCAGGTTGTATCTTGGGTTTGTTTTTTTCCCCGTTTATTTCTTAAATTTTGTGGTTAAATTTACAAACAAACTTGAGACAACAATTTCTAAAAACATTTTGTGTATCCGTCTTTTATTATACATTGTAAACACACAGCGAACGTTAACCCTAACTCCCGAGACAACAAAGCCAGTTGGAGGATTTTGAAGGATTTTTATTGTTTTAATACAATGCCTAGGGTTAATATTAAGGCCTATCTGTTCGACACATCGTAAACACACAGTGAACGATAATATTAAGGCCTATCTGTTCGACACATCGTAAACACACAGTGAACGTTAATATTAAGGCCTATCTGTTCAACATATCGTAAACACACAGCGAACATTAATATTAAGGCCTATCTGTTCAACATATCGTAAGCACACAGCGAATGTTAATATTAAGGCCTATCTGTTCAACACATCGTAAGCACACAGCGAACATTAATATTAAGGCCTATCTGTTCAACACATCGTAAACACACAGCGAACATTAATATTAAGGCCTATCTGTTCAACATATCGTAAGCACACAGCGAATATTAAGGCCTATCTGTTCGACACATCGTAAGCACACAGCGAACGTTAATATTAAGGCCTATCTGTTCGACACATCGTAAGCACACAGCGAACGTTAATATTAAGGCCTATCTGTTCGACACATCGTAAACACACAGCGAACGTTAATATTAAGGCCTAGGCCTATATGTTCAACACATCATAAACACACAGCTAACGTTAATATTAAGGCTTATCCATTAGACACATCGTAAGCACACAGCGAACGTTAATATTAGGGCTTATCTGTTTGATGCAAAAAGTTCATTCAACTATTCGAATAGTTGCTGATGATTAATCGAGTAGCATTTTTTCACTGATCACCCAGGTCTAATGAATACAAAGTTACATGTAAGAATTGCAGTCAAAACTTTCTCCTGTACCAATCTTGCCTGTCAATCAAACTTAGGCTTGGGCAGTTCAACAATGTCAGTTAAAAAAACAAAAACAGTTCCGAGTCGGAACCTGTTCCAAGAGATTCAAAGAAAACAAAGATTAAACAAATAACAAAACATACACTCTATTCAATCTTTGTTGAGCCTTGATGAGTTTCAAGTTTCAACCGCAAATGCAGTAATGATCATGATGTTGTAAAATTTATTATGTTTCAGACAAATACATTATGGTTTACCTTCGCAAGTTCGCTTGCAGTTTAGAATTACATTTTGCTCTGGAAATCGGGTATTTGAAGCTCTCAGCTCCAGAAGCGACACTTGTGTGTACCCAATTCTAGTTAGAGGCACAGTTCCCATTCTTAATTTGGCTTCGGGGAGAATTGGGTACACGTCGGAACCGCCCAAGCCTAACTCGAACTACATGTATATCAGCCAATTGCTTGGCTTTTATGCAGAGTTTGCATAACTAAGTTTTCAGCAGCACTATCAAAATTTGTTTCAAAAAATTAAACACCTTCAATAACAAGGGGAGAGGGCTGAAAAATTTTAAAGGACAGGGATTTCAACCCTAGTCAAACTAGGCAAACAGACAATTTGGCAAATAAAAGAACCCACATCACTTACCTGCATACACCGTTTGGACAAGGGCTGCATCTCTAAGAAGCAGGCAGAGACTAACTGCAGATAGAAACATCTCAGAGAGGAGGTCAGTAACATGATGAGGCAAGAAGCAGCTGGAAACTAGTTGAAGAGATGAGGGGAAGCTAGAGGGATGAACGAAAGAGGAACAGTTATAAAAGAATAATGTACAGCAATTGTCTGTCAATGTTAAAAGTAATCAACCGACTTCCTCTCACATTGACGGATCCAAGGAGCGAGTAAAGGGGGCATGTACCTCCTTTGTTTATCATAAGTTTTTTAATGCCTCCATTTTTGGCAGTGTGCCTACCTGGCTTTGCCATGCGCCTACCTGGCTTTGCCATGCGCCTACCTGGCTTTTTTGAGATCCTGGATCCATCCATGGCATTTAAAGAGTATAATTGATCAGATTTACTCATAGAAAAGTTGTGACAATGGGGCTTGCCCAAAATGGTATGCTTTAGTCTACCTGGCTGGTTGTAAACAAAAATAACACTGCATAGTTGGCCATGAAATGGTGTAAAAATGTTTCATTATTAATACCTTTGCCTTTTAACCAGTTTCAGATTTAAAGGTATAACCAACGACTCCACTGTAGAACAGCCAAGTTTAAAAAATGTGGACAAATCAACTGATCTACTATGTGATCTAGAACTAGGAAAATGTTTGCCACTGTTATTTTGGCTGTCTCCAACACTTTCAAAACAAAATATTGATTAATTTAGTCAGATTTGGAATTTGAAAAAATCCACTGAACAGCAGGTGATCATCAGCGATGTGTTTTTGAGATGCCATTTTTTAAAAACAATATCAACTATTGGAAGATGAGCAATATCCTATTATTTTATGGACAAAATTAATACATATTTGAACGTGTCATAACTAAACAATATTGAGGGCGCCCTTCCTTATTTGGGCGCTGCCATGGACTAGGAGCCAATATGAGCCAATTACAACATATGCTCATGAAGCATACTTGGCAATCATCATTTATAATTAAAACTTAAATTAATATATGAAATTTAAATTTATATCCATAATCAAAATAATGCTCGACTAAAAATCAAAAATTCTTTTCAGGTACTGTAAAACTGGTAATTTTCGCACTCTCAGCCACCCTACCGACACATTCGCGGGTTGTTGCTTTCGCGCACGGTAAATATTTGACTTGTAGTACAATGCACATGATGTGGTTGACACGTATTTACCACTTCAAAAGGTGACATAATTATAGTGCGAAGTCGTGCACCGGTAGCCTATATGCAATAATGCTTATATACATGTATGTACATGTATGTAGGTACGCCTTCATTACAGGGCTGGGGTGAGGTAAACAAAGAAAATATTAGTAACTTTATTAGAAAATATTAGTAATATTAGTAATCCACAGGCGGGTAATAAATTCGCGTGTTTTTAAATTCGCGCTGTCTAATCGTTACGCGAAAAGCGCGAAAATAAATGTTGTGCGAAAATTACCAGTTTTACAGTAATCAAAATCTAAAATAAAATTCAAGACTCAATTGCATAATTAAAATAATTAAAATAATTGTGTTAATAATCATAATTTAAACATTTTAAATTAAAGTCAAGAAGACTCAATTAAAAATGCAATCTGTTGAAAAGTCCAGTCATCCAATCATATCTATCAATATTGGTCACATGACCTGAATCAAGCCAAAAGAGCCAATGGGCACATGTGATTACATATGCTAATAAGCCTGGCATCACTCTTAAAAAGCATTTAAATCGGCATTTAAAAATCACTAACATCACTGATTTTTACTTTAAAAAAATGAAAAAAACTTCAAAGTAATGATTATAAAACTTTAAAATGATGACATTCATTGAATATTTATCATTGTAACAAAGATTTCATGAAAAATAATGCTGCTAATCGAAGCCTAGTCAAGCCTGTCTCTTGCCCAGTTTACCAAACTTTCCATCATGGAGCATGAAAATAAAAATTCTGTCCAATTTTGGTGGGTAATTTTCAGCACTTGGGGGTTATCCTATCACCTTCAAACTTTACCAATAAACTAGACAATATAAATATTAAAAGGTTCAATATGAAAAAAATATGACTTTATTGGACCTCTGGTTTCACTCACGAAGTAAACAATGGTATCACATTTTCTAGAAATAAACTCAATGACACCCTTCACTGACTTTTCATTAACCTTTTATTGACCTGAAAACAAATATTGAACAATCAAAACGTCTGTTATAAAAGAGTTTTGTAGAGCACCCAGTTGCCAATCAGAGAATTTACACGAACACAATTGACAACAAAATAGCTTGTGACGTCACGGATCGCGTCTTGCCTAATCAAAATGGCTGCCATTTTGATAATTGAATGTAAAATTCTAAAGTTCTTACCATTGCATTGGCGTTAGCCTAACCTAAGTTGTGTATTTTCTTTCCAACTCCAAAATTCCTTTTTAGAACTATATTCTCACTCGATCCACCGGATATTCTTTTGAAGAGGCACTTCATGCTTGAAGGAAACGTGACGCCTAGTCACTGCAATTGAACGTCTTACATGTGGACCAGGTGGATAATAATTGATAATAATTGAATGTAAAATTCTAAAGTTCTTACCATTGCATTGGCATTAGCCTAACCTAAGTTGTGTATTTTCTTTCCAACTCCAAAATTCCTTTTTAGAACTATATTCTCACTCGATCTACACCGGATATTCTTTTGAAGAGGCACTTCATGCTTGAAGGAAACGCGACGCTGAGTCACTGCAATTGAATGTCTTACATGTGGACCAGGTGGATAATACTTCTTTTGAAATGACCGTCCAGGCCAACGATTACAAAAACCTGGTGTACAACCTCGTCCCCGGGGCTTTCAAGCAGTTTCTGTATACCTCACTGCTCTCTCATCCTAGTTTTGGTTCAAGACTATGTCTCTGTGTTTTTCATACACAATCCATCGACGTAAGATAATTTCCTTTTATAAACATATCTTGCCCAATGAATTACCGCACATTAACACCCTCCTATAGGTTTAACAATCAAAGACACTCAAAATTTGTATGTCACTCCCAACCCATTGACTTTGTGCAGTGCACTCAAATAAATGCAAGGACATGTGGCTCTGGTAGGAGGTCAAACCAAAACCACTCGACTGTAACTTATGCAGTACATACACAGCTCTGTGTGACTCTGCATATAACTTGTAAGACATACACAAGTGTGTTTGACTTTGCCACTATCTCCAGCACTCTTATACACATGTGTGAACAATTGGCAATGCAACCAAAAATACTCAAGTGACTGTCTGTGGGTGCGGTGCTTACTGGGCCAAATTTCAGCCTGGGCATAGGAAGGTTAATGGTTTTATATGTACCCGCCACATTATTGTCCTAATACATACATAATTATGCAAAGCGTCATGACCCGACCCGTAACGACAATGTTTTATTCATACGATCCCCATTCATACAAATGTTGTGCATGATAGATGACCTTGTTTTCCACTATACCCGGCCCTAGGGTGCACCGGCACACCCCACTTAATAACTCATAGCAACCGATCCTAAATACAAAATATTCAAAAATCATGACAAAATACTTAGAAATCTAAAAAATTTTAAAACTAAAAAACAAAATATAGATTGATGTCTAACCTTTTAGTTTATTCTCAATTTAATGTGGATAGTCCATAGTTATATATAACTATGTGGTAGGTGGTAGGAGATGTTTTGGTGATGTTTTGGTCCCACTTTGGTCCCACCCTGGCCCACTCTGCACTGTGAGCAGCTCACCATTACCATAAGGCCTTTTCACACTGTCCATAATCTCGGGGTCGGAACCAGTTCCAACCCAGAGATTTTTTTTTTCCCAACCCTTTTCCCACTTCTAAAATTTCAACCCTGTTCCGATCCGGGTAGCATGCTATAGCCGGATCGAAATTAACCCTGGCAGGGACCAGGGTTGAAAATCTCAATCCGGATTGAAATTGCATTTTTCGGCGTGAACCATGTCGAAAATGATAGTGTGAACCGCCCCGAGTTGAGCTCACTTACCGCCGATCCGTGTTGAGTTGTGTGGTGCGAAATTCTACGAAAATCTGACACGGGTACAAAGGTCAATAAACAATCAGCTGTGAGGCGGCGCAGGCGCACTGCGTACATGTACATGTCATGCATGTACAATGTACATGTTAGGCTTAGGCGGTTCCACAATTTCTGGAACCGGTTCGTTAAAGACTCGGTTCCGAGTCGGAACCGGTTTCAAGAGATTCAAAGAAAAACATAAGGATTACAGAAAATAATAAAACATAGGCCCTATGGTCTATTCAAACTTCGTTGTGTCCCTAATACGAAACGAAAAAGTTTCAATTTTCAACCGCAAATGCAGTGATGATAATGTTGTTTAATTTAAAATATGTTTCAGAAACTTTAAAGAAACTTTTTGGAAACGTTAAGCTAAGTTAGAGATTTGTTTCCATTAACATACCGTGAGCAAACAACGTTACAAGCCGTGCGAGTACATGCCATGGCTTTGCATGCACATGCTTCAGGGGTGTTGGAGCAATTAAGCAATTATACCACCCCTATGCACAAGGCACCGTACTACCGTCCATGCCTATTGAAATTACATTAAGAACACTAGCAACATGACTAACTTCGTCACAAGATTATCCATATTACGGGGCCACCTTGATCATTCCACTTCACAAGACACGTGCTGTCAACATTTTTAACAACAGTTCCATAACCAAAGTATCCATGTTATGGGGCCAATTTATAAACAGAGGTTGGAGCTATTAAGCTATTGCACCACCCCCTACAAGGTACCGTACTACCGTCCATGTTGTTTTGCCGTATTGAAAGTACACAAAGAACACAAGCAACATGACTGTTAACTTCGTCACAAGTTTATCCATTATTATGGGGCCCCCTTGATCACTCCACTTCTCAAGACACATGCTGTCAACATTTGTAACAACATCTCCAATATAACCAAAGTATCCATGTTATGGGGCCACTTTATAAACAACTCTGTGACGCACAATGATACTACTAACGCACAGACATTGCGGTTTGCTTCAGTTGTATGTGTGGCGCCTTCACAAGTTTGCCGTAGTCTAGACTAGAGTTACATTTTGTCGGTCACTCATCAAAGAGAATCTGAGTTGGAGCTCAGAAAACTGCGTATTTCAATCGGAGCCGGGTTGGTCCTCAGAGTTGGGTATTTTGCTGGAGCCGGCTCTGACTGGGACTCGGCTCCCAGCCGGCTCTGGGACTCGGCTCTGAGAACCGGGTATTTGAAGGGCTCGGTTCCGGAACCGACTCTTGCGAGTACTCGGTTCTTTAAAAGAGTGGAACCGCGGTTCCGATTCTTAATTTGGAATCGGGTAGAACCGGGTACCGGCCAAGCCTAGAGTTGTCACAAGGTTCGAGCTGTCGGTGTCAAGTTGTCCCAAGGGTGGAAATGTCTAGCCCCATTTGTTTGCTTAATTAATAAATAGAAAAAAATTATCTTACGAAATTTGTTAAGGCATCTAAATCTTAAATGAGCCGGTGTACCAAAGGTCAGTTTGGTAGTTATTATGTCCAAAGTCACAATTCACAAAAAGCTCAACCAATAACAATTCCAAAACATTGGTTGTGACTCCCAAAATATCCAATGAGTCGGCCGCCATTTTGTTTGGACTGAATAAAAATGGCTGCCATTTTTATGTTAAAACTGAAAGTAAAGTTCTTACCTTTTGGCGTTAGCTTAAGTACTGATGGTGTATTTTCTTGCAAATTCTTTTTTTAAAACTCACACGATCTACGCCAGATATTCTTTTGAAGGGGCACTTCATGCTTGAGTTGAAGGAAACGCGATGGTTCAATACGCCGAGTCACCGTAAACGAACGTCTAACAACAGCCACGGGCCGGGTGGATATGTATGGAATTCCATTACTGCCATTTAAACGGCGCATGTATGGCGTGAATGGTTTGGTCCCTAGCCGTTTGCGCCGTCAACGGCGCATAGTCGCGTCGTGCCGTCGCATTGTCGCGTCGTGCCGTCGCATAGTCGCGTCGTGCCGTCGCATTGTCGCGTCGTGCCGTCGCATTGTCGCGTCGTGCCGTCGCGTCGTGCCGTCGCATAGTTTTGTACTGCTTGTATAGGGCCGTCGCATTGTCGCGTCGTGCCGTCGCATTGTCGCGTCGTGCCGTCGCATAGTCGCGTCGTGCCGTCGCATAGTCGCGTCGTGCCGTCGCATTGTCGCGTCGTGCCGTCGCATTGTCGCGTCGTGCCGTCGCATTGTCGCGTCGTGCCGTCGCATTGTCGCGTCGTGCCGTCGCATTGTCGCCCCGTACCACCAGTTTGACTGAATTATCCAGTGCTTGCCAATAGGTGGCGCTGTCTTGACTTCAGAGGTACTCTCACCTTTTTCCCCGCGACGACGAATAAGTCTCAAAGACAAAGTAAAAGATGGATGTTATTTTACGCCAGTTGGGTCTGGAACAGCTGATACAGGAGTTTGAAGAGAACGGTGTATGTTACTATGTACTTGTTACGTGTTTATTTAAAGAAATCGGTCCAAAAAAAGGGTAAAATGTTGTTAAGAGCTTAACCTAGGCCTTTACTAGACGTATGAATGTTGACCGTTAGCCACTAAGGGTAATTCCCACTAAGACAGCCGTTTTTCCAGTTCCGTATTTTTCCGGTTCTGGATAGCTGCAAATTAAAAAATCTATTTAACATGTTAATCCATGTCGCTTCAGAAAACAATTGATAGTTTACTGAGTTTGCTTCCAAACGGCTGGTAAGAGTTTAAAATTGGGGAAGAGTGCAGTGGCGATCGTATACTGCACTCTTTCCTAAATGATTACACATCCTAACAGTCACAGAGACCAGACAGTCTGACAGTATTAATTTTGACCGAAACAGTCATTGTTCGTGGACATTGCAATTTAAAGCAAACTAAGAGCTATCCAGAACCGGAAAACGATTGCACAGTGGTTTAAGATCGAGACATTTCGTCAAAAATGTTTTAATTTCTATCCTTGGGAGAAGCAATAAACCTTTCGACATTCTCAATGCATCATGGGAAACTGTTTACAAAGTATATGCCTATGGCGCAACATGAAAGTCATAAAAGTCGTGAAGAGTTGGCGACTTACGTGTAGCGCCGTGTACTGGTACACAAACGCTACTTTCCCATGATGCATTGAGAATGTCGAAAAGTTTATTGAAAACTTCTCCCAAGGATAGAAATTAAAACATTTTGACGAAATGTCTCGGTCTTAAACCACTGTGCAATCGTTTTCCCGGTTCTGCAGCTTTTAGTTTGCTTTAAATTGCAATAGTCCACGAACAATGACTGTTTCGGTCAAAATTAATACTGTCAGACTGTCTAGTCTCTGTGACTCAGGATGTGTAATAATTTAGGAAAGAGTGCAGTATACGATCGCCACTGCACTCTTCCCCAATGTTAAACTCTTACTAGCCGTTTGGAAGCAAACTCAGTAAACCTATCAATTGTTTTCTGAAGCGACATGATTAACATGTTAAATAGATTTTTAATTTGCAGCTATCCAGAACCGGAAAAATACGAAACCGGAAAACGACTGTCTTAGTGGGAATTACCCTAGTGGCTAACGGTCAACATTCATACGTCTAGGAAAGGCCTAGGTTAAGCCTTTTAACAACATTTTACCCTTTTTGACCGATTTCCTTTAAATAAACACGTAACAAGTACATAGTAACATACCCCGTTCTCTTCAAACTCCTGTATCAGCTGTTCCAGACCCAACTGGCGTAAAATAACATCCATCTTTACTTTGTCTTTGAGACTACGTCGCGGGAAAAAAGGTGAGAGTACCTCTGAAGTCACTGAGACAGCGCCACCTATTGGCAAGCACTGGATAATTCAGTCAAACTGGTGGTACGGGGCGACAATGCGACGGCACGACGCGACTATGCGACGGCACGACGCGACAATGCGACGGCACGACGCGACTATGCGACGGCACGACGCGACTATGCGACGGCACGACGCGACAATGCGACGGCACGACGCGACAATGCGACGGCCCTATACAAGCAGTACAAAACTATGCGACGGCACGACGCGACGGCACGACGCGACAATGCGACGGCACGACGCGACTATGCGACGGCACGACGCGACAATGCGACGGCACGACGCGACTATGAGCCGTTGACGGCGCAAACGGCTAGGGACCAAACCATTCACGCCATACATGCGCCGTTTAAATGGCAGTAATGGAATTCCATAGATATGTCTTTTAAATTGACCGTCCAATGATTTCAAACACGTGTGTGCAACCTCGTTTCCAGGGCTTTCTGTACACCTCGTACCCACTGTTCTCTCGCCCTATGTTTCTATGTTTATTTAAGATAAAAATATAACGTTTCATTTCATTCTCAATTTCATGTGGATAGTCCCGGATCCCATCGTGTTATTTTCAGGTAGGCGGTTCCACAATTTTAGGAACCGGTTCGGTTCGGGTTCCGAGTCGGATCCGGTTCCAAGAGATTCAAAGAAAAATATAAGGATTAAAGAAAATAATAAAACATACGGTTTAAAAGTTATTAAAACTTCATTGCGCCCTGATACGAATGCGTTTCAATTTTCAACCACAAATGCAGTGATGATAATGTTGTTTAATTTAAAATATGTTTCAGAAACTTTAACCCTAACTCCCTAGACAACAAAGCCAGTTTGAGGATTTTGAAGGATTTTTATTGTTTTAATACAATGCCTAGGGAGTTAGGGTTAAGGAAACTTTATGGAAACGTTAAGCTATAGTTAGACTTCCTTTATCCTACCGTTAGCAAACAACTTTACATACAAGCCGTGTAAGTTGTACATGGCTTTGCACATGCTTGAGGGGTTAGAGCAATTAAGCAATTGTACCACCCCCTATACACAAGGTATCGTACTACCGTCCATACCTATTGAAAGTACATTAAGAACACTAGCAACATGACTAACTTCGTCACAAGATTATCCATTACAGGGCCACCTTGATCACCCCTCTTCTCAAGACACGTGCTGTCAACATTTTTAACAACATCTCCATAATCAAAGTATCCATGTTATGGGGCCAATTTATAAACAGACATCGCGGTTTGCAATTGCATCAGTTGTCTGCATGTGTGTGATGTAGCACCTTCACAAGTTTGATGCAGTTTTTAAATTAGAGTTACATTTTGTCGGTCGCTCATCAAAGAGAATCGGGTATTTTAACTGGAGCCGGTTCTCGGCTCTAGAGTTGGAGCTCAGAAAACTGCGTATTTCAATCGGAGCCGGGTTGGTCCTCAGCATGGACGGATCATCATGAGCACAGGCCCTGGGCACAAATTCACCACGGGCCCATACACGCGCATAATACTACTAGTACTATGCTTTTCTTTTTTTTCTTTTTGAAAACCAAGGGCCCCTATTGGCTCCTGGGCCCGGGCACGTGCCCAGTTTGCCCGTGCGGTAATCCGTGCATGGTCCTCAGAGTCGGGTACTATTTTGCTGGAGCCGGCTCTGACTGGGACTCGGCTCCCAGCCGGCTCTGGGACTCGGCTCTGGGAACCGGGTATTTGAAGGACTCGGTTCCGGAACTGACTCTTGCGAGTACTCGTTTCTTTAAAAGAGTGGAACCGCGGTTCCGATTCTTAATTTGGAATCGGGTAGAACCGGGTACCGGCCAAGCCTAGAGTTGTCACAAGGTTCGAGCTGTCGGTGTCAAGTTGTCACAAGGGTTGCCCCACCAGTGTGGCACGGACACGCCCCTTGGCCTATCCTTAGCCACACGTTGGTCGTACTTCGGCTAACGGCGGTTTTCTTCTAAATTCCAGGCGCTGAAATTGACGATATTTGCAACCATTTTGATAGACTAGATACGTTCCTTACATGTTTAACTCTCTAGGTGCCCCCAAAAATGGTGATTTCACTTACATTAAAATTTCGTGACATATAGGCCCGAAAAATTACAAGACGATCGTCATTGTGCAGGTTTCAACGAGGACGGCCATCTTGAATGTATGAAGAGTGTTGAACGGAAAACAACTGCGCGCAACAATTTTACGACGGCTGTTTTATGTGTGCACATACTTGCTGTATTTTAGCGCGCAGAGATGACCACGCGATGTCGCCGATATAAACTTTCAAGAAACTAACAAGTAACATCGAGCAGTTTTATCAAATTAACCGTACTGCATGGTAAGTTCATCCCCTTTTAACTATTATATACCAGGTTATTTAACTGTACTTGCATTGTACATAAAACAAGAGAGAATGTTCATTAAAATAAAATGATTGATAATGTAATTAAATAGTCTATTAAAGTATTATTAATTCATTGTGAATTACAACAATCATTCCGTGTCAAATCACCTAAATTTTCAACATCTCCCCTGGTGACCCCCTCAGATTTGGCTGAAAAAATTTGAAAACATAGCTTCATCCTTCAAACTCAGACAAACTAAATTTCAGAGCCAAATTCCAAGCGGATTGAGATTTACGGCCCTCCAAAAGGGGCGTTTCACCTCCCTTTTTGACAAATGCAAATGTTGCCTACACTTTTACACCAATTTCATTTACTCATAAATACTTATTTGAAAAAGATATGAATCTCAAAGTTGATTTATTGGGTAAACTCTGACTGTTCTCTTCATAAAAGGCATCAGAAATACTGTACCTGCATCACATCTTGAGATGAGATATTCTCACTCGAAAACCCTGCTTTAATTCTTCGACAAGTACTTAATTGGAATTTGGACCCCTCCCCCCCCTATTCTTCACAAATAATTTCAGAAATGCTATACAACACTACATTTGTATAATATAACAACTGGTGTATCATATACAGCAAGCACATCAATTTTAAAGGGGCATACAGTGTTTAATGGTGGGTCAAATATGTGCATGTATATTAGTGAAGTAGTCTTTATAGGGACAGTAGCGTCACGATCAGAGGGGACTTTCAACATGACATGGCTTTGGTATTCTAGAACACAGTGACTGAAAATGACTGGCTTATTTATGCAGTAGCAACTGTAATAATGATCATATCATGTGGGGTATTATTTTCAATCTAGTATGAGTTAACCTTAACTCCCTAGGCCCATTTGCTTAGACCTCCAAAATCCTTCAGTAGTAAAGCAAGCACATGACTTGTATGCACACATGTGTTTCTAATATGTGATACATGTACATGGCCAGGGACCCTCCCTGTATGCATAGAGTAATAAACAGTGTCCACTGACCCAAGCACTGACCTTGCAATCACTCCAACATACATGGATGTACATGTACCATGGAAAGGCAAGTATGCCTAATAACCTCAATCCTTCAAAATCCTTCACTTTAGCAAAGACTAAGAGCATGTAGCATGTAACCTCAATCCTTCAAAATCCTTCACTTTAGCAAAGAGGATTTTGGAGGATTTGGGAAGATTAGGGTTTAATCTCAATCTAGCACTCTGATTCCATGCCCTGTTGATCGGGACGATATTACCCCTTAAGTGCATATATCCATGTTTAAACATTGCCATGAAATTATGAACACACTACAGATTTGTCATGGAATAAATTCTTGGGTTTTTTTATCTTAAAGGTGACTGCATTTTCAATGCCGACACGGGTAAAGTGTTTAGAGTGAGTATTAATAAGGATGCCATACCACAGATACTGGTCCAAGCTGTCAGCCACTCAGTCAAACTGACTCTCATCCACCTGGTAACCGTACACCTCAGGGACTCTATGCTCATCCAAAAGGTAAAGCAACTTCAGATCAAACTTAGAAGCTTATTTTCAGACTTGTATTCGAGTCCTCAAACCTCAAATCTGAGTCCGAGTCTTGAGTCTTGAGTAACAAATGCCAAGTTGGAGTCACAAGTCCTTTAAATATGGAGATTTAGCAATAATTTATACAAATATTGGATCCAGACCACCAACATTAGATTTCGACAATTCTGCCTCCATTTGCGATTCTATGATGCGTAAAAACTATTTTTATTAAAATTATATTTCAAGGGAATTTCTTCACGTTGAGCAATCTTCCCTGGGTTGAAGATGGTTTATATTGAACAGGTCATTTTGCTTTTGAGTCCGAGTCACAAACGCTTGAGTCGAAGTTTGAGTCCCAAGCGTGGAGTCATTGTCACTTGACACCAAAATGCTCTATCATCAAGACACTGGGTGTATTTTCAACACCAGATGGCCATGATGTGCATAGAGCAGATAGGATGTTGTTACCCTGACGACAAGATGAATACTAACATTCTGTTTGATTCAGGTGATGAAGGAACTCTCGAAGGATGTGACAAACCTCGATCTGTCCGAGTTAATGGCGGAGCATCTCATGGGGGCGACATTCAACGCCATCAGACGACAGTTTGAGAGGGACATGCTGCGTCTGCTCCAGTTCACTAATACAGACATTACTAGAGGTCAACTGGTTGAGGTATGAATGAAAATACATGGTATTGATATTAAGGGAGCTAGTCATAACTTGGTGCATTCCTGTATGCGCCATGTGGGAATGAACCAATCAGAGTATAGAAGTGTGTATCATGTGACACAAACTCACAGGCCAAGTTGGAATATCATCCGTTCTCAAATACTGGATTTGTCAGATTCTTTCTGGGTTTTTTTTTCAGTACAAATGGCACTAAATATTGAAATTTTGAAAACAAAATTATGATGAGTATTTTATATGAATGGGAATAAAAGTTTGACGCTTGGTCTTGGGTTCCGCTGGATAAATTTGGAGTCATGGCCACGGGTGATAAAGAACCGAGCCAAAGGCGACGTCTTTTATTACCTGTGGTCATGACCCTCGGTCTTGATCCTGCGGTTAAGACTGCATGACAAACTTTTATTCCCATTCATAAATGCCCAAGACAGTTGAGACAATCACATCGGACAAAACATAATCACATGGGGGTGTATTAACGGATGGTAAAGACAAAACTGATCAAAATCAGAGCAGCGTCTTTGTGCCAGCTGTTCGTAAGCGGTTTTGTGTGATGTGCGACGTGGATTTGAACCAATCGGAGCGACGAAGATTGGCATCACGTGCCTGACTCATGTACTTTGGAAGTGTTTCATGTGTCCCCAAAACGTGAATTTGCCCATTTCTATTTGACTTTGTTCAACAAAAATTACATTTTCATTTTATAAACGAAATCAATACAGGCATTTAAGAATGGGAATAACAGTTCAATGGTTGGTCTTGACTGCAGGTTAACCCTAACTCCCTAGGCCCATTTGCTTACACATAACCTGAATCCTTCCTAACTCCCTAGGCCCATTTGCTTACACATAACCTGAATCCTTCCTAACTCCCTAGGCCCATTTGCTTACACATAACCTGAATCCTCCCTAACTCCCTAGGCCCATTTGCTTACACATAACCTGAATCCTTCCTAACTCCCTAGGCCCATTTGCTTACACATAACCTGAATCCTCCCTAACTCCCTAGGCCCATTTGCTTACACATAACCTGAATCCTTCCTACATGTAACTCCCTAGGCCCATTTGCTTACACATAACCTGAATCCTCCAAAATCCTTCAGTAGTAAAGCAAGCACATGACATGTATGCACACATGTGTTTCTAATCTGTGATACATGTACATGGCCAGGGACCCTCCCTGCATGCATGGAGCAATAAACAGTGTCCACTGACCTTGCAATCACTTCAACAAACATGGATGTACATGTACCATGGAAAGGCAAGTCTGCCTAATAAACTCAATCCTCCAAAATCCTTCACTTCAGCAAAGAGCATGTAGCATGTAGCATGTAACCTCAATCCTTCAAAATCTTTCACTTTAGCAAAGAGGATTTTGGAGGATTTGGGAAGGTTAGGGTTAATCAATAATTGTTGGGGCCCTAAAGTTATTTCAATTTGTGTTTTCTTGTTAATCAGGTACTTTTGATCAACCAAGCGTTGCATCCACATTCCCTCTGTCAACACTGCTAAGACTCCTTGAAAGCAAAGGTATGTACTTACGCATCTCTAGCATCTCCATGTCTGGAACTTCACTGAGACCATGGAGGGACTCTGTAGCCCTGGTCTTGGCCTTGGTGTCCCATAAAAATGTTCCCATAGACATTCTGATATTCTAATGGAAGTGTCCTTTACTCAGTAATAGTGTCCTTAATTGCCCTATAAGAATGGAATTCCAGACCTGTCTATCTACTGTTATCCTACCCCTACCACGCTGCACCATACCCACCCTGGAGATTGTTACACATGAGTTGACCATATATACCACATATGGGGACATTCAGTGGAGTGTCGTTCAGTGGAGTGTCGTGGCCGAGCGGTCTAGCTTACCGACTCAAGTTCTGGTGTTAGCAGCAGAATGTGGGTTCGAATCCCGCCGTGACACTTGTGTCCTTGAGCAAGACACTTAACCATAATTGCTTCTCCACCCAGGGGTTAAATGGGTACCTGTGAGGGCAGAGTTGGTTGATTAGCTCTATATGCGCTGTAATGGCAGCAATTGAGCTGTATACTCCCCAGGGAGCTGAGATGGTTTCAGGAATGATTTATGAGCCTTATGAGAGCCTTATGAGCAGGGGTAATAATATAATGCGCCTTGAGCACCACTCAGTTGGTGGATACGCCTATATAAGTCCACACATTATTATTATTATTATTATTCACAATGTGACAATGTCCATGGTGGAAAACAACACAAATATATAGTTCACACTTAGCATTGATTTTGTTTAGAACCGCAGTGATTTTGAACTTATATAATAACTGTTACAATGATAAATCATTCAGACATTTTCCAAATGTCTACAAATGAACTCCTTCAAATGAAGTAACCTTTGCAGGGTTTATAAAATGGTTAATATTGGACAGATTATTTTGCCCTCAAGTCTGAGTCACAAACCTTGAGTCTGAGTCCCAAGGGTCATTGTACACTTGTGTTTGGTATCCATTCTGTGCACGCCCTGTTGAGGGCCTACTGCAGCAGTCACTTATCACCGGTTATCGTATGCTATATATTCAACTCCATTTACATTAAAATGTTTACGGTTACCAGGGAAGATTTCTCACTGAATCAAATATATCAAGAATGGGGTTGGTACCCATAAAATGCCCTATTCACAAAGACTGGATTCATTGTCACCATTAGAGGGCTACAGTGCTCACAGAATGGATTGTCTCATGCAAGTCTCAAACTGAAACACCAAACTGCTAATTTCATTTGTAAGTTACCGTCCAGTTGATCATTTAGGGTAAATTGAGGATACAAACTGCAGTGTAGCCTACATGTTGCACGGTCACTCCACCACCACAAGTCAAAGTCAAACAGCACTTCAACACAGATTTAAAGAAAACAACCAGTTACTACTAAAATTACAACGGAAAAGCATGCCAAGACCTTCCACTCTGCATTTATTCTTCAAAAATGGAGATCCTGGCTTAAACTTGTTATGGCACCCACGCTATTTTTCCCATATAAAATACATGGTACTAATATGTTTGGATGTTATTAATTAAAAAGTTAAAAAGAAATGTAACAATGTGAGTGCTGCACAGCTAACATTGCAGTATGCGTTCATGGAGTGATAAACTCTGATTAAACTTAAAGGGATATGATATTATCAAGATCAACAGGGCATGGAATCAGAGAGCTAGTTTTAGATGCCTGTTGAAAGTCTGCTCTGTGACATATTGTCCCTTTCAAGGCTTATAGTATACAACTTAAAAGTTGTATAACTACATGTAGCCTTTATGTTTCATCAGAGTTTGAGTTTTCAACCACCCTCACCACCGACCTTTTTAGTTGGTCACCCCCACATATAATGAATAAGCATATATAAAGAATGTCGTATCTGACCGCCACTTTTAAAGGTTTTTGGGAAAATTATTTTGCAGCCACTAGTTAAAAAATTATTCTGTCGATTTTTCGGGGTACAGAAAGCGAGAACTACCTTTAAAATCCACTTTTATGATGGTTTTCGGACTTTATTTCCCTTCTAAAAACATCCTTCCCCTCACAAAATATAAGGATCCTATTATAGTTGCCACTGAGCATGTACATTGACTGTGTTGGTCACTAACACTGGAGTTGATAGCTACTACCGTCTGTTAATGACAGAAGTTGTAAAAGTCAGGTCGTAGGGCTGCGGTCTCCACAGCTAGGGAGTTGAAAAGATAAGACTGACATGACTGAGGAAGTCATCGTATACCAAAAATGCTTGATTTTTCATGAAATAAATATCCTGGAATAATTTGAAGTATATGTCCATTATATGTTCTCCACTTTTCTGAGCAGGTAAGATTACATTATTGGCTGTTTTGAATGAGAAAAAGTGGCAGTCGGATACGACATTCTACCCTGAGCACCAGTGGCATAACTAGGGTCCAATTTTCAGGGTGCACTTGGAGCTGCACCATTTTTTCTAGGGGGGCATGTCAATACTTGAATATTTTGTATCCTGCAGCCTCAATGGGGACCTATTTTTTTCAAAATTCCAGGGGAAAATGGGGGCACCTGGGGGAACAGACCTCGGCTGGGGGGGGGGGGGGCATGTGTCCCCCAGTGCCCCCCATAGTTACGCCATAATTCCGCTATTATACTTAATAAACGTTTGCGTTTACGTGATTTATAAAATCCAACCCAATAAATCACCAATTTAAAAGTGAGATTAGAATATTAACCCTCCTACAATCAGTGCAATTTTTGAAACAACCCATGGCCACTCCAAGCCATAAGCTATTGCCAGTGGCCTCCTATGGTTACCCTTCTGTGCACTGTCACACCACTGAGATTGCAGGGTGGATCTCCCATCGATACATTGCAGGCCATACTAATATGTTCAAACATTTACAGTGGCCTTGGGTGGCACACAGTTGATTTTGTAAGATTACTTGGAAAGGACAGCAGACTTGTACATGTATGTACTGAAGGTTGCTCAAGAGAATTTAGAATTTAGAATTTAGAATTTAGTGGATCGGAGTGGCTTCAATGTGTAGGAGGGTTAATGGGCTGAAAATCAAGATCAAGCTATAAGCAGCGGATTCAACCATGGATTCAACCGGATTCAACCATGGATTCAACCGGATTCAAATACAGCAGGTTAAAAACTGGATAGATGTTGGTCCAATGTGTGTGTGTTTGAATGCTGCACTCAATACCAGTGTTTCCACAGCCGCAGAAATGAGTGCATCTGTACCAAGCCTCATTAGTGTAAATGTGTGCCATATATAAAAAAAAAGACTTTTGAGGTGAATGCAGTTGCGTAATCCTAGAAATACTACTTGGATATCATGACTTCATGGCTTGGGATTATGAAATGATAATTGGAAATATCAATTGTATCATACTTCAACCATGCCATAAGTTGAGTGAATTCATTAATTGCAACATCTAGAGGTTACAGAATGCAGTTTAGTTCATCTTTAGCAAGACAATCTGAAATACAAGTTAAATCTGTCAATTATTAACATCTCATAGCAAAATAGACAACAATCTAAACCGTTGGACTTTTATTTGATGAAACCTGCTGTATTTACACTGGACCTGAATCTGTGGCAACTCTTTATGAGAAAGCAGGGCTGGGAACGTGAATAATATTGAATTAAGGTCACAAAACGAGGGAATTGCATAAAAGTATGTGCATACATGTACGGTACTTCAGATTGATTATGGGGGGCAATGTTCACATAAACGCCTTTTATTAAATACCTATATGTGTGCTTGGTATGGTGATGTAATGGAAACCCCCTAATTTGCATACAATGCAATTCATATTAATTTTATCAGTTAAAAAATAACAGATGACATTTATATGGATGGATTTGATTGGTTCTTTGATATCGGATGATACATGTAATGACGCCATGGACAGGGTGTGGGCTCCGCAGACGATGCTATTCTCATTACAGCTTTAGCATAGTGGCTCACAGGGACACTGTACTATACCGGGAGGCACTTTTATCCCGATTGCAACCCTATTCTTCCAATGAGGATACTGATGGTCCCTGAATCCCATGCATATACATGAAGTAAGAAGCTTCAAGGAATTTTCACTATGTATAGCCCTGTCCTGATCCAGCAATCCCTGACAGCTGCTGGCTTGTTTGTATCTGAAACTGACCATATCAAACACATACATGTACATGTACATTGAGGTAAGTTTCATCATACATGTTTGAGTTGTATTGAATTAATCTCGGTTTCAAACAACTTCAGACAAGATTTCGGTGAAAAAAAAATGAAGTAGAGTATTGCTCACATGGTTAATGTTTACTAAAACTATACTAACCCAATAGGGATTGAAACTCCAGTTGAAATTCCAATTTTCTCAATGAGCCTGGGATACCAGTAGGCCCATATCAGGAAACCATTGGTTTACATACAGGTAGACACCTTCTGCATTAAGTTTGCTATATTCCTTGGTCTTGTTTCACCTGTGTTTCTAACTAATCCAACTGTGATTCCCAGCGGTGGCATAGCCAGGATTTTTAGAGTGGGGGAAGCAAAAACATTTTGGGAGAAAACTCAAATGAACCGAAAAATTATGTCAATCTGAAATACCAACAAGTTTGTTTATTAACCAACTTGCACTATTTTGCCAAGAATTTATTTTTCGGGGAGGGGTGGCTACCCCCTGCCCCCCTTTTGGTTGTGCCACTGATATTCCCAGTAAGTTAATTTTGTTATATGAAAAGTATTAATTCTTTAAAGGGAAAGTACAGCATTGGGTTGGTAATGTTGGCAAAACTGCTTCTATGAGTATGCTTACTGTCTTTGAATCAAATTATACATTGAAGTGTAGGTAATGTTGTCAAAACTGCTTCATGAGTATGCTTACTCTCTTTGAATCAAATTATACATTGAAGTGTAGGTAATGTTGTCAAAACTGCTTCATGAGTATGCTTACTCTCTTTGAATCAAATTATACATTGAAGTGTAGGTAATGTTGTCAAAACTGCTTCTATGAGTATGCTTACTCTCTTTGAATCAAATTATACATTGAAGTGTAGGTAATGTTGGCAAAACTGCTTCATGAGTATGCTTACTCTCTTTGAATCAAATTATACATTGAAGTGTAGGTAATGTTGTCAAAACTGCTTCATGAGTATGCTTACTCTCTTTGAATCAAATTATACATTGAAGTGTAGGTAATGTTGTCAAAACTGCTTCATGAGTATGCTTACTCTCTTTGAATCAAGATATACATTGAAGGGAAGGTACATCATTGGTAATGTTGGCATAACTGCTTCTATGAGTATGCTTACTCTCTTTGAATCAAGATACATTGAAGGTATTAAAGGCACCTGGCACTGGTATTTTGTCCAAATGTAGCTTTTGTCATAAATATATACATTTTTATGAGTGGAATGTGAATAAACAAGTAACTAAGGTTACAGAAATAGTGGTTTTATTGTATTTACGACTTTAGAATAGGCCACCCCTTTACATTGACACATGGTGGCGCTGTTCGTGACGTCATTCGGCGGGATATTTGAAGAGAAAATGTAGTCTGGCCCCATACATTACGCTGGGTACCTGATCGGGTACGACGCGTCACCGAATCCGAGTAACCGAATCCGAGAGTAATGGCTACAATGAGAAACCTCAATCAAGCCTCAAACCATTTCCATATTTTAAATGAATAAAAAAGCAATATGAAGAATTATATATATGACTACTGTACTACTACTAGTCATGCTAGTGCAAAGAAAGCGAATCAATTAATTATGTAATTAATCTCTGACAAACCTGACAGAATGACAGACACATTGGTCATTGCACTATAGTCTATACACAACTGTCAAGTCTGTCATGAACTGCCAGCACACATACTTACAAAATGTATGCCTAACCTGTAACCTAGTTTCAGATGAAACGACAACGTAAAACAAGGCCCAAAGGCAAGGGGAAGCATGCAAGTTTTCACGATATAGGTGCAGCAATGCCGCTAGTGCTACGAAAACTGCATAGCGTCACTGCATAGCGCTGAAAACGACGTCGGACAGGACCACTTTGCCCTCGTTATCCTGACTTTCGCTGCCCATAACCGCTAGTATATTTGGGATCAGCTGGAAACAGATGCAGGCTGACCCCATCTTTAGTTGTTTTGTTGCATCCAGCAGCAATACACCTGGTCGGCATTGCTGGGAAAATGCCGGAAAAATGCCTTTTTTTATAACAAACCAAACCACACGTGTGACAGGCAATTCTCGAGGGCGTCGAGGGGGGTCGATGTTCCATCAGCGGCGAATCCTTCCTCGAATGACGTCACAAAAAGGGATGGGCGGAGTCACCCTCCAAACAACTTCATATTGTTTTTAAACATATAAATCCTGACAAATAATCACTCAAACAATTTGTTTATTGTTAATACACATATACTTTATTGTTTAAATCAATAAAAAACCTATTGCCAGGTGCCTTTAAGGTACAACATCGGTAATGTTGGCAAAACTGCTTCTATGAGTAGCTTACTCTCTTTGAATCAAGATATACATTGAAGGGAAGGTACACCATTGGTAATGTTGGCAAAACTGCTTCTATGAGTACGCTTACTCTCTTTGAATCAAGATATACATTGAAGGGAAGGTACAACATCGGTAATGTTGTCAAAACTGCTTCTATGAGTATGCTTACTCTCTTTGAATCAAGATATACATTGAAGGGAAGGTACAGCATTGGTAATGTTGGCAAAACTGCTTCTATGAGTATGCTTAGGGCCAATCAAGATGTACATTAAACAACCAAACTGTGAAATGCTCAGCTTAGTAGGTCGTGTCCAGAAAATTGTGCAAATGCGTTCAGATTGTTTGTATTCATATGTTGACTTTAAGAAAGAGTACTTCGATAAACGTATTGACAGTAAACATGCTGCTTTTTCTTAATTTTCAATCTTGATGCGTTTATTTCAGTGCAGTCATTAAAATACATACACCAAACATGTGTATAAGTATCAGTTAACGTTACATGTACATATTTTTGGAACTGGATACCTGAAATCTAGAAACTTCGGATACCCGGATACCCATTGTAATGTTCAATTTCAACAACACTTTTTATTAATAGTACAACAATTAATGTGGACGTTCCCTATAATAATATCCCTCCTATTAACAGCTCATGGCACACACTCCCAGTGCAGACATAAAGCATGCACTAATCCAATAACTGCAAACTATATGCAAACATTCCCTCCAATGTACAGATATCACACTGAATCAGTTGGAGGAAAGGAAGTATGTGGAAACTGTCTGTAAAATACTACAAAATGTGTTATCTGAGTGTAATCTCTTGACAAATAAAATTCTGTAAATTCTAAACATTACATTGTCACATATTTATGTTAACACCACTCAAATGTTAAGCCTGAATTTTACAGATTGTTTACGGGTAATTGGAACCGAAAAAATGGAACCGGGTAATGACAGCTTCGGTCGGGTATCCGGATACCTGGATACCCAGCACAGCCTTACTCTAAATTATATTAAGATATTACGATGAATAAAGATATGAAAGTTTAAGGTCCAGCAAAACAACATTTACGTTTGGGTGAATGAGGCTTTTGTTCCCTAACCTATTGGCAAACATAGATGGAAACAAGACAAAGTACTATAATGACAAACAAACAGAAAGCACCTCATGCAAAATTATTTATAGTGAAGATTAAAAACATTAGCTTTACACTGAGTAAGTTTTAAAATAAATGTTATTATTCAATACCTTATCTTTAACTGTGCTTATTTTGAATACTTATCCTCTCTGCACTACTCACCATAATGGAATATTGTTGGCCTCCAGCTCTCCATCATAATTTTTTTTGTTCTTCAAACAAAAAACAATAAGAAATACAAATATTACAAACATTTATCATGATGATTCTATTAGAAAATTAAATAGGCCCTTGTCATATGGATACTAATGAGGCTTGGTGCAAAACTGACTTTTATAATACAGAGGATACCATACTTAAATCAATATTTTCTTTACTGTGTAATTTTTATTAAAGTAAAACAATTAGGCAAACATTCCCTCCTGTGCTGCTGGTTTGATAAGTTGTTTGAAGCAGCCACTGCCAGGCCCTTTGCAGTCTTAACGATTCGATACAATGTATCACAAACATTAGGAGAAAAGTGTGTGGAAAATTTAAAGATAATTGTCTGTAAAAGTGTAAGCATTACATTGTTCAAGAGTGACAGATTTATGTTCACTCCGCGTTCGGCAAATGGTAAGTCCGAGTTTTAAAAAGTCGTTTACGGGTAATTGGAACCGAAAAATGAAACCGGGTAATGACAGTTTCGGTCGGGTATCCGGATACCCGGATACCCGGCACAGCCCTATAATTATTGAGGGCAGCATTCACACACACTGCACCAGCCTGATCGTGGTTTTCAAATTTTCACATCTATCCAATTTTTAAATCCAGTTGAATCCGTGGTGGAATCCAAGGCAATAGCTTGATATGGGTCCCAGACCACCAACCTTTTTAGTTGGTCACCCACAGATGCCAATGATTGAAAGTGAAGGTGTTATGCTTCTCTATTGTAATAGTAAAACTGTCACATAATGAATAAGCACAAGGTCTGTCTGAATTTTTTCTTCAAAATTAGAGAATAAATTGTGTTTTGAATTAAAATTCATTTGTGAAATTATCTATAAATGAGAGCACTTTGTTAATTTATCACTTTGATACTATCACCAACTTTATACCGGATATACTCTATTAACCCCCTACTACTATATCTGAACTTTAGTGGCAAGTAGCTATATGTATACATGTTTACCCAAATGTGCACACAGGGGCATTTCTGACTGGTTTTTACCGTCATTTTGACCACCCTCAACAATACCAGACAATGCTTTATTACCAGTCAAAAACAGTCAACTCATTTTAAACTGTAAATGTACTTACTACACATAAGGTTTGACAGTGTTTGACTTTTAAGTGCACTTGATATACCTTGGCAAGTATATCAACATTTTGACTGATTAGAAGGATTAACCCTCCTACTGATACACCATTTGAAACCATTAAAAATTTCCACTTTCAAAAATGCCCATTGGTTTTGTACACACATAGTGATACCATTTGAAAAATGTTGGTAGCAAGCTTTACTACCATTCAAATCCATTCAAATGGTTTTTGAATGGTTGATACACTACACCTTGGTGTGTTTCACATAGCCGAATGGTTTCAAATGGTGAATGTACAGTACTACACAGTGGCTTATTCAAATACTGGTTCGTAAATATTGAGTCTTTATGGATGGTTGATTCAGATAAAAATGTTGTGTTTTCGGGTTTTGTTTTGTGTTTTCTTTCTGGCTCAGTAGATTCACAGAAGCTTAGTATAGTACAAGTCTGTGAAGCAGGCCTTATATACCCTTGCATTTCTTTATTAAATCTTGTAACTTTGTTTTCTTGTTAATAAGTTATATAATAACTATGAATAATATCAAAACAATTAAAAACATACAATAACAGAGAAATTTCAACCCCTCCAAAAATGGAACATGCTCAGATCAAAAGATGCTATCCATTTTTTTTTACACTTTTGTTTTTAGTATAGTCTAGCCTTTTATCTTTGGTTTTTACCCTCAAGTACCACACACACAGTCTTGGAAAAACAAAACCTGCAGTGTTTACAAAAACATTATGTAGATAAAGTGGACTATCCATCATCAGCAACCCTATGGAGTTTTAACACATGGTGGCCAGTGTACAAGTAATTGCCACTTAAAAATATGGCACTCGGGTCTTTAGGTAAATAGCAGATCTGTCATTCAAAGCCATTCACTCAAGTCACTGGCATAGAGGATCCATTGATTCACCACTTAGAAGTATCCAAACAAGGTTTTGTATTAGCTGTACTACCATTTGGAAAGATCCAAACAAGGTTTTGTATTAGCTGTACTACCATTTGGAAAGATCCAAACAAGGTTTTGTATTAGCTGACCTACCATTCAAAACCATTTGGGGGAATCAATACTGTACAGTTATTTTCACCATTCAAAACCACAAAAGCGAATGGTTTCAAATGGTGCATCAACTTGTATGAAAAAGGTACCAAAAGTTGGAGGGTTAATTGTTTTAATACTTTAAAGAGACAATATCGTCACGATCAACAAGGCATGGAAATCAGAGTGTTAAATTTAGATTAACTCAGTGACTGAAAATAATACCTCATATGATAAAGTCATAAACCGATGCTGTTGCTTAAATGAACTTGGTAACTTTCAATCACTGTGTTCATCTTAAACTGGAACATCGATTCCATGCCCTGTTGATCTATGAAAGTCTGCTCGGTTTGTGATGATATTGCCCCTTTAATACAATGCAAAAAAGATAAAGTCCCACTGATTTCATGATCAAATTTGTTAAAAATCTGTTTTTAAACATAGCATGTATGTATGTACATGCAGGTGCATCTATTGCGTAGTAATTTGCATGTACAAATCCATTTAAAAAAAATTACTTACCAATACCAACCTACCCATCAAAAATTCTGGAAAAATGTGTATAAATTTTTAATCAAACAGCATCAATAAACTTCCCATTGTTTGATATATTGTTTTCGGTTAGCCAGTAAGCAAATTTCTTAACGGTTAGTGCAGTTTGGATTGTTTAACCGGTTAACCGTCCAAGCACTGATTGTTACATGTACAACATATTTTGTATATTAATAGAGGGTCCATGGTCTCGGCCAGATTTATTTGAGTATGAAAACAAAAATCATCATTTGTACGTGGTTTTACACTTTTGAAATTAATTTCTGCATTGTGGATGTACATCTAATAAAACTCAATTTTTGTTGTTTTCTCCTAGATTTTCTCTTGGAGGAATTAACCTTTTCTCTTTGAAGTACCGGTAAAAGTTACTGCAGCATGGCTACACCAACACCACATGTGGATTTATGCTTAACTATAAGCCAAACATTAACATTCAATTTTGTCAAAATGAAAGATACAGTCAAAGCTGATGAATTTGGCGGTTTCAAGGCTGGGGAGTTGGATGGAATAAAAACAGTTGCAGAGTTGCTGAAGAGTTTGGAGTACAAGAGAATAATAAGAGTTGGTGATTACAGAAAGCTGAAAGAAATAATGGAAATGATTGGCAGGATAGATGTTATTGATGTCATTAATGAAACAGAACGTGCATTACAAGAACAAGGTAAATCAAAGGAAACTCTTACATAATGATAGGCCTAATTTTAATGAGTTGTCTGGGATACTCTTGATTTCATTCACAATTGTCCATGCACCTCACTTTATTGTGGTTTTCAAGGAATGTACAATAACTCTTTAACCACAACAGATTTTTAAAATATTTTCATGATCAGACAGTACATGAATTACTTGATATTTTTGCAAGCGTACACATACTTGACCCAAACTTAACCTTCAACCCAGACACAGTACATCCATTCTAATTCTATCAGAACAGATGCTTTACATCTCATTTGTATTGAATATTCGTCGGCCATGAATTGCACAGACTGGAGTTTATTTAAGAGATCCTACAGACAAACACATTTACAACTGAAGCAAGCAGTGCTCAGAGATCATAACCTTGAATTTGTTTCTTTCTAAACTAGGTTACAGCATTGCTACAGGTGCTGATGATGATCAGTTGCCATCATGTTCAAGCTATGGAATGGAAAGCCATGCTTCACCAACTACTAGTGACACATCTTACTCTCAAACATGTCAACATACCAGCATGGGTAAGAATTAAAAACCTGTATTGTATCAAACTTTAATCCTCCTATGACTGCAAGGGTCAAAATGTTGATATATCCTTGTACGCGCCAAGGTACATGTATACATGTATCTAGTGCACTTAAAAGTTAAACACTGTCAAATTTTACGTGTAGTAAACTTGTACATTTGTAGGTAAAACATAGTCAACCGTTTTTGACTGGTAAAAGCATTGTCTTGTATAGTTCAGGGTGGTCAAAATGACAGGAAAAAACAGTCAAAAATGCCAAAAATGCCCTATAAAGCCCTATGTGCACGTTTAGGTCAACCATCAAAACAGGCAGTTGACTGATTTTGACCTCTAAAGCTACTTGCCACTAAAGTACAGCTATAGTAGGAGGGTTAAAGAACAGATCACATTGCAAAAAGGCTCTAGCACCACTACCGTATTTTCCTGCGTATAAGACGCTCGGTGTATAAGGCGCATTACCCCAGAATCGGGGGAATGTGATTAAAGTGTCAACGTACAAGGCGCACCGCCGTATAAGGCGCACCATGACCGCTCAGTAGTGCAGTGCAGTGCATGCCAGAAGCGCTATAGCACGCACCATGCCGCCACCACCACGCAGCGTCATACTAGGAAAGTAGTCTGGTTGCGCCCAAGTGATCCCGCGGTGTTGTGCGTAATACACTGTGATTAATAATCGAGGTGAAAAACAGACGGCAAAAGTTGACAACCTTGCACACATCGACAGAGACTTAGTCATTAGAAAGCGTTGTAGATAAAAATGCGCCGATCGGTATACGATGTTGGGCATGCTATTTTTCAGAAACAGGGAATTCTGCTTTTGATGCGTCACACACGAAAGTGAGGTCTTTCGTGAGTATTATTTACGGTGAATGAATGCATGAAAATCTTGCGCTTAACGACCTTCATTGGAAAACACGGCCGCTTTGTTAGGTTGAGGTCCACCGAAAGTTACACAAGCGGTAATCATCACTTTGATCTCAAGCGACACCAGATAAGGCGCACCGTTAGATAAGACGCAGTGACGTTTTCGTACCTTTGAAAGTCAGATAAGCCGCGTCTTATACGCAGGAAAATACGGTAGTACAGTACATTGTAAGTCTGACCAAGCTCTGTAGGACTATTGATTACAATGATGACTTCATTAACTCAAACCTATTGATTGGGTTTATTTTGTGTAGCAAGATACATTAAATTGCAAACATTATTTAAAGGGGGACTGACGTGGATTTAAATCAAACAGTTAAATATGTGATCGTTTTATTCTTTTATATCAGTAAAAGATCAATACAATTTTTGTTTTATGTTTTTATTGTTATTTTACCATTGTAAAAATGCCCCCCACTTTTACTAGTTGTTCCCGCCCTGCACGGAGGAGCTGTTCGTGACGTCATGTCGGGAAGAGAAATTTGGCTCAAAACTCGGCTCAAAATGATCGCTGCACAAAACTATGTGAGCCGCTGGACCTGACCACTTTACTCTTGTCAGTCGAACTTTGCTCGTCCAAATACGGCGATATTTTGGGTCACTTGGGAACAGATGAAGGCTAACACCGTCTTTAGTGGTGTTGCTGCATCCTGCAGAAACACATCTTCCCAGCATTTTATTAGTTCCGACAACAAAAATCACTGTAGAAATAAATTTGACGCTACGTGTGTGAAACGTTTGTATGTACATCATGTACACATCGGATCTTCCCGACCTAATTACGTCACATATCTTATGCAAATGAAGCTTCCACCATGGGGCAGGGTTGCCTCCCCCAAACACTTCAAACATTGTTTTAAAATACTTGTACATGTACTCAGAAATCAATGATTAAATAGACACAGGTGGGTCTCAAAAACAATATTTTATTACAAAACGCAAAGGATGTCAGTCCCCCTTTAATGTGTACAAGGTTGATGGCATACATGTAGTCAATTATTAAGGGGAATTAATTCAACAATTTGGTGTCATTTCAGCAGAATAAGAAACATGTACTGGTACATGTAGGTTGACTTAATGAGATTATGCAGGGTCAGGGGCGGTGCTAGGTTTACTAGTGGGGACTGGTACATGTAGGTTGACTTGATGAGATTATCGGCAGGGTCAGGGGCGGTGCTAGGTTTAGTGGGGACTGGTACATGTAGGTTGACTTGATGAGATTATGCAGGGTCAGGGGCGGTGCTAGGTTTACTAGTGGGGACTGGTACATGTAGGTTGACTTCATGAGATTATGCAGGGTCAGGGGTGGTGCTAGGCTTACTAGTGGGGACTGGTACATGTAGGTTGACTTAATGAGATTATGTAGGGTCAGGGGCGGTGCTAGGTTTACTAGTGGGGACTGGTACATGTAGGTTGACTTGATGAGATTATGCAGGGTCATGGGTGGTGCTTGGTTTACTAGTGGGGATTGGTACATGTAGGTTGACTTGATGAGATTATGCAGGGTCAGGGGTGGTGCTAGGTTTACTAGTGGGGACTGGTACATGTAGGTTGACTTAATGAGATTAATGTAGGGTCAGGGGCGGTGCTAGGTTTACTATAGTGGGAACAGAAAGGGGCATTAAGGCATTTCAATTCCTTTATTTTCTTAAATTCAACCTTCTAACTACCGTTTTTTTTAAATATTTTTACAGGAAATATCCAAGTGCCTGCCAGCCCAGACGTGGATCAACAATCAAGTAAGTAAAAACAAACATTTTGTAAACATCTTGATCCATTTTAACTGAGACCACTGATGTTTACTTTATTTCCTACAGAAAAACTAATGATTGTATTCGCATCATGCTTTATGACATTGTGTGTGTGGTTTGTTCAAAAACTACAAATGTATCCCATAGTCTGCATATGCTGGAAGTACATTGTACTTTATATCAGTGAATTTTTCCCTGGTAACTTCAAACTAAAAGTGAACACTATAGAACCATCAACATGCTGAATGCCCTGAAAACAGCAGCTGCTTGCGTAAAGGGTGCCCTCAATGGGTTTTTACTCATGTAAATGATGTCATAATGCAATGAGTATAAAGTTTTTATTTGTATTTCAAAGCACTATAAGGGAAGCCGTCTTTAACTAACCCCCCATATCCGCCGAAACCCGCTGGATCCCGGTGGGTTTCCACTCTGTGATTATTTTCGGGTTGCATAAATCATGAATATGCAAGTACTTAAGAGGTCATCCTCTGGCCAAAGGGCTCATTAAAATCTGAGACTTGCCAGAGGGATTAACGCCTGAATAGGCCTTGCGCCAAACAAAAGAAGGTTGCCAGGCAAGTAGCTTTTCAGTCTGTCTATTGTTAAGGGATAACCCGTTATCTTCCTGACTCCCTAAAAGTCATACATGTACTTGAGTATAGTATTACATTATGAAAATCTCGCTTGGTTAAAATTTCAATAAACATGGTTAAATTATGGGTACCCTTCATTTTAACCTTAATTTAACCGTGTTAGTGTACGGTTAAATCGCCTTTAAAAAATTCCTTTGTATTGTCTCGGTTAAAGCGTGGTTAAAACTGGGTACCTGTTCTGAGATCTACTGAGGGCTTGCTCATTAACTCTGCGGTGAGTAATCCATTGTTGACGGAGATAATCCCATTACAAAAGGCTCTGCTTGCCCGAGATTTAACGGTCAATGTTTGTTTAACAATGCGCGAAAGAGTATCGTCCATGTTGTGCCCATAGCGCAGCCCGCGGTCCATACGAACTTAGGCTGAATTTCGAAATTGGGGTGGCGGCGTGGCAGTCAGGAATGTGCCTACCGTCGCGTTAGTCTGTTGTGTTGTTTGCCGGCGGCAGGCCATTTTTAGCGCCAAAAAAAGAAGAAAAAAAAGTCCGTCCCCCAGTTAGGATTGACGTCATGTAGTCAGTCAGCACTGACAACTTTGTCTCTGATCTGAGATTTGTGTGTGTGTGTAATAAACCCTTTCACGGTATATGCGCCATGTTTTTGTCAGGGCAAAAATGTTTATTTCGAACATTCGTTGCCGTCTGCGACCCAGCGCTCGAACTTCACGCACGGTCTGGAATGTATGTGAAGTTAATTCGAGCGCTGGGTACGTCTGGTCACAGACGTACGGCCGGCAACGAGTGTTTTTCCTGTCCTTGGACACCGCATTAGGCCAACAAAAAATTTTGAGTTGCCCTCCACCGACCGACCCAAAAGTGCTGAAATCTCGAGTGGGTTTTTAAAAAAAAAAATTTTCCCCCCGTCGTTCATAGGTCTATTTATTAATGAAACTTACCAATTTTCAAGATTATAATAATAATTCACGGCTGTGGAGGATTTTTTTGCAAGGAAAGATAAGTATAACATTTAAAGTTTTTGGAATGGCTTGGTAGTCTAGTGGTTAACACTGGTGGTTTACAGTGTTGTAGGTCTCGAGACATGGTCTCGGTCTCGAGACCGTCTTGAAACCTTTTTTGCCGGTCTTGGTCTCGGTCTCGCCCTATAAAAGTCTCGGTCTTGGAAGGGCTGGTCTCGGTCTCAAATGGGCAGGTCTCGGTCTTGGTCTCGGTCTTGGTCTCGGATGCCAAGGTCTCGGATTTTACCCCCGAGACCCGTCGAGACCACAACAACTCACGTTAATTTTTTGCAGAGAAAATAGCAAAATACGGTTGTGGTGAACTCGGCTCGCTCACAATAAAACACCATGTTAAAATTGCAAAATGCGCCCTCTATAAATTAGATTTGCTCATTTGCCCTAACCTACTCTTTACTCGGTAGTCTTTTACCTGTGTCAAACGACTTCCAATGTGCAAGTTATCAGGCTGTTGCATCGACGAAAGATATTGAAGCTTCAATGGAGACCTGACCCGCTGCAGCATGCCAATTCGGAATGGTACCCGTGCTGAGCACAGTTGCCCGTGTATGTCACTGGTATACGTCGGGCATGCTACCAGTGTTGTAGGTCTCGAGACCTGGTCTCGGTCTCGAGACCGCCTCGATACCTTTTTTGCCGGTCTTGGTCTCGGTCTCAGTCTCGCCCTATAAAAGTCTCGGTCTCGGAAGGGCTGGTCTCGGTCTCGAATGGGCAGGTCTCGGTCTCGGTCTCAGTCTCGGTATTGGTCTCGGTCCCGGTCTCAAATGCCTTGGTCTCGGTCAAGCAGGTCTCGACGACAACACTGGTGGTTTAATCCTTGAAAGTTTGTAAAAATTTATTTTAAGAATACAAATGTACATGGGTGAGTGTACAAAGTGCAGAAAAATATCGTCATTGGGTCACAAGCGCATAGAACTCTTCGCAAATATTTGCATAATGCATGCTGGTCTAGCTAATGACACAATACTGCAAAATTTACTTTGCATCTCCAGATATTGCAGGCGCGGATCCAGGGGGGGGGCTGCGGGGGCACGTGCCCCCCGGGTAAATTGAGTAAAAAAAAAAAAAAAAGGGAAAAAAAAGGGGGGGGGGGGAAGAGGGGGGAGGTCAGAGAAAAGGAGGTGCAGCCTAACAAAAAATACCGGCGACCATATTAAACATCTGCTGTGTCTACTTTTGGCATAAAATAAATACTGAAAAATGCAACAAGGAAAAAAGGTTATCAATCATGCCATGGAACTGACACCCTCTTTTGAGAGAAAACCGAAGTATTTCCTGGAGCTCGGGGATTTCAACTCTCTCCATCTCAACATCTAATCCTCATGGGGAGTTTATTACTGGTTAAATGGCCACAGCCAGCAGGAAACAATTGATCACTTGACTGAATGATTTGCTAGTTTTGCCAAAATCCTTTTTGAGTGGCCTAAATGCACACATTCTTTTCAATTAATAAAATATCCAGTGCCATCATGTCCAGTAATGAAACCATGTATTATTTTTTTGATCGTTGAAATTGGTGCCACAAACAAATAGACCTTGGCTTTTAAAAGAGAAAATCGTTTCATCATGATAAAGTTGTATTTGTACCCAAAAACCACGAACGTTCTTTGACCAAAGTACATCACGTATAGTATACTTCGTTTGAGCAGCTTAATTATCTGGGCTCCTTGCCAAAATTCCTTTGTAGTGAATATAGCCTTGAATGCAAGGCTGTGATGCATCTCAACAAAATTATGGTCGTATCATCTCTCCGTTAGTTACTAGTTATAGTAAGTTTTATTTATAGGCCTGCTTCAAACGTCAAACTTTTGCCGTATCTAATTCAAATAATGACCCAAAAATTTACATTATTTGAATTAGACACGGCAGAAAGTCGACGTTTAAAGCAACTGACTTCTGCCGTAAGTTCGACAGGCAGGTCTTGCCGCTCTGAACGCCAGCTCGTCTCTGGACTCTTTCAAGCGAAGAGATGTTTTTGGTGATATGGGGTTTCCAAGCAGTGCTCCCATATCAAAGATGTGCTCTAACCAGTGTGAAGTATAATTTCTCTTCGATGGACTTTCAGGCCAGTCTCGGTTAGCCCTTAGCAATCTTCTGAGGAACTGATTTATTTATTTTAGTCAACCCATTCTTGAAGACAATTTTCCTCCACGAATTTAGTTAATGGAGATGACTTCATAAAGTTTAACACATGCCTCATTATGGCAATTAATTGATTGCAGTTTCTTTTTCCACAGAAGCTTCGGTGATAAAAAATATCCAAGGATGTGTCTCATAAAAGGTTGATAAAAAAGGATTAAAAATTAAGGGTGCAGAGTAAAAAATAAAGCCACCATCCAAGGTGAACAGCGCCTTCAGTTTGGTGTACTGTCATTATTGAGAAAAGTGGATTTTTTGTATCAATTTCCAATGATGATTATAGTGACTTTTTTCAAATACTTCCCAAAATTAGTTAGTCTACATTTCGTTTGCAATCGATAGTCTGTGATCGGGTGCAAAGCAAGCTAGTCTGGTTTCTTGACCCAATTCCTCCACGTCTATAAATTGTTCCGTTTCATCTGAAGAAGGGTCGGGGTACCGTGTGGAAATTACAATCGCCGATGTCAATTTACTGTCGGATTCTACGCCAGTACGCATCGGCCTGCGAAGTACGATGAGTCTTGCAGCTGATCTGCTGATGGTTTTAACACGGGGCAAGGAACAGTATGAAATCAAGCCCTTTTCTTGAAAATTTCAACTGGACTGAATTAAAACCAAGAAAAATTCCGGATAAATTCAGTCAAAAACTGCAAATTAAATGCCAAAAATCGGGGAGGGAGAAACTTATATTGTTGTAGTCATGACATTGCTAAAATAATGGCTAAAAATAATGGCTAAAATAATGATTGAGATATATATATATATATATATATATATATATATATATATATATATATATATATATATATATATATATATATAACTCCCTTTCCACCAATAGGGCAGACTCCATAGAAAGCGTGCACAAAATTCCTCTTACCTTTCCCTTTTTTTATATAACCCCCACCCGACCAAAACTCTGGAAATAAGATGTTTACACTAATTAGAGGCTAAGGAAGCGATGATTTTAGACTTTATGACAAAATTATGACTTTAAAGGGTAGGCTGAGCGTTAAGGCGACGCAAGCGGTCGTAACATGAAAATAACAATTTCTATAGAAGTCGGTCGCCCTATGTCCGGAACAAGTAAATATATATATATATATATATATATATATATATATATATATATATATATATATATATATATATATATATATATATGTTTACTTTTTCAGGCATAGGGCGACCGACTTCTTTAGAAATTATTGCTATTCTCTGCATAATGATTGATATATATATATATATATATATATATATATATATATATATATATATCTATATATATATATATATATATATATTCTCCATATAATCTTGAAAACTTTTGCAAAAAAAAGTCAGGTGAAACTGGCGAGGAATCGCCTCAGATTGCACAACAGAGCATCCAGAATCCAAAAATTTCCGGGGCCCTTCAGCGGGCCCCGGACCCCACGCCGTAAGGGCTTCGCACTTCGCACTCGCATTTCTCCGTGTTGGGTGTGCCCCTGTCTAAAAAAAATTCCTGGATCCGCGCCTGTATTGTCTGTAAATTTTATAACCTCACTGTATAACATTTAGCCATGCTTTTCTTTCATGTTTTGTGTTCAGTTTTATAATGCAACTATGTAGATTGTTCGTTTACAAACAACACAGTAACATAGAGGGAAATGTGATCAATGATCAACAGCTAAAACGAGATGCAATGCGCGCGTATATTTGCAAAGTAATCCATGTCATGTGGTGTTCACTTTAATCAGTGTGGTAAAACCGGACTTTTGAAATGGCGAAAAGTAATCAAATATCAACTGTTATTCTTATTAAACCAAGGTATTTTCAAACATTATATGAAGCAACTGACAATATTTGTGAACTTTTTGAAATATTAAGGGTTGAATTCTATCCCAACAGTATCCATATGGACTGAGTGCCTGAGTCCTGCAGTAATCAGTCAAGAAGCAGATCTTTCAGTTGTCCGTATTCCATACATGTTCTAATTTATTTAGTCAGCCAAAGCAGCTTGAAAATGGCTTGTATTTTTTTTAAAGTCGATATACAAAAAAACATCCATTTATTCTTATATTGCTACAAAACAGTATCAAAGCACTTCATGATTTTACTAAGTCGGCCAAAACAGTAAAACAAAAATAGATGTAAACAAATTTAAGTTCATTAAACCAGTATCTGGGAAAACATTTACAGGGTTTTGAACATACATGTATGGTGTAAACAGTTCAGTGATGGTTACTCTTTTCCACTGATACTATTGATTTTTTTGCATGGAAATGAGGGAAACCTCAAAAAGTCTTGACGACTTTTTTTATTTTACATCTTCAAAACTTGATAGCACACGATTGTCAGATTTTGGTTCAGTTGTTTTGATTGAAACATTTAATATTGTAAGACAATTATTACAATGGGTAGTTAACAGTTATTACAGCAATGTAAACATGATGCTAGAAGCAAATTGTTACTTAAACCCTGTGAGTGCCTAACACTGTATTTTACAAACATGATCATTCTTGAGAAACTCAAGTTTGTGAATATTCTTCTCAATATCCAGGGAAGAGGAAGAGGAATGGTGGTAGAAAGCCTCAGTTACAAGATGAACCCAGAACAAAGAGTGCATCTGATGAGAGAAGAGACGTTCCACATGAACCCCCATGTACTTACTCTGATGCTGGTGACATCTCTGAAAAACAAGAAGATGCTTGCAATATGGACTTAAGGAATAGCCAAGGTGCAACTAGTAGCCTCAACACCACTGGGTCTAGTACAGGTAGCGGTGATAGAAAGCCCCAATTACAAGAAGTGCAATCCACCAGTACTTCCTCTGCAACAGGGGCAATCCCTAAGAAACGACCAAAAGCTGGTAATATGGACTTCAACAACAGCCAAGGTGCAACTAGTAGCCTCAACACCACAGGGTCTAGTACAGGTAGCGGTGATAGAAAGCCCCAATTACAAGAAGTGCAATCCACCAGTACTTCCTCTGCAACAGGAGCCATCCCTAAGAAACAACCAAATCCTGGCAATGACTTGAACAGCAACCACGGTCCAAGCCCTATCTCCACTGGGACTAGTACAGGTAACAGAGCAAAAGCCTCAATTACAAGGTTAGATTAGGTATTATATTTCCGTAACATCACAATTTGGTTAGCTAGATTATCAAGGCAAACAATTATACAAAAGTACTTTCTTGAAGAATACTTGATGTTGGATATCAATCATAAGGTATGACAGGGTGCCAGTTAAGGTATTTAGGGTGCTCAGAGACAAAATGGCTCTTTGACATGTAACACAATACATTCTCAGCAGAAGGTGCAGTTCAAAGAAATCAATTTTGGCAGCAACATTCAAGGCAATATAACCCTGTGTGATAAAAAAACATGGACCTGTAGATAGATAAATGAGTTAAAATGTGGGCTTGACTTTAATGAGATAGTGAGTGTATAGGGTTCATGTTCCATCAAGTATTTTGTTTTCTATATCTCTCTTTCTCAAGATATTGTAACTGCTCCTCATCAACATGGACTGCCTTCAAGTTCTCATCTACAGCAAATGGCAGAAGTGACGGTTACTGGTAGCAATAATATAGTCGATATTGGTGATGTTAATTTCAATAGCTATCCAACAATAGGTATACAATTTACTATTATTTTATGTAAATATATTTGTTTACAGTGAAATCTATACACCTGCCATCCAAGGCACTGTAGAAAAGTTACCAAATAGGACATTTGCCTTTATGACAAGATTTGATAATTGACTAAATAAATATTAAGCTGAAACCCTCAATCACAATCAGTACCTAGAACACAAAGTGCATCTTATGAGAGAAGATATGTTCCCCATGCAACTAGTAGCCTCAACACCACTGGGTCTAGTACAGGTAGCGGTGATAGAAAGCACCAATTACAAGATGAACCCATAACACAGAGTGCCTCTGCTGAGAGACAATACAACTCAGTGCAATCCACCAGTACTTCCTCTGCAACAGGGGCTATTCCTAATGATGTCAATTGATTTGTTTTACTTAACAGTAATACTGAACATAACAGAACACGGGCAGGAGGATAGTAAACTGACAAAACAACTTTTAAAATATCTGCTGCGAACAAATACATCTGAGAATCTGCACAAATTCTTGGAAGAGATTAACTCTGAACATGGAGAGATCAAGTCAGGATCTGTAAAGTTTATATTCCATGTCAGAAGTCGTGAAGGCCTTGACAAGCTTTGGAAAATGTTCTCCTCTGGTGAACTTGCAAAGCGACTTACAGAGATACTCATCACTGATGAACTTACAACAGAAGACAAGAGTGATCTGGCCATTAAGGTGTCAATACAAGAACATGAGTACAAGCAAGGCTGTAGATTCTTTGAGGATTTGCAAAATGCCAAGAAAAAAGGTAAATATAGGTTGGTGAAATTCTTGCATTGGGTGACAAACAACTGATTTTATTTTGTAGTTTTTTCACAGACACTCGGAAAGCACCGAGTATACAGTGCTATACACACGTCGGTGTAGGGCAAAATTAAATCAATTGTTTATCACCCGACGCAAGAATTTCATGAACCCATATATATCGCGGAACCCGCTGCTAAATAGGATTCTAGCCAGCCAATCGTCATCGGGCAAGCTCGGTGGTCGAGAGGTTAAGACGTCTGCACAGGTGGTTGTGGGTTCGAATCCCGCCCGAGTCACCTGCGTAGTTTTTTCACAGACACCCAGAAAGCACTGAGTATGCAGTGCTATACACACGTCGGTGTAGGGCAAAATAACATTTTAAAAAGGTAAAGCACTAACAAAATAAAATAAACCAGTGCATTGATAAAGTTTAAAAAAATACAAGGTGTTCAGGGATAAATTGATGAATTTCTTGTGTCGGGTGACAAACAATTGATTTAGTTTTTGCCCTACAGTCGTTGTCTGCACGAGTGTGGTTCGAATCCTGCCTGTGCAGATCCTGTAAGAAATTCTCAAGCACACATCTCAGTTCCAGTGTCTAAGACACTGTGACTCGGAAGGTGACCTACCCCATCCACAATCAAGCAAACATTTGATAGCTAGCTATGAACTATTCATTCCTGAAAAGTGTTTTTTATTTATATTGAAATTATTTTGTTTATTAAATTTATTTTGTGTATTTTCTTTTCTTTAAATAGAGAGATCATTAAAGACACACATTTCAGAAGAGGAGAAGAATGACGAGGAGACGACAGAGGTGAAACATTTAACACTGAAACCTCTAATGCAAAAATACGGAGAGACTGTTGTTAAAGTGAAGTCATCAGATGAACATAATGTGGAGGTAGATCTAAGCAAGTCTGAATCTGTGAAGTTTATATTCCATGTCAGAAGTCGTGAAGGCCTTGACAAGCTTTGGACAATGTTCTCCTCTGGTGAACTTGCAAAGAGACTTACAGAGATACTCATCACTGATGAACTTACAACAGAAGACAAGAGCGATCTGGCCATCAAGGTGTCAATACAAGAAAATGAGTACAAGCAAGGCTGTAGATTCTTTGAGGATTTGCAAAATGCCAAGAAAAAAGGTATTCCACTTAAAATAAACATTCCGTGTGAATACTTATTTTTCCATCATTTATGCTTTAAATCTTAATTCTTTGCACTTTTATAAGTAAAATAGAAGTGTACAGATTAAAAACAAAATTAGCGGTGAATGAGCGAAACACACAGATTATGCATCTTTAAATGGAAGGAATTGTTACGATGATGTATAATGCAGGTGTTATTTTTTATGAGTTATCCCCTGCTCGTTTTATAAACATTCCCGTTTTGGATCTTGGGGGATTTTCATGTGGTGTAATCAAATAAAAATGCAAAGCAGGCCTCCTGATGAGTGTCAAATGCTGTAGACACACATCACATGAGGGCCAAATTCACTTCATAAATATTAATATTTAGATCATTTCGAGTGATATGATAAATTATCGGTGATCACTGAAAGTAGTGAGAGGCCATATTTACTCATATACAAAAGGCTTCTTAATAAACTCCACTTTTCTGTCTACCTGGTGAGGGGAAAATACTTGACATTTATTTAAAACCAGCATACAATATTGTGGTTACATTTTACGATTTGAAATGAACATTAACACACAAAAAACCTGTGAAAGTGTTGTTGCAATACTTCTTCATGAGAAAACTAAATCATGAGAAAAATATTTTGTTTAATTTTCTTTAAAATTTTGCATTCAGAAGTTTATTGAAACATATCACACCATCTGTATTCCACCCAGAAAAACTGCACCCATCTTCAGTATCTGCTAAAAATACAGCTGATGATGCTCATCAACAATTGGAAATACAAGTAAATGTACAGCACCCTGACAGCAGTGATAGTGGTATTTTTGTCAGCATAGCTTTGACTGAAAGTGTTTCTGAGTACAGCAAAAAAGGTAACATAGTCCTTGAGCCAGGGGCTGAAAATTAATTTGCTGGTACCATCTGGAGGGTCTAAATCTATCATGTTTTTTCTACTTGGAAAAACATATGATAGCCCTGCTGAAACGGTAGCTTAGGTTTTGAAATGTTTTCACTGTTTAACCACTTCACGACGGTTGATGTCTATTTCCGTGAAATTTTCTGGACAGAGATACTGTTGGACGGATATAGTCGCCGTACTATTTTTTTAGAATTTTTAACCGTGGTGCCAGGGGACGTAAAGAAAACGTCAAATTTGTACATCTATTTATACGGAGGACGTGTATAGACGCTCAGGAAAAAACTTTAGATCTGGCGGGTGGCGTTTATATACACCAAAAAGGGCCGTGCCAATGCGACGGTTGACGGATTGCTGGGGATTGTTGTCAGGCCGGGGTGACGTGTAAAGACGTCCACTGGGCAGCGCATTAGTGAAGCTGTGGTTAGCATTGTTCTTTTTACATTTTGGAATTTTTCATTGTTGAAAGTTCCTACCATTTACATATTTATCTTCACTTACGTAACTCTTTGGGGCATTATTTTGTAACAAAATTTAAATATCACTATGAAAATCTCGCTCGGTTAAAATTTCAATAAACACGGTTAAATTATGGGTACCCTTCATTTTAACCTTAATTTAACCGTGTTAGTGTACGGTTAAATCGCCTTTAAAAATTTCCTTTGTATTGTCTCGGTTAAAGTGTGGTTAAAACTCGGTACCTGTTCTGAGATCTACTGAGGGCTTGCTCATTATAACTCTGCGGTGAGTTAATCCATTGTTGACGGAGATAATCCCATTACAAAAGGCTCTGCTTGCCCGAGATTTAACGGTCAATGTTTGTTCAACAATGCGCGAAAGAGTATCGTCCATGTTGTGCTCATAGCGCAGCCCGCAGTCCATACGAACTTAGGCTGGATTTCGAAATTGGGGTAGGCGGCCGCGCGCCAGTCAGGAATGTGCCTACCGTCGCGTTAGTCTGTTGCGTTGTTTGCCGGCGGCCGGCCATTTTTAGCGCCAAAAAAAGAAGAAAAAAAAAGTCCATCCCCCAGTTAGGATTGACGTCATGTAGTCAGTCAGCACTGACAACTTTGTCTCTGATCTGAGATTTGTGTGTGTGTGTGTGTGTGTGTGTGTGTGTGTGTGTGTGTGTGTGTGTGGGCGAGCACTGGCAAGGTTGTGGGGACAGATAACAAAAGGGACGGCAAGACCGCCGTATCTGTGGGGACATTTTCATGTCCCCACAACATTTTCGGTCATTTTTTGTCCCCACAACTGTGTCTCACAACATGTAAATGTCCCCACAATTACGGTGCGTGACTGTGTGTGTATGTGTATGTGTATGTGTATGTGTATGTGTGGGTGTATGTGTGGGTATATGTGTATGTGCATGTGTATGTGGGGGTGTATGTGGGGGTGTATGTGGGGGTGTATGTGTATGTGTATGTGTATGTGTATGTGTGTGTGTATGTGTATGTATATATATACACAGATTGTCTGCACAGTCAGTTAGTGATATTCATGGCCACATTTTGAATTAATGTGCATACAATATTTGTTTCTCTTCAAACAGGAGCACCGGACAAAACCAGCAAGACGATTGGACAAGACATCCAGCATGAGGAACAAAGTCCAACTACAAGTCAAGTTGCTGATGCTGCTGATGCTGCTGATGCTGCTGATGCTGCTCGTGCTGCTGATGCTGCTGCTGCTGCTGCTGCTGCTGCTGATGCTGCTGATGCTGCTGATGCTGCAGAGACTGCATTAAAAACATGGTATACAACTTCAGGTAGCTTTGTACAG
>CM055817.1:49939604-50007644 GCA_029582265.1 Zoroaster sp. YZ-2022
ACGTATTTTTTCTACACTTCACTTTTATCCCATCATAATGGTGACTTCTGGAAACTGTTCTAAAACAAACTATGAGCTCTTCTGCAAGAAACATTTTCTACAAAAATTGTTTATCTATCATCACCAAAATGTACACTTTTTGAAAATAAATTAGGTTATTTTAAATGCTGTACTTAATTACTATATCAACATATAACATAGAAGGGAAACTGACAAGGTTCATAAATACATTACACATATTGGTTTTTTTGGGGGGTGGAGTATGGCGATATACAGGATGTGAACAAGGACTTTAAGATTTCATCAGCACTCCACCAGCTGAGCTTCAAAACGGGTCTATGAAATAAACCCGTTTTAACGGTGTAAAACAATAAAGTATGCCTATTGGAGAATATATTTTCCCTTTGTCCATTTTTTCTGCGTCCCTTTGTACAATTAAACAATTTATTTCTAAATTTAGGGGGTGCCACATACACTCCTCCGATTCCTTGACAAAATCTGTGCCGTATAGCTGGGAGATGTTGCGTAGCCATAGTTCAGAAAATGACATTCTCCTTAGTTATCCACATGAACGGAGTCAAGTACGATTGGGTGATTGTGCTTTTCAATATTCTGCTCTGGCTCTTTGGAATAGTTTGCCTGTTTTTGTTAGAAATGCTAGTACTGTAATTAAATTTAAAAGTCTGTTAAAGACACACTTTTTTAATGTAGCTTTTAATGGTTGAAATTGTAATTGTTTTATCATTTTCTGTTAGTATTTTTCCTAGGTCATTTTTAATTTTTATAACTTTTATCATTACATAATCCTTTTAATTGTGATGCGCATCTGAACATTTCTGTATGGAACTTGCGCAATATAAATGTATTATTATGTTAGCACTAGCCTGTGTTTATGTGCCACTCTGTGTCATGCTTTACTACTGACATTTCACAAAGTTTTAATGTCAACAGCCTTTCTTTTTTTGGTTCTAAATACATGTACCGTAACGTATTTCACCAATAACCCCTGTGGTTGTTCGTTGGTATGTTCCGATTCAATGGAGGCATGCACTGTGTTTCATGGTACCACCCGCAGCATGGCCGGGCTGGTGGTGATCGCTGCTTGCAAGTACATGTTTATTACATAAGTCATGTGTACACACATTGCTAGCAGTTCTTGACTGTTTTATTACCTAGTGGCAACAATGATGGCCAACAATAATGAGTTAAAAAGGCATGCTAGCAAATGATGAAAACCTTTGTTTGCTTTGTTCTCTCAGGGAATCTAGTTGGAAGTGATTGTATATTACAGACAACCTAGCGTAAGGCTCCTTGCCCAGGTGTACGTCATGAACGTCATGAACGTCACGAACAAGGCCATCTCGCGTCATGCATAAATTTTTTTTATATTAAAATTAAATAATCCACTCAAAATACGAAACAAAATTAATTTTTTTAAATTTTTTATTCTTATCAACTGATAAAATAATAACAAATACATTAAGACAAAAACACTTCATAGACCCTTTAATTCCAAAGTATCTTAGTTCTGGTTATACAGCATGTATTATTAGGTTGTACATAGAACAGCATCAAAATGTGTGCTATTTGACAAAGACGAACTACAAGTAGACAGCAACTGAGATGATCAGTGATCGGCTGGCAATTATCACCCTCAATTTGTGCTGGTTGACCATCATCATCATTCAATGCTGAATGGCATATCTCAAGGTAGAATTCAGCTCTGTACAGATTTAGCCAAATTGAAGAATCCACAGCAGGTAAATCAACAGGTGGCTCCTCAGAAATCTCCAGCATGGTGTAGGAGTTAAATAGAGACCTTCAAATTGCAGTCATGTGTGCTTGCTTGATATACCAGACTAGATGTAGAGTAGAATGACATGTACAACAGAGGGGCGAACATGTTAGGGTTGTCAGTAGCAACAGGGGAAAGCTTAATAAGATTCCTGTTGGTAATAAATGCAAAGCTGACCCTGGTAGAACCATCTGAAGAAGGGGCGGATCCAGGATTGCTGAAAAAGGGGAGGGACACAGACAAACAACAGAGCACACATGGTACATCATTATGACACAGAATAATGACACAGAATATAGTGCAAGTAAACATCTGTTCATTTTCTACGTAATATAACTAATTTATTTACAAATATTAACAGAGTTACAAACACTTGTTCATCTGTACTTTATACAAATTCTTTATTTTAACTTAATTTCATGAATACAAAAACTTATGAAAACTTTTAAAATTACAGACAAAATAAAGGACGAACAAACAACTGATCATAGGCCTATGGTACTTAATATAAAATTCTTTATTTTTAAAACATACATGCATTTTTACAGCAAGATTTCAAAATATATGAACATTATCACTAAGAATATGGTAACAGAATTAAGGGCAAGGAAACATCCTTTATTTTGTACTTTTATTTACAGAGATACAGAAATGATTTCATCTACTTTAATCTTATTTGAATTATAAAAGAAAGATGCACACACAGATACTTTGATATAGTGTTTTATTGTTTCAAATAACTGATGTAACCACGTTCCTTTCTCTATGATGTAACCATGCATGAGGGTGATATCAAACTTCTACTGAGGATGACTCCAAATCTTTCCTAACTATGACACAAGAGCAGTCTAATTCTACAAATAAACCAAAAAGTAATAAACAAAACATACAGAGGTTCCTAAATGTTACAAAAGGTCTAAGACAACTTTAACAGAAGACTGAATGGACAAACTAAGCAAGGACCACAAATAAAAAATTAATTTGGATTTACTTAACACACATGTATGTAATTAATACAAATCAACAATTTAACTATACATCATACAAAAATGGAATATGATTGGGAAAAAACTAATTTAATTAAATGTACCGCCCAGTGAGAGACTAGGCTGGGGTTAGTAGCTAGAAAGTGTTACTGGTGACTCACGTCGGTGAACAGTCGTCAAAGCGAGGCCATGACAAGAGCAGCTGATGATGTGGTCGACATCATGGCCACGAACAAGCATCCAGCCAGCAGGCTAAGTGAAAGACTATAGGCTGGGGTTAGCAGCTGTAGTGTTACCGGTCCAGTCCAGGGTGATCAGCAGTCAAAGTGATGTCATGAGGAGAGCCGTGATGTCAACATCATGGCCAGGAACAAGCAACCTGCCAGTAGGCTAAGTGGGAAACTCTAGGCTGGGGTTATAGTAGCTGTAGTGTTACTGGTCCAGTCCAGGGTGATCAGCAGTCAAAGCGAGGTCATGAAGAGAGCAATGATGCCAACATCATGGCCAGGAACAAGCAACCAGCCAGCAGGCTAAGTGGGAAACTCTAGGCTGGGGTTATAGTAGCTGTAGTGTTACTGGTCCAGTCCAGGGTGAACAGCAGTCAAAGCGAGGTCATGACGAGAGCAGCTGATGATGTGGTCGACATCATTGCCAGGAACAATCAACCAGCCAGCAGGCTAAGTGAGAAACTCTAGGCTGGGGTTATACATGTAGTAGCTGTAGTATTACTGGTCCAGTCCAAGGTGAACAGGAGTCAAAGCGAGGTCATGAAGAGAGCATTGATACCAACATCATGGCCAGGATTCCCAGGAACTATGTAACCAGCCCGAAGGCATTGGTGTTTGGGGCATGGTGTTCGGGGTGTGGTATTTGAGCAATCAGGAAGGAGCCTTTCATTAAATGGTGGATAGCCGAGTATGGCACATGTTGTGTTCACTTTATGAAGCAAAATGGGCGTGGTTGTGGGCGTGCAATAACTCTGTATCACTCTCCGTCCTGATAACTGCATGAAAGTCCTGAAGAAGCCAGCCTTCAATGCTGGTGGGCACAGAGTACATGTAACTGCACATCTTCCAATACATATCCAAGGCTTGAAACCAAAGTATAGATACTGTTGAGTGGTAATGTCCAGTCCTTTTGAACGATCAATTATTGCCAAGGTATTGTAATGTCCATCTGGCACGAGGTTGGAGCAACAAAATACATTACATATCTGCATCATTATCAACATCAATCTATTCAAGTGACTGATTATGTGTAAGAATATATATAGTTGAACACGTTATAAAATAAGTGATTGTAATTACTGCGCTTGGCAAGGGATGCGATGCAAATTAAGGGTTACATACAAATAAATGAATAACTGAAATAAATGAAAAACTTGTGACAATCAACTTCATCTCTGAAGAAATTGTAAATGTTGTCTGGGATCACTTTATTTGAGACGTTTATCCAATATCATCATAAAGAAATAAAGAAAACAGAGGTACATAATATCAACTGTTGATTTAATCCAATATATTATTATAATAAACTTTCTTTTTAAAATCATGAATACTAGGCCCGGGCGAATAGTTCAATTATTCACATATAGCAATTGCTAATCGTAATCCTAATGGCTGGTTTTAAACTATTTGATAAATTGTGACAGCACGAATACCACTAAACTATTTGTGGGTAATGAACTATTCACTGGTAATTCGCCGTGTCTGCACACAGATTAGATGAGATGCAATAATTCATACAAATACACTGTACATACATTTCACCCACAGCTGATCAGGTTAAATATAAAAAAAAGTGTGGTTCAGCTGGTAAAAGCTTTAGAGATGAATGGATATCCTGAACAAATTCAGAAAGACTGTTACATGTACCAGTCATCAAATAATCAAGTTCTATCTGGTAAAAATCCTATCGTTCAAGCAATTAACTACTAAGTTAATACTTTACCACACAAATTAAAATGCAAACAATAAGTTTAAGTAGTGAGATAGCATGGAATTTTTTCCAAAGAGAATTAAGACCTCTGGATGCAGTATAGCAACTGTGGGGCTTTTGGACATGGAACATATTTTTATTGAACAAAGTCATGTACGTGTGGTGGTTTGGAGCTTCAGAAATGTACTTGAAAGTGTACTTAAAAGCATATAAATATCACAGTAATAAAGTTGGATTGTACTTGATATCAATAATTATTTGTTAAATATTGTTTGGAGGTATAAACAATGTTTACTCTTCATGTAATTGTGCAAGTGAGTTTTTCAGGGTGTTTCGGCTGGCTGGGTGTACCCGACCACGCCGCGTTATAGCTTGGTGTCGTGGTGCTATGGCCCACTGATACAGCCAGGTACAATGCAAAGACATGCAAACAGTGAGCAATTACTGTTCGGGTTGTATCTTGGGCTCGTTTTTTCCCCCGTTTATTTCTAAAATTTTGTGGTTAAATTTACAAACAAACTTGAGACAACAATTTCTAAAAACATTTTGTGTATCCGTCTTTTATTACACATTGTAAACACACAGCGAACGTTAACCCTAACTCCCGAGACAACAAAGCCAGTTGGAGGATTTTGAAGGATTTTTATTGTTTTAATACAATGCCTAGGGAGTTAGGGTTAATATTAAGGCCTATCTGTTCAACACATCGTAAGCACACAGTGAACGATAATATTAAGGTCTATCTGTTCAACACATCGTAAACACACAGCGAACGTTAATATTAAGGTCTATCTGTTCAACACATCATAAGCACACAGCGAACGTTAATATTAAGGTCTATCTGTTCGACACATCGTAAACACACAGTGAACGTTAATATTAAGGCCTATCTGTTCAACACATCATAAGCACACAGCGAACGTTAATATTAAGGTCTATCTGTTCGACACATCGTAAACACACAGCGAACGTTAATATTAAGGCCTATCTGTTCGACACATCGTAAACACACAGTGAACGTTAATATTAAGGCCTATCTGTTCGACACATCATAAGCACACAGCGAACGTTAATATTAAGGCCTATCTGTTCAACACATCATAAGCACACAGCGAACGTTAATATTAAGGCCTAGGCCTATATGTTCAACACATCGTAAACACACAGCTAACGTTAATATTAAGGCTTATCCATTAGACACATCGTAAGCACACAGCGAACGTTAATATTAAGGCTTATCTGTTTGATGCAAAAAGTTCATTCACCTATTCGAATAGTTGCTGATGATTAATCGAGTAGCATTTTTTCACTGATCACCCAGGTCTAATGTATACAAAGTCACATGTAAGAATTGCAGTCAAAACTTTCTCCTGTACCAATCTTGCCTGTCAATCAAACTTAGGCTTGGACAGTTCAACAATGTCAGTTAAAAAAACAAAAACAGTTCCGAGTCGGAACCTGTTCCAAGAGATTCAAAGAAAACAAAGATTAAACAAATAAAACATACACTCTATTCAAACTTTGTTGAGCCTTGATGAGTTTCAAGTTTCAACCGCAAATGCAGTAATGATCATGTTGTTGTAAAATTTATTATGTTTCAGACAAATACATTATGGTTTACCTTCGCAAGTTCGCTTGCAGTTTAGAATTACATTTTGCTCTGGAAATCGGGTATTTGAAGCTCTCAGCTCCAGAAGCGACACTTGTGTGTACCCAATTCTAGTTGGAGGCACGGTTCCCATTCTTAATTTGGCTTCGGGGAGAATTGGGTACACGTCGGAACCGCCCAAGCCTAACTCGAACTACATGTATATCAGCCAATTGCTTGGCTTTTATGCAGAGTTGGCGTAACTAAGTTTTCAGCAGCACTATCAAAATTTGTTTAAAAAAATTAAACACCTTCAATAACAAGGGGAGAGGGCTGAAAATATTTAAAGGACGGGGATTTCAACCCTAGCCAAACTAGGCAAACAGACAATTTGGCAAATAAAAGAACCCACATCACTTACCTGCATAAACCGTTTGGACAAGGGCTGCATCTCTAAGAAGCAGGCAGAGACTAACTGCAGATAGAAACATCTCAGAGAGGAGGTCAGTAACATGATGAGGCAAGAAGCAGCTGGAAACTAGTTGAAGAGATGAGGGGAAGCTAGAGGGATGAACGAAAGAGGAACAGTTATAAAATAATAATGTACAGCAATTGTCTGTCAATGTTAAAAGCAATCAACCGACTTCCTCTCACATTGGCGGATCCAAGGAGCGAGTAAAGGGGGCATGTACCTCTTTTTTTATCATAAGTTTTTTAATGCCTCCATTTTTGGCAGTGTGCCTACCTGCCTTTGCCATGCGCCTACCTGGCTTTGCCCTGCGCCTACCTGGCTTTGCCCTGCGCCTACCTGGCTTTGCCCTGCGCCTACCTGGCTTTGCCCTGCGCCTACCTGGCTTTGCCCTGCGCCTACCTGGCTTTGCCCTGCGCCTACCTGGCTTTGCCCTGCGCCTACCTGGCTTTGCCCTGCGCCTACCTGGCTTTGCCATGTGCCTACCTGGCTTTGCCATGCGCCTACCTGGCTTTGCCATGCGCCTACCTGGCTTTTTTGAGATCCTGGATCCATCCATGGCATCTAAAGAGTATAATTGATCAGATTTACTCATAGGAAAGTTGTGACAATGGGGCTTGCCCAAAATGGTATGCTTTAGTCTACCTGGCTAGTTGTAAACAAAAATAACACTGCATAGTTGGCCATGAAACAGTGTAAAAATGTTTCATTATTAATACCTTTGCCTTTTAACCAGTTTCAGATTTAAAGGTATAACCAACGACTCCACTGTAGAACAGCCAAGTTTAAAAAATGTTGACAAATCAACTGATCTACTATGTGATCTAGAACTAGGAAAATGTTTGCCACTGTTATTTTGGCTGTCTCCAACACTTTCAAAACAAAATATTGATTAATTTAGTCAGATTTGGAATTTGAAAAAATCCACTGAACAGGTGTTCATCAGCGATGTGTTTTTGAGATGCCATTTTTAAAAAACAATATCAACTATTGGAAGATGAGCAATATCCTATTATTTTATGGACAAAATTAATACATATTTGAACGTGTCATAACTAAACAATATTGAGGGCGCCCTTCCTTATTTGGGCGCTGCCATGGACTAGGAGCCAATATGAGCCAATTACAACATATGCTCATGAAGCATACTTGGCAATCATCATTTATAATTAAAACTTAAATTAATATATGAAATTTAAATTTATATCCATAATCAAAATAATGCTCGACTAAAAATCAAAAATTCTTTTCAGGTACTGTAAAACTGGTAATTTTCGCACTCTCAGCCACCCTACCGACACATTCGCGGGTTGTTGCTTTCGCGCACGGTAAATATTTGACTTGTAGTACAATGCACATGATGTGGTTGACACGTATTTACCACTTCAAAAGGTGACATAATTATAGTGCCGAAGTCGTGCACCGGCGCTATATGCACAATGCTTATATACATGTATGTACATGTATGTAGGTACGTCTTCATTACAGGGCTGGGGGTAGAGGTAAACAAAGAAAATATTAGTAACTTTATTAGAAAATATTAGTAATATTAGTAATCCACCGGGCGGGTAATAAATTCGCGTGTTTTTAAATTCACGCTGTCTAATCGTTACGCGAAAAGCGCGAAAATAAATGTTGTGCGAAAATTACCAGTTTTACAGTAATCAAAATCTAAAATAAAATTCAAGACTCAATTGCATAATTAAAATAATTAAAATAATTGTGTTAATAATCATAATTTAAACATTTTAAATTAAAGTCAAGAAGACTCAATTAAAAATGCAATCTGTTGAAAAGTCCAGTCATCCAATCATATCTATCAATATTGGTCACATGACCTGAATCAAGCCAAAAGAGCCAATGGGCACATGTGATTACATATGCTAATAAGCCTGGCATCACACTTAAAAAGCATTTAAATCGGCATTTAAAAATCACTAACATCACTGATTTTTACTTTAAAAAAATGAAAAAAACTTCAAAGTAATGATTATAAAACTTTAAAATGATGACATTCATTGAATATTTATCATTGTAACAAAGATTTCATGAAAAATAATGCTGCTAATCGAAGCCTAGTCAAGCCTGTCTCGCCCAGTTTACCAAACTTTCCATCATGGAGCATGAAAATAAAAATTCTGTCCAATTTTGGTGGGTAATTTTCAGCACTTGGGGGTTATCCTATCACCTTCAAACTTTACCAATAAACTAGACAATATAAATATTAAAAGGTTCAATATGAAAAAAATATGACTTTATTGGACCTCTGGTTTCACTCACGAAGTAAACAATGGTATCACATTTTCTAGAAATAAACTCAATGACACCCTTCACTGACTTTTCATTAACCTTTTATTGACCTGAAAACAAATATTGAACAATCAAAACGTCTGTTATAAAGAGTTTTGTAGAGCACCCAGTTGCCAATCAGAGAGAATTTACACGAACACAATTGACAACAAAATAGCTTGTGACGTCACGGATCGCGTCTTGCCTAATCAAAATGGCTGCCATTTTGATAATTGAATGTAAAATTCTAAAGTTCTTACCATTGCATTGGCGTTAGCCTAACCTAAGTTGTGTATTTTCTTTCCAACTCCAAAATTCCTTTTTAGAACTATATTCTCACTCGATCCACCGGATATTCTTTTGAAGAGGCACTTCATGCTTGAAGGAAACGTGACGCCTAGTCACTGCAATTGAACGTCTTACATGTGGACCAGGTGGATAATAATTGATAATAATTGAATGTAAAATTCTAAAGTTCTTACCATTGCATTGGCATTAGCCTAACCTAAGTTGTGTATTTTCTTTCCAACTCCAAAATTCCTTTTTAGAACTATATTCTCACTCGATCTACACCGGATATTCTTTTGAAGAGGCACTTCATGCTTGAAGGAAACGCGACGCTGAGTCACTGCAATTGAATGTCTTACATGTGGACCAGGTGGATAATACTTCTTTTGAAATGACCGTCCAGGCCAACGATTACAAAAACCTGGTGTACAACCTCGTCCCCGGGGCTTTCAAGCAGTTTCTGTATACCTCACTGCTCTCTCATCCTAGTTTTGGTTCAAGACTATGTCTCTGTGTTTTTCATACACAATCCATCGACGTAAGATAATTTCCTTTTATAAACATATCTTGCCCAATGAATTACCGCACATTAACACCCTCCTATAGGTTTAACAATCAAAGACACTCAAAATTTGTATGTCACTCCCAACCCATTGACTTTGTGCAGTGCACTCAAATAAATGCAAGGACATGTGGCTCTGGTAGGAGGTCAAACCAAAACCACTCGACTGTAACTTATGCAGTACATACACAGCTCTGTGTGACTCTGCATATAACTTGTAAGACATACACAAGTGTGTTTGACTTTGCCACTATCTCCAGCACTCTTATACACAACATGTGTGAACAATTGGCAATGCAACCAAAAATACTCAAGTGACTGTCTGTGGGTGCGGTGCTTACTGGGCCAAATTTCAGCCTGGGCATAGGAAGGTTAATGGTTTTATATGTACCCGCCACATTATTGTCCTAATACATACATAATTATGCAAAGCGTCATGACCCGACCCGTAACGACAATGTTTTATTCATACGATCCCCATTCATACAAATGTTGTGCATGATAGATGACCTTGTTTTCCACTATACCCGGCCCTAGGGTGCACCGGCACACCCCACTTAATAACTCATAGCAACCGATCCTAAATACAAAATATTCAAAAATCATGACAAAATACTTAGAAATCTAAAAAATGTTAAAACTAAAAAACAAAATATAGATTGATGTCTAACCTTTTAGTTTATTCTCAATTTAATGTGGATAGTCCATAGCTATATATAACTGTGGTAGGTGGTAGGAGATGTTTTGGTGATGTTTTGGTCCCACTTTAGTCCCACCCTGGCCCACTCTGCACTGTGAGCAGCTCACCATTACCATAAGGCTTTTTCACACTGTCCATAATCTCGGGGTCGGAACCGGTTCCAACCCAGAGATTTTTTTTTCCCCAACCCTTTTCCCACTTCTAAAATTTCAACCCTGTTCCGATCCGGGTAGCATGCTATAGCCGGATCGAAATTAACCCTGGCAGGGACCAGGGTTGAAAATCTCAATCCGGATTGAAATTGCATTTTTCGGCGTGAACCATGTCGAAAATGATAGTGTGAACCGCCCCGAGTTGAGCTCACTTACCGCCGATCCGTGTTGAGTTGTGTGGTGCGAAATTCTACGAAAATCTGACACGGGTACAAAGGTCAATAAACAATCAGCTGTGAGGCGGCGCAGGCGCACTGCGTACATGTACATGTCATGCATGTACAATGTACATGTTAGACTTGGGCGGTTCCACAATTTCTGGAACCGGTTCGGTTAAAAAAAAAAGACTCGGTTCCGAGTCGGAACCGGTTTCAAGAGATTCAAAGAAAAACATAAGGATTACAGAAAATAATAAAACATAGGCCCTACGGTCTATTCAAACTTCGTTGTGTCCCTAATACGAAACGAAAAAGTTTCAATTTTCAACCGCAAATGCAGTGATGATAATGTTGTTTAATTTAAAATATGTTTCAGAAACTTTAAAGAAACTTTTTGGAAACGTTAAGCTAAGTTAGAGATTTGTTTCCATTATCCTACCGTGAGCAAACAACGTTACAAGCCGTGCGAGTACATGCCATGGCTTTGCATGCACATGCTTCAGGGGTGTTGGAGCAATTAAGCAATTATACCACCCCTATGCACAAGGCACCGTACTACCGTCCATGCCTATTGAAATTACATTAAGAACACTAGCAACATGACTAACTTCGTCACAAGATTATCCATATTACGGGGCCACCTTGATCATTCCACTTCACAAGACACGTGCTGTCAACATTTTTAACAACAGTTCCATAACCAAAGTATCCATGTTATGGGGCCAATTTATAAACAGAGGTTGGAGCTATTAAGCTATTGCACCACCCCCTACAAGGTACCGTACTACCGTCCATGTTGTTTTGCCGTATTGAAAGTACACAAAGAACACAAGCAACATGACTGTTAACTTCGTCACAAGTTTATCCATATTATGGGGCCCCCTTGATCACTCCACTTCTCAAGACACATGCTGTCAACATTTGTAACAACATCTCCAATATAACCAAAGTATCCATGTTATGGGGCCACTTTATAAACAACTCTGTGACGCACAATGATACTACTAACGCACAGACATTGCGGTTTGCTTCAGTTGTATGTGTGGCGCCTTCACAAGTTTGCCGTAGTCTAGACTAGAGTTACATTTTGTCGGTCACTCATCAAAGAGAATCTGAGTTGGAGCTCAGAAAACTGCGTATTTCAATCGGAGCCGGGTTGGTCCTCAGAGTTGGGTATTTTGCTGGAGCCGGCTCTGACTGGGACTCGGCTCCCAGCCGGCTCTGGGACTCGGCTCTGAGAACCGGGTATTTGAAGGGCTCGGTTCCGGAACCGACTCTTGCGAGTACTCGGTTCTTTAAAAGTGGAACCGCGGTTCCGATTCTTAATTTGGAATCGGGTAGAACCGGGTACCGGCCAAGCCTAGAGTTGTCACAAGGTTCGAGCTGTCGGTGTCAAGTTGTCACAAGGGTGGAAATGTCTAGCCCCATTTGTTTGCTTAATTAAAATAGAAAAAAATTATCTTACGAAATTTGTTAAGGCATCTAAATCTTAAATGAGCCGGTGTACCAAAGGTCAGTTTGGTAGTTATTATGTCCAAAGTCACAATTCACAAAAAGCTCAACCAATTAACAATTCCAAAACATTGGTTGTGACTCCCAAAATATCCAATGAGTCGGCCGCCATTTTGTTTGGACTGAATAAAAATGGCTGCCATTTTTATGTTAAAACTGAAAAGTGAAAGTCTTACCTTTTGGCGTTAGCTTAAGTACTTATCATGCTTATGGTGTATTTTCTTGCAAATTCTTTTTTTTAAACTCACACGATCTACGCCAGATATTCTTTTGAAGGGGCACTTCATGCTTGAGTTGAAGGAAACGCGATGGTTCAATACGCCGAGTCACCGTAAACGAACGTCTAACAACAGCCACGGGCCGGGTGGATATGTCTTTTAAATTGACCGTCCAATGATTTCAAACACGTGTGTGCAACCTCGTTTCCAGGGCTTTCTGTACACCTCGTACCCACTGTTCTCTCGCCCTATGTTTCTATGTTTATTTAAGATAAAAATATAACGTTTCATTTCATTCTCAATTTCATGTGGATAGTCCCGGATCCCATCGTGTTATTTTCAGGTAGGCGGTTCCACAATTTTAGGAACCGGTTCGGTTCGGGTTCCGAGTCGGATCCGGTTCCAAGAGATTCAAAGAAAAATATAAGGATTAAAGAAAATAATAAAACATACGGTTTAAAAGTTATTAAAACTTCATTGCGCCCTGATACGAATGCGTTTCAATTTTCAACCACAAATGCAGTGATGATAATGTTGTTTAATTTAAAATATGTTTCAGAAACTTTAAGGAAACTTTATGGAAACGTTAAGCTATAGTTAGACTTCCTTTATCCTATTAGCAAACAACTTTACATACAAGCCGTGTAAGTTGTACATGGCTTTGCACATGCTTGAGGGGTTAGAGCAATTAAGCAATTGTACCACCCCCTGTACACAAGGTATCGTACTACCGTCCATACCTATTGAAAGTACATTAAGAACACTAGCAACATGACTAACTTCGTCACAAGATTATCCATTACAGGGCCACCTTGATCACCCCTCTTCTCAAGACACGTGCTGTCAACATTTTTAACAACATCTCCATAATCAAAGTATCCATGTTATGGGGCCAATTTATAAACAGACATCGCGGTTTGCAATTGCATCAGTTGTCTGCATGTGTGTGATGTGGCACCTTCACAAGTTTGATGCAGTTTTTAAATTAGAGTTACATTTTGTCGGTCGCTCATCAAAGAGAATCGGGTATTTTAACTGGAGCCGGTTCTCGGCTCTAGAGTTGGAGCTCAGAAAACTGCGTATTTCAATCGGAGCCGGGTTGGTCCTCAGCATGGACGGATCATCATGAGCACAGGCCCTGGGCACAAATTCACCACGGCCCATACACGCGCATAATACTACTAGTACTATGCTTTTCTTTTTCTTTTTGAAACCAAGGGCCTATTGGCTCCTGGGCCGGGCACGTGCCCAGTTTGCCCGTGCGGTAATCCGTGCATGGTCCTCAGAGTCGGGTACTATTTTGCTGGAGCCGGCTCTGACTGGGACTCGGCTCCCAGCCGGCTCTGGGACTCGGCTCTGGGAACCGGGTATTTGAAGGACTCGGTTCCGGAACTGACTCTTGCGAGTACTCGTTTCTTTAAAAGAGTGGAACCGCGGTTCCGATTCTTAATTTGGAATCGGGTAGAACCGGGTACCGGCCAAGCCTAGAGTTGTCACAAGGTTCGAGCTGTCGGTGTCAAGTTGTCACAGGGTTGCCCCACCAGTGTGGCACGGACACGCCCCTTGGCCTATCCTTAGCCACACGTTGGTCGTACTTCGGCTAACGGCGGTTTTCTTCTAAATTCCAGGCGCTGAAATTGACGATATTTGCAACCATTTTGATAGACTAGATACGTTCCTTACATGTTTAACTCTCTAGGTGCCCCCAAAAATGGTGATTTCACTTACATTAAAATTTCGTGACATATAGGCCCGAAAAATTACAAGACGATCGTCATTGTGCAGGTTTCAACGAGGACGGCCATCTTGAATAATGTATGAAGAGTGTTGAACGGAAAACAACTGCGCGCAACAATTTTACGACGGCTGTTTTATGTGTGCACATACTTGCTGTATTTTAGCGCGCAGAGATGACCACGCGATGTCGCCGATATAAACTTTCAAGAAACTAACAAGTAACATCGAGCAGTTTTATCAAATTAACCGTACTGCATGGTAAGTTAATCCCCTTTTAACTATTATATACCAGGTTATTTAACTGTACTTGCATTGTACATAAAACAAGAGAGAATGTTCATTAAAATAAAATGATTGATAATGTAATAAATACTAAAATAGTCTATTATTTTTATTAAAGTATTATTAATTCATTGTGAATTACAACAATCATTCCGTGTCAAATCACCTAAATTTTCAACATCTCCCCTGGTGACCCCCTCAGATTTGGCTGAAAAATTTTGAAAACATAGCTTCATCCTTCAAACTCAGACAAACTAAATTTCAGAGCCAAATTCCAAGCGGATTGAGATTTACGGCCCTCCAAAAGGGGCGTTTCACCTCCCTTTTTGACAAATGCAAATGTTGCCTACACTTTTACACCAATTTCATTTACTCATAAATACTTATTTGAAAAAGATATGAATCTCAAAGTTGATTTATTGGGTAAACTCTGACTGTTCTCTTCATAAAAGGCATCAGAAATACTGTACCTGCATCACATCTTGAGATATTCTCACTCGAAAACCCTGCTTTAATTCTTCGACAAGTACTTAATTGGAATTTGGACCCCTCCCCCCCCTATTCTTCACAAATAATTTCAGAAATGCTATACAACACTACATTTGTATAATATAACAACTGGTGTATCATATACAGCAAGCACATCAATTTTAAAGGGGCATACAGTGTTTAATGGTGGGTCAAATATGTGCATGTATATTAGTGAAGTAGTCTTTATAGGGACAGTAGCGTCACGATCAGAGGGGACTTTCAACATGACATGGCTTTGGTATTCTAGAACACAGTGACTGAAAATGACTGGCTTATTTATGCAGTAGCAACTGTAATAATGATCATATCATGTGGGGTATTATTTTCAATCTATGAGTTAACCTTAACTCCCTAGGCCCATTTGCTTAGACCTCCAAAATCCTTCAGTAGTAAAGCAAGCACATGACTTGTATGCACACATGTGTTTCTAATATGTGATACATGTACATGGCCAGGGACCCTCCCTGTATGCATGGAGCAATAAACAGTGTCCACTGACCCCAAGCACTGACCTTGCAATCACTCCAACATACATGGATGTACATGTACCATGGAAAGGCAAGTATGCCTAATAACCTCAATCCTTCAAAATCCTTCACTTTAGCAAAGACTAAGAGCATGTAGCATGTAACCTCAATCCTTCAAAATCCTTCACTTTAGCAAAGAGGATTTTGGAGGATTTGGGAAGATTAGGGTTTAATCTCAATCTAGCACTCCGATTCCATGCCCTGTTGATCGGGACGATATTACCCCTTAAGTGCATATATCCATGTTTAAACATTGCCATGAAATTATGAACACACTACAGATTTGTCATGGAATAAATTCTTGGTTTTTTTTATCTTAAAGGTGACTGCATTTTCAATGCCGACACGGGTAAAGTGTTTAGAGTGAGTATTAATAAGGATGCCATACCACAGATACTGGTCCAAGCTGTCAGCCACTCAGTCAAACTGACTCTCATCCACCTGGTAACTGTACACCTCAGGGACTCTATGCTCATCCAAAAGGTAAAGCAACTTCAGATCAAACTTAGAAGCTTATTTTCAGACTTGTATTCGAGTCCTCAAACCTCAAATCTGAGTCTGAGTCTTGAGTCACAAATGCCAAGTTGGAGTCACAAGTCCTTTAAATATGGAGATTTAGCAATAATTTATTCAAATATTGGATCCAGACCACCAACATTAGATTTCGACAATTCTGCCTCCATTTGCGATTCTATGATGCGTAAAAACTATTTTTATTAAAATTATATTTCAAGGGAATTTCTTCACGTTGAGCAATCTTCCCTGGGTTGAAGATGGTTTATATTGAACAGGTCATTTTGCTTTTGAGTCCGAGTCACAAACGCTTGAGTCGAAGTTTGAGTCCCAAGCGTGGAGTTATTGTCACTTGACACCAAAATGCTCTATCATCAAGACACTGGGTGTATTTTCAACACCAGATGGCCACGATGTGCATAGAGCAGATATAGGATGTTGTTACCCTGACGACAAGATGAATACTAACATTCTGTTTGATTCAGGTGATGAAGGAACTCTCGAAGGATGTGACAAACCTCGATCTGTCCGAGTTAATGGCGGAGCATCTCATGGGGGCGACATTCAACGCCATCAGACGACAGTTTGAGAGGGACATGCTGCGTCTGCTCCAGTTCCCTAATACAGACATTACTAGAGGTCAGCTGGTTGAGGTATGAATGAAAATACATGGTATTGATATTATGAGTTAGTCATAACTTGGTGCATTCCTGTATGCGCCATGTGGGAATGAACCAATCAGAGTATAGAAGTGTGTATCATGTGACACAAACTCACGGGCCAAGTTGAAATATCATCCGTTCTCAAATGTTGGATTTGTCAGATTCTTTCTGGTTTTTTATTCAGTAAAAATGGCACTGAATATTGAAATTTTGAAAACAAAATTATGATGAGTATTTTATATGAATGGGAATAAAAGTTTGACGCTTGGTCTTGGGTTCCGCTGGATAAATTTGGAGTCATGGCCACGGGTGATAAAGAACCGAGCCAAAGGCGACGTCTTTTATTACCTGTGGCCATGACCCTCGGTCTTGATCCTGCGGTTAAGACTGAATGACAAACTTTTATTCCCATTCATAAATGCCCAAGACAGTTGAGACAATCTCATTGGACAAAACCTAATCACATGGGGGTGTATTAACGGATGGTAAAGACAAAACTGATCAAAATCAGAGCAGCGTCTTTGTGCCAGCTGTTCGTAAGCTGTTTTGTGTGATGTGCGACGTGGATTTGAACCAATCGGAGCGACGAAGATTGGCATCACGCGCCTGACTCATGTACTTTGGAAGTGTTTCATGTGTCCCCAAAATGTGAATTTGCCCATTTCTATTTGACTTTGTTCAACAACATTTTTTACATTTTATAAACGAAATCAATACAGGCATTTAAGAATGAGAATAACAGTTCAATGGTTGGTCTTGACTGCAGGTTAACCCTAACTCCCTAGGCCCATTTGCTTACACATAACCTGAATCCTTCCTAACTCCCTAGGCCCATTTGCTTACACATAACCTGAATCCTTCCTAACTCCCTAGGCCCATTTGCTTACACATAACCTGAATCCTTCCTAACTCCCTAGGCCCATTTGCTTACACATAACCTGAATCCTTCCTAACTCCCTAGGCCCATTTGCTTACACATAACCTGAATCCTTCCTAACTCCCTAGGCCCATTTGTTTACACATAACCTGAATCCTTCCTAATTCCCTAGGCCCACCCAGCCGGCACACGACGTCGATATGACGTCGAAAACAGGTTGATATGACGTTGTGACGTTGATCAACATAAACACGACGTTGATTCAACGTCGTTTTTGTGACGTTGCTTTTATGTCGAAAACAGACGTTGATTCAACGTTGATTTTCTGACAAATAAGCCCAAATTAATTTGATTTCTTTTTCTTTAATTAACTTTTTGTCCAAAAATATTCCTTGATTTAGCATCGTTTTTGTGACAAATTAATTATCACGGTACTGTCGATCATGATAATTCGTTCTTTCAATATTTTTGTGTGTCAAAATAAGACGTACTTGCCGCTATATTTTTTCGTATGATTTATAACGTCATTAACACGATCCACGATCGAGCTGACCGTCGCGTGCGTGCACGGGACTTTCACCAGGAAGTTCGCCTCTGTTGGTGAAAAATGGAAATGATGCATGCGCTGGCCGCTTCTCGCTTGGCACTCAACAAGTCGGATCACTGTGAAACCAACGTACCGGGGCAAGCTCTCTTCATTCATTTGTTATTATTCCACTTCATTAAGTAACAGTTACAGAAAACAACTAACCAGGTAATTTCCATAAATAATGTAGATATAATTTAGGCATGCATGGTCTGATGGTAGGTTAGAATGTATTTGAAGATGGCATGAATGACCGAGTGCTTACGCTTACTGCAGATTTCGCACAATGATGGAAAGCACGCTGCATCATGTACACATTGTACATGTGTACATTGACTTGTACTGTCGAAGACTGGAAACCAGACCGCTTTCGAGTCAGATTTTTTTTTAAATAGGTTTTAAATAGGTTTTATTTTGTAGGGCCAATATATTCCATTTCCCTGAACATGTTAAGCAAACACTCACCCAGCATGATGGAGTAATCATTCATGCAGCAAATAATCCCTCAAAATGAGAATACGATAAAGTTGAACCCGAAATAAAATCATGTTTCAAAAGTCCTTCCTCATGCATGTATAATCATTTGGATTTGGTGCACAGCTTTGGGATGACCTGGGAATTGTTTTGTAAAACTGCGGTGTATGTAAACTTTCGACTACAACTGTATGTGTACCCAGATTAAATTATATCCCCATCATTGAAGGAAAAACCACTTCTCAACGTTGCAAATATACTTTCACAATTACAATTGAGTTGAAACTGTACAGGTAAAGTAATCATGATATGTATGCATGAATTGTGGCCTTTCGCAATGAACAGAAAACTAATTGATGATAATTGCTTTCATAATGTACGCAATATCTAAATGTTATCAACAGGAATAAATAATACATTTGGGGACACAAAATTAATCACAACTTAAGTTGTGATTAATTTTGTGTCCCCAAATGTATTTATTTATTCCTGTTGATAACATTTAGATATTGCGTACAGAACCACTCTTTGCATACATTTTTTTTTTCCTACCCATATTTATTGAGAAAGCTCAAAGAAATTATAATTTTACAGAGAGTGCACTCAAGAATCAGCCAGGCACAGAGACGGAGGTGTGTGGAATTATCACCAGATGTCTGAAGTATGCCCCTGACAGATGTGGAGGCGGTGGGCGGAAAAAGTAATCACATTCTTCCTGGATGTATTTGGACATTTTACTTGTAATTGTGATGCGATCTGGAAAACCCGTTGGATGTGATTTTAAAAATTGACAAAATAGTACCAAAACATTTCATTTGGTGAAAGTGCTTTTTCAGGTTGTAATAAAGTACGATCAAAAGTCTGATCAAAAGTCCGATCAAAAGTCCGATCACAAGCTACATGGGATGAACGGTGAAAAAGGAATGCTTTTGTTATATAGTGTTTGAATAGTTTGCTACAAGGCCTTAGACCAGAATTGTAAAGTGACTTGTGATGACTTTACTAACAATTGTGTTTTTTGCTTGAATTTTGCTGAAAAATACTTTAGTTCAGTTAAACCTACAAAACTACAAAATTATAAAGCTTGGGAATTGTTTGACAAATTATAAAGCTATATCCTGCAGTAATTTAAAATACCCATGCGCAATGTGATTTACCATATTAAATATGGGTAATTCTATAAATCAGGGGTCCAAACTTGTGACATTTTGGTGTCCCCCGTTAATCGTGCAACCATTCAGTTTTTTGCATGTAATAGTATAACAACTTAATGAAACATTTTCTGTATAATACACTGTTCAATCTACAAAATGTTTCATTAAGTTGTTATAATATTACATGCAAAAATCTGAATGGTTGCATGTGTAACGGAGGACACCAAAATGTCACAAGTTTGGACCCCTGATTTATAGAAACACCCATATCCCTGTGCAACTTATTTCTGGGTTCATGGTGCAATTTTGAGTTCTTATAGCTTTCGTATTTTACCATCATTATTTCCAATCAATCTGAATAATTAACTGAGTAATCTTTAAGTTAGTACATGTAATTGTTTTTGCTATGTTTTCAACATTTTGTATGAATGACATGTTTACTTGTTTTCATTAAGCTTGTTTTATCTGAAAATAATTCTGGCATACAATTAATGCTTTGTAAAATTTGGCATACCTCCAAACTTATTCCAAATTAAAGATAATGCTCTTTCTAGCCACATATAAAGTTCAAGTTCCAAAATGTGGTCCATGTCACTCATTTTCACAGAGTGGGTCACACAGGGTGGGTCACACAGAGTGAGCTGTAATATGTGGGATCATTATACATGAATACGTTCAAATACGGTTGGCACCTTTGTCTTAAACAGCATTTAATACATGGCACATGATCATGATCATCTCTGAACGGTTCAGAATGGCTAAACACTCCGAGGTATTTATATTAATACCCCCTTATAGGGTGAATTGGAGGATTCGGACTGTTAGCTAGTGTTGGGGTTAATTGTAAATGTTATCCTGGATATGTTATCCTTTTTTCTTTCAATAAAATTGTCATGGCCTTCATTCGAGTGCTTTCCTTTGTGCATTTTTTCCTTTATTTCCACCTCCTTAAAAATGTAATGGACATCTCAACAATTTTGTTGCAGGGATTCTGTGTGCAATTGGATTGTCAATAAAATGGCTGATACAGCGGTCCAAACACACAGGCCATGATCTGCATGGTTTAATACACACAGAATCTCCACAACAGAGGAAATTAATGTGACTGCAACCCCGATTAATCCTGACGTTGATCCAACGTGGAAATCCTGACGTTGATCCAACGTGGAAATCCTGACGTTGATCCAACGTGGAAATCCTGACGTTGATCCAACGTGGAAATCCTGACGTTGATCCAACGTGGAAATCCTGACGTTGATCCAACTTTCAAATCCAATGTATTTTCAACGTTGATCCAATGTTGGTACATGACGTTGTATCAACGTTGATACAACGGTGTTGTGCCCGCTGGGCATTTGCTTACACATAACCTGAATCCTCCCTAACTCCCTAGGCCCATTTGCTTACACATAACCTGAATCCTCCCAAATCCTTCAGTAGTAAAGCAAGCACATGACATGTATGCACACATGTGTTTCTAATCTGTGATACATGTACATGGCCAGGGACCCTCCCTGCATGCATGGAGCAATAAACAGTGTCCACTGACCTTGCAATCACTTCAACAAACATGGATGTACATGTACCATGGAAAGGCAAGTCTGCCTAATAAACTCAATCCTCCAAAATCCTTCACTTCAGCAAAGAGCATGTAGCATGTAACCTCAATCCTTCAAAATCTTTCACTTAGCAAAGAGGATTTTGGAGGATTTGGAAAGGAAGGGTTAATCAATAATTGTTGGGGCCCTAAAGTTATTTCAATTTGTGTTTTCTTGTTAATCAGGTACTTTTGATCAACCAAGCGTTGCATCCACATTCCCTCTGTCAACACTGCTAAGACTCCTTGAAAGCAAAGGTATGTGCCACGCATCTCTAGCATCTCCATGTCTGGAACTTCACTGAGACCATGGAGGGACTCTGTAGCCCTGGTCTTGGCCTTGGTGTCCCATAAAAATGTTCCCATAGACATTCTGATATTCTAATGGAAGTGTCCTTTACTCAGTAATAGTGTCCTTAATTGCCCCTATAAGAATGGAATTCCAGACCTGTCTATCTACTGTTATCCTACCCCTACCACGCTGCACCATACCCACCCTGGAGATTGTTACACATGAGTTGACCATATACCCACATATGGGGACATTCAGTGGAGTGTCGTTCAGTGGAGTGTCGTGGCCGAGCGGTCTAGCTTACCGGACTCAAGTTCTGGTGTTAGCAGCAGAATGTGGGTTCGAATCCCGGCCGTGACACTTGTGTCCTTGAGCAAGACACTTAACCATAATTGCTTCTCTCCACCCAGGGGTTAAATGGGTACCTGTGAGGGCAGAGTTGGTTGATTAGCTCTATATGCGCTGTAATGGCAGCAATTGAGCTGTATACTCCCCAGGGAGCTGAGATGGTTTCAGGAATGATTTATGAGCCTTATGAGAGCCTTATGAGCAGGGGTAATAATATAATGCGCCTTGAGCACCACTCAGTTGGTGGATAAATGCGCTATATAAGTCCCACATTATTATTATTTTTATTATTCACAATGTGACAATGTCCAGGGTGGTAAACAACACAAATATATAGTTCACACTTATCATTGATTTTGTTTAGAACCGCGGTGATTTTGAACTTATATAATAACTGTTACAATGATAAATCATTCAGACATTTTCCAAATGTCTACAAATGAACTCCTTCAAATGAAGTAACCTTTGCAGGGTTTATAAAATGGTTAATATTGGACAGATTATTTTGCCCTCAAGTCTGAGTCACAAACCTTGAGTCTGAGTCCCAAGGGTCATTGTACACTCATGTCTGGTATCCATTCTGTGCACGCCCTGTTGAGGGCCTACTGCAGCAGTCACTTATCACCGGTTAGCGTATGCTATATATTGACTCCATTTACAGTAAAATGTTACCAAGGAAGAATTCTCACCGAATCAAATATATCAATAATGGGGTTTGGTACCCATAAAATGCCCTATTCACAAAGACTGGATTCATTGTCACCATTAGAGGGCTACAGTGCTCACAGAATGGATTGTCTCATGCAAGTCTCAAACTGAAACACCAAACTGCTAATTTCATTTGTAAGTTACCGTCCAGTTGATCATTTAGGGTAAATTGAGGATACAAACTGCAGTGTAGCCTACATGTTGCACGGTCACTCCACCACCACAAGTCAAAGTCAAACAGCACTTCAACGCAGATTTAAAGAAAACAACCAGTTACTACTAAAATTACAACGGAAAAGCATGCCAAGACCTTCCACTCTGCATTTATTCTTCAAAAATGGAGATCCTGGCTTAAACTTGTTATGGCACCGTTCAAGATTTTCACTCTTGCTATTTTTCCCATATAAAATACATGGTACTAATATGTTTGGATGTTATTAATTAAAAAGTTAAAAAGAAATGTAACAATGTGAGTGCTGCACAGCTAACATTGCAGCATGCGTTCATGGAGTGATAAACTCTGATTAAACTTAAAGGGATATGATATTATCAAGATCAACAGGGCATGGAATCAGAGAGCTAGTTTTATATGCCTGTTGAAAGTCTGCTCTGTGACATATTGTCCCTTTCAAGGCTTATAGTATACAACTTAAAAGTTGTATAACTACATGTAGCCTTTATGTTTCATCAGAGTTTGAGTTTTCAACCACCCTCACCACCGACCTTTTTAGTTGGTGACCCCCACATATAATGAATAAGCATATATAAAGAATGTCGTATCTGACCGCCACTTTTAAAGGTTTTTGGGAAAATTATTTTGCAGCCACTAGTTAAAAAATTATTCTGTCGATTTTTCGGGGTACAGAAAGCGAGAACTACCTTTAAAATCCACTTTTATGATGGTTTTCGGACTTTATTTCCCTTCTAAAAACATCCTTCCCCTCACAAAATATAAGGATCCTATTATAGTTGCCACTGAGCATGTACATTGACTGTGTTGGTCACTAACACTGGAGTTGATAGCTACTACCGTCTGTTAATGACAGAAGTTGTAAAAGTCAGGTAGTAGGGCTGCGGTCTCCACAGCTAGGGAGAAAGACTGACATGACTGAGGAAGTCATCGTATACCAAAAATGCTTGATTTTTCATGAAATAAATATCCTGGAATAATTTGAAGTATATGTCCATTATATGTTCTCCACTTTTCTGAGCAGGTAAGATTACATTATTGGTTGTTTTGAATGAGAAAAAGTGGCAGTCGGATACGACATTCTACCCTGAGCACCAGTGGCATAACTAGGGTCCAATTTTCAGGGTGCACTTGGAGCTGCACCATTTTTTCTAGGGACGCATGTCAATACTTGAATATTTTGTATCCTGCAGCCTCAATGGGGACCTATTTTTTTCAAAATTCCAGGGGAAAATGGGGGCACCTGGGGGAACAGACCTCGGCTGGGGGGCATGTGTCCCCCAGTGCCCCCCATAGTTACGCCATAATTCCGCTATAATACTTAATAAACGTTTGCGTTTGTTTACGTATTATTTCTAAAATCCAACTCCAATAAATCACCAATTTAAAAGTGAGATTAGAATATTAACCCTCCTACAATCAGTGCAATTTTTGAAACAACCCATGGCCACTCCAAGCCATAAGCTATTGCCAGTGGCCTCCTATGGTTACCCTTCTGTGCACTGTCACACCACTGAGATTGCAGGGTGGATCTCCCATCGATACATTGCAGGCCATACTAATATGTTCAAACATTTACAGTGGCCTTAGGTGGCACACAGTTGATTTTGTAAGATTACTTGGAAAGGACAGCAGACTTGTACATGTATGTACTGAAGGTTGCTCAAGAGAATTTAGAATTTAGTGGATCGGAGTGGCTTCAATGTGTAGGAGGGTTAATGGGCTGAAAATCAAGATCAAGCTATAAGCAGTGGATTCAACCGGATTCAAATACAGCAGGTTAAAAACTGGATAGATGTTGGCCCAATGTGTGTGTGTTTGAATGCTGCACTCAATACCAGTGTTTCCACAGCCGCAGAAATGAGTGCATCTGTACCAAGCCTCATTAGTGTAAATGTGTGCCATATATAAATTAAAAAAAGACTTTTGAGGTGAATGCAGTTGCGTAATCCTAGAAATACTACTTGGATATCATGACTTCATGGCTTGGGATTATGAAATGATAATTGGAAATATCAATTGTATCATACTTCAACCATGCCATAAGTTGAGTGAATTCATTAATTGCAACATCTAGAGGTTACAGAATGCAGTTTAGTTCATCTTTAGCAAGACAATCTGAAATACAAGTCAAATCTGTCAATTATTAACATCTCATAGCAAAATAGACAACAATCTAAACCGTTGGACTTTTATTTGATGAAACCTGCTGTATTTACACTGGACCTGAATCTGTGGCAACTCTTTATGAGGAAGCAAGGCTGGGAACGTGAGTAATATGAATTAAGGTAAAAGATTATCACAAAACGAGGGAATTGCATAAAAGTATGTGCATACATGTACGGTACTTCAGATTGATCATGGGGGCAATATTCACATAAACGCCTTTTATTAAATACCTATATGTGTGCTTGGTATGGTGATGTAATGGAAACCCCCTAATTTGCATACAATGCAATTCATATTAATTTTATCAATTAAAAAATAACATGACATTTATATGGATGGATTTGATTGGTTCTTTTATATCGGATGATACATGTAATGACGCCATGGACAGGGTGTAGGCTCCGCAGACGATGCTATTCTCATTACAGCTTTAGCATAGTGGCTCACAGGGACACTTTACTGTATCGGGAGGCACTTTTATCCCGATTGCAACCCTATTCTTCCAATGAGGATACTGATGGTCCCTGAATCCATGCATATACATGAAGTAAGAAGCTTCAAGGAATTTTCACTATGTATAGCCCTGTCCTGATCCAGCAATCCCTGACAGCTGCTGGCTTGTTTGTATCTGAAACTGACCATATCAAATACATACATGTACATGTACATTGAGGTAAGTTTCATCATACATGTTTGAGTTGTATTGGATTAATCTCGGTTTCAAATAGAAAAGGGAAACAACTTCAGACAAGACTTCGGTGAAAAAAAAATGAAGTAGAGTATTGCTCACATGGTTGATGTTTACTAAAACTATACTAACCCAATAGGGATTGAAACTCCAGTTGAAATTCCAATTTTCTCAATGAGCCTGGGATACCAGTAGGCCCATATCGGGAAACCATTGGTTTACATACAGGTAGACACCTTCTGCATTAAGTTTGCTATATTCCTTGGTCTTGTTTCACCTGTGTTTCTAACTAATCCAACTGTGATTCCCAGCGGTGGCATAGCCAGGATTTTTAGAGTGGGGGAAGCAAAAACATTTTGGGAGAAAACTCAAATGAACCGAAAAATTATGTCAATCTGAAATACCAACAAGTTTGTTTATTAACCAACATGCACTATTTTGCCAAGAATTTTTTTTTTTGGGGGGGGGAGGGGTGGCTATCCCCTGCCCCCTTTTGGTTGTGCCACTGATATTCCCAGTAAGTTTATTTTTTTATATGAAAAGTATTAATTCTTTAAAGGGAAAGTACAGCATTGGGTTGGTAATGTTGGCAAAACTGCTTCTATGAGTATGCTTACTCTCTTTGAATCAAATTATACATTGAAGTGTAGGTAATGTTGTCAAAACTGCTTCATGAGTATGCTTACTCTCTTTGAATCAAATTATACATTGAAGTGTAGGTAATGTTGTCAAAACTGCTTCATGAGTATGCTTACTCTCTTTGAATCAAATTATACATTGAAGTGTAGGTAATGTTGGCAAAACTGCTTCTATGAGTACGCTTACTCTCTTTGAATCAAGATATACATTGAAGGGAAGGTACAGCATTGGTAATGTTGGCAAAACTGCTTCTATGAGTAGCTTACTCTCTTTGAATCAAGATATACATTGAAGGGAAGGTACAGCATCGGTAATGTTGGCAAAACTGCTTCTATGAGTATGCTTACTCTCTTTGAATCAAGATATACATTGAAGGGAAGGTACAGCATTGGTAATGTTGGCAAAACTGCTTCTATGAGTATGCTTAGGGCCTATACTCTCTTTGAATCAAGATACACATTAAACAACCAAACTGTGAAATGCTCAGCTTAGTAGGTCGTGTCCAGAAAATTGTGCAAATGCGTTCAGATTGTTTGTATTCATATGTTGACTTTAAGAAAGAGTACTTCGATAAACGTATTGACAGTTCTTAATTTTCAATTTTGAAGCATTTATTTCAGTGCAGTAATTAAAATATATACACCAAACATGTGTATAATTATCAATTAACCTTACATGTACATATTTTTGGAACTGGATACCCGAAATCTAGAAACTTTGGATACCCGGATACCCGTTGTAATGTTCAATTTTAACAACACTTTTTATTAACCGTAACTCCCTAGGCATTGTACTATAACAATAAAAATCCTTCAAAATCCTCCATCTGGCTTTGTTGTCTAGGGAGTTAGGGTTAATAGTACAACAATTAATGTGGACGTTCCCTGTAATAATATCCCTCCTATTAACAGCTCATGGCACACACTCCCAGTGCAGACATAAAGCATGCACTCATCCAATAACTGCAAACAATCGGCAAACATTTCCTCCAATGTATCACACTGAATCAGTTGGAGGAAAGTGTGTGGAAACTGTCTGTAAAATACTACAAATGTGTTATCTGAGTGTAATCTCTTGACAAATAAAATTATCTATACTCGGATACCCAGCACAGCCTTACTCTAAATTATATTAAGATATTACGATGAATAAAGATATGAAAGTTTAAGGTTCAGCAAAACAACATTTAGGTTTGGGTGAATGAGGCTTTTGTTCCCTAACCTATTGACAAACATAGATGGAAACGAGACAAAGGACTATAATGACAAACAAACAGAAAGCACCTCATGCAAAATTATTTATAGTGAAGATTAAAAACATTAGCTTTACACTGAGTAAGTTTTAAAATAAATGTTATTATTCAATACCTTATCTTTAACTGTGCTTATTTTGAATACTTATCCTCTCTGCACTACTCACCATAAGGGAATATTGTTGGCCTCCAGCTCTCCATCATAATTTTTTTGTTCTTAAAACAAAAAAACAATAAGAAATACAAATATTACAAACATTTATCATGATGATTCTATTAGAAAATTAAATAGGCCCTTTTCATATGGATACTAATGAGGCTTGCTGCAAAACTGACTTTTATAATACAGAGGATACCATACTTAAATCAACCTTTTCTTTACTGTGTCGTTTTTATTAAAGTAAAACAATTAGGCAAACATTCCCTCCTGTGCTGCTGGTTTGATAAGTTGTTTGAAGCAGCCACTGCCAGGCCCTTTGCAGTCTTAACGATTCGATACAATGTATCACAAACATTAGGAGAAAAGTGTGTGGAAAATTTAAAGATAATTGTCTGTAAAAGTGTAAGCATTACATTGTTCAAGAGTGACAGATTTATGTTCACTCCACGTTCGGCAAATGGTAAGTCCGAGTTTTAAAAAGTCGTTTACGGGTAATTGGAACCGAAAAATGAAACCGGGTAATGACAGTTTCGGTCGGGTATCCGGATACCCGGATACCCGGCACAGCCCTATATTGAGGGCAGCATTCACACACACTGCGCCAGCCTGATCGTGGTTTTCAAATTTTCACATCTATCCGATTTTTAAATCCAGTTGAATCCGTGGTGGAATCCAAGGCAATAGCTTGATATGGGTCCCAGACCACCAACCTTTTTAGTTGGTCACCCACAGATGCCAATGATTGAAAGTGAAGGTGTTATGCTTCTCTATTGTAATAGTAAAACTGTCACATAATGAATAAGCACAAGGTCTGTCAGAACTTTGCTTCAAAATTAGAGAATAAATTGTGTTTTGAATTAAAATTCATATGTGAAATTATCTATAAATGAGAGCACTTTGTTAATTTATCACTTTGATACTATCACCAACTTTATACCAGATATACTCTATTAACCCTCCTACTACTATAGCTGAACTTTAGTGGCAAGTAGCTATATGTATACATGTTTACCCAAATGTGCACACAGGGGCATTTCTGACTGGTTTTTACCGTCATTTTGACCACCCTCAACAATACCAGACAATGCTTTATTACCAGTCAAAAACAGTCAACTCATTTTAAACTGTAAATGTACTTACTACACATAAGGTTTGACAGTGTTTGACTTTTAAGTGGACTTGATATACCTTGGCAAGTATATCAACATTTTGACTGATTAGAAGGATTAACCCTCCTACTGATACACCATTTGAAACCATTCAAAATTTCCACTTCCAAAAATACCCATTGGTTTTGTACACACATAGTGATACCATTTGAAAAATGTTGGTAGCAAGCTTTACTACCATTCAAATCCATTCAAATGGTTTTTGAATGGTTGATACACTACACCTTGGTGTGTTTCACATAGCCGAATGGTTTCAAATGGTGAATGTACAGTACTACACAGTGGCTTATTCAAATACTGGTTCGTACATGTAATTATTGAGTCTTTATGGATGGTTGATTCAGATAAAAATGTTGTGTTTTCGGGTTTTGTTTTGTGTTTTCTTTCTGGCTCAGTAGATTCACAGAAGCTTAATATACATAAGTACACGTCTGTGAAGCAGGCCTTATATACCCTTGCATTTCTTTATTAAATCTTGTAACTTTGTTTTCTTGTTAATAAGTTATATAATAACTATGAATAATATCAAAACAATTAAAAACATACAATAACAGAGAAATTTCAACCCCTCCAAAAATGGAACATGCTCAGATCAAAAGATGCTATCCATTTTTTTACACTTTTGTTTTTAGTATAGTCTAGCCTTTTATCTTTGGTTTTTACCCTCAAGTACCACACACACAGTCTTGGAAAAACAAAACCTGCAGTGTTTACAAAAACATTATGTAGATAAAGTGGACTATCCATCATCTCAGCAACCCTATGGAGTTTTAATACATGGTGGCCAGTGTACAAGTAATTGCCACTTAAAAATATGGCACTCGGGTCTTTAGGTAAATAGCAGATCTGTCATTCAAAGCCATTCACTCAAGTCACCGGCATAGAGGATCCATTGATTCACCACTTAGAAGTATCCAAACAAGGTTTTGTATTAGCTGTACTACCATTTGGAAAGATCCAAACAAGGTTTTGTATTAGCTGACCTACCATTCAAAACCATTTGGGGGAATCAATACTGTACAGTTATTTTCACCATTCAAAACCACAAAAGCGAATGGTTTCAAATGGTGCATCAACTTGTATGAAAAAGGCACCAGAAGAAGGAGGGTTAATTGTTTTAATACTTTAAAGAGACAATATCGTCACGATCAAGAAGGCATGGAAATCAGAGTGTTAAATTTAGATTAACTCAGTGACTGAAAATAATACCTCACATGATAAAGTCATAAACCGATGCTGTTGCTTAAATGAACTTGGTAACTTTCAATCACTGTGTTCATCTTAAACTGGAACATCGATTCCATGCCCTGTTGATCTATGAAAGTCTGCTTGGTTTGTGATGATATTGCCCCTTTAATACAATGTAAAAAAGATAAAGTCCCACTGATTTCATGATCAAATTTGTTAAAAATCTGTTTTTAAACATAGCATGTATGTATGTACATGCAGGTGCATCTATTGCCTAGTAATTTGCATGTACAAATCCATTAAAAAAAAAATTACTTACCAATACCAACCTACCCATCAAAAATTCTGGAAAAATGTGTATAAATTTTCAGTCAAAAAGCATCAATAAACTTCCCATTGTTTGAATATTGTTTTCGGTTAGCCAGTAAGCAAATTTCTTAACGGTTAGTGCAGTTTGGATTGTTTAACCGGTTAACCGTCCAAGCACTGATTGTTACATGTACAACATATTTTGTATATTAATATAGGGTCCATGGTCTCGGCCAGATTTCTTTGAGTATGAAAACAAAAATCATCATTTGTACGTTTACTTACAGAAATTAACTTCTGCATTGTGGATGTACATCTGATAAAACTAAATTTTTGTTGTTTTCTCCTAGATTTTCTCTTGGGAGGAATTAACTTTTTCTCTTTGAAGTACCGGTAAAAGTTAATGCAGCATGGCTCTCACGGCTATACCAACACCACATGCGGATTTATGCTTAAAGTTAAGCAAAACTTTAACATTGGACAATTTTGACAATATAAAATATGCAGTCAAAGCTGATGAATTAGGTGGTTTCAAGGATGGAGAGTGGGAGGGAATAAAAACAGTTGCAGAGTTGTGGAAGAGTTTGGAGTACAAGAGAATAATAAGAGTTGGTGATTACAGAAAGCTGAAAGAAATAATGGAAATGATTGACAGGAAAGATATTATTGATGTCATTAATGAAACAGAACGTGCATTACAAGAACAAGGTAAATCAAAGGGAACTCTTACATAATGATAGTTTTAATTAGTTGTCTGGGATCCTCTTGATTTAATTTCATTCATGATGTCCATGCGCCTCACTTTAATGTGGTTTCCAGGGAATGTACAATATCTCATTAACCACAACAGATAATTTCTTTATTATTTTCATGATCAGACAGTACTTGAATTACTTGATATTTTTGCAAGCGAACACATACTTGACCCAAACTTAACCTTCAACCCAGACACTGTGCATTCATTTTGATTCTATCAGAACAGACGCTTTACATCTCATTTGTTTTGAATATCTGTCGGCCATGAATTGCACAGACAGGAGTTTAAGAGATCCTACAGACAAACACATTTACAACTGAAGCAAGCAGTGCTCAGAGATCATAACCTTGAATTTGTTTCATTCTAAAGTAGGTCACGGCATTGCTGCAGGTGCTGATGATGATCAGTTGCCACCATGTTCAAGCTATGGAATGGAAAGCCATGCTTCACCAACTACTAGTGACACATCTTACTCTCAAACATGTCAACATACCAGCATGGGTAAGTAGACTCTGTGAATTAAAAACCTGTATTGTATCAAACTTTAATCCTCCTATGACTGTAAGGGTCAAAATGTTGATATACTTGCCAAGGTATACATGTATCTAGTGCACTTAAAAGTCGAACACTGTCAAACTTTACGTGTAGTAAACTTGTACATTTATAGGTAAAAAAGAGTCAACCATGACTGGCAAAAGCATTGTCTTGTATTGTTCAGGGTGGTCAAAATGACAGAAAAAACGGTAAAAAATGCCCTATGCCTATAAAGCCCCTAGGTGCACGTTTAGGCAACAGTCAAAATAGGCAATTGACTGATTTTGACCTCTAAAGCTACTTGCCACTAAAGTACAGCTATAGTAGGAGGGTTAAAGAACAGATCACATTGCAAAAAGGCTCTTATAACAATTGATGATTTAGGTAGTTTGGTTTTAGGCCAAAAAAACCAAATGTTGTATTTCCGGTATGACAGACCCAATAATTATATTCACAAAAGGTCGGGAATTTATGTTTTATTATCTTATTTTTGCCTTTTTTTCCTCATTATTAAGGGACTAAAAGTTTGATGGTTGGTCTTTACCACAGGTTAATGACCGGTTTTGGGTGTGGTCAATGGTGAACTGGGTCAATCAACCCGGTTCATCAGATGAAAAACATTATGATCAATATGTGCATATATTATGTAGTACAGTACATTGTAAGTCTGGCCAAGCTCTGTAGGACTATTGATTACAATGATGACTTCATTAACTCAAACCTATTGATTGGGTTTATTTTGTGTTGCAAGATACATTAAATTGCAAACATTATTTAATGTGTACAAGGTTGTTGACATACATGTAGTCAATTAAGGGGAATTAATTCAACAATCTGGTGTCATTTCAGGAGAATAAGAAACATGTACTGGTACATGTAGGTTGACTTAATGAGATTATGCAGGGTCAGGGGTGGTGCTAGGTTTACTAGTGGGGACTGGTACATGTAGGTTGACTTAATGAGATTATGCAGGGTCAGGGATGGTGCTAGGTTTACTAGTGGGGACTGGTACATGTGGGTTGACTTAATGAGATTATGCAGGGTCAGGGATGGTGCTAGGTTTACTAGTGGGGACTGGTACATGTGGATTGACTTAATGAGATTATGCACGGTCAGGGGCGGTGCTAGGTTTACTAGTGGGGACTGGTACATGTAGGTTGACTTAATGAGATTATGCAGGGTCAGGGGTGGTGCTTCAATTTCTCTAGTCATCCCTTTGTTTTCTTAAATTCAACCTTCTAATTTCTGGGGGTTTTCTGTATTTTTACAGAAAATATCCAAATGTCTGCCAGCCTGGAGGTCAACGCCTCATCTAAGACTAAGGGCTTCTTCTCAGGGTGGAACGTTCACATTCCAAAATTCAGAGGAAAGGCCAAGAAGAAATCCTTCACACTGCTCAAGATGCATCAGTGGTTCAGTCGGAAAAAGTCTTTGGACAGTGACAATGAGAAGGGAATACCGGCAGGAGATGTGGACACCAGTCTTCATGGGAGTGTTGGAGTGGACGCTACCAGCTCACAGCAGATGCTAGGGAAATCCTCATCCAAGGCTGAGGGAAGTCCCAAGGAGGGAATACCGCAGGTGGCAGGAGATGTGGACACCAGTCTTCATGGCAGTGTTGGAGTGGACGCTACCAGCTCACAGCAGATGCTAGGGAAATCCTCATCCAAGGCTGAGGGAAGTCCCAAGGAGGGAATACCGCAGGTGGCAGGAGATGTCGACACCAGTCTTCATGGGAGTGTTGGAGTGGACATCAACAGTCAGCCTAGTCTAGACCTGGATCAACAACCAAGTAAGTAAAAACAAACATTTTGTAGAGTTCTTAATCCATTTTAACTGAGACCACTGATTAGGGTGACGATATTGATTTTTTTTTATAGTCGATTATCGACGACCATGATATCAGCGATATACGATATTATTGCCTCAATATGCAGATTTTTTAAATACATGAAAAATTGTATATATCGTACATTAACGACATTGGACACCGAAATATGAACTACTTTTATTGCAAGTTCAACAGGGAAGTTCCGTATGTAATAGACAGTTCTGCAAATTCTTAAAAAATCAATTGAATCCAAAACAAGCCGAGTTGGTAGATTTTTTCCTCAAAAAGATCTCGCCATGATGTCCATATACAAACCCATGGTTGATAAATGCCTTCTTTTGTTAAGAAATATGAAGTTAAAATTTACTTGATGGTGCATGTGTCTGCAATTCTCGGTCAAATTTTGATTGACCCTATCATATTGCACCCCATGTTTATTGTTTCCCCATTTCAAAATGATGGCATTTTCTTCATGGTACGATCCTGGGAACCTTTCGAATAAATAACTGTCATATTTAAGAAAAAGTTTCATCATTTCCAGTTGGGATTGAGGAAAGAATGAATACAGAATGAATGCATTGTGAACCACACAGTGTAATAAGCTGAAACTTGCACAGGGTTTTTGCTCAATTCAATTCAAATATGGTAAGCATTCATGTACAATGTACATACAGTACCCGCCACAAGTAAATCCATTTACCCCCATGGAGTATCCGTGACGTGGCGGGTAAATTGCATGCCGGGTACGGGGCGCCACGCAGCCACGCGGGTAATTGCCGTGGGCCTTCGAGCGAAGCTCGTGGCGTGTCGGGTAGTTTTGCGTGGGCTTTGCGTGGGCAACTGCAACGATACACAGCACAGTACACGGCACCGCACGGAAGCCCACGACACGAACTGAACGTCATTCAAGAGCATAATGTAGATCGGGGGCCGAACGTCCATTTAAATCTGGGTCATTTTAAATGAATGAAATGGTTGCAACGTTGAGCTTCATAGCGGGGTACATGCAAAGGAAGATTTGTTTCATTTAAAATCCCTGTTGAAACATGCTTGCTTATCTGCGAGTTTTATTAGCATGAGTCAATAATAATTGTAGTAAATGGCGTTTTGCGGCTAATGCCTCATTAATCACTGGCTTAGAGTTTGAGGATACGATCTGCTTAACAATACATGTATTTATTAGAAAACTACTGTCGGTTAATTTTCTGATGCCGCATGGTACTGTAAGTTGGGTTCTATGACAAATTGCATTTTAAACATTTTCTTTGTATTATTAAATAATTAAGGCCTGGTTGATTTACTGATAATTTCTCCGTTTTCACAGTTGGAATGTAGATTTGTTTTGTCCCGTGCAATAAAACGTTACAGTTGGGTCTGTCACGGTATCATTATGGGAGTTCAATAACATTCCACGAAGGTTTACCTGTAGCATGACACTACACCCTGGCCAATAGCCAAGAGGGCGACGTACATGTAGTCGGTCGCCTCCCTTGGGCCCGTTTTTCTTCATTTTTGTAAAATAAAAATTTAAACATGTTGACACAAAACAAAATATACTGAGACGCAATAGAAACTTACCACTTTTTCGACCTTAAATTATCAGTAATCACAATGCACAAATGTAATATGTGCACTTATTTTGGCAACGTGACCCTCTGACGTTTCGCGGTAAAGTGGATACAGATAGGATCGAGTACAGTGGACAAAATGTGGACATTCCCTCAATAAAATGTCAACATTTCTAATCCAAATTGTTGTGTTGTCTTATTTCGAATCATTTCAATTTTATGCTATTCCAAAACAAGTGGTAAGTTTCTATTGCGCCTCAGTATACTTGACCCTAATTTTCTCTTTAACGGTAGGGGTAGTTTTACTGTGACCTCGATCAAATTTAGGGTTTGGACGTGTACACAAAAGAAATCACGTAACCTTTTCAAATTCACCTACCTAGATTCTATCACTAGCGCTTTTAATCTGTGTGTATTTCTTTTTCTAAATCCGTGTATATTTTCCGGATGCTTCTTTGAAGCCACCCCTTGACAAATTTCTAACTACACGCCAGTAGTATGTTAGATGGGGGTCCTAGCGCACCTACTAAAAAACATATTTTTAAACAAATTTGCTGGGTAGTAGTAGGGGGGTTATTTATAAAATTTGGTTTCATTTTATATTTTTTTTAAAAACTTCACTGATTTTCTTTTTTTTTTTAAACGTGGTAGATGGGGGTCCTAGCGCAGCTGCATAAAAATGATTTTTGAAAATCATTTTAAGGGGAATTCCCTTTCATGACGTTGCTGGCTTTTTAAAAAGCTAGTTTAAAAAATGACAAATAAAATTTAAAAAAAAACAAAAAAATATTATCTAGTTTAATAATAAAGATGACAACGAGGCTAACAAAAACAATATAATTTAAAAAGCAAAGCAGAGCTAAAAGAGATTGTAATAAATGAAAATATTAAAATTGAGGTAGGTAGTGGTAAATATGGAAAACTGATTAAACTTGATTATTTAACGGCGGTATTAAAATATAAAGATGTATTATTTCCTAAAGCAATTATTCCTTGTGAATGGCTTTTAGTTGGTAAAACAGACAAGTGTTGTATCGATAGTGTGTGTGGGGGAAGATATTGTGGATTACATCGGAGTCGTACAAGGAGTGACAAGCGTATCCCCGTTGCTTGTTTAAAATGTAAAAAAGGCACAAAGACTTTAACTAGCTTTTGGACGAGATGTGCGAATAAAGTATTAGTAAATCGTTGTAATCGTTTGAAAGTTGAAAAAGGAAAAGCTAGACGTTTGTTTAATAGCGTGATGAAAGAATTGTTAGAAAGAAATTTCTTTATGGATTATAAATTATAATTATACGGAGGAGGTCTATCGAATGTTGTTACTCGCTCCGCTACTTGCGAAGCGAGTTTTTTTTATTATAATAATGTTTATTTACGCTCACTTTAAACTCAAAAGTTTTTCTATAAGAATTTTTTTTTCTGCAGTTGCATCGATAGGTTTGTTAGTTTCAGCCGGTAAAGTCGTTAGTTTAACGAGTACATTACGGATTTTTTCTTTCATTTTATAATATTTATCTCGCTCTTCGCATATGAGCACAAATTCTTCTTGACTGACGTATTCCGTCTTCGATGGCTTTACTAACGTGGTTTTCGATCGTGTTGAGTTTACTCGTTGCTAAAATTCGTATTTCGTCGTGTTTTTTAGCTTTTTTATACAATTTATTTTTCACGTATCTGAGAGCGAAAGCTGCACCACCTAACCCCAAAGCTAAACCTTCTAAAGCGTATCCTACAGGCGACGCTATGATTGTGGCGATACTAGCTATTCCGATAGCCCCTGCTCCCATACAGCCCATTTCTGCGAGAGTTTCTACGATACTACAAGCGTTGATAATTTTATTATATTTTTTATACGTGGCTTCGCGTTCATTTATTTCGATTCGTAATTCTTTTTGAATATCATCGATTTTTTGCAATCTGAATGTTTTAGCACGCTCCGATTCAGAGTTGTTTGTAATGGTAGTTAAATTCGGATAAAGTACATTCGTCGATCCTATAGATGCGCTCATTGTTTTTTATTATAGTAAAAGATTTTAATTTAATGTAATATTTCTAACAGTTAACTCGTAACAGATTCCTTCATCTAAAGAGCCGAATAAATTTAGAGTTATATATGTTTTAATTTCACGACCATCTAAATTTGAAACGTAGCATAATGAATATTCTAAATATCGTGTTTCATTTGTTAAAAAAAAATTAATATTATTGGGTATAAAAAAAGTTGATCCATCACTATTACGTGATCTAATTCCTGTCGAAGAATATGAATTATTTTCACCCACATTAGTTCTGACATAGAACGAGAGAAACAAAGAGTCTCTAAATATAGAAAGACCTACTGCTTCTGAAAGCCAAACTAATTCAACTTCTGAATCTATATAAAAAGAGTATACATTCAAGAGTTTAAAGTGCCCAAATTTAACATATCTTTTTAATTCGTTATTGTTAACTCGCTCGCTCGTACGACTAGGTCCGTAAATGCTCGCCATATTTATAGTATAAAATCATTAATTTGACGGTAAACTTTTAATTTTAATATTGAAACAGATTTTTGAATTTAACGAGCCGAAAAAACTAGCTTCAACAAAAACTTTTCTAACATTTCGCATTTTAAAACACATTTCATATTTTAAATGTTGAATTTCATGATCGAGAAAATGAAACTTTTCATCACGTTGCGGAGAAGTAATATAATAAATGTTGGGAGCGTAATCACGCGTCGCTGAATGTGTAGCAAAACTATTAGTTTTTATAAACTGCGTAAAAATGCTGCAATACGTGGGCGCGACCGTAAACAAGAAAAAGGGTTGTTTAAACGTATCGTGCCATCCTAATACGACGTTGAATTTTTCAAATAAAACTACTCTTTGTAAAATTTCATCTCTGTTTAAATATCCGTGATGTTCGTAAATTTCGCTGGGTGATGTTTTAAACGTTTCACCGTTTTTAGAATCTGCGATAGCAACAACGTCGCTCGTTATGCGGCTGGGTCCGTAAATACTCGCCATTTATTTATATTATTTCTAGATTTAAAAAAATTGGAAAACCGTGGTTGTGTATATCTCTACCCTTTGAATATTTAATTTGAAAGCTCAGATCGTTAAAAGTACCGACTTTTAATTTTTTCAGCAATGGATTTTTATATTCTATATTCATACTCGATCCGAATGATTTACCTTGCAAAGGTAAAACGTTTAAAATGGTAGAAGGTTTGCCGTTGTAATAATTATCGCTCGTAGAAATTTGATCGCAATGAATGTATAAAATTTTAAAAGGATTGATATCGATCCTTTTACTATATTCTCCCGCAGTTAGAAATTCGTTGTGAAGCCCGAGTAAATTAGCCAACCCGGCCGTAAATTTAATAGATTTCGTGCCATCGGCCAACTTTAGCGTGTAAGAACCCGATATATAATTGATCGTGAACGTTATCCAAGACTCGTTTTTTGATATGACATCTATAATTTCGTAAATATTGTAAAGCCCCGGTTCGACAAATATTATAACGGTGTCCGACCCCGATGTGCGATAAATTATTCTTTCTTTTTTACGTACGTTGTAATATCCTATCCAAATGTTTACGCTTTTTAATAGCATGTTTAAATCACCCTCGTGATTATCGATAGCGTAATCTAATACAACTCGTCCGCCCTCTTTTTCAATTTCAATTTCGATGGTATGAAACATTTTATTATTTAGAATTTATAATAATTCTAAATATTAATAAAATGACGTTTCCATTAGCGTTCGAGAGTAATCTATCGAAACGATATCCGACATCCGGAAATTTTTATTTTCCTGAAAATTTTAACGCCGACGATTTAACGAGTATAAATATTTACGTTAACAAGAATGAGTTTTTTAACGTACAATTTGATAATGTTTTTAACAACTACAAATTACCTAAAGTGGCTAGTCAAAAAGTAGTCGATGATTGGCATCATCAACCGTTAATTTTTTATCAAAATCAAATAAATTTTACGACGTATTGCGCTTCAACGGGTTGCGGCGTAGGTTATCAACATTTAAACAATTCAAATATGATGATTCGTAGTTTTTTTAGATTTCACGTTTATTATCAAATAAGACGATTGCTCAAAGAAATGAGTTGTCCCGCGTCTTTTCAAAATTATTTTAGCTCGTTCGATAACAATATAGATAGTAGCGCGTATAAAAAACTATGTAAAGACTTTAATACGTCAACCTCTACCAATTGGAAACAACGCGTCGATATGCACAGCGATGGATTAGGTACCGCTTATTTTTGGAGAAATATTGGCAAAAGATACGATCCAGTACCCGGACACAACTACGACCATTCTATTTTAAATCCCAACACTAACCCCATTCCTCTCAACAATCTCGGTTCAAACTTTGAAGCGAGTGAAAAAAGAATGGCTTTTGACGACGGCGTACATAATCGTAAAGAACACACGATTAGAGTAGGTTTCATTTTACAATCCGATAGCGTACTTTTAGCGTACACAAAATTTATATTGTCTTTAAAATTAGCGCAAGGTTTTACGAGTGTTGGCACGGAACGAATTAACGATTCAATAAGAACGTATGTTTACGCGATTTTAGGAGCTCAATCGCAAGCGAAAACTTCTTTTTTAGCTGGTGGTACCGGTTTAGACGCGCAGCGTGAATTTATAAATATAGTCAATGCGGAAATTGATTCTCCAGTTGATTTACAATCTTCTATTCAACGTTATCAAGATGTTTTGCAATACGCTCGTTCGCAATTAAATTTTGCTATAGGAGAAAATTTATACATGATGCCTAGCGATATGAATTTACGAATAGGGTCGTACTCGGGATACAATAATAATTTATTAATCGCGACGCGTGATTTATCTTTAGGTTCAAATTTAGATTTAAATTCAGAACCCGCTCCTCCTGCACCCCCTATTTTAGATTATTTACCACCACTAATCGCAAAACACGTAGAAGAAGATAGCGGCAGTTCTTCTACTCTTGATACCAACGAACCACCACGAGAACTAAATATCTCTAACGAACCAAACATCTCCAACGAAATAAAAGAAGACTCTACACCACCGCAAGAACTAGACAGCGCCAACGAAATAAAAGAAGACTTTTTAGAATCAGACGGTTCTCATAGTGAAGAAAAAAATTCTTTAATACTCGGTTTTGCTATTTTAACCGGACTAGGTATTATGATTTACGAATTGTTATTTTAGAGTTTTACGCATGTAAGTTAAAATTAAAACACCAACCGCGGTCAAGGTTAACCATAAATGTTGTGCCACGAACATAACGACGCTACTAGCTATTTTAAATAACCAACTTACTATACTACCGATAATAGCGGCTAAAGCTTTCACTCCTAGTTTAGATAATACGTTAGCTAAATTTTTAAAGGTTTTTTGTATCCACCCATCTGGAGTTGGTGTGGGTTTCGGTTCTGGCGGTATAGGTTCTGGTGTGGGTGTTGGTGTCGGTGGTATAACTGTACTTGCAGTACCGGTAATAGAATTAACGATAAAACCTATAACTAAACCAATCGCCGTTAATATACTAACGACCGTTATGCCTTTTTTAAATACACCTCTAATTTTTTCACCCAACGTGCGTTTTCTTCCATTTATCGCTTCCAACGATTTTTCATATTCGCTGAAAACGTTTTCAATATTTAAGTTTAAATTTTTTAAAGCTTCTCTCATTGCATCGCTTTCATCTAGTAGTTGTCGCCTTTCTTGGTAAAGCGCATTCATCGCATCTTCATCTCCTATATCATTTTCTTTAATTCTTTGATCAACATTATCTCTTTTTTTTTTATTCTCTGAATATCTTAGTCGTAATTCTAACATCGCACCCCGTTTCGATGACATAAGTTTACTGAGACCATCCAAAGTTCTTAAATCATAACTACCTTTTAAATTTGAGTTTTCTGAAAGAACGTGTATTGTATTTTTGTTAGCTTCTATCGTTTCATCTAAAATTTGTTTATATTTAAACGATGGTAACTGACTTTCTCCTTCTTTTCGAAGAAATGTTTCATCTATAATAACGTTTGGCTCTAATGGTAGTGGTGGTGGTGGTGGCTCTAAAGGTAAAGGCTGTCTTTGCACCTCCTCTATCACATCAAAATTATCGTCTATCGCTTTTTGTGCTCGTGGTGGTAATGGTTTTCTATTAAAATCTACTAAACCTAAATCTTTTCTTACAAAATTAATACCAAATTTACTCGCAATAGTATTCAAAAATTTAAAACCAATTTTTGATGACTCATTAGTTAATATAATTTTTCGAGGTCCTTTTTTAAAAACCAAGTATTTTTTTTTTTTCCCTATAGCAAATTTATTGTATTCTTTTAAAAATGGTTGCAATCCAGATTGTTTGTAAAAATCATCAACGTATGTTTCAGTTAGCTCTTTTCTTAGCTTAACAGTACCATTCTTTTCTATTTCTATTTCTCTTTTTTCTTTTTCTCGTTGTGTTTCCATTTCTTCTACTCGTTCAAGGTTTCTTTCTCTTTCTTTTTCTATTTCTTCATTAAAAAAAGTTGTTGTAGGGCTTGTTGCTCCATCATTTTCATCATCGGTAAACATACCTGCTATTTCATCATCTTTTATCGGAATATCACCTCCTTCTGCCATTTTATAATTACTGTTATCTTTTTTTTTTAGAGTTTTCGTTGCGCGTAAGTTAAAATTAAAACGCCGGCCGCGGTCAAGGTTAACCATAAATGTTCCGCTGCGTAGGCGACCACGCTAGAAGCTGTTTTAAATAACCAATTTATTATACTACCGATAATAGCTGGTAAAACGGCTAAAGCTTTCGCTCCTAGTTTAGCTAATACATTCGCTAGATTTTTAAAGGTTTTTTGTATCCACCCATCTGGAGTTGGTGGAGGTGGTTTTGGTTCTGGTGTGGGTGGTTTTGGTGTAGGTGGTATAGGTTTTGGTGTGGGTGGTAAAACTGAAGCTATCGCGGCGTTGACTACAGCTTCGACTATAGCGGTAATAGTCATAATAATTGCCGTTATTGCACTAACGATAGTTATACCTTGTTCTCTAAATAAAGTTTTAATTTTATCTCTTAACGTAACGTCTCTTTCTGTCATTTTTTGAAACGCTTCTGTAACCGGAGCTTTAGCACACCCAGGAATAATACACAGAATGCAAGTAAGGATACCGTAGACCAATGAACTTTAATGAAATCACAAATCTAGAGAACTACAACCAAAATGAAAACGTAAACCCGAAACCAAACACACACAAAAAATAAACCCTGTTAAAACAAACAGAAAAATAACAACTTTAAATCAGCACAAAATACGGTTCACCTCATGTTCTATATCAATCTAATTGAATTATTCAGTTAACCACAAGTTTCTTTAATACAAAATGGTATACATAATAAAAATGAAATGGAAGAATTAAGGCGCAATTAACAATAATTATGATAAACAATAATAGCGCTTTCCGACAAAAACATCATACCAGACCCAACAGCCATTTACGTTAAGAGCGATCCCCGATCCCTTTGCAAGAACCCATAAACCAATCAACGGAATAACTAATGGGCCATAAACATACCCCAACCAGCGACAATGGGTCTACAGATCACGGACCCACCATTTCGGCACCATGATAAAAATCCAGTCTCTGGCTAAAACAACCTTCTGCGGCTGTCATCAGCAGGTGGACGATGGTCTAAAATGAAGTGAATTACAATAATATGCTAAAACACAACCAAAAACCATGCAACCATGTACAGTACGCTCAAGTTCTGCGGTCACTATCTATGTGCATGTAATGACAAGAAATATGCCGATGTCCATGACGGACTCGCATGCAATGCCTCTACAAAACGGCGGAACTTCCATCGTTCATAACTTAAAAAAGCAACACATTCGTAAACTACAATCCCCATGGGAGGACCAGATTACTCAAATCGGACTGTACGAATTGACTTCGAATTACAGCCGAAAAGAAATCTCTATCACTCTCCAACCCAAACCAACTTCATCGCACTTCTTTAAAATATCTTTAAAATACATAAAAACACATACTCGATTAATCCATATGCCTCTCCCGTCTTCCGAAAATATTATTTGTTTAATTTCTCCCAAACATCCCAACAATTTACTTATTGACATCAACGGCGACAAATTATAAAAGTCTGCCATCACTATACAAAGTGACAAATACTGACGGCCTCCTGTAAAGGATTCATTCCAATACGCCTGTCAGATAACCAATAATCCCAAACAAAGCTAGCCCCTTACGAAATTATTTCGAGTTATGCCTCACTCTGAATGGAAGTTATTTTCTCCATTAATCTTCGCAACCACGTCACTGAGACGTATACCAAGTTATCGTAACTTTTCCCACTGCTAAATTAATGAACTAGCCGGTGCTGTGGTCGACTTGACGTCGATTCCCAAAGCTCACCGAACACTTATAGAATTTGTCTCGACACCAAAAAGAAAATGTTTCTTTACTTAAACTTATCTTTCCCCTACTAAACTCTAAAAATTACAAAGACAATTTCCAGTGAAAATAAAATAAAAAAATAAGTAAAAATGTATCATTTACCTGTATCAGACATGTACTGTAATAGTCGAAGAACATCCTGACACAAAGACGAAACTACAATTAAGGCTCACTGGACAGACGTTCGCCTTCGCAACCGCCGTCACCAGCAGCGCGTTGGCAAGTGCCAGCCAGGCTCTAAATCGCCGTACCCGCTGCAACCCCCCAAAAATTGCCACAGGGCTAGACAAGGACGTAGGTGTTATAGCCCTCAGTGGTGGCAAGACCCCCTAGCTTTACCGCGTTTTATAACTCGGACTGAACATTCCTAAATGTAACACGAGAATGCAATAATAACACTACATAGCTAATATTAAGCAAACAAGATACAAAACGTACAACTACAATAAGGAAATTCCTTTCAACGTTGCGTCCATAATATAACCGACATGGTTGTATATTCCCCCGGTTACATTCCCACCAACTTTAATGTTGCCGTCTCGGCAACTAAATTAAAAACTAACCACAGCTTTCCCTCAATTTCCGGTATTCTAACACACGATCATACTTACAGACCAGTACCTCTGTACACATTCTACCATTTAAACTGGCCCAAGCCACACAGGGGACCGATCCCGACACAGCCTTTCGGTACATTAAAATTGTGCCTGCCAGACTTCTCCGAACGGTGCCTACACTTCCTAATTCTGTGGAAGTGCCCCCACCTGGTCCATAAATCTGCAAGCCTGGGATTTACTCCCACACATCCGCTGTCCCATAAAAAACATGTCAGGACCTGCCCCTGCGTAACAAGGGGTTGAGTTCCACGTCGAACGTACAACAATCGATCTACTTCTTAAAGTCTCATTGCAGTTTCCTTAAAATCCAAACTTCGTTTAAAAAAAAATAACCTAATAACAACAGCTACTAAATCGGGCGAAATCAACTTCGTAACAGCCATCTCGTTGCCTGGTGGTTTCCCGTCCACTTCTCGTCATCCCCCTCCAGCATCACTGTACGGTCCCTGCGGTGCGTCCAGTTGACATCTGGTGGCTTGTCGGTATATCTCCTGTCGGTCATCCGTCAACACCGCAGTGATTCCCTCGTCGAGGTGACCCGCTGGTCGAGGGTTTATACTCAAATCGTGATGCAGCCCCAATGATTTGTGTTTCAACACGGTATCCTGTCTACGACGCCAAATGTAAGCGACCGTTTCAACTCATGAAATGATACACTCATTACAGACCAGGATACAGTGGTTAAACTTTAATAAAACGCTTTACTCAAGAAGAAAACCCTGTAACATAGAATAATAAGTATAATAGTTTAGCCATTACGAATATTATCAACTACAATCAACAAGAACTAATCACTAACTCTTAATAACCCTCAAAATATCTAATACAATGCTGAACTCACTCATTACTTCCCTTCACTATAATTCACCCTCAATCCTTATAATACACAGATGACTGAATTCCTTTATATTTTCAAAACATGCTAAAAAGGTCAAAAGAATTAAAATCAAATAACCATAGGGTAACATGTACCATCAATAATTGTCCGAGTAGTTAATTTGGCTAAAGGCCAACCCCAGACATGGTGTGTCCTGGTGAGGGCAAGGCACAGTCATAAAACAATTAAGTCAGTGTATAGGCAAGAGATTTGTTTATAAAACCTACCCCATCCAGCACAGAGCACTACCATTAAATGGCCCACCTCAGCACCAAGGCCAACCAGAGCCCAGCCAGGGTAATTGATTGTACAGCTGGTTGAAAAGAAATAAGCAGATTGAGTACAAGCAATTCTCACAAGTTTACATGAAAGTCACACAGTGGAATAACCCAAAAATAAGTAAATCAAGTAAATAAAGGTGAATCAAGCACCTTCAATTTTATCAAATTGATATGTCTGTTACTTCTATTACTGCGGAAATCTCCTGAACATCATATTTTAATTAACAAAAGGCACCGTGTACCCTCTTTCGTCACAAATAATTATTTTAACCCAAACGGTTCTCAGAAACAATTGTGTTACACAATAGAAAACATCTCAAAAGAACATTCGTTTCGTTTCTGCCATCTACCGGCATCTTGGTAGACCTTTTCTCCATTTCAAACATACCAGTACTAATTTTCTTCTCGCTCTCATGGCGATCTTCCCAAGAGACAAATATATTTGGAACAAAATCGATCACTGCTCCACTTAGTCTGACTATGTCTACATGTATATCCATTTTACGACAACTTAAAATAAACAATTCCGATACCATTAATACAAAATTAAATCAACACTAAATATATATTAAAGAAAGATAACATGAGATTTGTACAGTAAAATAAACCCAAATAAGTTGTAGTTAAAGTTTGACTGCTTGAAGCCCATACTGAAACAATACTGCGGTAGGTAAGCTCACATTAGCCTTCCTGGTAAACTTGGCAGTTTCTTTACAAACAACAGTAATCTGTAAGCTAACATGACGTTTTGGTCTCTACAGAAATACCCTAAATAACTGCAGACCATTCATTGTTTCTCCATAAGGATAAACCCATAAGTAACACTCTAATAAAAAAACGAATTTACTTCGACTCCTATCCAAAGAGCTTTATCGGCCTAAGCATAATTATCCTTATTTCTAACAAATACGAACTTCAATTAGTTTTCTGCCAATTATTCTTGTAATGATGATTGCCCCAGTCTCGTCAAGGAATACATATTGGAATTACCTTTATGATGTCAAGAAGGTGATACAGCCATGTTTCATATGAAGAAATACAGAAGATAGGAGATCTGTAGAAAGTCCGCCTGCTTTTATTGCATGTCTGTGGGCAAGTGGCTCAACGCTGCCTGGCAAGCACTCTTAGCAACGGCCAGCTCAAGGCCTCTTAAACCTCTATCTTAGTTTATAGCAGTGGTTGTTTATAGCGGGTTAATGGGATTTGATGATTGAGGCCACTGGACCTCTGGGTCAGTTTACAAGTGAGGGTACAATGTGTCTGATATTTATGGTTTGTATCAAGAATCCGGTGTTAGTACTAAGGAAAAGAAAAACAAATGTTAGTAATATTGATACAGGAATAACATACACAGTAAAGGGGAAGTGGGGTACCTATTCTCCCCGTTACATTCCTCCCACGTTGAACGTTGCCGTCCGCGGCAACTATGTACAACCTTTATTTGTACGAAGCCAAGTTTCCTGCAGAACTTTTCCCAAACTGCTCCCTAGTTCTGCCACCGCCTTGCTCAACTCAGCAAAGTCGAGTGGGGGACTGACTGGGGTACAGGCCCGCTTGCTTTCAGCCATTTCCTCATTGACTAATGCAGACCTAGGCAAGCGGTGTACATTCCGATGTCTACCAGCATTACCCCTGTTTGTCCGACGAAGAGTGATTGGAGGGCTTTCCTCATCTGAACTTTGGATTTCGACTTCATCCTCAACATCCTCAGGGTTTCTGCCCCTGGAGTTCCTTGTGTGAAAAGATACGTTCCACCTCTTCTTCCGGATTATGGTCACTGTTCCCTTCCTGGGGTGCGGATGTTGTATGCTCAAACCGGGGGATATTCAACTGTTTTCCGTCTAAGATATTTGTACGATGTTCAGCCCGCTTCGGTCCAAGCCCATCAGCCAGCTGAACAATGTACACATGTCCCTCGGGATTTGGCCTACCAATTATCTTATACGGGTGGATTCCACAGGTCTTGAATCTTGTTCCGACCTTGTATCCCACGGTTCCGTAGGAACACTCTACGTCCCATTGGGAGATCCGTGTTACCAGCCTTGCGATTAAAATGTCGACTACGCGAAACGGCTGCGGCCTCTGCCCGCTGACCAGCCAAATCAAACGCTTGTTGTAGCCGTTCTTGATGGTCAGCTACCCACACATCCACATTTGGTTGGCCATCATGAGCCTTCCGGTGCTGTCTAGAAGTGGTCAACTGGGAGCCTTGGGTCACTACCAAACATAAGGAATAGGGGTGAGTAGCCCGTGGAAGAATGAACAGAGGCATTGTAGGCATAAACCAAATCGGGAAGGAACTATGGCCAGCGCCGTTTTGTTCTGGCAGGAGAGTCCGCAGACGGTCATGCATGGTGCGGTTAAATCGCTCACACTGACCATTTCCTTCCGGGTGGTAGCTTGTGGTCCTAGATTTCTCGGCCCGCATACAGCTGGCACAACTCCTTGACAAGGGCACTTTCGAAGTTGCGCCTTGGTCACTGTGGATTCGTGCAGGAGGCCCAAAATGTACAAACCACTCCTTCACCAATACACGGGCTACCGTTCTTGCAGTCTGATCCCTCGTGGGGACTGCCTTAGTGAACTTGGTAAAAACGTCCGTCATCACCAAAACGTTTTCGCGACCATCCCTCGCCTTCTCTAGCACAGTGAAGTCCACTGCCAAAACCTCCATGGGTCGTGTAGCTAAGAGGTTCCCAATGGATGGTTTAACCTTGGGGTGAGGAGTTTTGGCCAGTGTGCATCGTTCGCATGAACGGCACCAACCTTCAACATCGGCAGCCATTTTGTACCAGTAGCACCGAGCTCTCACTAATGCCAAAGTACGCTCCATCCCTTGATGTCCCGCATGGCCATGAAGTTCCTCAAGAACTTTCTCCCTCAGAACCTTAGGCAGCAGCAGTTGTTTGACGTTCTGGCCTTTCTCCGTGATGTTACGATATAACACACCATCTATCTCCTCTAGGCGTTCCCAAAATTTCAAAAGTTTCCTTACAGTCTTTGGTTCTCGGGCCAGCTGTGTCTTAGTGGGTGGGGTCTCAGACTGCCAGTAGCGACATATAATAGTCAGGTCGGGGTCACTCCCCTGCGCTTTTGCCATGTCACTCCTTGGTATGGCAGGCAGGGTAGAAGTCGCCTCCATCGATCGAACAGACACAGACGTCTGGTCTGATTGAGCCACACCTGGTTCCGCACAACATTGGATCAGACGCCTCAAGTTCCCAGGGAAACAAGTGCTTTGTGTACACTCCTGCACAACGACTTGCACCTCCTGTACTCCGACTAGCTTATCACCATGGTCAGTCTTCCTACTGAGTGCATCAGCATTCCCATTAGCACGACCCGACCGAAATTTAACTTCAAAATCAAACTGTGCTAGCTGCGCCGCCCAACGTGACTCTGTTGCCCCCAGCTTGGCAGTTTGAAAATAGCTCAAGGGGTTGTTGTCAGTGAATATGACAAACCGAGACCCAAGAAGGTAATCCCGAAACTTTTCGGTTACAGCCCATTTCAATGCAAGTAGCTCCAGTTTGAATGAGCTATAGTTGGCATCATTTCTCTCGGCTGGCTTGAGACTCCTACTAGCATAGCAGACTACCACTCGTCCGTGGTCTTGATCTTGTGACAGGACGGCCCCAAGTCCACTAAAGCTTGCATCAGTCTCCACAATGAATGGTCTACTGAAGTCGGGGAAACCCAGGATTGGGGTCGTCATGAGACGTTCCTTCAGCTGATGAAAGGCAGCCCGACAGTTTGCATCCCATCGGTTGGCAAAGGGCAACGTGGGAACTGGGGAAGACGTCACCCTGGCACCCTTACGATGTTTCGGAGCCACCTTTCCCATCACGTTATGAAGTGGGGCTGCAATCTTTGCGAATCCTGGGACGAATCTTCGGTAGTAACTGGCCAGGCCCATGAAAGATCTTACTTCGTGCTCATTTTTGGGTTCATCCCACTCTTTAATGGCACGCACCTTCTCCGGGTCAGTGGCTACACCCTCTGCAGACACAACATGGCCCAAGAATGAGATTTGACGCTGGAACCAGTGACACTTATTAGGTTTAACCTTTAGCCCGAACGAAGACAGACGCCCAAGAACCATCTCTAAGCGGTCAAGCATCTGGTCGACTGTATTAGAGATTACCAAAATATCGTCTAGATATAACAGTAGGGTTTGGTAGTTCTGATCCTGAAGACAGGCCTCCATCAACCGTTGGAAACTGGCTGGGGCATTGCATAGCCCAAATGGCATCCGTGTGAATTCGTATAGTCCACCACTACCAACACGAAATGCTGTTTTGGGTATGTCTCTCTCCTCCATGGCACACTGCAGGTAGCCCGAAGCTAGATCTAGTGAGCTGAAAAATCTTGCACCATGGAGGGCTTCGAGGGCCTCTTCGATACGGGGCAAAGGATATGCATCTCGGCGAATTTTTGCATTTAACTGCCGGTAGTCAACGCATAGGCGAAGACTCCCGTCCTTTTTCTTGACGAGTACCAGAGCTGAAGCATAAGGGCTAGTACTGGGGCGGACAATACCCTGATCTACCCATTTACGAAGATGATCTCTTACTTCGGGCTGAAGGTGGGGTGGGATATGCCGGTGAGGTAACCTCACCGGAGTGTCGTCGAGCAGAGGAATGGAGTGCCGGATCTTGTCGCAATATCCAAAGTCTTCGTCATTAAGACTAAAAGTGTGTATGTGGTTCTGCAACACACCTCTAAGCCTCTTGGACTGATCTTTTGTGAAATCAGTATCTCCCAGATCAAGCAATCCCAAGAGCTTATTCAGATCATCCTCCTGACTATCTTGGACATCTACGCAACCAATGACAACCTCGTGGGCACTGACTTGCACTATGTGACGGTCATCGTCTCTCTCCGCGGTTGCTTCCCGCAAGATGCCAATACATGTCCTTGGTTGCAAAACCACATCTTCGTCCCCGAGGTTTGCTATGCGCATAGGAACTCGCCCGTTTTCTATCTTGGAAAAGGAGGGGATTACGAACACATCTCTTGGAACTGACCCCTCAGAACTATCAACTTGTTCCACCAATGCATGGTATGTACCATGCTGTTGGTTTCCCGTACCTACAATTACCATCATGGATCTCGAGGGAACCCTAATTGTTTCCCTCGTTTTTACTAAACCAATCTTTCCATCACCATCTCTTCCCATACCGCACCTGGTTGTTTCCATTGGTCTGAGCGGTGCAGAATACAATCGCAAGACCTGCACCAACTCAGCAGAGGAATGCACCAAGTCCGATTCTTGTAGCTGTTCAGACAGCCTCCTGAGGATATTACTACCAATAATACCCGGGATTTGTCGCTTCCGCCGACGGGACTCTGGATCATCCAGGTCCCTAACTACCAAGAATCCCATACCTGGAAATTTACGACCTCCTATTTCCAAGTCGAATTCCACATACCCTCGGTAGGGTATGTCCCGGCCATTAGCGGCAGTTATCCTCAACCACGGGGTAGTATCCACTAAGCCCGCTTGGTGGCACTGGAAGTATTGCTGGAAAAACTCTTCGGTCAGGGTGGAAACCTCAGCACCCGAGTCCAACAAACAGTTTACCTTAACCCCACCCAGCCTCACTTCCGTCTGTGGGCACCTCCCCGTCGCATTCTTAAGAAAAGCCTCTGGCTTAAACCCCGTGGAGCCAATAAATTCCCCTCCCACTGCCTGGCTCAGAGCTGCGGAGGGATGGTGTTTGATGGATTTGTAGGTGATGGGCCCACTGACCTTTGGGCCAGCTCGTTGGGACAATTTCGGCGTATGTGGCCAGGTTGGCCGCAGCCGTAGCAAATGATAGGCCCCGAGGGACGAGAACGAGGGGGACGACGGTTGTTGCCAAGTTGGAGCATGCCTAAAATTGCATCTAACTTTTGGTCCTGCATGGATCTGTCAGTCTCAAGCGCCGCCAAACGGTCTTTTACCGCTTCCAATGCATCTACCTGAGCTACTACCGGGGCCTGCGCTTCAACTTCTCGTACCACCGCTTGGCGCATGCCAGTCGGGTCCTCACCCAACCAGCGAATTGCGCGATCCCGAAAAACAACAAAAGAGAGATCCATTTGCTCAATCTCCAACCTCCGCAGTTCTCGCTGCAAACCCTTATCACGTACCCCAGTTGTAAACTGTCCCTTCAGAGCAGCTTCGCGATCACCAGCTGCTTTTGCATCACACCGCTGCACGCGATCGTAGTGACGCATCAAATCAAGTGAGAATGCTTGTAACGATTCGTTTGCGTTTTGCTGACGGCGATAAAATTCGGCACGCAGCTCGGTTGCAGACTCACGCTGGCCAAATGCTTTACAAAGGCATGCAAATACCTTCTCTGGATCACGGCGCACTTCGGCCCCTTGGTAGCGCACTTCAAGTTTTGCATCACCCTGCAGGTGATCCCAAATAAAATCTGCGGCTTCGTTGGTTGGGTAGTCACGTGCACGTATTGCCTCGCGCATATCCTCTACCCACACTGCAACATCAATGTCTCCAGCCTTGGCAGCGAATTTATCGACTTTGCGCTCACGACTAAGATATCGCGGCGTGGATGGTTTTGTCATACGCGCTTCCTCAAGCTTTGCCTCCCTCAAGCTTTGCCTCCAAAAGCATGCGCTGTGCGTCAATGGCATTATTCTTTCCACGCTCCTCTTCCAAAAGCTTAGCCTGCGCTGCCAGCTCATCCCGCAGCTTCTGTGTTTCTTCCAGAGACATGTTATTTCAATAAGGGCAATCACACTATACATACAAGGGAATACAACTGCAAGTAATAAACTACAACCCTGATAGGAATCTTTGGTTACAACTATACTGGTCACGAACTGCACCTACATGTAGAAACAGCTTATATACCCATAAAAAAATGCCTGCTAGTGCTATTAAAGTAAACCCATTTATTATATAAAATAGACTACTCCGCCCAACGTCATCTTTCTGCTCCAACTCGTTACCTCCATCCGTGAGTCCCGCAAGCACTGTTCCTCCGACATCCAAGCCCAAAATAAGGTGGTCAGCTTACCGACTTGGTGCATATGATGCACTATGAAGTCGAGGCAGTTAATCTCTCATTCCGAAGTCCTCTGATAGCTCTGCTGACATCATTTATGCTGTTGGGGGTTTGTCTCGCAGTGTCGTGGTGATTCAGTTATGCGTTTTAACACTGTATCCTGTCTACGACGCCAAATGTAAGCGGAGCTTTAGCACACCCAGGAATAATACACAGAATGCAAGTAAGGATACCGTAGACCAATGAACTTTAATGAAATCACAAATCTAGAGAACTACAACCAAAATGAAAACGTAAACCCGAAACCAAACACACACAAAAAATAAACCCTGTTAAAACAAACAGAAAAATAACAACTTTAAATCAGCACAAAATACGGTTCACCTCATGTTCTATATCAATCTAATTGAATTATTCAGTTAACCACAAGTTTCTTTAATACAAAATGGTATACATAATAAAAATGAAATGGAAGAATTAAGGCGCAATTAACAATAATTATGATAAACAATAATAGCGCTTTCCGACAAAAACATCATACCAGACCCAACAGCCATTTACGTTAAGAGCGATCCCCGATCCCTTTGCAAGAACCCATAAACCAATCAACGGAATAACTAATGGGCCATAAACATACCCCAACCAGCGACAATGGGTCTACAGATCACGGACCCACCATTTCGGCACCATGATAAAAATCCAGTCTCTGGCTAAAACAACCTTCTGCGGCTGTCATCAGCAGGTGGACGATGGTCTAAAATGAAGTGAATTACAATAATATGCTAAAACACAACCAAAAACCATGCAACCATGTACAGTACGCTCAAGTTCTGCGGTCACTATCTATGTGCATGTAATGACAAGAAATATGCCGATGTCCATGACGGACTCGCATGCAATGCCTCTACAAAACGGCGGAACTTCCATCGTTCATAACTTAAAAAAGCAACACATTCGTAAACTACAATCCCCATGGGAGGACCAGATTACTCAAATCGGACTGTACGAATTGACTTCGAATTACAGCCGAAAAGAAATCTCTATCACTCTCCAACCCAAACCAACTTCATCGCACTTCTTTAAAATATCTTTAAAATACATAAAACACATACTCGATTAATCCATATGCCTCTCCCGTCTTCCGAAAATATTATTTGTTTAATTTCTCCCAAACATCCCAACAATTTACTTATTGACATCAACGGCGACAAATTATAAAAGTCTGCCATCACTATACAAAGTGACAAATACTGACGGCCTCCTGTAAAGGATTCATTCCAATACGCCTGTCAGATAACCAATAATCCCAAACAAAGCTAGCCCCTTACGAAATTATTTCGAGTTATGCCTCACTCTGAATGGAAGTTATTTTCTCCATTAATCTTCGCAACCACGTCACTGAGACGTATACCAAGTTATCGTAACTTTTCCCACTGCTAAATTAATGAACTAGCCGGTGCTGTGGTCGACTTGACGTCGATTCCCAAAGCTCACCGAACACTTATAGAATTTGTCTCGACACCAAAAAGAAAATGTTTCTTTACTTAAACTTATCTTTCCCCTACTAAACTCTAAAAATTACAAAGACAATTTCCAGTGAAAATAAAATAAAAAAAATAAGTAAAAATGTATCATTTACCTGTATCAGACATGTACTGTAATAGTCGAAGAACATCCTGACACAAAGACGAAACTACAATTAAGGCTCACTGGACAGACGTTCGCCTTCGCAACCGCCGTCACCAGCAGCGCGTTGGCAAGTGCCAGCCAGGCTCTAAATCGCCGTACCCGCTGCAACCCCCCAAAAATTGCCACAGGGCTAGACAAGGACGTAGGTGTTATAGCCCTCAGTGGTGGCAAGACCCCCTAGCTTTACCGCGTTTTATAACTCGGACTGAACATTCCTAAATGTAACACGAGAATGCAATAATAACACTACATAGCTAATATTAAGCAAACAAGATACAAAACGTACAACTACAATAAGGAAATTCCTTTCAACGTTGCGTCCATAATATAACCGACATGGTTGTATATTCCCCGGTTACATTTCTTTAATTCTATTGATTTGACTACGTAAAACGTAATCCTGCGCATCAATTTGTTCGACTAAAATTTGTTTGTCATCTTTTAGGTTTTTCAAATCTCGTTTATACTGGTCGTTCATATCGAAATCTCTTTCGTTAGCGTTGGAAACTACTTCTTCCATATCGTTGATCCTTTGGTTCATTACTTTTAATTTAGTTAAAAGATCCAATTGGTCACCTTTATTTGTGCCCAAAACGTTATTGAGTGCTTCTATTTCTCGCCAAGGAATGTTAAATTGCGTTCCTTGATCTTTATTGAGAGCCGCAACGATAGCTTCACTTACTTGTATTGATTTTTCTACACGCCGCATCGGTATAGATGGTAATCTTCTACCACTATCCGTTTGCTCTTTTATTGGTTTTTCTGCTTCTTTTATAACATTTGCTATAGCTTTTGGTAAACCATAAAGTTCGTAAAAAAAAAATCTTTACCTTGTTTTTTTAAAGTAGATTATGATAACAATTTTCCCATTTCCTTTTGGTCAGTTAACCGTATTTGTTCGCCGTTTTCTTTTATAAACCAAAGTACAGAGTAACTGTATCTAAATTTACTGTAGTCTTTTACAACGTTTGGCTTTTTGAGATGATCGTAAAATTTATCAACGGCTTCTTCTTTGCTTTAAAAAAAGCTTAAGTTATCAAATTGGCCGGGTTGATTGAAAGATGTTTCATGTTCAATTGGACCATCACCCAAGTTGTTATCGATCATTTCATCATCGATATAATCATCATCTTCGGGGTAATTATACGCTGGGTCCGCTTCGATATATGGGTGTCCTCCTTCCGCCATTTACAATTACTTTTTATCTTTTTTCAACAATCTATAACTAACGTAGCCAACTATGCTCATGCCTAATATTATAAATACAATCTCACGCGTTTTTTGATCTTCGCTAACATCGTAAAAATCTTCGAGTTGAGGTTCAGCGCGTAATTCAGGAGGTAAATTTATTCGTTCGTTCGTAATGCGTGAGTATTCATTCATCGCATCGTCTATATTATTAAATGTTCTTTCGGCACCCGATTCTTTTTGTATTTTTTCATTTAAATAATCTAGATATTTTAAACGTTTTTTACTAAATTCTTCTCTAGCTTTCGAAAGTTGCTCTATCGCTAAATCGTGTCTTTTGTGTTCTTGCGATGCGTCGCTGCTACGCAAATTACTAAATAGAGCATTACTTCCTGTAAATGCTAACGCGTTAATTACCGCACCTCCGACCATCATCGCTATAGATACCATTTTACAATTACTTTTTTATAAAAATATTTTATATTTGTTACTATAAACTATGACTAATAATATGTACGGAGATGCGCTAGATCCATACAGGAGAATAAGAGAACCTCGAGGTGTAAAAGGTATACGTCAAAAAGTAGTCATTACAAACAATCCGAGCGTCATTACCGAAAATCAATTGTTGACGGTTCGTTTTCCAAATTTAGGAATGAACGACGTCATCGTTCCGAATACATCGCGATTAGCTTTCAATATAGAACTCGTTTCGACGGATGATGAAAATAGAACGTTGGTACAAAATATAGGTAGAGCTATCGTAAAACATATAATTATTAAAATGGAAGGAAATGAAATATTTAGTTTAGACGACGCGGATGTGTTTAATTGTTTTAAAGACGAATGGCTGACCAAAGATCAACGCGAAAATTTAGTGTACCAAGGAATCGAAGATGCTAACGTAACTAAAATGAGAATAGACGCCAACGATAAGGTCCCCGCGGGTAATGGAGGAAAAGATAAAGCCATCGCGGATACGTATAAAAATAGATATTACATTCCGCTTGATTTTGAATTGTTGACCGATCATCAACCCTACTACCAATCGGGCATAGGAGATCGATTGACTTACGAACTCGTGTTTAATAAATTTTCTAGCGTGATTAAAAGCACCGACGATAATGCGAAATATATTATAAGCGGGATTTCTTTAGAGTTTGAAGTCGTTCATATGCCGGAACTCGCTCGAACGATTCAAAATCAATACAGCAGTAGAATGAGCATATTGTTTGATCGCGTACTGAGACAGAGCGTGACTCCGTTAAACAAACGCGACACGATGTGGAATATAAATTTAAATACCCCGGCAAAAAGTATGAAAGGAATATTGTTTTTATTCAAAGAACCCTCCGCGAAAGAAAGCAATAAGTTTTATAATCCTAAAATCGATAAAGTTAGTATCACCATCGAAGGCGTTCCCAATCAACTCTACGCGCACGGAATGAGAAGGTATCAACATTGGGAAGAGATTTCAAAATATTTCGGCGATTCGAAACAACAACACGCTATACAAGTCGTTAAAGCGTTAAATTTATCCAACGTTAAACCGGCAGATTATTTACTAAATCGATACGGTTTATTTTTAGATTTGAGAACGAGTGCCGACAATAAAATACACGGAAGCGGAAGACGAGTACAAAACTTGAGCGAAGGAATTACCATTCAAATCGAAAAAGAAGCGGACGGTGCGGGTGAAATAAACATGTATACTTTTATCATCATGGACGCGCAACTAAATATAAGAAACTCACGTTTTGAATCCGTAGATTATTAAACGATAGCGTGATATTTAAAAAAAACGCCTAATATTAAAAGAAAATGTTACCTAAATATCCACACGCCGCGTTAATTTGCGGACAAACGGGATGCGGAAAAACTGAATTTGTTTTAAATTTATTAGAAAATGAATATTTAAAATATTTTAAAAATATCGTTATATTATGCCCCACCATCTTCAACAACGATACGTACAAAAATAGAAAATGGGTTCTAAACGACGATAACGTACACGTTAACGATTTAAACGACATATCGTTGAATAGAGCTATACAAATTTATAGCGACGCTTTCAAAACGGAAGAAACGTTGTTCATTATCGACGATTGCAGCGCTAATAAACAGTTGCGTTATAAAAAATACGACGAGAATAATAAATGTATGATTACACAATTGGCTTTTAGCGGTAGACACGTACGACACAGCTGTTGGATTCTTTCGCAAAAATATAATAGCGTATTGAAAGATTTTAGAGAACAACTCAAATGGGTGTGTTTATTTTATTGTAAAGATAGAGACTCGTACGAGAATTGTCTTAGAGAAAATGATGTTATTCCAACGGCCGAGCTACGAGAGCGAGCGCGCGAGCAACTAAAACGAGTTTTACATCGCAAGTTGATTTTAAAAACGGATCAGCCTACCGATTATGAAATACGCGACTAAGGGTCATTTAGTAATTACCCATAGGTTGTTAGTTAGTTACCCATAGGTCGTTTGCAAGTTGTTGATAAGTTTCACCATGGTCTTTCCTTCCTCCATGGTTTCACGTAGGTTAAGAGCAATTGCTCATAGGTTACTCATAGGTTAAGAGCAATTACTCACAGGTTACACGTAGGTTAAGAGCAATTGCCCATAGGGGGACCGTACTCAAGTTCCCTCAGCCCTATGTTCCCTCATCCCAAAATAGACCCTATGTTCCCTCAGCCCTATGTTCCCTCATCCCAAAATAGACCCTATGTTCCCTCAGCCCTATGTTCCCTCATCCCAAAATAGACCCTATTTTGGGATGAGGAACATAGGGTTGAGGGAACATAGGGTTGAGGGAACATACTTACATAGGGCCTAATTTGGATTTTAAAAAAATGTTAGGCATTGAGGGAACATAGGGCTGAGGGAACATAGGGCTGAGGGAACATAGGCATGACCCCCCCATAGGTTACACGTAGGTTAAGAGCAATTACTCATAAGTTACTCATAGGTTAAGAGTAATTGCTCATAGGTTACACATAGGTTGAGAGCAATTGCTCTTAAGTTGCCTCGTATTTTAATAAATATTATAAAATCTATTTATAAATATGAATGCTGAACGAGTGCAAGTTATATTTACGAATATAACTGCTGAACGAGTAAATGATTTGATACATAATATTAACCAACTTTTAATTACTGAAAAAGAAAGAAAAAACCTAGTTACAAGTTTTAAACGAGAATACTGAAAAAGTAAAAGATATATTTACTAGTATAGATAATGAACTAGTAAAAGATCTAATGTTTAATCTTAACGAACTTTTAAATGATGATGGGTTATCTAAAACTAATTATTGGTTTCTATATTTTTTTATAAATTTAGCTGATTATTCTATAAACACGTATAATAAATGGAAGAAGTACATAAACTATTAAACGAAAATCCACAGACGCCACTCGCGGATGACGCAAGCGATGATACGTCGTTGAAACAAAAAATACGTCTTTTATCGGTTGTAGTGGGGGGAGATTTGAGCAAGTTTTTCGGAAAAGAACTAAGCGTTAGCGATATTGAAGCTTTGTCTACCAAAGAGCGAGAAGCGCTGCACACGCAATACGAAACTAAATTAGGCCGCGATATTACTCAGTCTTTAGGCAGCGCCATTATAACGCTATACGCTAAACTATTAGGACTTAGTTTAAATCGTATAGATTTGTACGGTCATAAATTTCAAATTGATGATGAAGGTAAATTAATTTCAGATTTAGAAAAAGATCCGTTCATTTCTAGCATGCTTAGTTCCGTAGCGTGTGAAATATATTACAAGTACGGCATGTTGATCGCGCCTCTCAGCGCTTCGCTAATTACGGCAAAACATTTAAAAAGAAAAGAAGAATCTTGCGTAGATAATAAAAGCGATGGAAACGAACGAGCAGATTGCGCAACCGCAACCGGAACAACCTCAAGCTTCAACGATAAAGACCGTAACCCAACCAACGACTAAACCAAAAAACCCAAACAGAGTTGCGGCTGGGAAAAGACTAGCCGAAATTAACAAAAAGAAAAAACTACAACTCGCTAAACCCGCTAAAAGCGTTAAAACGTCTCGCGATAGCGAAGAAGCGCCTAGTTATAAAGAAAACAACTCGACGAGTTACTATTATATAGCTATTGGTTTAGCTATCGGAGGTATCGCTTATTTCTTGTTTAGTAAACCAACTACGATTAGAGAACAGACATTTAAAAACGAACCCGCTAGCGTTTCACCGCCCACCTCGCAGACGACGAGAGAACTCATTGTTTTTGAAATGGAATAAAAGTTTAAAAAAAAAAAAATTATATTAAATAACTATAAATATGCCTTCAATGCCAATAGAACCGAAAACAATCGCCGATTCGCTTTACAAAAGCGTCGTTTTTGGAGTTTTTATAGTTTTATACAGCATGATCGGTAAAAAAGTATTAAGCGTAGAACCAGCCAACTTGGGAAAGTTTAGTATAAAAGACGGGTTAAAACTCACCGTGACGGTCGCATTAGCCGGTGGAACTCAAATGGCGTTAGTTAAACAAGGAATTTTACCAGATTCGCTCATGCCTAAAAATCCTAATGAATAAAAAATATGTTGTACAATATTAAAATGAATGAGCTAAAACTTTCAAACGCTTATTATAGTCCGCGAGGATATTACAAAGGTCTAGATGCAATTAATAAATTATCTAAAGAAACTAAAGTAAATGTAAAAACAGTTCGACGGTGGATAAAAAAGCAAGCGCTGTGGCAAATTTATTTACCATATCCTAAATATATTCCAAGACCAACTTCATCAAATAGCACGTTTGAAAAACCGAATGAGGTTCATCAAGCAGATTTACTGTTTCTTCCGCACGATGTAGTTGGTAGAATTACGTACAAGTACGCATTAACAATTATTGATGAAGCCAGTAGATTTAAAGAAGCGCAACCGTTAACCGATAAAACAGCTACGCAAGTTGGTAACGCGTTTGAGAAAATTTATAAACGTTCGTTATTGTCTTGGCCTAAAATTATAAAAGTCGATCCTGGAAAAGAATTCATGAGTAGCGTCAACGTATTGATGAGTAAACATAATGTCGTAATACAAAGAAGTGAGGTCGGTAATCATAGAGCTCAGGGTATGGTGGAGCGATTTAATAGAACTTTGAGTGAAAGATTATTTTCGCATCAATACGCGCAAGAAATAGCGACCGATACGAGAAACAGAGAATGGGTTAAAAGATTACCTCTAGTCGTAAAAGCGTTAAACAACGAGACGACGCGACTAATTAACTCGAAACCTAAAGACGCGATTAAATTACGTAGTGTCAAGCAAAATCCGGCCTCACCAGCTGTTGTAAAGAACGAAAAAAGAATCCCAAACAACAGCTTGGTTCGATATTTATACGCACCCGGTGAAGCTGAAAAAGATACGAGACGCCGCGCGACCGACCCTATATGGAGTAAAAAAACTTATAGAATATCTAAAACTATTAAAGGTGCGAATCAACCCATCTTGTATTATTTAGAAGCGGGTCCCGCTCGTAGTTTTGTAAAAGAAGAATTACAAATTATTCCTCGAGATACAGAAAATCCCCCAATCATGCATAAGAGACCATAATTGTAATTGTTGCGTGAGAGACTGTAATTGTTGTTAAACGGTGAAGCCGTAAGAGCGAGTGTCTATTCCGTTTTCTAAAATGTATTTCTTTGTGTCTAGAGGAGATAGTGATATTTTATTTACTCTCGTTGTATATAATCTGTGTTTTTCGTGTTTGATAAAACTCATATTATGATGTAGAGTATTTTTCAACGATAAAACTTGTTTATAACAATCGTGTTTAATTTGTTGTTCTAAAACTTGTTTTTTAACTCCTTTAGCTTTTCTTATTTGTTTTTCGTCTGATAAAAGTATCGAATACATTTTGGGTCTCAAACACACAACTTCAGAAATTAGAGTTCCCTTTTTCGTCTTTAATTTTACCTATCACTTTTTTATTATCTTCAGAATGTAAAAAATGATCTTGTTCATAATTTGAAAAGTCGTACAAAGATTTGTTTTTACATAAATCTTTATACACATCTTGTGTTTTAATCTCGAGTAACAAGCTATCCGTATCCGTGTAAATCAACTCGCAATCATTTTTGTAGTTTGTTTTTAAATGGTTGTAATAAAAATCGTACATGAAAGCTTTAGATAAATCCAGTATACTCATTCCTACGTAAACTGGGCGGTTGAGAACGAGTTTTGTCTTGTGCATGTGAATAGCTACTAGTTCATTATCGAAAATCCTAGCCTCGACAAAATTTGGTTTCGCGATGAGTGAACGAATTTGATTTTCTGCTTTTTCGTCGTTTAATCGCTTCAAATTTACGTTAATGCGATTTCGTACATTTTCCATCGTTTTGCCAAAAACCGAATTGTTCATCAGTTTAAACAAATCTTTTTCAAAATCACTCTTTGCATCTTTTCTTAATCGCGTATTTAAATCAATGTACGATTTCATCCAACATGATTCGTCAAATTCTAAAACTTTGTGAATTTTAGTCAGCTTCATACTGAGTTTTAAATACAATTGTAAATTACGGTAATGATTCACGTAGTTGCGTTTGTCGTATAAATTTGGAACTAATTTCGTAACGTTTGGAGCCGGTTTGTCTTTTAGCAACCCTTTTTGATAGTCGCTCATCCATTCTTTCGGCACTGTTAATGATTCTGGAGCGAGTGGAAACGCGTTGTGAGAATCGTGTAATTCTTTAACATATTCTAAATCGACTTGTAAAATGTATCCTTTATTGTTTTTAAATCCTTGATTCTCTAGTCTGTTAATTCGTTCTTGAGATAACCATTTGAAATTACCGGTCGGTAAAGGTTGACTCATCGATCGCGTAGCCGTATAAATTATTGGCGTCCAAGTACATGATGTAACTCGATGGTTTCGATGAATCGTAGTCATCTAAATACACGTTGTTTGCTTTAGCGTATCGTTTACTCACCATACACGTTCCTCCACGCGTACCTTTTTCTATAAACAAATGCATGTCAACATCCGTAAACAAATCTAAAGTTTGTTTCGAATGTTTTAACAAAGCGTCCCAACTCAGACCCGGACTCGTATAATAATTAGCCGGATCCAAATCGTATTGTTTCATGCAAGTATTACGAAAGTTTTCAAACACATCCGCCAACAAGCAAGTATCCGTACGCACGTACAAATCGTGATAATCACCCAAGTTTTTACAATCAAACTTGCTATAATCGTTCTTTGCGTGCACGTATTGAGAAGTGGTAATGTGTTGATAGTTTAAACTACTATAAAAAGATTCTTGCGAAGGAAGTTGTGTTTCTTTAAAATGCTCGAAAGAGTCCATGTACTCGTAAGGATAAATGCCCTTGCTTTTAATAAGATTAAATTTTTCTAAATTTGATTCAAACTTTTTTGTAATTGGAAAAGAATCGTTTGATTTTACGAGTTTGTCTAGCGAAGCTGGTAAAAATTGAGCGCTGTCGATAAATCGTAGTTGATTGATACTAAAAGAAATATACTTTTCGATATTGTTTGCGATACATGTTAGATTTCCTTTGCTACTACCAGCAGCCTGCATAATGAGATGAGTCGTAGCCTCGTAGATTATGAAATACAACCGGAATAAAAGTTTTCTCTGGTTTTAAACTTAGTTTTAAATTACAACTATTGTGCGCGGCACCTCTATATTTACCAGTAATGTGACAATGATCACGAACCTTCTCATCGTCTTTAAAAAATGTCTTTTCGCATATCCAACACTGCTGCGCGTTTTTATAATCTTTTACATCTTCTTCAGTCATCGTAATCTTTGCAGGATTTTTAAATATTTCGTTAATCTTTTCTTCTTCTTTCTGTAATTCATTTAAAAAATGTTTAGCCGCATCTTCACCCCTATACGTAGCGGGAGAACTACTTACACCATCGCAACGAACAACGACGTATGAATAACCACAAACGATGTGTTCTTGTAGTTTTTTAGTATTGGTAGAGTTTTCATCAACAATCTTTTTAATAATGCTCTCAAAGTCGGCATATATTACGAACGGAACTTTCATCTTTTTATGATAATTTATAAACTTTACCTTGTCGTTTTTATGCTTTTCTGGTAAAACTATTTTTGTCGGTCTGTCGTTTGTTCCCTTACACATTTCTACGTGATTTTCGAGATATTGTTCTGTTGAAAAACCTTGTAAACATCTCAAACAAAAATGTTTACGTTCTTTGTGGTTTGTTTGATCGTAAAGTAATTTATTCACGTCTTTTATGTAAACGTAGTGAGATCTAGCTTCTTTGTAAATCAATAATAAATTTATGCAATCCAGCTCCGCCGGTTGTTCGCTGAGTTTGTAAGGTAGTATCGATTTTGACTCACAACCAAAAACGTTTATCGCTATATTGTTTTGTTTCTCTACTCGCTTAATTTGATTAATAGGAGTTGGTGCTTTTATGTTGTTAAAATTTAAACCATCTTCAATTGGGTACTTGCTCATTCTTTGCGGATCCTTGCAAGCTGGAAAAAGTGCACTACGCAAAGACCATCTCAAACAATTATCATCGTTGTTTTTAACGTTGATGCACGCTTTTTTATTTTTTATATAGTCGCATAGCTCGATATAACTACCTCCTTTTAGAGGTTTATATTTCGCGATGGTAAGATTCATATCTACGATACGATCTATTTCCCATCCAGAACCCTCTCTCGTATATTTTTCTAAAGCTTCAGCAATTTGCGAAAAAACAGTAACGAGCATATCTTCAATGTCGTCTAAATTTAATAAAACAATTTGCTTATTATTATGAAAATTTGGCACAGCTTCATCGACTAAACCATTTTGTTTTACTTTAAGTAATTTAATGCGCACGTATATCATAAACTTGCACGCGTTAAATTCTCACAAGTCTTCATGCAACTTGGTAATAATCTTTGGTTTTACTGATTGTGAAAAAATGTTCAAATCTTTTTCTTTGCTGTGATTCAACGGAACAACCATTATTCGTTCGCGCAAATATTTTCCCCCGTCTTTTGGTGGGTTAAACCTCAACTCTTCTTCTTTACCGTGAAACCTTTTAATAGCGGCTACATAATCTTTTTTAATCAATTGCCCTTTTTTCCCTGAGCCGTGTCTAGGAATATTTATATTTTCAACATTTATACGTCTTTTCAATTCAACTAAATTTAATTTGTACAATGGGTTTTGTTTTTGCCGTTGTATATACTTTTTCACCGCGTTGTAATAACTACGTTTATCTACTTTATTCTTGTTGTTTTGCACGAGAATTATTCGACCAATGTGTTCTCGCGCAAACTCTTTCAATTCTGGTAATGTCCATTTTGATAAATATTTCGTTGTCATCTTTATTATTAAACTAGATAATATTTTTTTGTTTTTTTTTAAATTTTATTTGTCATTTTTTAAACTAGCTTTTTAAAAAGCCAGCAACGCCGGTTTTATATATGATGACGTCATGAAAGGGAATTCCCCTTAAAATGATTTTCAAAAATCATTTTTATGCAGCTGCGCTAGGACCTCCATCTACCACGTTTAAAAAAAAAAAGAAAATCAGTGAAGTTTTTAAAAAAAATATAAAATGAAACCAAATTTTATAAATAACCCCCCTACTACTACCCAGCAAATTTGTTTAAAAATATGTTTTTTAGTAGGTGCGCCACCGGTAAAAATATCTTTTTTAAATAAATTTTTAAAACCTAGTCAATCTCCCCTACTACTACCCAGCAAATTTGTTTAAAAATATGTTTTTTAGTAGGTGCGCTAGGACCCCCATCTAACATACTACTACGCCTGATTGTCCAAACAGTACTTTAATTAAACGAAAGCAGTTTTAAATAAATATTATTTACATGTATGTTGTAAATTCCATTAAGATGATGCCTTTCACGGATAAGCTGTTTGAATCATCACGTAACCTCTGATCACACGCCCCATTGTTTCAAAATAATAAATAAATAAGTAAAATTTGATCAGCTAACTAAGGCCAACAAAAGTCTCTGGTTTCTGGTCATCGGTCGACTTAAAAATCGGTGTGCTAACTTGCGTTTTTAACTTTTTTTCCCGACTAGGGAAATATGTGATACACGGCGACCAAATTTTCCATATAGAAAGTGTGGTGAATAAGAGAGGCCTCACAAATTGGGCAAACATTCATACCCCTATGATGTGAAAAGTGGTTTATAACACAACACGTCAATAATTTGCGATGCAATTGGCTATCGTTTCAGAGCAAAATCGTTTCATATAGCAGTATTAATAATTCCCAACGCGCGCGGAGACCAGAAACCGGAAACTTAAAATACCTTTTGTCTCAACGCAATATGTTTTACATCAATATTATTTTTTATGTTAACCTCTTTATTCATAAAATGCAATTCCTACTGGAGGTAGCATGTAGTAGTACATGTATACATAATCTCTTTTTTGATTAATTGGTGGCTCTGAAAAGAGCCGGTTTGGTTTGGTTATCAGAAGCCAGAGGCGCACCCCTCTCTCTCTATTACAGCTGGCATTACTTTCTGAAGATGGTTTATGTATTTTGTGCAGACTTCTGCGGTTGGAACTTCTTCCCAGAAAGCCAGGATCCCTTGAACTAGCTCCGCCTTTGTCCTCGGTTTAACTCTGCGACGAAGATGGTGTTTTAGTTGATGCCATAGATTTTCAATCGGGTTAAGGTCGGGACTTTCTGGTGGTGTCTTCCACCAGTTGATCCCGGCCTCAACCATGTAATTTTTAACAATGTTGCTGGTGTGCTTAGGATCGTTGTCTTGCTGAAACCTATGCCCGTCTGAGAATGACGTATCGATGAACGGCTTGAGGGTGTTCTGCAGAATATCATCCCGGTAGAATTCGCCATTCATGATGCCCTCAAATATAAGCATTCGTGAAGCACCGCGCTTTGAAATGCCAGCCCAAACGTGCACTTTGGTGGGATGCTTGGCCCTCGATTTCAGTTTGCGAGGACAACCTCGCTTTCTAAACGTAATCCTACTGTGGGATTCTAATTGGATACTGCACTCATCCGAAAAGATCACATTGTCGAAAGTGTCCTGATTTGCGAGGGCTTCTCGGCAAAATTCAAGGCACTTTTGACGATTTGGGATTCGGATGAGTTGGCAGTATTTTGCACCTGTGCAAACCCACTGTAGCTTTCGACGAATTCGTCTTATTGCTGAAATCGAAACGTTAAGATTAGCCGCTTCGCGAAGGCAGCGTTGTAAGTCAGTTGAAGTTAACTCATCGTCATTTTCCAATAGGTTGTCAATAAATCGAAGATGTTCGGCCAAAAATCTTGATGGGCGACCAGGTCTATTTCTGTCAATGAAACTTCCAGTTTCTGCGTAGCGCTCCAGAAACCGACGGATTGTTCTTGATTCGGTTGTAATATTGTCTGCTTGAAGTTGTCTCTGAATTTCGAGCGGAGTTTCGCCCCTCTGGTTTAACAAAGCTATACGATGTTTTGCATACAAGGAGAGTCGGCGGCCCATCTTACAAGGAGAGCGTATTGTGAAGTGATCGTCTTATACAGACAACATGCGCAGTGTAAGCCGAAGTGGAGCATGACTCGTACAAGCACATTCACTTGTGTGACTACCTCACAAGGACGGTCAGTGACACAGTCGATACACAAAAGAATTTGTTTTAAATCTATTTTTGCCATGCAGCCATAGCAACAACCGTTGTATGTAACCAAAGTGCACGTATGAACAGACTAGAAATAAATCCATTTAATACACAAAATGTGCATATTCTTCAATCCATATATTTATTATGAATATTTAATGGTCCGTGGCTGAGGCAGTAAAACTAAAACGAAACTAAAAAATAAACGTATGTATACAATGACGTACGTCTACAAATTGTGTTGTTTTAAATTGTGTTTAAACTATATTGAAAAATGAAAACTTGAATTTGGTCAATTAATGAAGGCCTGAATGCAGACCAAAAACCTGTAAAGATTACACCGCGTCATTCCTGTCGAAATTTATACATACACGTAAACAGATGACGTCCGCCCAAATAAAGAGTGTAGTCATACCCCCGTTAATAAACAAATCGTTGTACGAATCAGTGATCCTCCGCTGGGCAATGGTTGTGAAAACTAACGTTGCTTAGCTGCCTTGGTTTCTCGTGGCCACGCAGATCCCCCGACACGGCCCGCAAGTTTTCCGTGGCTCCCCGTGCCCCCGCGGGTTTTTCGCGTGGCTACCCGCCACGCACTCGATGGTCCACGCGTGTTACCCGCGAGTGTTTGGAATTACTTGTGGCTGGTACTGTACTCGTAAAACAGCAGTTTTGCCAACATTTACAATGATGTACATGTACTTTCCCTTTAACTAGACTCATCTACTTCCTCTGGCAACACCTACAACATCACCACCATCCAGAATCCAGTTAATTGTCCCATCACCTCTGGAACTAGTAAGG
>CM055817.1:50008144-50039172 GCA_029582265.1 Zoroaster sp. YZ-2022
AAATTAAAAAGCAGATTTTCTCAATATATTATTTATCAGTACTCTTTTCTTAAAGTCAACATATGAATACAAACAATCTGAACGAGTTTGCACAATTTTCTGGACACGACCCTAAGCTGAGCATTTCACAGTTTGGTTGTTTAATGTATCTTGATTCAAAGAGAGGCCCTAAGCATACTCATAGCAGTTTGCCAACATTAGGGCCTACCAATGTTGTACCTTCCTTTCAATATATATCTTGATTCAAAGAGAGTAAGCATACTCATAGAAGCAGTTTTGCCAACATTACCGATGCTGTACCTTCCCTTCAATGTATATCTTGATTCAAAGAGAGTAAGCATACTCATAGAAGCAGTTTTGCCAACATTACCAACCCAATGCTGTACTTTCTCCTTAAAGAATTTGTTTTCCTTTCCACAAAGAAATTAATACTTTTCATATAAAAAAAGAAACGTACTGGGAATATCAGTGGCACAACCAAAAGGGGGGCAGGGGGCAGCCACCCCCCCCAAAAAAAACCCATAATTCTTGGCAAAATAATGCATGTTGGTTAATTTACAAACTTGTTGGTATTTCAGATTGACATAATTTTTCAGTTCATTTGAGTTTTCTCCCAAAATGGTTTTGCCTCCCCCACTCTAAAAATCCTGGCTATGCCACCGCTGGGAATCACAGTTGGATTAGTTAGAAACACAGGTGTCTACCTGTATGTCAACCAATGGTTTCCCGATACGGGCCTACTATCTCAGGCTCATTGAAAAAATTGGAATTTCAACTGGAATTTCAGTCCCTATTGGGTTAGTATAGCTTTAGTAAACATCAACCATGTGAGCAATACTCTACTTTTTTCACCGAAATCTTGTCTGAAGTTGTTTCCCTTTGTATTTGAAACCGAGATTAATCTAATACAACTCAAACATGTATAATGAAACTTACCTCAATGTACATGTATGTGTTTGATATGGTCAGTTTCAGATACAAACACTGAGCCAGCAGCTGTCAGGGATTGCTGGATCAGGACAGAGCTACATAGTGAAAATTCCTTGAAGCTGAGCCCACACCCTGTCCATGGCGTCATTACATGTATCGTCCGATATAAAATAACCAATCAAATCCATCCATATAAATGTCATCTGTTATTTTTTTAACTGATAAAATTAACATGGATTGCATTGTATGCAAATTAGGGGGTTTCCATTACATCACCATACCAAGCACACATATGTATTTAATAAAAGGCGTTTAAATGTGAACATTGCCCCCCATGATCAATCTGAAGTACTGTACATGTATGCACATACTTTTATGCAATTCCCTCGTTTTGTGATAATCTTTTACCTTAATTAGGTGTTCGGGTATATGCCCGAAACACCTCTTGTTTTTGTTCGGTTTTTTATTTTTAGGTGTTCGGGTATGCACCCGAAACACCTATTGTTTTTGTTCGTTTTTTTTTTTTTTTTTACTTCTTCTACTTCTTCTGCTTCTTCTTCTCCCCCATCTTGTCCGCAAACAAAAACATACTTGCAAACTTCACATGAACTTGAAACTTGGCATGTACTTAGAACTTAACAAGTAGATGAAACTCGAGTTGAGAGTGACCCCGATTTGACCTTACTTCCTGTCCAAACCGGAAGTCAAAGTTTTAATATTTAAAAATCATATCTCAACAACCACAACAGGTAAATGGACATTTTTGCACTATTGTATAGATTGTTAATTGTCGAAAAATATTTACAAAAACATGACCCCATTTGACCTTACTTCCTGTCCAAACCGGAAGTCAAAGTTTAACATTAAAAAAAATCATATCTCAACAACCACAAGAGGTAAATTCACAATTTTTGTACCATTGTACAGATCGTTAATTGTCAAAAATATTTACAAAAAGGTGACCCCAATTTGACCTTACTTCCTGTCCAAACCGGAAGTCAAAGTTTAATATTTAAAAAAAATCATATCTCAACAACCACAAGAGGTAAATTCACAATTTATGTACCATTATACAGATTGTTAATTGTCGAAAAATATTTACAAGAGTGACCCCAATTTGACCTTACTTCCTGTCCAAACGGAAGTCAAAGTTTTAATATTTTCAAAAATCATATCTCAACAACCACAAGAGGTAAATTCACAAATTTTGTACCATTATACAGATCGTTAATTGTCAAAAATATTTATACCCTCATTCTGACCTTACTTCCTGTCCAAACCGGAAGTGAAGTTTAATATTTAAAAATCATATCTCAACAACCACAGGAGGTAAATTGACATTGTTGTACCATTGTACAGATTGTTAATTGTCAAAAGTATTTACACAAAGGTGACCCTAATTTGACCTTACTTCCTGTCCAAACCGAAGTCAAAGTTTAATATTAAAATAATTTCTAAATTCAGTATTGTATTGTATTCAAATAAACTTCTCGCGAGAACTTCAACAGACGTTAACATTTGACTTCTCCAACACGTCGAATTGATGACGTAACCATTTTAACTTCAACCGAACACCTTGTTTTTGTTGTGACAAAAACTTATATCTAGTTATTTTTTTTTTTTTACTTCTTCTTCTTCTTCTCCCCCATCTTGTCCGCAAATAAAAACATACTTCCCAAGTTTAAAAAACCTTCAAACTTCACACATAGTTAGACCTTAACTTGTAGATGAAACTTAGTGACGTCATGATAATCAGGAAACCGCAATAGTGACGTCTCTATGTACATCAGTATTTCCAAATGACTGGAAAGCAGCAAAAGTTACTCCAATTTATAAGTCTGGTGACAAATCAAATGTTGATAATTATCGTCCTATATCTGTATTGCCTATTGTTTCTAAAATTATTGAGCGGTCTGTTCACGACCAGCTGTATTCACATTTAATGTCCAATAATATACTGAATGATTGTCAATCAGGTTTTAGGAAACACCACTCTACTACTACCACACTATTGGATGTTCAGGATTACATTTTAAATAACATTGATAATGGTTGTATTACTGCTGCTGTATTTCTTGATCTCAAGAAGGCTTTCGATACTGTAAATCATAGATTGCTTATAAATAAACTTAATATGTATGGTGTAAGTGGGGATGAGCTATGCTGGTTCATGTCATATCTTGACAACAGAAAGCAAGCCGTTAACATTGGAAGTAGTTTATCCTCATTTCAAAATATTAATGTTCCTCAGGGATCCATACTGGGACCATTGTTGTTCCTTATATGTAAATAATCTTCCAAATTGTGTAAATTGTAAAACTGTAATGTATGCCGATGATACTACCTTGTTATTTCGTTCATCACATCCAAATAGTCTTCAGGAGGATCTTAATAACAACTTTAGCAATATTGGAAAATGGTTCTTAGAAAATAATTTAACATTAAACATTAACAAAACAAAGTTAATGATCTTCGATCTGAATAAGAATCTGGATAAGTTCAAAGGATTTCCTTAAACTATAACAATGATATAATTGAACGTGTTGACCATTTTAAGTACCTTGGAGTAATTTTTGATAACCAAATGACATGGCTTGATCATATTAATCATGTATCAGCTAATATTTCAAAACGTTGTGGTGTTTTAAATCGTGTTAAATATAATTTACCAAACTGTACTTTAAAAATGCTCGCTGAAGCAATGATAATTCCTAATTTTGATTATTGTAGCCCTGTATGGTCAAACTGTAACAATGAACTAAAAACAAGGTTGCAAAACATCAGAACAAACTGGCTAGAATTATTTTATCTGCTGATATTAGGACTCCAATTAATAACATGATGACTTCTCTTAACTGGCTTAAATTAGATGACAGATGGACTAACCAAATGCTCATAATGATTTTTAAATGTTTAAATGGTACTTCTCCTAATTACTTGTCTTCTAAATTTATATTTACTCATTCTGTACATAATTATTCAACTAGAGGTCAGATTTCAAATTCCCTTATTATTCCACAGTGTAACTCAAATTCTGGTAGACGTATGTTCACTAGTAGATCTTCCCAAATATGGAACAACTTACCACAAGATATTCGTATTAATTATCAGACCATGTCAACCAGTTTAGGAATAACGCTCTTACACTTTTACACTAAAATTACATGTCATCCATTGTTATTTATATTGTTATGTATGTACCAGTAGTTTGTATTATGTTATGGTTAAATTGTTTTGCCACCTACATGTACATGTATTTTGTGTATGTATAATTATAATTCATTACTGTAAACCAGGGACGTGCACAGGGTTGTAGAGGGGCAGGGGCTCAGAGTCTGAAAAGGGCAGTGTAATTCCATAAAAAAATTTGGGCGTTTATTTATTAATAAAAACGCATAATATGGTTTTTAACATTACAATCAGATCAGATTATGTTGATGACTGGTTTTCATTTACAATCTGATCTGGTGGTGAGTGAGCCTATAGTCAAGGACCAAGTCCACCAAGTCTAATTATCCCCTTAAGTCTCAAATTTATAATAAACGTATCATATCACCTGATATGAGATTATTCACATTTGTATTGGGGCAAATAGCTTACCTACCTAATGAAGTAAGTGTAGTAGTTGCTTTGAAGTAGGCTAACTGTAAGACATAGGTCTCGAGTGGGAGCGGGATGTCAATTTCGTGTTTCAGTGACAGCGTGTGCCTGCCTATCAAAGACGTATACAGGCGTAGCGGCTATCACGTGAAATCTAGTTTCATGCGGAGGGGCACATGCAGGCCGTGCACAGGAATAATGAGGGCATCTCTGCTGACCTAATATTTATTCTAATTTTATTCTATCCTGACATCTTTCAACTAGGCAGGGCAGTCTATCTGCAGGAACTTAATAATTCATTCAAAAAAAAAAAAAAAAAAAAACCTTGGGCTAAAAAGGGCACTTTTTATACTAGGCAAAAAGGGCAGGGGCTCAAGCACCCTTTGGGACCTATGTATGCACGTGCCTGCTGTAAACATTGTACTTATGTCAGGGCCACCTTGGAAAGCAGTGTTTTTCACTGAATGGTGCTACCCTGAATAAAGAAAGCTGAAATAAAATATAAAATAAATAAAATGATGACGTCAAGCCAACATACATAATGACCCACATTCGTGAGTTAGAAATGCTAACTATAGAGGGCGCTATACAGCTTTAGTGGTCTTTACACAAAAATAGATTGTCTACAAAAAACACATACTTGCAAACTTCACATGAACTTGAAACTTGGCATGTACTTAGAACTTAACAAGTAGATGAAACACGAGTTGTGAGTGACCCCAATTTGACCTTACTTCCTGTCCAAACCGGAAGTCAAAGTTTAATAATTTAAAAAAATTATATCTCAACAACCAGAAGAGGTAAATTCACAATTTTTGTACTATTGTACAGATCGTTAATTGTCAAAAAATATTTACAAAACGGTGACCCCAATTTGACCTTACTTCCTGTCCAAACCGGAAGTCAAATTTTAATATTTAAAAAAAATCATATCTCAACAACCACAAGATGTAAATTCACAATTTTTGTACCATTGTACAGATCGTAAATTGTCGAAAAATATTTTCAAAAAGGTGACCCCAATTTGACCTTACTTCCTGTCCAAACCGGAAGTCAAAGTTTAATATTTAAAAAAATCATATCCCAACAACCACAGGAGGTAAATTGACATTGTTGCACCATTGTATAGACTGTTAATTGTTGAAAAATATTTACAAAGGTGACCCCAATTTGACCTTACTTCCTGTCCAAAACCCGAAGTCAAAGTTTAATATTTAAAACAATCATATCTCAACAACCACAAGAGGTAAATGCACAATCTTTGCACTATTGTACAGTTCGTTATTTGTCAAAACAATTTTACACAAAGATGACCCCATTTGACCTTACTTCCTGTGCAAACCGGAAGTCAAAGTTTAATATTTAAAACAATCGTATCTCCAACAACCACAAGAGGTAAATTCACAATCTTTGCACTATGTACAGATCGTTATTTGTCAAAACAATTTTACAAAAGATGACCCCATTTGACCTTACTTCCTGTCCACACTGGAAGTCAAGTTTAAATATTAAAAAATCATATCTCAACAACCACAAGAGGTAAATTGACAATTTTTGTACCATTGTACTTAATTGTCAAAAATATTTATACCCCAATTTGACCTTACTACCTGTCCAAACCGGAAGAAAAGTTTAATATTTAAAAAAAATCATATCTCAACAACCACAGGAGGTAAATTGACATTTTTGTACCATTGTACAGATTGTTAATTGTCAAAGGTATTTATACAAAGGTGACCCCAATTTGACCTTACTTCCTGTCCAAACCGGAAGTCAAAGTTTAATATTAAAATAATTTCTAAATTCAGTATTGTATTGTATTCACATAAACTTCTCGCGAGAACTTCAACAGACGTTAACATTTGACTTCTCCAACACTTCGAATTGATGACGTAACCATTTTAACTTCAACCGAACACCTTGTTTTTGTTGTGACAAAAAATTATATCTAGTTCATATTATTCACGTTCCCAGCCCTGCTTCCTCATAAAAGAGTTGCCACAGATTCAGGTCCAGTGTAAATACAGCGGGTTTCATCATCTAAAAGTCCAACGGTTTAGATTGTTGTCTATTTTGCTATGAGATGTTAATAATTGACAGATTTGACTTGTATTTCAGATTGTCTTGCTAAAGATGAACTAAACTGCATTCTGTAACCTCTAGATGTTGCAATTAATGAATTCACTCAACTTATGGCATACATCATGGTTGAGGTATGATACAATTGATATTTCCAATTATCATTTCATAATCCCAAGCCATGAAGTCATGATATCCAAGTAGTATTTCTAGGATTACGCAACTGCATTCACCTCAAAAGTCTTTTTTTAATTTATATATGGCACACATTTACACTTATGAGGCTTGGTACAGATGCACTCATTTCTGCGGCTGTGGAAACACTGGTATTGAGTGCAGCATTCAAACACACACACATTGGGCCAACATCTATCCAGTTTTTAACCTGCTGTATTTGAATCCGGTTGAATCCATGGTTGAATCCGCTGCTTATAGCTTGATCTTGATTTTCAGCCCATTAACCCTCCTACACATTGAAGCCACTCCGATCCACTAAATTCTAAATTCTCTTGAGCAACCTTCAGTACATACATGTACAAGTCTGCTGTCCTTTCCAAGTAATCTTACAAAATCAACTGTGTGCCACCTAAGGCCACTGTAAATGTTTGAACATATTAGTATGGCCTGCAATGTATCGATGGGAGATCCACCCTGCAATCTCAGTGGTGTGACAGTGCACAGAAGGGTAACCATAGGAGGCCACTGGCAATAGCTAATGGCTTGGAGTGGCCATGGGTTGTTTCAAAAATTGCACTGATTGTAGGAGGGTTAATATTCTAATCTCACTTTTAAATTGGTGATTTATTGGAGTTGGATTTTAGAAATAATACGTAAACAAACATATTATAGCGGAATTATGGCGTAACTATGGGGGGGCACTGGGGGACACATGCCCCCCCAGCCGAGGTCTGTTCCCCCAGGTGCCCCCATTTTCCCCTGGAATTTTGAAAAAAATAGGACCCCACTGAGGCTGCAGGATACAAAATATTCAAGTATTGACATGCCCCCCTAGAAAAAATGGTGCAGCTCCAAGTGCACCCTGAAAATTGGACCCTAGTTATGCCACTGGTGCTCAGGGTAGAATGTCGTATCCGACTGTCACTTTTTCTCATTCAAAACAACCAATAATGTAATCTTACCTGCTCAGAAAAGTGGAGAACATATAATGGACATATTCTTCAAATTATTCCAGGATATTTATTTCATGAAAAATCAAGCATTTTTGGTATACGATGACTTCCTCAGTCATGTCAGTCTTATCTTTTCAACTCCCTAGCTGTGGAGACCGCAGCCCTACTACCTGACTTTTACAACTTCTGTCATTAACAGACGGTAGTAGCTATCAACTCCAGTGTTAGTGACCAACACAGTCAATGTACATGCTCAGTGGCAACTATAATAGGATCCTTATATTTTGTGAGGGGAAGGATGTTTTTAGAAGGGAAATAAAGTCCGAAAACCATCATAAAAGTGGATTTTAAAGGTAGTTCTCGCTTTCTGTACCCCGAAAAATCGACAGAATAATTTTTAACTAGTGGCTGCAAAATAATTTTCCCAAAAACCTTTAAAAGTGACGGTCAGATACGACATTCTTTATATATGCTTATTCATTATATGTGGGGGTGACCAACTAAAAAGGTCGGTGGTGAGGGTGGTTGAAAACTCAAACTATGATGAAACATAAAGGCTACATGTAGTTATACAACTTTTAAGTTGTATACTATAAGCCTTGAAAGGGACAATATGTCACAGAGCAGACTTTCAACAGGCATCTAAAACTAGCTCTCTGATTCCATGCCCTGTTGATCTTGATAATATCATATCCCTTTAAGTTTAATCAGAGTTTATCACTCCATGAACGCATACTGCAATGTTAGCTGTGCAGCACTCACATTGTTACATTTCTTTTTAACTTTTTAATTAATAACATCCAAACATATTGTACCATGTGTTTTATATGGGAAAAATAGCGTGGGTGAAAATCTTGAACGGTGCCATAACAAGTTTAAGCCAGGATCTCCATTTTTGAAGAATAAATGCAGAGTGGAAGGTCTTGGCATGCTTTTCCGTTGTAATTTTAGTAGTAACTGGTTGTTTTCTTTAAATCTGTGTTGAAGTGCTGTTTGACTTTGACTTGTGGTGGTGGAGTGACCGTGCAACATGTAGGCTACACTGCAGTTTGTATCCTCAATTTACCCTAAATGATCAACTGGACGGTAACTTACAAATGAAATTAGCAGTTTGGTGTTTCAGTTTGAGACTTGCATGAGACAATCAATTCTGTGAGCACTGTAGCCCTCTAATGGTGACAATGAATCCAGTCTTTGTGAATAGGGCATTTTATGGGTACCAAACCCCATTATTGATATATTTGATTCAGTGAGAAATCTTCCCAGGTAACCATTAATTGTACATTTTACTGTAAATGGAGTCAATGCTAACCAGTGATAAGTGACTGCTGCAGTTGGCCCTCAACAGGGCGTGCACAGAATGGATACCAGACATGAGTGTACAATGACCCTTGGGACTCGGGACTCAAGGTTTGTGACTCAGACTTGAGGGCAAAATAATCTGTCCAATATTAACCATTTTATAAACCCTGCAAAGGTTTATTCATTTGAAGGAGTTCATTTGTAGACATTTGGAAAATGTCTGAATGATTTATCATTGTAACAGTTATTATATAAGTTCAAAATCACTGCGGTTAAACAAAATCAATGCTAAGTGTGAACTATATATTTGTGTTGTTTTCCACCATGGACATTGTCACATTGTAAATAATAATAATAATAATAATGTGTGGACTTATATAGCACGTATCCACCAACTGAGTGGTGCTCAAGGCGCATTATATTATTACCCCTGCTCATAAGGCTCTCATAAGGCTCATAAATCATTCCTGAAACCATCTCAGCTCCCTGGGGAGTATACAGCTCAATTGCTGCCATTACAGCGCATATAGAGCTAATCAACCAACTCTGCCCTCACAGGTACCCATTTAACCCCTGGGTGGGAGAAGCAATTATGGTTAAGTGTCTTGCTCAAGGACACAAGTGTCACGGCCGGGATTCGAACCCACATTCTGCTGCTAACACCAGAACTTGAGTCCGGTAAGCTAGACCGCTCGGCCACGACACTCCACTGAACGACACTCCACTGAATGTCCCCATATGTGGGTATATGGTCAACTCATGTGTAACAATCTCCAGGGTGGGTATGGTGCAGCGTGGGTGAGTAGGGGTAGGATAACAGTAGATAGACAGGTCTGGAATTCCATTCTTATAGGGGCAATTAAGGACACTATTACTGAGTAAAGGACACTTCCATTAGAATATCAGAATGTCTATGGGAACATTTTTATGGGACACCAAGGCCAAGACCAGGGCTACAGAGTCCCTCCATGGTCTCAGTGAAGTTCCAGACATGGAGCTAGAGATGCATAAGTACATACCCTTTGCTTTCAAGGAGTCTTAGCAGTGTTGACAGAGGAGGGAATGTGGATGCAACGCTTGGTTGATCAAAAGTACCTGCACAAGAAAACACAAATTGAAATAACTTGCTTTAGGGCCCCAACAATTATTGATTAACCCTAACCTTCCCAAATCCTCCAAAATCCTCTTTGCTAAAGTGAAAGATTTTGAAGGATTGAGGTTACATGCTACATGCTCTTTGCTGAAGTGAAGGATTTTGGAGGATTGAGTTTATTAGGCAGACTTGCCTTTCCATGGTACATGTACATCCATGTTTGTTGAAGTGATTGCAAGGTCAGTGGACACTGTTTATTGCTCCATGCATGCAGGGATGGTACCTGGCCAGTTACATGTATCACAGATTAGAAACACATGTGTGCATACATGACATGTGCTTGCTTTACTACTGAAGGATTTTGGAGGATTCAGGTTATGTGTAACAAATGGGCCTAGGGAGTTAGGAAGGATTCAGGTATGTGTAAGCAAATGGGCCTAGAGAGTTAGGAAGGATTCAGGTTATGTGTAAGCAAATGGGCCTAGGGAGTTAGGAAGGATTCAGGTTATGTGCAAGCAAATGGGCCTAGGGAGTTAGGAAGGATTCAGGTTATGTGCAAACAAATGGGCCTAGGGAGTTAGGAAGGATTCAGGTTATGTGTAAGCAAATGGGCCTAGGGAGTTAGGGTTAACCTGCAGTCAAGACCAACCATTGAACTGTTATTCCCATTCTTAAATGCCTGTATTGATTTCGTTTATAAAATAAAAATGTAATTTTTGTTGAACAAAGTCAAATAGAAATGGGCAAATTCACGTTTTGGGGACACATGAAACACTTCCAAAGTACATGAGTCAGGCACGTGATGCCAATCTTCGTCGCTCCGATTGGTTCAAATCCACGTCGCACATCACACAAAACCGCTTACGAACAGCTGGCACAAAGACGCTGCTCTGATTTTGATCAGTTTTGTCTTTACCATCCGTTAATACACCCCCATGTGATTAGGTTTTGTCCAATGAGATTGTCTCAACTGTCTTGGGCATTTATGAATGGGAATAAAAGTTTGTCATGCAGTCTTAACATGAGGATCAAGACCGAGGTCATGACCACAGGTAATAAAGCGTCGCCTTTGGCTCGGTTCTTTATCACCCGTGGCCATGACTCCAAATTTATCCAGCGGAACCCAAGATCAAGCATCAAACTTTTATTCCCATTTAAAATACTCATCAAAATTTTGTTTTCAAAATTTCAATATTTAGTGCCATTTGTAATGAAAAAAAAAAAAACAGAAAGAATCTGACAAATCCAACATTTGAGAACGGATGATATTCCAACTTGGCCCGTGAGTTTGTGTCACATGATACACACTTCTATACTCTGATTGGTTCATTCCCACATGGGGCATACAGGAATGCACCAAGTTATGACTAGCTCCCTTAATATCAATACCATGTATTTTCATTCATACCTCAACCAGCTGACCTCTAGTAATGTCTGTATTAGGGAACTGGAGCAGACGCAGCATGTCCCTCTCAAACTGTCGTCTGATGGCGTTGAATGTCGCCCCCATGAGATGCTCCGCCATTAACTCGGACAGATCGAGGTTTGTCACATCCTTCGAGAGTTCCTTCATCACCTGAATCAAACAGAATGTTAGTATTCATCTTGTCGTCAGGGTAACAACATCCTATCTGCTCTATGCACATCATGGCCATCTGGTGTTGAAAATACACCCAGTGTCTTGATGATAGAGCATTTTGGTGTCAAGTGACAATGACTCCACGCTTGGGACTCAAACTTAGACTCAAGCGTTTGTGACTCGGACTCAAAAGCAAAATGACCTGTTCAATATAAACCATCTTCAACCCAGGGAAGATTGCTCAACGTGAAGAAATTCCCTTGAAATATAATTTTAATAAAAATAGTTTTTACGCATCATAGAATCGCAAATGGAGGCAGAATTGTCGAAATCTAATGTTGGTGGTCTGGATCCAATATTTGAATAAATTATTGCTAAATCTCCATATTTAAAGGACTTGTGACTCCAACTTGGCATTTGTGACTCAAGACTCAGACTCAGATTTGAGGTTTGAGGACTCGAATACAAGTCTGAAAATAAGCTTCTAAGTTTGATCTGAAGTTGCTTTACCTTTTGGATGAGCATAGAGTCCCTGAGGTGTACAGTTACCAGGTGGATGAGAGTCAGTTTGACTGAGTGGCTGACAGCTTGGACCAGTATCTGTGGTATGGCATCCTTATTAATACTCACTCTAAACACTTTACCAGTGTCGGCATTGAAAATGCAGTCACCTTTAAGATAAAAAAAACCAAGAATTGATTCCATGACAAATCTGTAGTGTGTTCATAATTTCATGGCAATGTTTAAACATGGATATATGCACTTAAGGGGTAATATCGTCCCGATCAACAGGGCATGGAATCAGAGTGCTAGATTGAGATTAAACCCTAACCTTCCCAAATCCTCCAAAATCCTCTTTGCTAAAGTGAAGGATTTTGAAGGATTGAGGTTACATGCTACATGCTCTTAGTCTTTGCTAAAGTGAAGGATTTTGAAGGATTGAAGGCATACTTGCCTTTCCATGGTACATGTACATCCATGTATGTTGGAGTGATTGCAAGGTCAGTGCTTGGGGTCAGTGGACACTGTTTATTGCTCCATGCATACAGGAGGTCCCTAACCCATGTACATGTATCCCATATTAGAAACACATGTGTGCATACAAGTCATGTGCTTGCTTTACTACTGAAGGATTTTGGAGGTCTAAGCAAATGGGCCTATAGGGAGTTAAGGTTAACTCATAGATTGAAAATAATACATGATATGATCATTATTACAGTTGCTACTGCATAAATAAGCCAGTCATTTCCAGTCACTGTGTTCTAGAATACCAAAGCCATGTCATGTTGAAAGTCCCCTCTGATCGTGATGCTACTGTCCCTATAAAGACTACTTCACTAATATAGGCCTACATGCACATATTTGACCCACCATTAAACACTGTATGCCCCTTTAAAATTGATGTGCTTGCTGTATATGATACACCAGTTGTTATATTATACAAATGTAGTGTTGTATAGCATTTCTGAAATTATTTGTGAAGAATAGGTGGGTCCTAATTCCAATTAAGTACTTGTCGAAGAATTAAAGCAGGGTTTTCGAGTGAGAATATCTCAAGATGTGATGCAGGTACAGTATTTCTGATGCCTTTTATGAAGAGAACAGGCAGAGTTTACCCAATAAATCAAATTTGAGATTCATATCTTTTTCAAATAAGTATTTATGAGTAAATGAAATTGGTGTAAAGTGTGAAGCAACATTTGCATTTTGTCAAAAGGAGGTAATTGAAACTTGCCCCTTTTGGAGGGCCGTAAATCCCAATCCGCTTGGAATTTGGCTCTGAAATTTAGTTTGTCTGAGTTTGAAGGATGAAGCTATGTTTTCAATTTTTTTCAGCCAAATCTGAGGGGGTCACCAGGGGAGATGTTGAAAATTTCGGTGATTTGACACGGAATGACCCTATTGTAATTGTGTCATGATTGTTGTAATTAATAATAGACTATTTATTACATTATCATTTTATTTTAATGAACATTCTCTCTTGTTTTATGTACAATGCAAGTACAGTTAAATAACCTGGTATATAATAGTTAAAAGGGGATGAACTTACCATGCTGTACGGTTAATTTGATAAAACTGCTTGATGTTACTTGTTAGTTTCTTGAAAGTTTATATCGGAGACATCGCGTGGTCATCTCTGCGCGCTAATACAGCAAGTATGTGCACACATAAAACAGCCGTCGTAAAATTGTTGCGCGCAGTTCTAGTTGTTTTCCGTTCAACACTCTTCATACATTCAAGATGGCCGTCCTCGTTGAAACCTGCACAATGACGATCGTCTTGTAATTTTTCGGGCCTATATGTCACGAAATTTTAATGTAAGTGAAATCACCATTTTGGGGCACCTAGAGTTAAACATGTAAGGAACGTATCTAGTCTATCAAAATGGTTGCAAATATCGTCAATTTCAGCGCCTGAATTTAGAAGAAAACCGCCGTTGGCCGAAGTACGACCAACGATGTGGCTAAGGATAGGCCAGGTGTGTCCGTGCCACACTGGTGGGGCAACCCTTGTGACAACTGGCACCGACAGCTCGAACCTTGTGACAACTCTAAAGCTTGGCGGTACCCGGTTCTACCCGATTCCAAATGAAGAATCGGAACCGCGGTTCCACTCTTTTAAAGAAACGAGTACTCGCAAAGAGTCAGTTCCGGAACCGAGTCCTTCAAATACCCGGTTCCCAGAGCCGAGTCCCAGAGCCGGCTGGGAGCCGAGTCCCAGTCAGAGCCGGCTCCAGCAAAATACCCGACTCTGAGGACCAACCCGGCTCCGATTGAAATACGCAGTTTTCTGAGCTCCAACTCTAGAGCCGAGAACCGGCTCCAGTTAAAATACCCGATTCTCTTTGATGAGCGACCGACAAAATGTAACTCTAATTTAAAAACTGCATCAAACTTGTGAAGGTGCCACATCACACACATGCAGACAACTGATGCAATTGCAAACCGCGATGTCTGTTTATAAATTGGCCCCATAACATGGATACTTTGATTATGGAGATGTTGTTAAAAATGTTGACAGCACGTGTCTTGAGAAGAGGGGTGATCAAGGTGGCCCCGTATTATGGATAATCTTGTGACGAAGTTAGTCATGTTGCTAGTGTTCTTAATGTACTTTCAATAGGTATGGAGTATAGGGGGTGGTACAATTGCTTAATTGCTCTAACCCCTCAGGCATGTGCAAAGCCATGTACAACTTACACGGCTTGTATGCAAAGTTGCTTGCTAACGGTAGGATAAAGGAAGTCTAACTATAGCTTAACGTTTCCATAAAGTTTCTGAAACATATTTTAAATTAAACAACATTATCATCACTGCATTTGTGGTTGAAAATTGAAACGCATTCGTATCAGGGCGCAATGAAGTTTTAATAACTTTTAAACCGTATGTTTTATTATTTTCTTTAATCCTTATATTTTTCTTTGAATCTCTTGGAACCGGATCCGACTCGGAACCCGAACCGAACCGGTTCCTAAAATTGTGGAACCGCCTACCTGAAAATAACACGATGGGATCCGGGACTATCCACATGAAATTGAGAATGAAATGAAACGTTATATTTTTATCTTAAAGAAACATAGAAACATAGGGCGAGAGAACAGTGAGTACGAGGTGTACAGAAAGCCCTGGAAACGAGGTTGCACACACGTGTTTGAAATCATTGGACGGTCAATTCAAAAGACATATCCACCCGGCCCCGCGCCCGTGGCTGTTGTTAGACGTTCGTTTACGGTGACTCGGCGTATTGAACCATCGCGTTTCCTTCAACTCAAGCATGAAGTGCCCCTTCAAAAGAATATCTGGCGTAGATCGTGTGAGTTTTAAAAAAAGATTTCTGGAATTTGCAAGAAAATACACCATAAGTCATGTAAGTTAAGCTAACGCCAAAAGGTTCTTACCTTTACTTTACTTTCAGTTTTAACATCAAAATGGCAGCCATTTTTATTCAGTCCAAACAAAATGGCGGCCGACTCATTGGATATTTTGGGAGTCACAACCAATGTTTTGAAATTGTTAATTGGTTGAGCTTTTTGTGAATTGTGACTTTGGACATAATAACTACCAAACTGACCTTTGGTACACCGGCTCATTTAAGATTTAGATGCCTTAACAAATTTCATAAGATAATTTGTTTCTATTAATAATAATTAAGCAAACAAATGCATGAAATGGGGCTAGACATTTCCACCCTTGTGACAACTTGACACCGACAGCTCGAACCTTGTGACAACTCTAGGCTTGGCTGGTACCCGGTTCTACCCGATTCCAAATTAAGAATCGGAACCGCGGTTCCACTCTTTTAAAGAACCGAGTAGTCGCATGAGTCGGTTCCGGAACCGAGTCCTTCAAATACCCGGTTCCCAGAGCCGAGTCCCAGAGCCGGCTGGGAGCCGAGTCCCAGTCAGAGCCGGCTCCAGCACAGTCCGGGAAAACTCCAAATACGGCAACGTTGCTATATACGGCAACCTTGAGTTGCTGAATACGGCAGATGGGGTTCGATATCTGACAACTCTTTCATTCAAACGCAAAAAGGGAAACGAAATATTCAAAATTGGAATAGTGAAAATCATAAAAATATGTTCTTTGGTTCCTTACCCAAATTCCTATCTGCGCACATCAAAAAGTTATTTGTGCATTTTCTTGCAAATGACCGTTTAAAACCAACACTCTCGCCCATCCGACGATTAACGTGTGACTCCATTTTTGACGTGCAAGAATACATCCTCAATCAAGATGATTATTTTATGCATGGTTCATGAAACAAAACTTTAAACATGGTTGTTGTTCTCTAAAATATAATAATTAAAATTAAACAAATAACATTATTTATGTTAATATGAGTAAACACTGTAGTATTTGTAATTGTATTTTAAATATATACTACATTGGAAATTATCAACGTCTCTCTTCGCGGGTAAAGCTCTAGAAGCGCGGGAAACTCAAATCGACGACAACATACAAACAAAACTCAATTATTGGATAAAAATAGAAGTAAAAGAAGACATATTTTGCATTTATACATTGTGATTAAAGCCAGCACATTTTGACAATGATAAATAGCCTTGAAGCTGACGTTGAAAGTGAGAAAGGACGGCGAAAACACAAGACATGTACCAAGAAATATGTTGAGAAACCTAACCATCGCCGTTCTTGTTACCACAAACGAAGCCGCAGCATTGTTCTGGCCGTTTAAAACTTGTACATGTACCGTAGCCGTAGGGACTAAATAGGGTATAAATCCCTAGGCCTATGTCCGATAATGTAATTTCATGTGCGTTTGGGCTTTTTAACGCTTTTTTATGTGATGGGGGCTGTCGGGTAAAGCCAATTACAAAAAGGTATATACTATATATAGTGATAATTAAAGGTTTAAACCTTTGAAATACGAAAGCAAAGGAGCTTGAAATTCAGACGAGATGTAAAGTGACACTAAGTATTGAACCTACATGGAAGTGGTGAGAAAGGCTTTGGCCGAAGACCTGGTGAATCACATCACTCCTCACTTGGCCCGTCCTAGTGACCCGATCATTATATTAGGCTGAAGAAGTTGTGGCAGCACCACTTTCAAAATTCAATAAAGGGAAGGAAACACCACTAACTTTACAAAGAATCTAATTGAACATTACGAAAGTCATCCACCAAAATATTATTTCCGATTTGAATTCTGCAAATTCCATTGTCAGTTCACTTCAAGCGAGACAAGTACAATAGTACACTTCTCCATTTATCCATATCAGCAGACAATAATGGCAGTGCAAATTTAAAAACAATATTTCATTTTTATCAAAGTTGTACCTTCCCTTTATCAAAGATTGTGTTCCAACCCTGTATACATTTTAAAGTTGGTTTCAGTTTTAACAGTTATAAGTTATAACTTTCATGAACAAAATACACAGTAATTAAACAACATTAACAAATGATATTTTTCTTAATTTGATTTATTTAAATCTTTCTTTGTAATGACGACAAATTTATAATTGACTAAATATTTATTTTTAATAAGTACTTGATTGCAATCACAGCTTGGTAAATAATGAGTCAAATTCAAGAGCAATATTTATTTTTATAAACATTTATATTTATTAAAATTTCTAATTTACTAAATATTTATTTTACTAAGTACGTGATTGCAATCACAATTTAGTAAATGAATCAAATTCAAAAGCAATATTTATTAAAATGGAGAAATTATTTAAATTTTTACAGCAGATCTTTGTGATTATACAAAAATTACTAGTCCTTGTTTTTACAATCCGCCTAAATAAAACTACAAAACATTCACTCTGTCAATACCTTACTTATAAAAATTGCTTTGTATAATTTGCATGTGAACAAATTACTGGAATAATTGAAATCGATGCATCACTGAAATTCAATATTTGACAATCTTGCCTACAGAGTGCTGTATGTGTTGATTTTTATTCTAACTTGATTTGAACCAATGGACAAAAACAAATATAAAACTAGATATAAGTTTTTGTCATAACAAAAACAAGGTGTTCGGTTGAAGTTAAAATGGTTACGTCATAAATTCGAAGTGTTGGAGAAGTCAAATGTTAACGTCTGTTGAAGTTCTCGCGAGAAGTTTATTTGAATACAATACAATACTGAATTTAGAAATTATTTTAATATTAAACTTTGACTTCCGGTTTGGACAGGAAGTAAGGTCAAATTGGGGTCACCTTTGTGTAAATACTTTTGACAATTAACAATCTGTACAATGGTACAAAATGTCAATTTACCGCCTCCTGTGGTTGTTGAGATATGATTTTTTAAATATTAAACTTTCACTTCCGGTTTGGACAGGAAGTAAGCTCAAATTAGTATAAATATTTTTGACAATTAACGATCTGTACAATGGTACAACAATTTTAATTTACCTCTTGTGGTTGTTGAGATACGATTTTTTTAATATTAAACTTTGACTTCCGGTTTGGACAGGAAGTAAAGGTCAAATGGGTCATGTTTGTAAATATTTTTGACAATTAACAATCTGTACAATGGTGCAAAAATGTTAATTTACCTCTTGTTGTTGTTGAGATATGATTTTTTAAATATTAAACTTTGACTTCCGTTTGGACAGGAAGTAAGGTCAAATTAGGTCACCTTTTCTAAATATTATTTGACAATTTACGATCTGTACAATAGTGAAAAGAATTGTGAATTTCTCTCTTGTGGTTGTTGAGATATGATTTTTTAATATTTAACTTTGACTTCCGGTTTGGACAGGAAATAAAGGTCAAATTAGGGGTCACCTTTTTGAAAATATTTTTGACAATTAACGATCTGTACAATGTGAAAGAATTGTGAATTTATCTCTTGGTTGTTGAGATATGATTTTTGTTAAATATTAAACTTTGACTTCCGGTTTGGACAGGAAGTAAAGGTCAAGTGGGGTCACTTTTTGAAAATATTTTTGACAATTAACGATCTGTACAATGGTGAAAAGAATTGTGAATTTATCTCTTGTGGTTGTTGAGATATGATTTTTTTAATATTAAATTTTGACTTCCGGTTTGGACAGGAAGTAAGGTCAAATTAAGGTCACCTTTGTGTAAATATTTTTCCACAATTAACAATCTATACAATGGTACAAAAATTGTGAATTTACCTTTTGTGGTTGTTGAGATATGATTTTTAAATATTAAACTTTGATTTATTGTAATTCGATATCTGATGACCTAATCATGACGTCACAAATTATGTTTCTTCTACGTGTTAAGTTTTAAGTATATGCCAAGTTTCAAGTTCATGTGAAGTTTGCAAGTATGTGTTTTTGTAGACAATCGTTTTTGCCGATAGAGAGCGACAATCCATATTAGCGTACGCTCAATTCCTTAAACATGCATACATAATGAGCACGACCAGAGCTGATTTACATTCACCAACAGAGGGCGCACTTTTAGCGTTGAAAAAGCCGTGTAGTCTTTCATTTGCAACGTAATCAAAACGTTTTAACTAATAAAGTATGATTGATCGAAATTCGATATCTGATGACCTAATAATGACGTGACAAATTATGTTTCATCTACGTGTTATGTTCTAAGTATGTGCCAAGTTTCAAGTTCATATGAAGTTTGCAAGTATGTGTTTTTTTGTAGACAATCGATCCGGAAAAGAAGAAGAAGAAGGAGAAGAAAAAAAAAAAAAAAACTAGATATAAGTTTTTGTCACAACAAAAACAAGGTGTTCGGTTGAAGTTAAAATGGTTACGTCATCAATTCGTTTTTTAATATTAAACGTTGACTTCCGGTTTGGACAGGAAGTAATGTCAAATGGTCACCTTTGTGTAAATATTTTCGACAATTAACAATCTATACAGTGGTACAAAAATTGTGAATTTATCTCTTGTGGTTGTTGAGATATGATTTTTTTTAAATATTAAACTGACTTCCGGTTTGGACAGGAAGTAAGGTCAAATTGGGGTCACCTTTTTGTAAATATTTTTTGACAATTAACAATCTGTATAATGGTACAAAAATTGTGAATTTACCTCTTGTGGTTGTTGAGATATTATTATTTTTATATATTAAATTTTGACTTCCGGTTTGGACAGGAAGTAAGGTCAAATTGGGGTCACCTTTGTAAATATTGTTTGACAATTAACGATCTGTACAATGGTACAAAAATTGTGAATTTACCTCTTGTGGTTGTTGAGATATGATTTTTAAATATTAAACTTTGACTTCCGGTTTGGACAGGAAGTAAGGTCAAATTAGGGTCATGTTTTTGTAAATATTTTTCGACAATTAACAGTCTATGCAATGGTACAAAAATGTCCATTTACCTCTTGTGGTTGTTGAGATATGATTTTTAATATTAAACTTTGACTTCCGGTTTGGACAGGAAGTAAGGTCAAATTGGGGTCACCTTTTGTAAATATTTATTGACAATTAACGATCTGTGCAATGGTACAAAATTGTGAATTTACCTCTTGTAGTTGTTGAGATATGATTTTTAAATATTAAACTTTGACTTCCGGTTTGGACAGGAAGTAAGGTCAAGTGGGATCACCTTTGTGTAAATATTTTTCGACAATTAACAATCTATACAATGATACAAAAATGTCAATTTACCTCTTGTGGTTGTGGAGATATGATTTTGTTAAACATTAAACTTTGACTTCCGGTTTGGACAGGAAGTAAGTTCAAATTAGGGTCACCTTTGTGTAAATATTTTTTGACAATTAACAATCTATACAATGATACAAAAATGTCAATTTACCTCTTGTGGTTGTGGAGATATGATTTTGTTAAACATTAAACTTTGACTTCCGGTTTGGACAGGAAGTAAGGTCAAATTAGGGTCACCTTTGTGTAAATATTTTTGACAATTAACAATCTATACAATGATACAAAAATGTCAATTTACCTCTTGTGGTTGTGGAGATATGATTTTTTTAAACATTAAACTTTGACTTCCGGTTTGGACAGGAAGTAAGGTCAAATTTGGGTCACCTTTGTGTAAATATTTTATGACAATAAACAATCTAAACAATGATACAAAAATTTCAATTTACCTCTTGTGGTTGTGGAGATATGATTTGTTTAAACATTAAACTTTGACTTCCGGTTTGGACAGGAAGTAAGGTCAAATTAGGGTCACCTTTGTGTAAATAATTTTGACAATTAACAATCTGTACAATGGTGCAAAAACTGTCAATTTACCTGTTGTGGTTGTTGAGATATGATTTTTACGTGCATACATAATTAGCACGACCAGAGCTGATTTACATTCACCAAATTACGTGCATACATAATGAGCACGACCAGAGCTGATTTACATTCACCAACAGAGGGCGCACTTTTTTAGCGTTGAAAAAGCCGTGTAGTCTTTCATTTGCAACGTAATCAAAACGTTTTAACTAATAAAGTATGATTGATCGAAATTCGATATCTGATGACCTAATAATGACGTCACAAATTATGTTTCATCTACGTGTTATGTTCTAAGTATGTGCCAAGTTTCAAGTTCATATGAAGTTTGCAAGTATGTGTTTTTTTGTAGACAATCGATCCGGAAAAGAAGAAGAAGGAGAAGAAAAAGAAAAAAAAAAAAAAAAACCGAACAATAACAATAGGTGTTTCGCGCTGTAGCTCGAACACCTAAAAAAAAACCGAACAATAACAATAGGTGTTTCGGGCGCATACCCGAACACCTAACTAGATATAAGTTTTTGTCACAACAAAAACAAGGTGTTCGGTTGAAGTTAAAATGGTTACGTCATCAATTCGAAGTGTTGGAGAAGTCAAATGTTAACGTCTGTTGAAGTTCTCGCGAGAAGTTTATTTGAATACAATACAATACTGAATTTAGAAATTATTTTAATATTAAACTTTGACTTCCGGTTTGGACAGGAAGTAAGGTCAAATTGGGGTCACCTTTGTGTACATACTTTTGGCAATTAACAATCTGTACAATGGTACAAAAATGTCAATTTACCTCCTGTGGTTGTTGAGATATGATTTTTTTAAATATTAAACTTTCACTTCCGGTTTGGACAGGAAGTAAGCTCAAATGGGGTATAAATATTTTTGACAATTAACGATCTGTACAATGGTACAACAATTTTTAATTTACCTCTTGTGGTTGTTGAGATACGATTTTTAAATATTAAACTTTGACTTCCGGTTTGGACAGGAAGTAAAGGTCAAATTAGGGGTCATGTTTTGTAAATATTTTTGACAATTAACAATCTGTACAATGGTGCAAAAATGTTAATTTACCTCTTGTTGTTGTTGAGATATGATTTTTTAAATATTAAACTTTGACTTCCGGTTTGGACAGGAAGTAAGGTCAAATTGGGGTCACCTTTTTCTAAATATTATTTGACAATTAACGATCTGTACAATAGTGAAAGAATTGTGAATTTCTCTCTTGTGGTTGTTGAGATATGATTTTTTTAATATTTAACTTTGACTTCCGGTTTGGACAGGAAGTAAAGGTAAAATTGGGTCACCTTTTTGAAAATATTTTTTGAAAATTAACGATCTGTACAATGTGAAAGAATTGTGAATTTATCTCTTGTGGTTGTTGAGATATGATTTTTGTTAAATATTAAACTTTGACTTCCGGTTTGGACAGGAAGTAAAGGTCAAATTGGGGTCACTTTTTTGAAAATATTTTTTGACAATTAACGATCTGTCCAATGTTCAAAGAATTGGGAATTTCAATCTTGGGGTTTTTGAGATATGTATTTTGTTAAATAATAAACATTGACTTCCTGTTTGGACAGGAAGTAAGGTCAAATTGGGGTCACCTTTGTGTAAATATTTTTCCACAATTAACAATCTATACAATGGTACAAAATTGTGAATTTACCTTTTGTGGTTGTTGAGATATGATTTTTTTAAATATTAAACTTTGATTTATTGTAATTCGATATCTGATGACCTAATCATGACGTCACAAATTATGTTTCTTCTACGTGTTAAGTTTTAAGTATATGCCAAGTTTCAAGTTCATGTGAAGTTTGCAAGTATGTGTTTTTGTAGACAATCGTTTTTGCCGATAGAGAGCGACAATCCATATTAGCGTACGCTCAATTCCTTAAACATGCATACATAATGAGCACGACCAGAGCTGATTTACATTCACCAACAGAGGGCGCACTTTTTAGCGTTGAAAAAGCCGTGTAGTCTTTCATTTGCAACGTAATCAAAACGTTTTAACTAATAAAGTATGATTGATCGAAATTCGATATCTGATGACCTAATAATGACGTGACAAATTATGTTTCATCTACGTGTTATGTTCTAAGTATGTGCCAAGTTTCAAGTTCATGTGAAGTTTGCAAGTATGTGTTTTTGTAGACAATCGATCCGGAAAAGAAGAAGAAGAAGAAGAAGAAAAAAAAAAACAAAAACGAACAATAACAATAGGTGTTTCGGGCGCATACCCGAACACCTAACTAGATATAAGTTTTTGTCACAACAAAAACAAGGTGTTCGGTTGAAGTTAAAATGGTTACGTCATCAATTCGAAGTGTTGGAGAAGTCAAATGTTAACGTCTGTTGAAGTTCTCGCGAAGTTTATTTGAATACAATACAATACTGAATTTAGAAATTATTTTAATATTAAACTTTGACTTCCGGTTTGGACAGGAAGTAAGGTCAAATTAGGGTCACCTTTGTGTAAATACTTTTGGCAATTAACAATCTGTACAATGGTACAAAATGTCAATTTACCTCCTGTGGTTGTTGAGATATGATTTTTTAAATATTAAACTTTCACTTCCGGTTTGGACAGGAAGTAAGCTCAAATTGGGTATAAATATTTTTGACAATTAACGATCTGTACAATGGTACAACAATTTTTAATTTACCTCTTGTGGTTGTTGAGATACGATTTTTTAATATTAAACTTTGACTTCCGGTTTGGACAGGAAGTAAAGGTCAAATTAGGTCATGTTTTGTAAATATTTTGACAATTAACAATCTGTACAATGGTGCAAAAATGTTAATTTACCTCTTGTTGTTGTTGAGATATGATTTTTTAAATATTAAACTTTGACTTCCGGTTTGGACAGGAAGTAAGGTCAAGTAGGGTCACCTTTTTCTAAATATTATTTGACAATTTACGATCTGTATAATAGTGAAAGAATTGTGAATTTCTCTCTTGTGGTTGTTGAGATATGATTTTTAATATTTAACTTTGACTTCCGGTTTGGACAGGAAGTAAAGGTCAAATTAGGTCACCTTTTTGAAAATATTTTGACAATTAACGATCTGTACAATGTGAAAGAATTGTGAATTTATCTCTTGTGGTTGTTGAGATATGATTTTGTTAAATATTAAACTTTGACTTCCGGTTTGGACAGGAAGTAAAGGTCAAATTGGGGTCACTTTTTGAAAATATTTTTGACAATTAACGATCTGTACAATGGTGAAAGAATTGTGAATTTATCTCTTGTGGTTGTTGAGATATGATTTTGTTAAATATTAAACTTTGACTTCCGGTTTGGACAGGAAGTAAGGTCAAATTGGGGTCACCTTTGTGTAAATATTTTTCCACAATTAACAATCTATACAATGGTACAAAAATTGTGAATTTACCTTTTCTGGTTGTTGAGATATGATTTTTTTAAATATTAAACTTTGATTTATTGTAATTCGATATCTGATGACCTAATCATGACGTCACAAATTATGTTTCTTCTACGTGTTAAGTTTTAAGTATATGCCAAGTTTCAAGTTCATGTGAAGTTTGCAAGTATGTGTTTTTGTAGACAATCGTTTTTGCCGATAGAGAGCGACAATCCATATTAGCGTACGCTCAATTCCTTAAACATGCATACATAATGAGCACGACCAGAGCTGATTTACATTCACCAACAGAGGGCGCACTTTTTTAGCGTTGAAAAAGCCGTGTAGTCTTTCATTTGCAACGTAATCAAAACGTTTTAACTAATAAAGTATGATTGATCGAAATTCGATATCTGATGACCTAATAATGACGTGACAAATTATGTTTCATCTACGTGTTATGTTCTAAGTATGTGCCAAGTTTCAAGTTCATGTGAAGTTTGCAAGTATGTGTTTTTGTAGACAATCGATCCGGAAAAGAAGAAGAAGAAGAAGAAGGAGAAGAAAAAAAAAAAAAAAAAAAAAAACCGAACAATAACAATAGGTGTTTCGGGCGCATACCCGAACACCTAATAAATGTTCTCGTATTTTTTTTATTATAAGAGGTCCATATTTTCATTGTTCAATTTATAAGACCATGCTCTTCTGCCAAGTAGATTGCTTACACTGCTGGTAACCAAGCAATCAAGACACCAGCCCCTCTCCCCAATCCACCAATTACACACATATTTCTACTGCCGCACCCTACTGGTCACACCCCGCCCCATCCCCTATCCCCACCCATCCCCTATCCCCACCCATCCCCTATCCCCACCCATCCCCTATCCCCACCCATCCCCTATCCCCACCCATCCCCTATCCCCACCCCACCATACCACATATTCCAAATGACCCTATCCACATTGATTTGAACAATGATTAAGATGTTTAATTAAAGACACAAAACAATAAATATAGGTTATTCAGCAGTTTTCTATAAATTTAAGTCCCTTGGCTGTATTTCGCGTTGACACACCGGAAGTTGCATTATTCGGCAACTGGTTGCCGTATACAGCAACGTTGCCGTATTTGGAGTTTTCCGGACTGAGCAAAATACCCGACTCTGAGGACCAACCGGGCTCCGATTGAAATACGCAGTTTTCTGAGCTCCAACTCTAGAGCCGAGAACCGGCTCCAGTCAAAATACCTGATTCTCTTTGATGAGTGACCGACAAAATGTAACTCTAGACTACGGCAAACTTGTGAAGGCGCCACACAAACAACTGAAGCAAACCGCAATGTCTGTGCGTTAGTAGTATCATTGACATTGTGCGTCACAGAGTTGTTTATAAAGTGGCCCCATAACATGGATACTTTGGTTATATTGGAGATGTTGTTACAAATGTTGACAGGGGGCCCCATAATATGGATAAACTTGTGACGAAGTTAACAGTCATGTTGCTTGTGTTCTTTGTGTACTTTCAATACGGCAAAACAACATGGACGGTAGTACGGTACCTTGTAGGGGGTGGTGCAATAGCTTAATAGCTCCAACCTCTGTTTATAAATTGGCCCCATAACATGGATACTTTGGTTATGGAACTGTTGTTAAAAATGTTGACAGCACGTGTCTTGTGAAGTGGAATGATCAAGGTGGCCCCGTAATATGGATAATCTTGTGACGAAGTTAGTCATGTTGCTAGTGTTCTTAATGTAATTTCAGTAGGCATGGACGGTAGTACGGTACCTTGTGCATAGGGGGTGGTATAATTGCTTAATTGCTCCAACCCCTGAAGCATGTGCATGCAAAGCCATGGCATGTACTCGCACGGCTTGTAACGTTGTTTGCTAACGGTAGGATAATGGAAACAAATCTCTAACTTAGCTTAATGTTTCCAAAAAGTTTCTTTAAAGTTTCTGAAACATATTTTAAATTAAACATTATCATCACTGCGTTTGCGGTTGAAAATTGAAACTTCTTCGTTTCGTATTAGGGACACAATGAAGTTTGAATAGACCGTAGGGCCTATGTTTTATTATTTTCTGTAATCCTTATGTTTTTCTTTGAATCTCTTGAAACCGGTTCCGACTCGGAACCGAGTCTTTTGAGGAACCGAACCGGTTCCAGAAATTGTCGGAACCACTTAAGCCTAACATGTACATTGTAGTAGGCCCAACAATGCACGAACAGCTTGTCTGCCACGTACTGTACACTGCCAAACTGGTAAAACTTGAAAAATACGACTTACACTTAAGAATTAGAAACTTTGAAAGCAGTTATGGGTGTAGTTTTTTCACACACAATAAGTTAATACTTTCAGCCTAGTACATTGATAGCGTAGGTCACAGGGAAGTATTTTTAAATGTTTTTTTAATATACACTGTTTTGTGTCAAAATACAACAAATCTGGTAATTGACATTGACTTTACATTAAAATACCATAACCTTCTCTCAGAAAATGTAAACATATTGGCTCTGCAATACTTATTTTCTTTTAAAAAAAACATGTAAAATTGGAATAGTCATTTTTACCTAATTTTACATGGCAGATTTTCCGGCAAATAAACGATCTTTAAAAATTTATTTCTCAAGAACTGCTTACCCGATGTTGAAAATGTTAGTAACAAAATAAAGCATTCATTGAGGTCTTTCATACAGAATCAAAATTAAACATGTGTAATGTATGCTTATTTTTTGAGTGCTCTACCTAATTGTAGTCCGCCGGTGCTGCCTCACAGCTGATTGTTTATTGACCTTTGTACCCGTGTCAGATTTTCGTAGAATTTCGCGCCACACAACTCAACACGGATCGGCGGTAAGTGAGTTCAACTCGGGGCGGTTCACACTATCATTTTCGACACGGTTCACGCCGAAAAATGCAATTTCAATCCGGATTGAGATTTTCAACCCTGGTCCCTGCCAGGGTTAATTTCGATCCGGCTATAGCATGCTACCCGGATCGGAACAGCGTTGAAATTTTAGAAGTTGGAAAAGGGTTGGAAAAAAAAATCTCTGGGTTGGAACCGGTTCCGACCCCGAGATTACGGACAGTGTGAAAAGGCCTTGTATGGTAATGGTGGAGCTGCTCACAGTGCAGAGTGGGCCAGGGTGGGACCAAAAGTGGGACCAAACATCCTACCCTACTACCTACCACATGGTATGGACTATCACATTAAATTGAGAATAAACTAAAAAGAGTTAGACATCAATCTATATTTAGATTTTAACTTAGTTTTTAACTTGTTTTTAAAAGATTTCTAAGTATTTTGTCATGATTTTTTGAATATTTTTGTATTTAGGATCAGGTTGCTATGAGTTATTAAGTGGGGTGTGCCCGGTGCACCCCTAGGGCCGGGTATAGTGGAAAACAAGGTCATCTGTCACGCACAACATTTGTATGAATGGGGATCGTATGAATAAAACATTGTCGTTACGGGTCGGGTCATGACGCTTTGCATAATTATGTATGTATTAGGACAATAATGTGGCGAGTACATATAAAACCATTAACCTTCCTATGCCCAGGCTGAAATTTGGCCCAGTAAGCACCGCACCCACAGACGGTCACTTGAGTATTTTTGGTTGCATTGCCAATTGTTCACACTCCCGTGTCACCGCTGTTCAAAATGCTCTGCAGGCGACATGTGGTTTGGGCGCATGCGCGAGAATTTTGAAGGGTCATACAAAAATGCATATTCATAACGTGACCTTTACTTTTTTTTTCGTCGCGGAGTTCATTGATAAAAACGACTGTTACAATACATGAAATTAATTTCAAGAATTTTTAACCAATATTAGGATTAGAAGAATATCGTCTGCAAATATTGAACTAACATTACGGCAATATGGGCAAACGCTTTTGGAATTTCCTTGAAGTTTTTGTGCACAACTCTGGCCCTTGACAAGAGAGCGCACGCTGAAAAAAGGTAATATTTCAAAGCGGATTTTCTTCCTGAAGATGAGATTTTCCCTGAGACATAAAAAGTATGATAGGTGAAAGAACTCTTATTTTTAACTAATTATTACTTTTGTTATTTGAGCAAACCGACAGTAGCTAACTTTTTAAACTGTGGGATTTCCCCTGCGGCTTTAGCGTTGTTAAACAAAAAGATTTCTGGGGAACCCGTTTACGAGGTTTTGGGATGACATCATTGTGTATGCGCGTGCATATACACACACGGATTAGATTGTGGGCGTTTTCATTGTAAGGGGGGTTAAATAAATCCATTATTTAAACAGCGAAGATGTAATCAATAGCAATATTTCACCTTTTTTGAATTGCTGCCCAGAGGCTATTACTTGGGTTTGCTCAGATATAATCACCATGAAACTGTTCTTCGTGAGTTTAACTTTACCCTCCTATAGCGATTTTTCAAGAAAAAATTCACTTGAAAGACCCGTACCAATAACTTGTCAAAAATGGACCAATAATTAAGCTTCTCTCGATCTGTAAAATTGTAACGGATGGGTCAATATTTGCTGCACATTGAAGACGCTTTTTACACTTCGGGTTTCGATGAATTCACCCACAAACGTGTCATCTTGTAAACCCATGACTGTAGATTGATGTGTGATCTTTGTTCATTGAGGTCATTTGGCATTTGCACTCACTTTGATCCGTACACCTCAGTCGACTTGCCAAATTTCAAAAGACGCGACCTTGTTTAAAGTTGGTGAAACAACACCAATAGAGGGCGCTATACAGAGCAGAAAAAAGGTGCATGCGCGCAAACCGCTTGTCGCTCTGCGTGCAGCGGTGGTGTATAAGAGTGCTGGAGATAGTGGCAAAGTCAAACACACTTGTGTATGTCTTTAACGGTTACACGGATACACGGTTAACCGACCGTTCAAACGGTTACACGGTTACGTTTTTCCGGTTCGGTTAACCTGAATCTATTTTTTTTAAATCGACCCTTCCATTTTTGGAGCGTAGTACGCGAAGAAGAGGGCAAAGTAATCAGTTGCAGGCGAGCAACAACAAATCCCGATCTTTTGAAGATTAGACCGAGAACGCGGGTGACAAAGTACCAGACGCTTGCTTTGTCTAGAATGCCGCGTGTTTGTAATTGCCCTTTCTCCTTGAATGGCGTCTTTGTAGTTGCATTTCTTAGAAGAAACTGTAGTGCGAGTGGCATTTTGTTACCGCTTAATTTGTCTTCAAACATCAAAGGGTGGACGGCGGAACCGGCATTTGAATACCATGACCTAGATATAAACAGTCCAGGTGTGCATAACGAAAATAAAGAATCCTCCATGGTCCATTTAATATCACCCAGCGCCGTTCCTCAACAAAACTCGACCTAAAAATAATCGATCTGGGTCGTAAATAATAATACTAGACACAAAGCATTATTTTCCCACGTGCTAGGGCTTTCACCAATCTTGACGCATCGTGAGTGGTTAGATTTGGGCATGGGCTAAACCACTTTGGCCAATGGGGTTTGGGCGGACGGATAAACAATGGATATCTTTCACGCGTTACACCTGTGCATCATGATTGGTTCTTTTTGGGCGCGGGCTGTCAACGATGTTGGCTGCGAGCCAATGGGGCTGGGGCTGGGTAATCTCCATACACAATACTTCCCACGTTCTCGTCTGGGCATCATGATTGGTTCTTTTTGGGCGCGGGCTGTCAACGATGTTGGCTTCGAGCCAATGGGGCTGGGGCTGGGTAATCTCCGTACACAATACTTCCCATACGCTCGTCTGTTACGTACACGTACGTACTTCAGTCTTCAAGAGTGAATTTTGGCATCGTTTGTCGGCGTTGTATAGGGGCAGGGGAATGTTCTTCACCTGTTCTTGATACGTGTATATCATTTTTGTTTGCGATTACGATCTTTAAATTAGCGATGTTTGAACAATATCTGCCGTTCACGTGGTAACAAATAAGATTATGAACAAACTTCCCGAGACTTTTTTTTTTCTTTGTTTTTCTTTGAACGTCGGTTACGGTTAACCGTAACCGCAAAACATACGGTTACACGGATAATTTTAAAACCGCAAACTTGCAGGCCTAGTATGTACTGCATAAGTTACAGTCGAGTGGTTTTGGTTTGACCTCCTACCAGAGCCACATGTCCTTGCATTTATGAGTGCACTGCACAAAGTCAATGGGTTGGGAGTGACATACAAATTTTGAGTGTCTTTGATTGTTAAACCTATAGGAGGGTGTTAATGTGGTAATTCATTGGGCAAGATATGTTTATAAAAGGAAATTATTAATTGATGGATTGTGATGAAAATAAAAA
>CM055817.1:50039672-50078744 GCA_029582265.1 Zoroaster sp. YZ-2022
GGAGATAAATTTTTTTTTTTTCACTGCCCGTACCGATCTGAAATTCTGTAAACGTGCTCAGAATCCAATACGGGCAGTAACAAAAAAAAAAAAAAATTCTCGTATCCCGGAATGGTTGGTCTTGCATGTTCAGAATTCGATTCTGAGCACGTTTGCAGAATTTCAGTTCGTTTCGGGCAGCAAAAAAAAAAATTTTTTTTTGCCGCATCCCGGAATGGCTGGTCTTGCGAGCTCAAAACTCGATTCTGAGCACGTTTGCAGAATTTCAGATCATTTCGGGCAGCAAATTTTTTTTTCTTTTTTTTTCTCGCATCCCGGAATGGCTCATCTTGCGAGCTCAAAACTCGATTCTCAGCACGTTTGCAGAATTTCAGGTCGGTACGGGCAGTAAATTTGTTTCCGGAAGGGGAGAACCTAAGCTTTAATGTAGATATAAATTTATCGGCCTTCCTTGAAACTTTAAAAGTTATTCCCAACCCTAGAAATGTTTTGTTTGAGTAAGACTGTATAGTGCTGTATTGTTTGCAGTGAAACCGAATGCAAGTTGACGGTATTTTACAGAGGGCTAAGTATCCATGGAGGCCGTTTAAGGTACGAAATAATTATCCAAATTCAAAAGTACATTGCAAAAAAGTTGCTGAAAATTCGTTGGTTAAATTGCTTCCATCGATTGTTGTGCAATATTTTAACCAACATATGTTGAAATTCGCGAGTTTTATAAGTATTTTCTTTGCCCAACGTTGAGTAAGAGATGTTTAATAAAAAAGTTGGGTAACTGCGTTTCATTACACAAATGTTGATCGAATGTGAGCGGTAACTTACAACAGCTAAGCAAACTGCGCACCACGCGGTTAAAATTAACCAACGTTGCGCAAATGCGCACCACGAGGTTAAAATTAACCAACGTTGCGCAAAGTAATCGTGGACATCGCGATGACATTAGTATGATATGATGATACGTACGTGCGTACACGTCATCAACCATGGCGGCGACACTGACCGAGCTGCTGATGGACTGGGGTCTGGAGGACCTTGAGCAGACATTCGTGGGTAAATATTGGAAGTTAAATATGTTTTAAGAGATCTAGTTAAGAATACGATCGTAACTGTATGTAGTGTAGCCATGCATAACAAGTTAGGCAGGCATGGCAGGGAGTTACGATCATATTTTTAACAAAAATATTAATGCGGGATGGTTGCTGTGTAACGTTAGATTTGCTGGATCGTCGCGTCGTTTTAATGTTAAATTCAGCATACGAAAAGTGCATTAACACCCTGCTAGGAGGGAGTGGATGTACTCCAGTTCTCAAAAAGTGGTTTTTTTTGCACTGCCCCTTTAATACTCGACCAAAAAACCAGACACCACTTGACTTTGTCACCTTTGACCCACCCTACATGTGGGAGAGTGTGGGAGTTGTAGGTGTATAGGGGTTACAATGTGAAATCTCGCATAATGATCTGTTTGCATAGGGTCTGTGTGTGTTTTCATGCAGTGTACAAAAGTATATGTAGCTTAGTGAGCGAGTGTATTGGAATACACACATGTGTGTATTCCAATACACTCGCTCACCAGTTTGCACACACACACACTTTGATGATTGCTGGGCCACTGGTTGGTTGTAGAACAGCTTTTATGTATCTAGTTGTGTGGATGTTATTGATGTAAGTGAGAGCTACATGCAAATGATGAAAATAATGTAAATAAAGCATCTGTTAATTAGAATAATTAGTACAGTATGTGTATTTTCTTCCCCATCGTCCACCCCCCACCCACAAACATTTAAAAAAAAAATATTATGGCCCAAATATACTTGTAAATAGTGAAACAAACATAAAAACATCATGGGCACCCTGTATTATTTTTTAGTCATTCTAGACACCGTTACTTGTGTGAGTGTTTTGCAATACATCCACTTACGCGTTAGTGTAAAGTTTACTGATTAATGCTCAGGAGGGTTAAGTTGTCGTTTGTAAAACTTGAAAAAGGGGTTACCCAGTCACGTTAAGTTGGATTAGAAGTGCATGCTCTCTGCTGTGTACATTGTACACAGCAGGGGACATGTATGCCTACATCATGTAATTAACGTAGTCCCCCACGAACAGAAAGTGAAAAAAATGGTGGTTTGATGTGCCATTATGATTTGAATATGCACTCCCATTCTCTGAATTGTGTGCCTGTTTTTTTTATTTCATCATAATTTTCATTTTCAAAGATAACCCTAATATTCATTGGGGTGGACAAAGCAGCACTTGGCTGTCTGTGCTAACTGTTATTCTTCCCTTCTGCAACATGTTCTTTTTAGAATTTGAAACAAAATCATGCCTGCATCTCCACCCATGCTGCTCCCTCATGATTTACTTCATGCACATTAGCTTTGAACAAAGGCAGTGGAGACTTTGCAGATGAAACATAAGTAGTCATTGAGATATGAATATGACCTGTGTTACAGTGGTAGTATAAATACTAATAATTATTGATTTAAAGTTGTCACAAGGAGAACAAAATTGCAGAGAAATTGAAACAGTGTGCCAACACTGCATGCACAGAGTAGAATACACATACATGTATACACACGCGCACGTACACACACACACATTTTCTAGAAACTTCTGTGGCCAAAAGTTTGGATGGGCGATACCATTTTCATGCGAGGTAGTACAAAAGCAGGGTTTTAGCAATAGATAATGGAGTGGTGGTAAAATTGGGAGGGTGAGCCATAAAAAAAATGGGTGGGTGTCGTATTTTACAGGCTCTACACTTGCATGAACAAGCTGTTTTTCCCAACACGCAGGAAAAAATTGTGTACTGGTTTGAAAACACCAATAAAACAGAAATAAATACTTCATATTTGTTTTTACCATGTTATAGGCCTATTATACAATTACAAGTGCACACAGAAATTGGGCTGGAAATTGGACCGAAAGGCCCAAAATTGTTTGTGCTCATGTTAGCAAGTATAAATTTCCAATTTAGTTGACAAACAATTTGAACTACAGTTAAGGGGACGACTTGAAGCTAAGAAAATTATTTTTTTCATATTGTACTATTTGTCGTATTATTATTATCATCACAGAGATGCTATACAACTCCAAAAATCATGTTTTCCCATAATAACGGTAAATGTTGCCATGGTAACAGTGGCCATATTGGATTTTTAAATATAATTACGAAAACATGTTTTATGAGAAAAGTATGAGGTTTTTTATGCACAACTGGCATTAAATGCTGAATGCAACAGGATGCAACAGTTGTAAAAAGTTGTTGCATTTTGTTGCATGTGAGCAGTCATGAGAAGTAACAAACTCAGTTGTATCTTGTTGCACTGAGCAGGGTAGTAGCCTCGGTCAACTGTTGTATCTTGTTGCACTGAGCAGGATGGTGTATGCCAAGTTGCACCTGTTGCACTTTGTTGCTTTCAGGGTAATGGAATTGATAGCTGTGTGCATGCATATGGGTATTGTTGTATCCAGCAGGGTTCAAACTTTGATAACAGTTGTATATTGTTGCATTCAGCAGGGTGGTAAGCAAATGGTGCTAGGGGGTTAGGGTTTGAAGTTATCACAGAACTCATTTTTAAAAATTGTTTTTCTTTCTCGTGTGTTTTGAATGCCCAAAGGTGATTCACAAAAATGGGCAATTTTGTTGGTTTCAAGTCCCCTTAAGATAAAAAGTTGCAATTTAATTTTTCAAAAGCAAAATGAATGTACATGTAATTTTATTTTTATTTCAATTCTCACTCACAGATAATGGTTTTGACATGGAATCATTAGCCCTGCTGACCGAGCAGTTGATTGGAGAACTGGTGCCAAAAATAGGACAGAGACTGAAATTTCTTCAGAGATGGAAAGAACATGTGAGCTTAATGTTTTTGATCATTTTTGAGACATTAGACATGCTGTGCTATAAGTGCTTACAGAAAACTCCTGGTGGGATCAAGGATTTATTAAATCACTTGAAATATATACACCGTGTTACATCACAAACCTCTACACAAATAATCTGTAGCCAGAATGGATGCAAGGAAACATTTTCTTACACAGCAGCCTACAAGAAACATCTTTTGTCAATGCATGTAGCCGAACTAGAAAACAATAATTTTCAACCAGAAGGACATGCCGTTGGACAAGAGGAGGATGAGGATATGGATGTTGGACCAAATGAAATAGATTTCATTCAAGGTGATGAGGCAAATGAAACTGTAGAGGACATCCACCAAGGTGTTGCTATGTTTATAGCAAACATGAAGGCATCATATGTTCCACATCAATTTATCAAAACTGTTATTGATGAGGTAGATGAATTGACTGGGAATATTGTTGATCATTTGCAAAAAAAGGTTGTGACGCTTGTAGAAGAAATCAAGGCAGGCAGAATTCCTGACGCAGAACAATGTGACAAAGTTCTGCAACACTTTGATGAGTTAAAAAAACCATTCAATGGCTTGAGAACTCACCATCAACAACAAAAGTACTTTAAAGAACAAGGAGTGTTCATTAGTCCTGAAGAGAAAACTGTTGGTAGGACTTTTGTTTCCCAAGTTGACAGTTCCACTGGCGGAGTAAAGCAAGTTCTTAAGGATGACACTTACCAGTATATTCCGATTGATAAAACAATCAAGAAACACCTTGAACGTCCTGGAATGATGTCTGCAATACTAAATCATCAATCTTCTGGAAATGATGATTTGTTGAAAACCTACCGGGATGGTAGTTATTACAAAGGCAAATTTAACCAGGCAAGGGAAGTAGTCATCCCCCTGTTGTTATATAATGATGATTACGAAGTAGGTAATCCCTTAGGTTCTAGGAAAGGAAAAAACAAGATTAGTGGATTCTACATAAGTCTGCTGTGCTTACCTGTACAGTTTCAAGCAAGTTTATCCAATATATTACTAGCTGCTTGCTGTAAGAGTACTGTTGTTGCCAAATATGGTGTTGACTGCATTCTCACATCAATTGTACATGACTTAACACAGTTTGAGATGGTTGGCCTTCACATTTCATGTAGTTCTTTTACGGGCATGGTCAGGCCAGTTCTATTCCAAGTTATTGGCGACAACCTAGGCCTCCACCAAATACTCGGATTTTCAGCATGTTTTACAGCTAATTTTCCATGTCGGTATTGCAAAGCCTCAAGGCAATCAACACGTAAACAGCTCAAAGAGGACATAACACTGCTAAGGAATGAAGAAAACTTTGCCAAAGATATTGTAACAGCCAATCTTTCAGAAACGGGCATCAAAGAGATTCAAAATTGAATCAAATACCCAGTTTCCATGTGACAAGAAACTATCGCCAGATGCCATGCACGACTTTCTTGAAGGAATTATACCACTGGAAATTAAGCTTATACTATCTGCACTTGTCAGTGATGGATGTTTCACCCTTTTGGAGGTGAATAATCGAATATCATCATTCAGTTATGGATTTACTGATAAGAAGAATGTTCCCAGCCCAATTTCTGAAGCAGCCCTCACTAATCCTGGTGGTGCAAGTGGACAAACAGCTGCACAGATGAACTGTTTGATTCAGTACCTTCCCATAATCATAGGGACTTGGTTTGTGAAACATCAGATGTGTGGGAACTTTTGCTACTTCTGCTTGATATTTACAAACTTGTAATGGCTCCAAGCATCAGTAAAGGCAGGCACAGTGTTTTTGAAACAGTTGGTACATGATCACCACAGTCTGTTCCTTGATTTATTCCCAGACCGTCATCTTATAGCAAAGCAACACCATGTTGTACACTATCCAAGGATAATTCAACTGCTTGAGCCCCTGCAACAGTATTCTAGCATGAGGAAAGAGGACAGCATAAACCCTTCAAAAAATGGGCTCAAGCCTGTAATAACTACCAGAATATCACCAAAACAGTTGCTCTCAGACATCAGCAGCAGCAGAGCTACATTTTCCTTAAGCGAAGTGAAGGATGTGAAATAAACATCAAGCATCAGCTCCCAGTTCAGGTTTCAGCACTGGATTGTTCAGATGAGGTGTGTTCAGTCTTCGGTTGTGCAGAAGATACTGTTGTCATCCTTGCAGAAAGCCTTGAAATTCAGAGCTATATATTCAAACCAAATTCCTTTGTGCTCACAGATTGGAATGAAGATGGACCACAGTTTGCAAAATTGGAGAATATTATTGCAATGGACGACACCGTGTACTTCATTGTGCATCCTTGGAAAACTCTGTACTTTAACAGACATGTGCAAGCACATGCTGTTGTGGCATGCAGTGAATCTTCTAAGATTTTAAGACCAACTGATCTTTTTGCCTGTCGCCCATTTCATGCCACTAAGTGTCACAATAAGGAAGATCACACCTGGTACATGTATGTGACTACATCATTCAACATTTTGTAGCCTACGTAAACCTGATTTCCTCTGGTAGGTATAACCTAGTAGTAGTACACTTGTGTATTGTATTGCCAGCTAAACCTTGACTGGAATGCTGGATATAAATGGTCAGAGACATTGTTTTAAAATTGTGAATACAAATAATTGACCAGTTCAAAATGCATGACCTCCAACCTTAGTGTGATCATGCACATTGCGCCTTTAACCATGCAACAACAAGTGATTAAGCAATACTCGAATCATGCCCATGAAATCATGAAGCATCTTCTGGTCAGCAAGTAAAGATGAAGAAAAGGTTTTTTCTCAATATCTCAAAGTAAACCCATATGGAATTTCCTGGCCATTTGCAATTGTCCCATTTTTTAAATTATCTTATTATATACTGATATTCCACAGTTCAGAATCGGAGAACCAGTGCAAGTACTTCAGATTGCACCAGCAAGTATTCAAGGGGCCTCACCAGCTTCTATTGAGGTAGACCTGACAAATATGAGTGACTTGTCATACAATGTATGTGTCTGAGACAGACATATCAGACTTGCTAAGTCAGAGTAGTGAAGATCAATCAGCAGTTGAGGAGCCAATGCCACCGTTAAAGAGAGCAAAGAAAGTCCTTTTTGTAAGTACATAACATAACTGAAGATTTAATTTCAAACCTGAATACTCAAGGGACATGCACTAACAATGATTTTTAAAATCTATTTTGTTTTCAAGTTTGTTTTTCTTTTTAATTTTCTGATCATATAGTATTTTCAGATGAGGTCACTAACATTCAATTTACAATTGCAACGTTAAAGAATTTGTGGTACTTCATGCATTGGCACACTACTGTGCAACAGATCTATAGAAGGCTGAGGGGCTATATGCTTATACTGTCGGGAACCTAGAGTATTCCTCCCATTCAATATGTGACACTCTTAAAAAACTTTATACAGAAACATTTAACACCTTTCCTTCAATCTTAAGTTCATGCATTGCAGTATTTCTTAGGCATGTTAGGGGTGATCTGACATGGTGTACTTTCAAATCTCAGCTGTGGTCAACTCTTATTCACGTTGACACAATCTTTCTCTTTAAGCATTTAATTTATATGAAGTTGACTTTGATAAAATTGTTTTTGCCGAGTTAATTGAAAGGGGGCAATGTTTGGCACAAGGGTCTGGCTTCATTTGAAAAACTTGATTACTTGCACTGTGTGGAAGATGACAACACAATTCTCCCCACCTTTGGTTTCACATTGTGAAGCAAAATTCACAATACTTAATGCGTATGTGTCAATATATTTCTCTGTAGGATGTACAGTACATGAAATACTGAGCCAAACATCCCGAGGCAGGAGGGCGATTGATTTCATCAATCGGAACAGTTTTGCTGCAAAGCAACATCGTTGTGAAATGGTCCCACACCTGGTAGCACACCTTATCGAGCACCATGGTCCTAAGTAAGTATGTAGTAACTTCTAAGGTGTGGTCTTCTGCCTCGTGAGTCACATGGTACAGATACAGAATGTCTTTAAAGCAGGACTTCACCTTTTGCAAGAAATTGAAAAGCAATAGATCCTCCAATTCTAGCCATTATGTGCGCGCATACATATGTTAAATAGTGTACATCTACGAAAATTGTCATCAACGCCTGTTCAGCAACTGAATGAGGAAGTGTACAAATAGTGTCAACTTCCTTTAAAGTATTGTAGTCAAAAAGTTTAAAAAGTAATAGAATTGAGAAAGTTGGTGACAACTTTTCCTTAGAAGTATCAGGGTAAATTACTAGCTTCATAATGTTCAAGTTTTTTTGTGTGTTTGTTTGTTTCTTCACAGCCCAGGTGCCTTTGAGAAAGCAGCACTAGCTCAGGCAGTAGTAACAGCATTCCCCTGTCTCAGAGACCCTTTTGGAACAACAGGCTATGTAAGTTAATGTATATATAGCTGCGAGCAGTTTTTGTGAATGAGCCAAACTTGTCATTATGTATCTCTGGTGAATCATAATCTTTTGTGCACATCATCATGTGATTTATTTTGAGTAATTATTATTATAAACGGCACTCAAAAATTTCAAATTTCATGGAACTTTTTTTTTTTTAAATCACCCCATTCACACTGTGAAAATCTCCTTGGTTAAAATATAAAGAGACTCGGTTAAATGTTTTTTTAACCGTGTTTTAACCCATGTTTAACCCTTTGATTTCAGCTGGCTATTCAACCGCATTCTCACCGCGTTTTAACCGAGTGGTTTCCGGCCAGGATTTCCTTTGTTATTCATAACTGTAAACCTTTGTTCAATGTGATAATGAGGATGCAAGTTTAACCGTGGTTTAACCGAGTATAACACGTACCGGTACAACTTGCACACAAGAGGCGATAAAGAGATTAAAAACACTTACGAAGTGTCTGTAAATTTCCAATCTAAAAAACACTGGTAGTGGTATACAACGGCCGGGGGACATGCACGCAATTTGCTCAGAATACCACTGACCTTGCCCATATGAGAATAGGTGTCTGTGCTGCTAGCGGAGAATGGGTTGGCGTGCTGTGATAGGCGTACGTGATAGGTGTATATTTAGGTATAGGCCTACTTGTTAATCTGTTTTTCATCGGAAAGGGGATACGTTTAGAATAATATATATCATATTCCAGAGTGTAATTAGGAAATGGACAATAATTATAATGCATTGATTACCGAACTGAGGTATGTTGCGGGCCAAACAGATACTAACAATTGGACTTAAATAAAAAAAAATAACCATTCATCCATCGGGGTTCCTAATTATCATGGGTTGTTTTAATAATCGTTGCCGAAGAACAAGGATACGATGAGGACCAGCAAACGTAAGCCTCGACTGTCGGGATAAATTGACCCGCTCTGGGGCTCAAAACGGATGATTTTATAAAACCGCGGTTTAATTTTTGAAAACCGAATTTGGTGGTATTTGTGGTGGTATTTCGGTATAAATCCTGCACTTTATTATTATTAAAAAGTAACTATGAATATAAGTAAATAAATAAATAGATATCATGCATCCTACTTTTCTTTAAATGTTTTGGTCAGATGATGTACGTGTACCTGTAATTTAGATCTTTGCGTGTAAAATACTGATTGTCACCAAACAAATTATCGTCCAACTGGAATTACATTCTCATCCTAAGATCCAGCGCGCGCGCTAATTTGATCCAGTCATTGGAAGGCACTCAGGGTATGTACGAGCATGGAGGAAGCCGTTAGCACGTGTGCAATGCCCTATGCATAGCGCGTAACAATTTGTTCTATTGGCCAACGAGAACAATACGTCATCATAATAACCAATATAAATATTCGTTACGCGCTGTGTACAATGCCTATAGCGCGTAAAACGTTTTCTTATTGGTCGAACGAGAACACATACCTTGTCATGCAATAGAAATATTTGTTAAGCGATTTGGATCATGTTACTCACAAAATGTGAACAATTAAGGCCTCGATATCATGACTTTTTGGTTTTTTTTTAAGTTGAAAACAAGCATAAACCAAGGCTATGAGAGTACTGAAAGAGGTAGACGGAATGAAGGATGAAGTTAAGCATATTGATCAACACCCGGCATCCACCCAGCCAGTACGGTTGCAATGTACAATGTGTAATTATGTACTCTGTACATGTACATTGTACATGTACATTGTACATGTACTGACATTAGTCGGGTGCCAGTGTGATGAACGAGTTGACCACTGTACCATCAGCCTGAGTTGGGCCCGGTTAAAAAGCTTGCCTTGTCGGCACACTGGCGATGCGCGTGATTCACTCGAACTTCGTAGATGTGCAAGTCTTCGTACCTTTTTTCTCCATAACAATTAATTTTGTGCATGTACCACGTTGAAATTTTCAGACATGATGTGAACTCCTGTCGCGATATCATGACTTTTAGGTTTTTAGGTTGAAAACAAGCGTAATCATTTTGGGGCAAAAATACCGAACATAGGATTGCCACCTACTCCCTCCACTATATGTCTTACTTTATCACAATTTTCTCCATAACAATTTATTTTGTGCATGTACCACGTTGAAATTTTCAGACATGATGTGAACTCCTGTCGCGATATCATGACTTTTGGTTTTAGGTTGAAAACAAGCGTAATCATTTTTGGGCCAAAATACTGAAAATAGGATTGCCACCTACTCCATCGAGTATAATTCTTAATTTTTTCAATTTTCTCCATAACAATTTATTTTGTGCATGTACCACGTTGAAATTTTCAGACATGATGTGAACTCCTGTCGCGATATCATGACTTTTTGGTTTTTAGGTTGAAAACAAGCGTAATCATTTTTGGGGCAAAAATACTGAAAATAGGATTGCCACCTACTCCATCCAGTATAATTCTTAATTTTTTTCAATTTTCTCCATAACAATTTATTTTGTGCATGTACCACGTTGAAATTTTCAGACATGATGTGAACTCCTGTCGCGATATCATGACTTTTTGGTTTTTAGGTTGAAAACAAGCGTAATCATTTTTGGGCCAAAAATACTGAAAATAGGATTGCCACCTACATGTACTCCATCGAGTATAATTATTAATTTTTATCAATTTTCTCCATAACAATTTATTTTGTGCATGTACCACGTTGAAATTTTCAGACATGATGTGAACTCCTGTCGCGATATCATGACTTTTTGGTTTTTAAGTTGAAAACAAGCGTAATCATTTTTGGGGCAAAAATACTGAAAATAGGATTGCCACCTACTCCAGAGTATAATTCTTAATTTTTTTCAATTTTCTCCATACTAATTTATTTTGTGCATGTACAGTGTACCACGTTGAAATTTTCAGACATGATGTGAACTCCTGTCGCGATATCATGACTTTTTGGTTTTTAAGTTGAAAACAAGCGTAATCATTTTTGGGGCAAAAATACTGAAAATAGGATTGCCACCTACTGTACTCCAGAGTATAATTCTTAATTTTTTTCAATTTTCTCCATAATAATTTATTTTGTGCATGTACCACGTTGAAATTTTCAGACATGATGTGAACTCCTGTCGCGATATCATGACTTTTTGGTTTTTAGGTTGAAAACAAGCGTAATCATTTTTGGGGCAAAAATACTGAAAATAGGATTGCCACCTACTCCATCGAGTATAATTCTTAATTTTTTTCAATTTTCTCCATAACAATTTATTTTGTGCATGTACCACGTTGAAATTTTCAGACATGATGTGAACTCCTGTCGCGATATCATGACTTTTTGGTTTTTAGGTTGAAAACAAGCGTAATCATTTTTGGGCCAAAAATACTGAAAATAGGATTGCCACCTACTCCATCGAGTATAATTCTTAATTTTTTTCAATTTTCTCCATAACAATTTATTTTGTGCATGTACCACGTTGAAATTTTCAGACATGATGTGAACTCCTGTCGCGATATCATGACTTTTTGGTTTTTAGGTTGAAAACACAAGCGTAATCATTTTTGGGCAAAAATACTGAAAATAGGATTGCCACCTACTCCATAGAGTATAATTCTTAATTTTTTTCAATTTTCTCCATAACAATTTATTTTGTGCATGTACCACGTTGAAATTTTCAGACATGATATGAACTCCTGTCGCGATATCATGACTTTTTGGTTTTTAGGTTGAAAACAAGCGTAATCATTTTTGGGGCAAAAATACTGAAAATAGGATTGCCACCTACTCCATAGAGTATAATTCTTAATTTTTTTCAATTTTCTCCATAACAATTTATTTTGTGCATGTACCACGTTGAAATTTTCAGACATGATGTGAACTCCTGTCGCGATATCATGACTTTTTGGTTTTTAAGTTGAAAACAAGCGTAATCATTTTTGGGGCAAAAATACTGAAAATAGGATTGCCACCTACTCCATAGAGTATAATTCTTAATTTTTTTCAATTTTCTCCATAATAATTTATTTTGTGCATGTACCACGTTGAAATTTTCAGACATGATGTGAACTCCTGTCGCGATATCATGACTTTTTGGTTTTTAAGTTGAAAACAAGCGTAATCATTTTTGGGGCAAAAATACTGAAAATAGGATTGCCACCTACTCCATAGAGTATAATTCTTAATTTTTTTCCAATTTTCTCCATAATAATTTATTTTGTGCATGTACCACGTTGAAATTTTCAGACATGATGTGAACTCCTGTCGCGATATCATGACTTTTTGGTTTTTAGGTTGAAAACAAGCGTAATCATTTTTGGGGCAAAAATACTGATCGGGTGCCTGGGGAAAATGTACCACGAAGCGTATTTTTCTTTTACACCGCAGCGACAGGTTTTGTGCAGTAAAAGTGCCAATTCCGGTCTTGAGAGAGAGACTACGAAACCCTAGGATAGAAAAACTCCAAGCTGCAGTCGACCATGGCGCTCTGCAGTGGAACTCATGGAGCCATTCCCTCTCCGTTGATGGTAGGTTTTTTTTGCGTGCTGAATGGGTTCATAGTCTTGACACAAGGGCGAAATGCGTACAAAACCCGTCGCTGCGGTGTAAAAAAAAAAATACGTAGTAAATAATGATGGTGCAAACCCATTCAGTGACACCACATCTTTGTTGACTTTTTGTTTTTGTTTTCCAAGATGTATTTGTCATACAAATTGAAATACAGTGAATCCGTATTTGACTATTTCCAAAATTTGTCCATTTGACAATGAGTTTTGTGGGAATATTAGGCTTTTTTGTATATGAACGTACCAATAATGACCGATTGGTCAAATTGGGGAAATGTGTAGAAGAGACAGGATATTTTTTCAGATCCGTGTGCGCGAAGGCAGTGCACCATGTGAGGGCCGGGGCCATTCGATTTGAAAACATGTAGATTGAGTCTTGGGTACCGGTAAATAATATCGTACGATTAAAATTTCAGTATCGTCACCCCTATACTGTCACTTAGTGTCAGCCGGTCATATACATGCAATTCCCCAAAAATCGAACACTAGCATATGCCTAGCATTTGTAGAATTGTGTAAAGCCCAAGAATTTTAACTCCATTTATGCGGCAGTGGTTTATTACGACGACATCATTCCCATCCTTTTTTGGCGGTTTGTTTATGTGTTTTTATATTGAAAAATTTCATGTGCAATGTATAATGTACTTAAATACTCATTACAAAAAGGACAAGAAACACAATCTAAAATTCCTCATAATTTTATTTCGTCAAGTCGAACAAAATAATCAAGTGAATGAGTTAAATTAAATTACAATAAAAAAAAAGTTAAGTAAAACTCGTAGCTTGGCATGGTGAGGAGGATAAGTAAGACAAATTGCGGTGACACCATGTGAAATGCTCAATTGAGTAGTAATTAGTTCTGAAAAGAACTGGAGGTACAACTCAACGTTTCGATCCGTATGCTCTGATCGAAACGTAGAGTTGTACCCCCAGTTCTTTTCAGAACTAATTACTACTCAAATGAACATTTAATATGGTGTCACCACAAGTCTTACTTAAAAAAATTTAATTACAAAAAATTGCATATAAAACTGTGTAGGCCAACATAAATAGAAAACGAATTAAAACAAGTTGACTAAGTAAAATATAAAACGACGATGTTAAGAGTAGTATAAATAAGGTCATAGGGTCATAGGCTTTAAGTATTGTATATATTAACTTTGTGAAATAAACAAAATAAATATGAAAGTTTAATACAATAAATAATCACATAAAACTGGCACCAGGAACACTACAAATATCTTGAGTTGACTCTACGGCGCCTTTTCCCTTCCTGCGGCTGGAATTCCCTTGTTGCCTTGACTTGTCCAATGACATAGCCCTTCCAGCCTTTCCTTGTTCTGTTAAAATAAATTAATATTTTCAATTAAAATGTGTTAATTTCAATTAGTGGAATAAATAATTATAGTAGATACAAATAGCAGATTTGTATTGCTCTCTGATTATACGGTGAAAGAACATCAGTAACATGTTATATAATGACTTTCTAATTATTATTATAATTTTTTTTAAATTCACAGTAAAACTGCAAACCGCGGTTTTCCGGTGATAAGCCAACTAGCCAAAATTTAAACCCCCAAGCCGATCCTGATCTTCAGATAGTATCTACTGTGAATCGCGATTTTGGCCAGCGAAATTGAGTTAATTAAAACCCGCGAATCAAAAAAGGGTTTTGCGGACATGACATGTTCGACGCGACGGGGCAAATTTGTTTATTTGAAGCGCTCGTTGCCGTCTGCGACGGACCCGTATACCGGTACCCAGCGCTCGAATTAACTTCCGTGCGGGCGGGAAGTTCGAGCGCTGATGGGTCGATCGCATGACGGCAACGAATGTTCGAAATAAACAATTTTGCCCCGACAAAACATGGCGCATATACCGTGAAAGGGTTTATTTTACTTACACACACACAAATATTCACGTACCAGTTGCAGATCAGAGACAAAGTTGTCAGTGCTGACATGACGTCAATCCTAAGCGGGGACGGACTTTTTCTTCTTTTGGCGCTAAAATGGCGGCGCGGCAAACAATTACAACGTAACAGACTAGACCATGACTAGACTAACGTTGGCCCGTAATTTTAGGCACATTCCTGACTGGCGGCGCGACGCCTACCCCAATTCGAAATTCAGCGAAGTTCAGATGCGGACTGCAGGCTGCGCTATGGGCACAACATGGACGATACTCTTTCGCGCATGGTTGAACAAACATTGACCGTTATGTCTCAGGCAAGCGGAGGCTTTTGTATTGGGATTATCTCTGTCAACAATGGATTAACTCACCACAGAGTTAATGAGCAAGCCCTCAGCAGATCTCAGAACAGGTACCGAGTTTTAACCACACTTTAACCGAGACAATACAAAGGAATTTTTTAAAGGCGATTTAACCGTGCACTAAGACGGTTAAATTAAGGTTAAAATGTAGGGTACCCATATTTTAACCGTGTTTATTGAAATTTTAACCGAGCGAGATTTTCACAGTGTCATTGGGTGCAAGGCCTTATTAAATTGAGTGATGTACACAGGAGTCTCAATAATTTCTGAATGTATTTATTACACCAAGAGACAGAGAGAGAGAGCAAACTAGGTGTAAAACTCCAAACCACATGACACTATGACTATCTTTACCGTGAAAACGACATGAAAGGTCATTTTGCCGTGAAAATTTTTGCTAAGGGCAAATTCACGGTATTTACACGGAAATGATAATCGTGTAAATGCCGTGAAAAAATTGTGAATTTCATTCGCCGTGAAAAGACTGTGAAATCACCGTACTTCTCCATGCTGTAAGTTTGGCCAGCTCATTAACTCTGCTAGCCGAGTTAATCCTCTGTTCCATTGTTGACCCTTTTGTATCCATCCGTAATCCCCATGAATGGATACTTATTGAACGGAGATTTAACTGTTCACATTAGCTAAGACGCGGTAACCGTTATTTTGACGTTCTAATTGGATTAACGTTAGGGTGGCAGTAAGTTACCTGACTTTATTTTCTATGTTCAGAGTCTAAAATAAAAAACTCTTCCCCAACACATCGGGATTAATTCTAACACGTAACGTATTCCAAGCGAACTGCACGCGTGGAGCCAGCCGCCCATGGAAGCTCCGAGTCCATGTGCTCGCTTGCATGTAGGCCTATTTATGCGATACCCACTCACACCGAGGACTCGTGTATACCCAAAGTATGCGGAAATTAAATAGAAACAACGATGTCTGGTTGCCGACTACACACTGATGTGATTTGTGTAACGTTAGCCAGCCAGCCCGCCGCCGCTATGGAACTTATACGTTCGATGGTTAAGATCTTGCAGCACATTGTTGGCCCCGGCTCAGGGATTTTCTTACGGGGACGAGGCTGTCGAGTAGACTGTCCGCCTGTGTGCTGCAACGTAACATTACGTTAAGCGGCGGCCGGAAAGATAGAACAAATTAAACTGCAAAGGCAGGATCTATTCTTCATTTCTGAAAACATTTATGTGTTTAAATAGGCTCAGAATCTCCAATAACGAAACATTTTAGCCTCATATTGCAACAAAATCGGGGCCATGCGCCATAACACATTAATAGTTCGCGCATGTTTTGGATGGGCAGTTTTCAAATCCTAGATGAAACGCCAACTTTGAGCTTGTGAAGAACTTAGTGGGATACAATCTTATAAAATAAATAAATTAGGCCATAATAAGATTATGAGGCACAATGTTTTCTACAAACACAAGAGGCAGTGTGCGTCTTGCATTTCATAGGCCATATTGCTTTGAGAAACACCGCCGAAAACCTTTTGAAAATAATTATACATGAACAAGAACTTTTTAATTTTTTCCCTACAATGTCGCATACATTGTGCGAAAGTTGCTTAATTAATATAAATATTTGGTTACGTTATTGACCTTTGTAATGGAATGATGGCTAGTATATGAAGAACTTTGACCGAATTTCGCACAAAAAAGATAAGACTGCTCTGTGGAACGGCCAGAAGGACGCACATGACCATATACTAATGAGTGCAGTGCACATACTACATGTACATGTAGCACGGATGTTTATTGAAAACGATGGGTCAGTGGACTAGATCATTTTATATAATGGGGATGGTGGTGGATGTGAGAAAGTATTGGTACGCACAATATAATTAATAAGTACATGTACATGCACATCAATACAAAATACAACTCAATATTTCAGAGTTTTAAAATGTTCAACTTCAGTAACTTTAGTTATTCACATTCTTCCACAAAATCAAAGTAAAGATGGCCCAAAAAAGTAATGGTGTGAGCCGATCAGCAAGTACATCAAACTTGTTTTTTTTTTAATCGAAGTTGGCTCAATTTTCTTTAAAAGAGGGATTTTAATATGGACTTAAGAAAACCTACCTATAAATATATTCTACAACAATTTTTCCTTTGATGTGAGAAATCGTTGTCAAAATCTAATGATTGTGGACTTCGAGAAACGAGTCTCCTACGTTTCTTGTGGCACAATCTAGTACCCACTGCAACCATCACACTTTACGTGCATAAGTGAGTGCATGTGAAACCAGACTATGGAGATCCTTGCATAAAATTACAAGGTCACTACTCAAGAAGAGAGACGTTCAATGATTGGAAATAAAAAGGCCCTCTCTCCCTTGGCTAATCAAAATCCTTCTTACATGAATGGAAAGAGAATTTTCTACGGATTCTTCTGCCGTTCGAGCTAGGTAAATCTGTAACGTTCGCAATCTGCTTTGACATTCCATTTATTGAGCAAACCATCGGGAAAAACGGTCAAATTCGTGTTGACCTCCATCCATGATAGAAATGCAGATTTGTAGCATTTACTCCCCTTTTTAAAAACAAAACCCTATTTTCCCAAGTGTAATTAAGTTTGAAAAGATCATCATTCTGAGGGAAATGTTACACTTTAAAATGCTGGGCGAGGGGTTAGAAACGGTCAACTACATTTCAAATACAAAGGAAAGTTTGTTAATGTTGCATCATTTAGTGGCACATTTCCCGTGTTGTAGGCTGCTTTATTTTTATATACTCAATATAACAATATACAATCATCAACAAATACAAAAAAATTGATTTAATTTTGCCCTACACCGGCGTGTGTATAACACTGTATGCTCAGTGCTTTCGAGTGTGAAAAAAACTACACAGGCGACTCGGGCGGGATTCGAACCCACGACCTCCTGCTTACTAGTGCAGACGTCTTAACCTCTCTCGACCACCGAGCTTGCCCAATGACGACTGGCGGCTAGAATCCTAGCATGCTAGCAGCGGGTTCCGCGATATATATAGATTGGTGAAATTCTTGCGTCCACCACGTTGAAATTTTCCAGACATGATGTGAACTTTTGTCGCCAGCGATATCAGCCAGAACGATTGCACTGTACAATGTATACAGTGTACATGTACATTGTATCTGTACACGCATTGTGTGTGTGTGTGTGTACATGAACATGTGTACATGTACAAATGTACATGTACATTATACACGCACTGACATTAGTCGGGTGCCAGTGTGACCAACGAGTTGACTGCACTATCAGCCCGGATTGGCCCCGGTTAAAAAGCTTGCCTTGTCGGCACACTGGCGATCGCGTGATTCACTCAAACTCGTAGTTGTGCAAGTCTTCGCACTTTTTTCTCTATAACAATTTATTCTGTGCATGTACCACCTTGAAATTTTCTGACATGATGTGAACTTCTGTCCCGATATATATAGTTTAATTTTTTAAGTTGAAAACAAGCGTAATAATTTTTGGGGCAAAAATACTGAAATTAGGATTGTGATCTACTCCAAAGAGTATAATTCCTAAAATTTTCAATTTCTCCATAACAATTTATTTTGTGCATGTACCACGTTGAAATTTTCAGACATGATGCGAACTTTTGTCGCGATATCATGACTTTTGTTTTTAAGTTGAAAACAAGCGTAATCATTTTTGGGCAAAAATACTGAAATTAGGATTGCGATCTACTCCAAAGAGTATAATTCCTAATTTTTTCAATTTTCTCCATAACAATTTATTTTGTGCATGTACCACGTTGAAATTTTCAGACATGATGTGAACTTTTGTCGCGATATCATGACTTTTTGTTTTTAAGTTGAAAACAAAGCGTAATAATTTTGGGGCAAAAATACTGAAATTAGGATTGCGATCTACCTAAAGAGTATAATTCCTAAAATTTTTCAATTTTCTCCATAACAATTTATTTTGCATGTACCACGTTGAAATTTTCAGACATGATGCGAACTTTTGTCGCGATATCATGACTTTTTGTTTTTTAAGTTGAAAACAAGCGTAATCATTTTGGGGGCAAAAATACTGAAATTAGGATTGCGATCTACTCCAAAGAGTATAATTCCTAATTTTTTTCAATTTTCTCCATAACAATTTATTTTGTGCATATACCACGTTGAAATTTTCAGACATGATGCGAACTTTTGTCGCGATATCATGACTTTTTGTTTTTTAAGTTGAAAACAAGCGTAATCATTTTTGGGGCAAAAATACTGAAATTAGGATTGTGATCTACTCCAAAGAGTATAATTCCTAATTTTTTTCAATTTTCTCCATAACAATTTATTTTGTGCATATACCACGTTGAAATTTTCAGACATGATGCGAACTTTTGTCGCGATATCATGACTTTTTGTTTTTTAAGTTGAAAACAAGCGTAATCATTTTTGGGGCAAAAATACTGAAATTAGGATTGTGATCTACTCCAAAGAGTATAATTCCTAATTTTTTTCAATTTTCTCCATAACAATTTATTTTGTGTATGTACCACGTTGAAATTTTCAGACATGATGCGAACTCCTATCACAATAGCATGACTTTTTGTTTTTTAAGTTGAAAACAAGCGTAAACCAAGGCTATGGGAGTATTGAAAGAGATAGACCACAAGGATTTAAGCAATGATTCACACCCGGCATCCACCCAGCCAGAACGATTGCACTGTACAATGTATACAGTGTACATGTACATGTACATTGTATCTGTACACACGCATTGTGTGTACATGTGTACATGTACATTATACACGTACTGACATTAGTCGGGTGCCAGTGTGACGAACGAGTTGACTGCACTATCAGCCCGAGTTGGCCCCGGTTAAAAAGCTTGCCTTGTCGGCACACTGGCGATGCGCGTGATTCACTCAAACTCGTAGTTGTGCAAGTCTTCGTACCTTTTTTTCTCTATAACAATTTATTTTGTGCATGTACCACCTTGAAATTTTCAGACATGATGTGAACTTCTGTCCCGATATAGCGACGTTTAATTTTTTTAAGTTGAAAACAAGCGTAATCATTTTTGGGGCAAAAATACTGAAATTAGGATTGCGATCTACTCCAAAGAGTATAATTCCTAAAATTTTTCAATTTTCTCCATAACAATTTATTTTGTGCATGTACCACGTTGAAATTTTCAGACATGATGCACGAACTTTTGTCGCGATATCATGACTTTTGTTTTTAAGTTGAAAACAAGCGTAATCATTTTGGGGGCAAAAATACTGAAATTAGGATCATGATCTACTCCAAAGAGTATAATTCCTAATTTTTTCAATTTTCTCCATAACAATTTATTTTGTGCATATACCACGTTGAAATTTTCAGACATGATGAACTTTTGTGTCATATCATGACTTTTATTTTAAGTTGAAAACAAGCGTAATCATTTTTGGGGCAAAAATACTGAAATTAGGATTGTGATCTACTCCAAAGAGTATAATTCCTAATTTTTTTCAATTTTCTCCATAACAATTTATTTTGTGCATATACCACGTTGAAATTTTCAGACATGATGCGAACTTTTGTCGCGATATCATGACTTTTTGTTTTTTAAGTTGAAAACAAGCGTAATCATTTTTGGGGCAAAAATACTGAAATTAGGATTGTGATCTACTCGAAAGAGTATAATTCCTAATTTTTTTCAATTTTCTCCATAACAATTTATTTTGTGTATGTACCACGTTGAAATTTTCAGACATGATGCGAACTCCTATCACAATAGCATGACTTTTTGTTTTTTAAGTTGAAAACAAGCGTAAACCAAGGCTATGGGAGTATTGAAAGAGATAGACCACAAGGATTTAAGCAATGATTCACACCCGGCATCCACCCAGCCAGAACGATTGCACTGTACAATGTATACAGTGTACATGTACATGTACATTGTATCTGTACACACGCATTGTGTGTACATGTGTACATGTACATGTACATGTACATTATACACGTACTGACATTAGTCGGGTGCCAGTGTGACGAACGAGTTGACTGCACTATCAGCCCGAGTTGGCCCCGGTTAAAAAGCTTGCCTTGTCGGCACACTGGCGATGCGCGTGATTCACTCAAACTCGTAGTTGTGCAAGTCTTCGTACCTTTTTTTCTCTATAACAATTTATTTTGTGCATGTACCACGTTGAAATTTTCAGACATGATGTGAACTTTTGTCGCGATATCATGACTTTTTGTTTTTTTAAGTTGAAAACAAGCGTAATAATTTTTGGGGCAAAAATACTGAAATTAGGATTGCGATCTATTCCAAAGAGTATAATTCCTAAAATTTTTCAATTTTCTCCATAACAATTTATTTTGTGCATGTACCACGTTGAAATTTTCAGACATGATGCGAACTTTTGTCGCGATATCATGACTTTTTGTTTTTTTAAGTTGAAAACAAGCGTAATCATTTTGGGGCAAAATACTGAAATTAGGATTACGATCTACTCCAATGAGTATAAGTCCTAATATTTTTATATTTTCTCCATAACAATTTATTTTGTGCATGTACCACGTTGAAATTTTCAGACATGATGTGAACTTTTGTCGCGATATCATGACTTTTGTTTTTTGTTGAAAACAAAGCGTAATAATTTTGGGGCAAAAATACTGAAATTAGGATTGCGATCTACCTAAAGAGTATAATTCCTAAAATTTTCAATTTTCTCCATAACAATTTATTTGCATGTACCACGTTGAAATTTTCAGACATGATGCGAACTTTGTCGCGATATCATGACTTTGTTTTTTGTTGAAAACAAGCGTAATAATTTTGGGGCAAAAATACTGAAATTAGGATTGCGATCTACTCCAAAGAGTATAATTCCTAAAATTTTTCAATTTTCTCCATAACAATTTATTTTGTGCATGTACCACGTTGAAATTTTCAGACATGATGCGAACTTTTGTCGCGATATCATGACTTTTTGTTTTTTAAGTTGAAAACAAGCGTAATCATTGTTGGGGCAAAAATACTGAAATTAGGATTGCGATCTACTCCAAAGAGTATAATTCCTAATTTTTTTCAATTTTCTCCATAACAATTTATTTTGTGCATGTACCACGTTGAAATTTTCAGACATGATGTGAACTTTTGTCGCGATATCATGACTTTTTGTTTTTTTAAGTTGAAAACAAGCGTAATAATTTTTGGGCAAAAAATACTGAAAATCGGATTGCGATCTACTCCAGTATTCTTTTCTTTCAACATTTTTAGATTTTTCTTTTAAGGAATTAATTCAGACATTATGGTGTCCTATCTTGACTGAAATTTTATTCATTAATTCTTATTTCATAAAAAAAAACTTTTGATTTTGTTTATTTTTCTTACGACCGAGTCTGGGGAGGTCAACCTTCATCTAACATCGAACGCGCCAGCCCGCCGTCTCCCACAGTATAGTTCTCTCCGCCTTTCCGCTGCCACTATAGTCTTCGGACTCTGCACTCTTTCCCGGGAACATTTTACCCAAGGCACAAAAAAATGTTTTCTGTCATTTCTATCAGTAAATGTTTGGTCAACATTTTAGATTTTTCTTTAAAAGATTTAATTCATACTCACAGTGTCCTGTCGGGACTTGTCTTTGATTCATACAAGCTCATTATTATGACAAGAAACTAATATTTGTTGTATTTTATATTGGTAATATGCAAAACGTATCATCAATTTTTTTATCGTTACTTCTCATCAGTATTTTTCTCCTATCAAAATTTTCTGTTACGGAACGTATTCAGACAAATGGTGTCCTATCGTGACTGAAATGTTATCAACTTTGATTCATTATTTCTCATTTCAGGAAAAAATTACTGTTTTTAAAATAATTATTTTCATCAGCATTTCTTTTCTTTCAACATTTTTGGATTTTTCTTTCAAGGAATTAATTCGGACATATTTTTATGGTGTCCTATCATGACTGAAATTTTATTCATTAATTCTTATTTCAGGAAAAAAAATTGTTGATTTTGTTTATTTTTCTTATGACCCGAGTCCAGGGACGAGTCAACTCGCACCCAACATCGAACGCAGCCAATCCCGCCGTCGCGCACAGTATAGTACTCTCTGCCTTTCTGCTACCACTATATAGTCTTCGGACTCTGCACTCTTTACCGGTACATTTCCCCGGGGCACAGTATCATAAAGTTTTATGGAAAATAGAGCATCATGAAGTTCAACATAAAACATCAATTATACCAATTTCAAAACTATCTTGTCCATTAACTTCAGCCATAGATATGAATAACAATTTGTGGATTTTAGATTTTAGCAAGAAATATGTTCAATTTGTAGAATAAAAAGCTTTATCTTCGGCAAATACATTTAAAAGTAATCCAAACAAAATCTAAATTTAATTAATAATATGAATGATATTCTTTGAAATATTTACGTCTTGTTTTAGTAAACTAAGTTGTACATGTTACGAAAAGTTTAAACTGGTGTAAACCTTTGCGCACGGTTGACAGCTATAGCCGCGGCTGGTGAAATAATTGATTTTCCACCTGCATTTGCTGAGAATGCGCCTTGAATAGAAATCTTCAAGATGTCTGATAGTTTGGTGAACCATATTGTTCTTGAATGGGCGTGTTATATACATGTAATAGATTGGGCTTTCGAGAGCATTCTGAATACAGCCTTTTCATGTGATTTCTGAACACAGGTCTTTCAATTATGCTGTTTGGATACTTCATGGGCAATGAATAGGGTACGCCCAGTTTTATAGCTTGCCCGCTTATTGTACAGTCTATACGCTTGGCTGAACAGTGGAGTTGTGCCCATGTCCACAGCCGTGTTTTACCCGGCGCTCCCCGGCCCCACAGCCATAATTAGAGTTAAAACTGAAATATTTAATTTCTACTGTGTTGAAGTTAACCGAGTTTGATGCGCATTATATTATATGATATTGATATATATAATTGAAATAAAGACGTTTCAATTTACATTACATTTTTGTATTTACACAATGTAACAGAACTACAGTGACCAATTCCCATGACCAATTCTATCTAGTGACCAATTCTATCTTGCTATTCTGGCCCTGAACCCATTGTTCGATAATGTGAACGGTGATCCCAAGCTGGACTAGCCTATACCCACGCCATGCTGTTCCTAACATACGGCGAAGTGGGCTGCCTGTACTGTGCCTGCGCCCATGCTAGCACGCATATCGATAGTGCTACTGCCGTGCTATAATTTTTTTAAATTCTCACACAACATTATTTCGTTAGAGCGTCAAAGTTTCTTTTAAAATGGAAGCACGTGTTCCACGCGTGCGTGGGCTTGTTCACGAAGCTAAGGACTACAATGTCCGGATACCGTAGACACTGAGGACGCATGTAATCCCCTAAGTAAGCGGAAATTAAATGTGAAACACGCCTGGTTGCCGACTATAATTTGTGTAACGTTAGCCGTTGGGCCCGGCTCATTCCAACAACCCGTGATAAGGAACGAGGGGCACCGATTTTCTCATGGTGACGAGGTTGAGTTATATCAAATAATGACTGTGTCTGCCGCGCATGTCAGCCAGACGGACGGACAGAAACATCAACAAAAAGGCAGGCAGGATCTATTCTTCCTTTCTGAAAATATCTATATGCATAGACTCAGAATCCCCAATAAGGAAATATGTTGAAGCCTCAGATTGCAATAGAGAGCATTTAAAATCCAAACAAAATCGGGGCCCACGCCATTATTAGATTCGCGCTTGTTTTGGACGGGCAGTTTTAATCCAACATAAGTTTGGACGGGCAGTTTTCAAATCCTAGAAGAAACGCTGTCCTGAATATAACGCTTGATTTACTATTTCTAAAATGTATCTGGGTACATTGTTGGCATCGCCATTTAGAAATACGAAATAGGAGGTAAATAGAATTTCATTATCATTCAGCCTGCAGTCAAACGTATTCCACCATGCACTGGGGCCGAATACGGAATTCAAAAGCATGACATTTCGCGTTTGCTTTCAATCGGCCTTAACGCTTTTTCTACATGGAGATAGCCATGGCGCCGTTCCTTGTATGACCAAAGAGGTATGATCGCATTTATGCCAGCCAAATTATTTCGGTGACAGTCGGTAATGAGATTAAACACTAACTTGTCCATAAACATTTGCAAGTGTTTCCGTTATGTCAACACCGGAGACACTCGTTATCACCCTTTTGTCATTGGAAAGAATGGTTTACCGTTATGAATAACAATAGGAGTTTAGACACTCTTTTTTGCCGTGAAATCGCAGTGTTTTTGCCGTGGATAAAGTTTGTCATTTCTGGAGCGTGAAAATACCGTGAATTTGCCCTTAGCAAAAATTTTCACGGCAAAATGACCTTTCATGTCGTTTTCACGGTAAAGATAGTCATAGTGTGAAAGAGCTATGTTTGGAAGCCATGACATGTTAGCAAACATTTCACAAGGCATTTGTTTCTAATGAATTTGTGCTGGAGAAAAATGAAACATGTTATCAGCAAACAGTCCACCATTGAAACTGACAGGGTTCATGCTTTAATCATTATAATGTGAACAAAGAAAACTTAACTAAAGTGTGACTTTAACCTGCGACCACTGAAATACTATGTCAGTGCTCTACCATCTGAGCTACCCAGCCATGTGGTTGGTTCCAATTTAGTTAAGGTCTTTATCCAGGTTGCCAGTCAGAAACCATGAAAGCAATACATACCATGTGGCCTGTGATTGGATATGATACACGCATATTTTATATTGTGGCAAAAACGAAACCGCTCAGATTCCTTTTTCCCCCTAGGCTAACATAAAATAAAATACTTTGTACAAGGTCAGTATTACAGTACAGCCCAAAACATCTTGGGACACGGTCTTAGTCATCGTGATAGTGTTATTTGGCTTACCGCATTCCGGTGATCGTGATTTAAAAAAAAAGACGAACACGAAGATTAAAAAAACACGGTCGAATCTTAACACGAACCATTAAAGGATAATCCCCTATAACCCTTTGTTGATAATTGCCCCATTGCGGTCGTAAAATATCCATGAGTAATTGGACTGCCACGTGGAGTTCTAAGGTCATTGTTCTGTTCACACTCCAGTTCAGCCATGGAGGAAGGAGGGTTTAACATAACCTTTGTTACCATCAGCTGTTGGCAGCAGATTTAGGGTCTTTGTGCACAGAGTCCAATGACGCGAAACGGAGGGATATTTAAAATGCCCCCGACATGCCCCGAACTAAAAAATAAATTATTAAGTGGAGCAGTGGCTTTTCCTATCACGATGTTTATTTTGGCGAATCGTTACACCATGTTCCAATAAATATATTTGTGATTTAAGAAAACGATTTCACCCGAAGTTTTGTTTACAGTTTTGATAGGTAAAGTATCGTCTGCGCAAGCACAAGCCATACAATGCGGCTTCTGTCCGACGCGTTCGGCCGGGCAATCTCTGTTAAAGGAAGTTCACTTGTCCACTTCGTACTTGAGCAAAGAGTCTCAAATTTGTCAACAAATTTGCTCATTATTTCTTAGCGGCTTCATGTATGTTATTGAAAATTCAAGACATGATTCGAACTTATGGTCCGATATCATGAGACAATTTTGGTGACGTTTAATAAAAGCGTTGTGATTTTTTGGCAAGGATTTCTTAAAAATCTCTACAGTGGAAGTCAGTCATTCTTGTGCAAAGTGAAGTCTTAAATTTGTCAACAAATTTGCTCATTATTTTTTAGCGGCTTCATGTAGGTCATTGAAAATTCAAGACATGATTCGAACTTATGGTCCGATATCATGAGACAATTTTGGTGACGTTTAATAAAAGCGTTGTGATTTTTTGGCAAGGATTTCTACAAAAGAAATCTTCAACGCCACCAGAGACACAAGGAATGAATCTGGCACACGATGCTCGCGGTCGACCCCATGCCGACGTCCGACGCGTTCGGCCGGGCAATCTCTGTTAAAGGAAGTTCACTTGTCCACTTCGTACTTGAGCAAAGAGTCTCAAATTTGTCAACAAATTTGCTCATTATTTCTTAGCGGCTTCATGTATGTTATTGAAAATTCAAGACATGATTCGAACTTATGGTCCGATATCATGAGACAATTTTGGTGACGTTTAATAAAAGCGTTGTGATTTTTTGGCAAGGATTTCTTAAAAATCTCTACAGTGGAAGTCAGTCATTCTTGTGCAAAGTGAAGTCTTAAATTTGTCAACAAATTTGCTCATTATTTTTTAGCGGCTTCATGTAGGTCATTGAAAATTCTAGACATGATTCGAACTTATGGTCCGATATCATGAGACAATTTTGGTGACGTTTAATAAAAGCGTTGTGATTTTTTGGCAAGGATTTCTAAAAAAGAAATCTTCAACGCCACCAGAGACACAAGGAATGAATCTGGCACACGATGCTCGCGGTCGACCCCATGCCGACGTCCGACGCGTTCGGCCGGGCAATCTCTGTTAAAGGAAGTTCACTTGTCCACTTCGTACTTGAGCAAAGAGTCTCAAATTTGTCAACAAATTTGCTCATTATTTCTTAGCGGCTTCATGTATGTTATTGAAAATTCAAGACATGATTCGAACTTATGGTCCGATATCATGAGACAATTTTGGTGACGTTTAATAAAAGCGTTGTGATTTTTTGGCAAGGATTTCTAAGAAAGAAATATTCAACGAAAAGGCACCAGAGACACAAGGAATGAATCTGGTACACGATGCTCGCGGCCGACGTCCGACGCGTTCGGCCGGGCAATCTCTGTTAAAGGAAGTTCACTTGTCCACTTCGTACTTGAGCAAAGAGTCTCAAATTTGTCAACAAATTTGCTCATTATTTCTTAGCGGCTTCATGTATGTTATTGAAAATTCAAGACATGATTCGAACTTATGGTCCGATATCATGAGACAATTTTGGTGACGTTTAATAAAAGCGTTGTGATTTTTTGGCAAGGATTTCTTAAAAATCTCTACAGTGGAAGTCAGTCATTCTTGTGCAAAGTGAAGTCTTAAATTTGTCAACAAATTTGCTCATTATTTTTTAGCGGCTTCATGTAGGTCATTGAAAATTCAAGACATGATTCGAACTTATGGTCCGATATCATGAGACAATTTTGGTGACGTTTAATAAAAGCGTTGTGATTTTTTGGCAAGGATTTCTAAGAAAGAAATATTCAACGAAAAGGCACCAGAGACACAAGGAATGAATCTGGTACACGATGCTCGCGGTCGACCCCATGCCGACGTCCGACGCGTTCGGCCGGGCAATCTCTGTTAAAGGAAGTTCACTGATCAATTGTGCATCTCGTACTTGAGCAAAGAGTCTCAAATTTGTCAACAAATTTGCTCATTATTTCTTAGCGGCTTCATGTATGTTATTGGAAATTCAAGACATGATTCGATTTTGAACTCGGCTATCATAACACAATTTTGTGAAGTTTAATCGTTGTGAATTGTTGGGAATGAAAACATTTTTTTTTAGAAACAATTCTTGAACGAAGAGGGCGCACTTCAGCCTGGCTCCTTCCAAGTCTACTACCCACGTAATTGTATCAGCACGTCAGGGGACATGACCTGCGGAAGCAGCTGCTGTGTGTGAAACCAATTTATTATGGACTATCACAGGGTTATTATTATTATTATTTATTCGGCCTTCAACAACAGGTACAACGTACATACATGAACAACATACAATTCCAATACACAAAAATTAAAAACAAAACCACCCTATCCAAGTTGGCCAGGACCATGGAGGAAGGAAAAGCTTCCTCCATGCCAGGACCGACAAAAGTATAATGAAACACTTTGACTCGAAAGCCTGCCGATCCTAACTTGAAGAGGTCACACATAGGATAGACTTAAAATTATTTAATTTTATTTAATTAAAAAATATATAATGTAATAATGTCCCACAATCCATTACAAAGCACTCCACCCACTCTGCAATCCCCTTCCGTCATCAAGTCACTCCCTCCTCAAACCCCTCCCCCCACCCCGAAGCATGCAAGATGGCTATCTTCAAGAGAAAAGTCTGAACAATGAATAAGAAGATAATGGAATAAGCTGCACAACTTATAAATGTTAATTAATCCAAAAAACAAGGCAAGAAAAAGCAAAAATCGCCCGCTCGCCAAATGCGAGTGAAAACGGCGGCGGGCGAGTCAAAACCCTTCCTTCACTAGCCCGCTGGGCGAGTCAAAATATTGTCACCGATAGGCTTATATTATATCAGCCCTGAAATTACACGACGGCATCGACGGCAATTGCCGTCAATGCCCTCACCCTCTGCCACTTTTCACGATCACGGCAACGAGTTGCTGTGCTTTTTCCCTGCATTGCCGTTGTGCCTACTGTACTTGTTTACACAAATATGCACATAATAATAAAGTAACTGACAACTGTTGTTTATAATGCACGTTCTGATGCAAAATGCCTAAATTACTAAAAACAGTAATTTGATTAAAAGTATTTAAAAAACATACGGGCCAGGCTTATATTAGATGTTGGTATATTTTATTATGCTGAAGTGGTGAAGTTTACGAAAACAAACGCCGATTAGATGCTGGTCTGCAGAACCAGCAAACAGAACTTTATCACACCAATTCCATTTCCATTTATTTTTGATAGTTTTGTCGATTTCATTACCATCCACGGCGGAACCACGCTGGACGTAAGTAAGTTTGAGCGCCATTTCTATCGTCTGCAAACTCGATCGCATAGAAAGTTCCTGCTCTCGCGCGCGAAGACTGTGTGCAGATAGACTTGACAGTAAGTCGGTTCTACGTCCAGCGCTAGCACTATGGTGCATACATCACGTGCACCACACACAAAAAAATACATGTAGGACTGTTAATCATAGTCTACGGAACGTAGAGAGAATTTGGTTGTGATCAATACTCTTTTGCGTAGTGCCCCGCGTTGTGTGAAAAGCGAATCGTTGTATAATGTACTTCTTTGTTAAAACAAATTCTCCGTACGTGCGTATTCCGGTGACGTCAACATTCAGAGAATAAACAACGAAACCCACGCTTACTGGGCCCGGCCGACTTATCACGCACCAATAAAACAGTGCTCATCCGACTATAAGTAATAATAAATGCGCATTTTGCCGGCCATCGCAGAGGTTAAAAGTCCGTATATTTTCGATTGTAAGAACGATGTCGTAATTTTATATTACAAGACATTGAAAGAATAATTTTACCTCAAACGTAAGCGCATAAGCAATTCATTAGATTATTTTGTTCAAGACAGTACTAATTTAACCGGCAGCACAACCTTATCGATAAACACAGTATCAGTGCGCACGCAAGTGCAGCCGAGGAAACAAACTCCATTATACAAAAATAATCGTTCTCTGCCATTCCTTTATTGATTTTTACTGTTCAAAAACGAAAACCATAAAACTTTTCACAAGTGTAACTATTTTGATACTTATACCAACTTATATCTTCGTATTCTGTTGGGAAAAATTCACGTGGAATCCTTCAGGCAGGATCGCTTTCACACCTTTATCAAACTCATTATGGGGTTAGTGGTGATAACAATCTTAATCCCCCAGAGTCACTGCTGATTTATCCTTTAGAAAAATCCCAAAAGGGTGAATAGCGACCCGACCAGATATAAAGGGGTGGACACGTAATGACAAAAAACACCACCGTGTTATTTTACACACACGGAAGGCCTATTGTAATCGCTTAATCTTGTTACCGGCTCTAAGTTGTTTGATGTATACCGGCGGCAACTGACCGTGACACGATGATTGTGAAACACTAACAACCACGAACAGTGGTACTTAATCCCCTGGCTGGTTTTTACGACCTTCACGGTCACTGTGTTCCGTGTCCCAAGATGTTTTGGGCTGTACTGTACATGTACGTCATATTTCAATGACTACTCAATGATTTAGCTAAATATATGAACTTATTACAGGATTTGTATCATTTGTGTAATTTCTTCTCAGTATATTAATCCTTTTACACCGTTTGATGTTTTTTTCAGGAAGCGTACTACTTCAAAGGAGCCCACAAGCGACCTGCAGGAGGCTACCTAGAAGTACGACTCAGATACGTCAGGTCAAAACTGCCGGGTGAAGAAAAACCTGAAAAGATAGGTATGATTTCATGATAGGGTGACTGAATAGAGGAAGTGCAGGTGACATCATAAACAACATAAGAAATAACAAGGAATAACAATAGTTAAATTCTTAAATATAATAGCATCACATACCTAGTGCTATACTAATTACATTAATGCATGACATGTATGCTGCCAAGACCCACTGTCAGTATTTATATCCAGATTACTAGTAAAATCAAATAAATCACATTTTGAAAAACTGATCCCTGGACTGCCATTTTCCCAGGTTGCAACATTGCTAATGTGTATGCATTAAATATCATTGGTCAATATGGTATGTACAGGTTCATTTGCTTCTAACTGGCATGCACAAAGATATTGACTATTGGGTTAGGTAGCTCAGTTGGTAGAGCACCATTGCGGTATTGCCGTGGGTGCAGGTTCAAATCTCATCCGTTGCTAACCTGTGAAATATATTAGGTTAGGTTAGCAGTATACATTAGCATTATACATTAGCGTAAAGGTTTTCAAATAATTTTCTGCATAAGCAGAGCCCTGAAATTGGGCCAAGGTGTGCAGATAGTTGTATATTTTTTGTGCAGCCCACCCTGATTAAAGTCTACATTGTAGGGTGTTTTATTTGTATAAAAGAGTCACAACTATTTATTATGTGTATATCATTGCCATTTTACGATAATGTGTTTATCCTGAAGTCCATGTACGCTAGAAGTACTTCTGACGAGAACTTTCCCTGGTAACCGTCACCGCTTGAATGTTAATGGGGTCAGAAGCCACCCTAGCCAGTGATATATCCTTAATGCCATCACAAAGGCTGCTGCTGGTGGTAAGACAAGGGTCATAGAGGTCTCCATGACATGCAAGGGTAATGGACAACTCAGTTTTGAGTTAGGCGTGCCCTCTATCGGTTGTGCATGGAACAGATAGGACAAGAGTCATATTGAGAGTTCTCCGGTATAAGGTCATGGAGAACTCAGTTTTGAGTTATGTGGAAAAGTACAAAATGTACAAACTCTGCATACAAATACACACACTTTTACCCGGCGGGAAATCACCTTGGTACTTACTCTAAATGTCACACAAAGTGTAAACAAGTTATGTTTGTATCAGCACAACTATAATGACATGCTGGAATAAATCAGATAAAAAGTACTTGAAAACTTTGTTTTTACCAAAACATTTGCCTTAGCAGTTCAAATAAACATTAATGATTTTTCCCTTTCCAGAACTTCTACAAAGATATTGACAGACAGGACATGTATGTGCGTTACCTGTACAAACTGTGTGATCTTCATTTGGAATGTGATAACTACACAGAGGCTGGCTTTGCGCTGCAGTTACATGCGGACAGACTTCATGTAAGTAGTGTCAGATGATACATTTTCATTAAATTCATTACATTTTTGTAACATTTTGACATTGGCAATAAATACTTTATTATCATTTTGTAGGAACTGGTTACAGTTACTTGAACTGTTTTTCATAAAGGGCTGTGTCACATACATGTAGACTATTCCAGTCAAATTGACTTAAACAGAGTTTTTGTCAATATCAAAAGTTGTTATCAGTCATTACTGTTTTTTATTACAATGGTCAGACAGACCCCTGTTGACACATAGTGATAAATACCCAGAGGCACAGACTGAGAGACAGCTGAAAGAACTCCTTTATTATGACATAATTGATTTCTTTGACAAAGGCAAGGTAATGCACCATCAAGAGATGTTATAATCTAAGTATATGTTAGTGGAGTGTGGAGTGTGACCATAGCTAGCCAGAATGTTACAATGAGAACCAACATATTTGCAAATCTAAAGTGAGAATAACATGGTGTTTCTGCAAATATTCCTCAGCAGGCACATAGCCAGTGATTTGTTCATTGTGGTTAGATGTTACAATTATTGTTGTAAGCATGCATGCCCAGCTGGGGGTAATTTCCTGCTCTCCCCCCCCCCCCACAGCACTTTATGTGCAATTTTTTCTTTTCCCTTTTATTATTATTATTATTATTATTGTTATTAAAAATAATAAAATGGCAGATCCATGGGAGCCCCTACTTGTACTGTGCCACTATTCCTCAGATAGTTCTTTTTACTATGCAAAGTTTCCAATCTTAAGCTTCAAGTCATCATATTTGTGTTCATTGGGAACCTGCAAAGGCAGAGATGGCTTCTTGTGCTTGATTAACCATAACAATGCTTAACCCTAACTCCCTAAGCATTGTTAGTGAACAATAAACCTCCTTCAACATCCCTCCCACGGCCTTTGTTTAGGGAGTAGGGTTAATGCAAAAAATGCAAAAAATTTAAAATTCTGTTGGGTCTTGTTGAAGTGTGCAGAGAACAAAAGATCTTTTGTTCTTGCTGATGAATATTGTTGCACTGATCAGCAGGCTTCACAATTGGACAACTGATGGATGTTGTTACATTGAACAGTAGGGGTGACAATATTTAATAATAACATTTTGATTAAAGCTGACATTGACAAGCTTTTGCTTATTATGTCTGCATCTTATCTTCTTTGTTATATTATTCTTATATACTATATGCATTGTACATGTCATTTGTCCATTTATGTATCTGAAGAATCAAAATAAATGTAATATTGAACTTTGAACTATGATATCGCTGATATACATCTCATATTATCATCTCAATATGATCGCAGTGGAAGAAAATTTCCTGGTAGAGGGCTAGTATTAGGGCTAGTGAACTTTTTTTTAAAGTTTGTTTTTTGTTCATAAGGTTGCTTTCATTGGAAAGGCCATCCAAAAAGAAAACAAATGGTGGTAAAATGGTCACAATTGACCAATGCACTCCAAAGTTATGGCCAAATATATGACGATCAAAATGACGCTAATTTGTATAGGAAACGTGTTTGAAAATGGTCAATTTTTAACAAATTGAATGAGAAGGCATATTTAAACACCTGTTAAAGTGTAAATAAACATTTTATTCATCTTAAACTTATTTTTGTCCATTGTTACCCAGAAATACTATCGATTCCAGTTGGTTTTGAGTTGTTCCAAATAATATTTTGCAAAAAAATGGACGTCAAAAATGTAATTTTCACCAAAATTGACCGACGGCAAGGTCGAAAAATTACTAAGTCCAACCTAAAAAAACACTTAAAGTTACATAACTTCCATTAGCTACATCATATTTTCACAAAATTTGGATCACACGTGGAATGAGTGCAGTTACACTATCTTGACCATTAAAAAGAAAGAAAACATTTGAATTTTTACAAAAAAACTTACTTTTTAAGCAATTTTTTACCAAAAACGGACATTTTAGCTCATTAATATGCGTAAATGTCATAAGTCCAATTCTGAATGCCCAATTTTGACAAAATTTGAAACCAAGATCATTTTGGTTAAAAAGAAAGCAATGTAGGTTTTACTGTGCAATCTGGAGCACCTTAAATGGTTTTATTTTATGATTTTTGTGAATTTTACCTCAATTCTAAAATTAAAAAAAATAAAAAAAATTAAAAAAATTAAAAAAAAATTTAAAAAAATGAAAATAAAAAAATAGTAAAAAAAGCATGCGGGGGCCAAAAAGGAAGCGGGCGGGGACGCTAAACATGTTTATTTTTGTATTTGGTCTTAGATATTCATATCTTTCAAGTTTCATTTTATTAGCGAAGTTAATATGAATAATATAATAACCACAAAATATAAATCCCTTAAGATAGAACGTTAAGGCCAAACATTAAACGTTAATTTAAAAAAAAAATTTTTATACCTTGCCGAATTCTGTTTAATGTTATTTTTTATCCCTAACGACACATTAACTATGACGTCACATGGCCGTTTGCAAAAGTGGAAAATTTGTGCCTCAAAAAAACTCTTTTTTCTAGTTACCTGAATCGTGCGACTTCTCCATTTTCACTCGAACATGTGTTTACATCGAGTAGCTCATGACTCAACGTCCAAACCAAGCGCGTTTTTTTTTACACCGCGGCGACGGGTTTTGTGCAGTAAAAGTGCCAATTCCGGTCTTGAGAGAGAGACTACGAAACCCTAGGCGCGCGACGATAGAAAACTCCAAGCTGCAGTCGCGCTCTGCATGCAGTGGAACTCATGGAGCCATTCCCTCTCCGTTGATGGTAGGTTTTTTGCGTGTCGAAATTCCCTTCGCGCGCATGCGTGCTGAATGGGTTCATAGTCTTGACACAAGGGCGAAATGCGTACAAAACCCGTCGCTGCGGTGTACAAAAAAAATACGCGCGCCGTAACCATCAAACAAAAGGCGCCATAATGAAATCACAAAAATGTCTATAACTCGAAAGTAAAATTATATTTTCAGGATAAAAAAAAACTTATTTTAAGATTAAATATTTCTTATTAAAATATAAAAGGTCCGATTACTATTTAAACAATTTTTAGTAAAGAAAAAGTATTGAATTTTTTTTTAAATATCACAACTTTGCAACGCGATGACAGATAATCATGGACCGAGGATGGTTGAATGCAGTTTTTCATCAGCTTCTGACTAATGTATGGTTCCTAGACGTCTACAGTGTGTTACTACTGTCGAAACTGAGTTAAAAACAGTCACCAGCAGAGTCGAGTCCGGCCGGCCGTGGAGACCTGCCGGATGGCTGTGAATTTACCATGGCAAGCACTACGCTTGTCGTACTCGATGATAAATGAGACTTTTCAAACAGCAAAAAGTGTAATTTAACGTCAATCTCAATCAAAATGGGAATATAATGTAAGTTTATTACATGATTCAACTATTTTTCAAAATTCTGAGGAATCTTTTTTAGATTTCACTCTTAAACAAGGAATGATAAATCCGACTTTTTAAAACTAAAAATCTTTGTTCTGTTGGCGTTGATGCGTAGCGTGTGTGCAGTGATTGCGCGCGTTCATTTTGTACACAAAGTGGAACCAGTTTCAACCACCATGTGCGCGAGCCCTACTAGTATATCCACGAGGTGAATAACAATCTCCTGCTATGTTTTAAGTAAAAAGTGTGATATATATTTGATATCAGTGATATTTCCAAAAACTTAAGTGGCGATAATGTATTGAATATCGTATCATGACGATATTATCATGTTATCATCCAGGCCTATTGAGCAGGGTGTCTAACCATTTATTGAATGGGATTATGTATTAATAACTCATTGAGTTTAAAAATTAGGCATGAGGGGCTTACTCCCCAGGGAGCTGATATAGTTCTAGGAATGATTTTAATTGGCCTGATGACATGGTAATAATGTTCATGAACATGAGTGTCATACTTGGTAGATATGATTATCTTTGGTGTGAATGGGATTGTACAACATTGGTAAAATGTCTGTAAATGCATCCATAATTTAAAAAGAATGAGGAGTGTACTGTGTGTAGAGAAACCAACCTTTGAAAGATGCAGCTCACTTCATTGTGTCAATAACAATACATTCAAATTTATTTTTATGCATTCCAATGTGGAAAATGGATCATGGCTGTGATCCATTTCATTTCACGTTTTCTAAAAAATGACATTGTGTCAGATGGAATCCTTTCTCAGGATGTTTGGTACCATCACCAAATTCAAGTTTTTTATTAAAATTCATTAATTTTGTAATTGGGTAATTAACAAAGGTGTACAAACTCCATTTAAAGTAGGAGAGACTTTCCCTCTTTTTTCCCTTTAAATGTGGGAAAAAGGAATTCTGATGTGCAAAGAGTTACAGCTACAATATGAAAAGGAACTATTTGATTATATTCAGCTCAGTGAACTGTTGGTGAGTTTTCCCTTATTGTAAATTCAAAGTATATGTTCCAGACTCAATGCATTTATAGAAGTCTCTTTTCTCTAACAACTTCGGTATGGAGTGCCATGGTCGAGCGGTTTAGTGCATCGGATTTGTGTTCTGATGGCTTAGTCGTCAGAATGTGGGTTTGAATCCCAACCGCGACCATGGTGCTTGTGTCCTTGAGCAAGACACTTTACCATAATTGCTTCTCTCCACCCTCATGGGTAAATGGGTACCTGTGAGGGCAGAGTTGGTTATTTTGTTTGATTAGCCCTACATGCGCTGTAATGGCAGCAATTGAGCTGTATACTCCCCAGGGAGCTGAGATGGTTTCAGGAATGATTTATGAGCCTGATGAGCAGGTGTAATATACTGAACAGCAAAAGAAACGTCGTATGAATACAAGATATCAACAGGTATATTTTGTAACGTACACTTGAAAACCATTCAAGTCACATTCCATCCGCTATAGGATTTTCAGGCACAGTCATGATTCAGAATGATGTTAGACTGCATATTTGAGTTATGTCAACGATTTAAAATCACGTTTCTTTTGCTGTTCAGTATAATATAATGCGCCTTGAACACCAGTTTGGTGGATACGTGTGCTATATAAATCATCATCATCATCATCATCATCATCATCATCATCATCATCATCATCATCATCATCATCAAGTTCAAAGAAACCAGTTCATAGAAACACGTTCAAAGAAACACGTTCAAAGAAACACGTTCATAGAAACACGTTCATAGAAACACGTTCAAAGAAACCAGTTCAAAGAAACCAGTTCAAAGAAACCAGTTCAAAGAAACCAGTTCAAAGAAACCAGTTCAAAGAAACCAGTTCAAAGAAACCAGTTCAAAGAAACCAGTTCAAAGAAACCAGTTCAAAGAAACCAGTTCAAAGAAACCAGTTCAAAGAAACCAGTTCAAAGAAACCAGTTCAAAGAAACAAGTTCAAAGAAACCAGTTCAAAGAAACCAGTTCAAAGAAACCAGTTCAAAGAAACCAGTTCAAAGAAACCAGTTCAAAGAAACAAGTTCAAAGAAACAAGTTCAAAGAAACAAGTTCAAAGAAACCAGTTCAAACCCAGATAACATCACAACATTGGCCCAATGTAGGGCCAACGGAACGGTTTCATTGGGCCAACGTTGGCTGTCAACGTTGGACCAACGTAATTTGCTCATCGGCATTACAGTGGGCCAATCGTAAACATTGGCCCAACGTTGGGCGATGTTGAGCCTTGTATCATTACCTTTAAGCCAATATTGAGCCAACGTTGAGTCAACTCATCCCAACATTGGCCCAACGTAGGGCCAACGCAACGGTTTCATTGGGCCAACGTTGGCTGTCAACGTTATGTTAACGTAATTTTTGCTCATCGGCATTACAGTGGGCCAATGTAAAGTTGGCCCAACGTTGGGCCAACGTAAACATTGGCCCAACGTTGGGCCAATGTTGGGCCTTTGTATCTTTACCATTAAGCCAATATTGAGCCAACGTTGAGTCAACTCATCCCAACATTGGCCCAACGTAGGGCCAACGGAACGGTTTCATTGGGCCAACGTTGGCTGTCAACGTTGGACCAACGTAATTTTGCTCATCGGCATTACAGTGGGCCAACGTAAACATTGGCCCAACGTTGGGCCAATGTTGGGCCTTTGTATCATTACCTTTAAGCCAATATTGAGCCAACGTTGAGTCAACTCATCCCAACATTGGCCCAACGTAGGGCCAACGAAACGGTTTCATTGGGCCAACGTTGGCTGTCAACGTTGGCCCAACGTAATTTTGCTCATCGGCATTACAGTGGGCCAATGTAAAAGTTGGCCCAACGTTGAACGTAAACATTGGCCCAACGTTGGGCCAATGTTGAGCCTTTATCTTTACCATTAAGCCAATATTGAGCCAACGTTGAGTCAACTCATCCCAACATTGGCCCAACGTAGAGCCAACGGAACGGTTTCATTGGGCCAACGTTGGCTGTCAACGTTGGCCCAACGTAATTTTGCTCATTGGCATTACAGTGGGCCAATGTAAAAGTTGGCCCAATGTTGGGCCAATGTTGGGCCTTTGTATCATTACCATTAAGCCAATATTGAGCCAACGTTGAGTCAACTCATCCTAACATTGGCCCAACGTAGGGCCAACGGAACGGTTTCATTGGGCCAACGTTGGCTGTCAGCGTTATTCAACGTAATTCTCA